>CM050165.1:302591170-303191170 GCA_027410445.1 Discoglossus pictus | reverse complement strand
GGTTATATGATAATAATGCAATGATAAGATATATAAGTAGGTGCACGAATACAGTTATGCATTTTGTACGGATCCCAGTCCATAACAGTCCCCCCCTAAAATGGCATAATATATTCGTAGCAATCACAATTCTTAATAAAGCTTACTGACTATAACACCCTGATCTAGTATCAGGTGTCTAGAGCTAAGTATCCTGTATATATATATATAGATACTTCTTGACTATGGTCCAGAGCACTATTCTTTATGTTTTCTATTCCCGATGTTGAAAGCATGCATGTGTGTAAGTCATAGGTACATATCTTCGTTCGATCGGGCTTGCCATGACTTGACGTCACACCTACCCTATGACCTATGCGGCATGGGGAAAACCTAACGAGCCTCTAATATTCTAATAGTGTAGCTAGGCTTGGATAGGGACCATAGGACTCAGATATAGTGTAGCTCAGCTCACAGAACACTCTCCTTAGAGCCAGTTAAAGTCTGCATCAGAAGATGGGATGTCTTACAATCATCATTCTGTCCATGTAGATCTATGTCTAAGTCTTGGTGGATAAAGGTGGGAGAAGCCTTGTCCACAACCTTCTGAAGGTAGTTGCGCATACAAGGAATAATACAACATAAGAGGAAGGCTAGCAAAAGTATAACAATAAAAATAGCCATCCCTATTTGCAACAACACTTTCTGCCAACCATTCATCCAACCAAACCATGATTCCCAGTAATCTATAGTGCCAGAAATTTCCTTTAATTCTTGACCAAGATTAGCCAATTTCTGGATTGCCAGTGTGATCTTTCCATTTGGACCTGGAATGTTTTGGACCTGGAATATCAGGAATGTACGTACAACATGTGCTAGTGTCAGGAAGCATTTTACAAACTCCACCCTTTTCTGCAAGGATCATGTCTAATGCCATACGATTCTGGAAGGTCATGTGTGATGTAGCCTCTAATTGTTCTGCAATGCCTTTTAAGGCATCCCTAGTGTAGTTAATAAATCGTTGCTGGTTATAGTAGATATAATTAATCCCGGCAACATTCTTGTTTACACCAATCATTGGTATCAGTGATTCAAATCCTGCTGCTATCTGGTTTCGGGCCTTAAATTGGTCGGGCACCGCCCTTGGGACTCCAATAGTATCAATATACACATGTGGGTCAAAACTTTCCCGAGGTTCAGATGATGAAGTTTGTCTTCTCTTTCTGGACCTTGCTGGGGAGACATTAGGTAGATTGTCATCATAATAAGTGGGGACAATGTGTAACGGCATTATGGCTTTAGCCAAGGTACATTCCCCACGCCATACTCCTGACAGTCTTACCCTGAGTTTCATATCTCCACATAACCAATATATATCCCCTAAAGATCAGGTCTGATTGACTAGCATTGTGGCTGAACCATCTCTGTATGTGTGACAAAATTCACTTGGGAACTTCTGCAAATTGAACCCATGAGAAACATTTCTCCTGTGGCACATATAATTTCCGGGGTAAATAGTTATACCTCTCCCTGGATGGGGATTATTAGTTATCACAGGGTACGTTTTCTTCCATTGTTCACACTCATCTGTATAACTATATTTTTTGAACAGACTCAAAAAACATTTCTCTTCTTCCAAAGGTATAGTAAGTGGAACAGTACCTAAGTGAGGTCTAGCATGGCCACATACATAACAGTTGGTCTTATTACTTTCCTGTACATTGTACTTCATCCATTCCAACCACACATTAAGATCTGAGAATCCAGTCTCAGTAGCTAACGTGTCCTCATATGTTGGGTCACCAGTAGCACTCATTGTTCCAATGATCTGGGGCCCTGACTTCAGTGTCTGCAATGCGAGAGGTAAGTCTGGGTGCTCATAGAGATCTGGTATCTTAAATTCACCCGTTAATTTAGCACTTTGTCCTCTAACCCAAGCCCTCAGTATATATGTGTCAGCATCCATGGGACAAGGGTTTTGTATGGTCAGAGTCAATTGCATATTAGAACCAGATACCCCACTATTCAGACATCGACCAGTCTTTATTAGGGTCATTCGGTCAAGGAGGGATCTACCCTGGTCATCTTTCTTATCTGCAGCACTCTGAGGTCTAGAACCCCAAGGTGTCCCAGTGTTCCATCCCACCGCCTTCCATGTGTCACAGTGTCTTCCAACAGTTTCATCAATAACACATATGGATAGATCTCTTGTATATATATTACATTGTTCGGGGATTGAAGGGCATCGAACAATGTCACAGAAGTCAAAGGTGTATGTAGCAACATGTGTAGTATGTGAATTGTACCAAAATGTAATGCCATCTTTATATTTTGTAATGGTTACATGTTGAGCTTTGCTCACGTATACTGCAAGGAACAGAATAAACCACTGGGCTGTACTCATTGTGTTGTTTCCTGGTCATCAGGGGGAGGGACCTTTTTGCAATGTGATGCGTGGACCCAAGTAGCTTTCCCGTCCAACTTAACTGATGTAGCTGTGATCAGTAGTACTTGGAATGGGCCTTCATATCTGGGTTCCAAAGGGGTTTTCCTCACAAATTTCTTGACCAGGACCCAATCTCCAGGAAGTAGTTGGTGAGTACTAGTGATTACTTCCGAATCTGGAATAGAAGAGAACACTTGTGCATGGATTTTAGTCAGTGCGGTGGACAGTGCAATCACATAATCAACAAGTACATCAGATTTTAGTTGCAACTGCTGAGGGAAGTAACACCCTAGTCTAGGAGCAGACCCAAACAGGATCTCATGAGGGGATAATGCATGCTTCCCCCTAGGGGTATACCTGACACTGAACAAGGCTATGGGGAGACTCTCAGGCCATGGCATACCAGTTTCTTGTGACATTTTCAACATCCTAGATTTCAAGGTACCATTCATACGTTCCACCTTCCCACTACTTTGAGGATGGTAAGGCGTATGAAAGGAGAGGGTCACTCCTAGGGCTGTCCATATTTCCTTGGCCAATACTGCTGTAAAAGCTGGTCCCTGGTCACTTTCAATTACTTCAGGGACACCAAATCTGCAGATGACCTCTGTTAACAGGCGTTTCACGGTAGTTTTTGCTGTCATGTTTGCAACTGGGTAGGCTTCTGGCCATCCTGAAAACATGTCCACGATGACTAATGCATATTCATACCGACCACTCTTTGGCATCTGTATGTGATCAATTTGTATCCTCTGGAATGGATACAATGATTTTGCCAAATGTCTCTGTGGTGGCTTCTCAGTGCGGCCTACATTGCACCTGGCACAAATACTGCACGATTTACAGTAAGTGTTTGTCAGAGTATTGATGCCTGGGGCCATGTAATACTTGTTTATTAAGGCATTCATGAGAGTCTTTGACAGGTGTGCTGGTCCATATGCCCATTGTACTGTTGCTGGGTACAAGCTTCTTGGCAAACACAATCTCAGATTATCAACATATAGTCCATCTTTCAGGGCTGCTCCCTTTGCTTTCCATTTGTTCACTTCTTCTAGCCCTGCCGTCTTCTGCATTTCTTTAAGTAATTTTAAGTCTGTTGGCAGAGTCTGCATTGTATAAATGTTTATATCTCCATCCGCCTCTCTCCTTTCCATTTCCTGTGATGTCATTGCTGCTTGTTTAGCTGTCTGATCTGCTAGATGATTTCCTTGTGCTTCATCTGAGTTTAGCTTCCCATGTGCCTTTACTTTCAGTATGGCCACTTCCTTTGGGAGTGTTAGAGCTTCTAACAGTTCACAGATGGCTTTATCGTGTTTCACTGGAGTGCCTGCGGCTGCCATGAATCCTCTGGCTCTCCAAATTATCCCAAAGTCTTGAGTCACTCCCAGAGCATACCTTGAGTCTGTATAGATATTGGCTCGAATTCCTGCTGCAGCTTCACAAGCTTTGGTTAATGCAATCAATTCTGCTTTTTGTGCTGACATGGAGGGAGGTAACGAGTAGGCTTGTATTACATCTTTCTCTGTGGTCACCGCATATCCTGTATGGTACTTCCCATGTTCATCAGCATATCTCGAGCCATTTACATATAAGGTAATGTCTAGGTCTGTTAGAATAAGTTCTTTCACATTAGCCAAGTGTGAGGTTTCCATTTCCATCTGTTGGAGACAGTCATGAGGTGGATTTGTGAGTCCTGGGACTGCATACGGGTCTCTGGCTTGCATACTGGGAGTGCGGTTTGCTTGCCAGTCGAGAGTTTTCTTTCCTACTCCTTCCTCTTCCAGTTCCTCTTCATCTGCAGATTCCCACCATTTTAATGCGGCTCCCAATGATTTCCATCCTCTTGGTGCAAACTTTGATAATGCTACATATGGAATTTCTGTATCCCAATGCTTGCAGAGCACTTCTGCTTCTGGTGGGAGTTCCACCGTAAATGCACTATCACCTGCTGCATTGTTGTACAATGTCTTTAGTTTTAAGGTGACCTGCTTCAATTCAGTGAGACTTGCTTCATATTGGAAATCTCAGCCTGGAGATTGTTTATTCCACAGTGTACAATATAAAGGGTCTTGTGTCTCATCTGTAAGCGTCTGATTGTTTCCACATTCCAATAGACGTCTTTATACATATAGATTGGTTATTCCTGATTCTGGATTCAAAATCAGGCTGTACCAAAAGTATCCATCTTCCTCATCTCCCCCCTCTGGAAATGGTAAGAGAGTGGCTCGATTGAGAACATAACATCTCTGTAAAGTAACATTGTCTGGCAAAAGGAGGGAACATTGAAGACGGAGGTGTCTGGCTGTAGTCATGTGCTTAGGTTGAGTCTGCTGTATGATGCCGCAATGTCATGTGGTGCAAGAACTGTCAGAGGATAACCAAGGACTATGTCACTTGTTTTGTCCAGTAAGGCATGTGCTGCTAATGCTGCTCTGAGGCAAGACGGTCCTCCCCTTGCCACAGCATGCAAGTGACATGAGAAATAGCCAATAGGGCGTTGTCTGTTTCCATGGGACTGTGTCAAGACTCCCATTGCATGTCCTTCTCTTTCGGATACAAACAGCTTGAATAGGAGATCATAGTTTGGTAATCCTAGTGCTGGTGCTGATGAGATAGCCTTCTTTAGGGCGTAGAAGTTACGCAGGGCTATCTGTGTCATCTCATATGGCTCAGTCTTTAACACATCATACAAGGGTTGCATGAGAAGGGATGCTTCTGGTATCCACGCTCTACAGTAGGATATAAGACCTAGGAAAGCATGCAGGGGTCTGTGTCCTTCTGGGACTGACATGTCTTCTATTGCTTGCACACGGGTGCGTGTAAGATGACGTACACCTTTTGAAAGACAGTGTCCTAGGAATATGACAGTCTCTTTACACCATTGCAGCTTTTCTCTGGATACCTTACATCCTTGTTCTGCCAAGTGTCTTAGCAAGCTTTCCGATGTTCTTGTGGCTGTGGGAAGATCTTCAGCACACAACAAGAGATCATCAACATACTGCAGCAATACAATGTCAGGATTCGCTTGTTGGCAAGAGTCAAGGATAAGGCTCGTAGCCTTGGCAAACTGGCTGGGCGAATTTTGTGCTCCTTGGGGCATTACAGTCCATTTGTATTGATTATGATCATGCGTGAAAGCAAACAAATACTGGCAAGAAGGGTCAAGGGAAATACTGAAGAAAGCATTTGCTAAATCCACCACGGTAAAGTATGCAGCTGCTGGAGGTATTCCAGAAAGGAGAGTGTTCGGATTAGGCACTATAGGAGTGTCTAATATGGTTGCTTCATTGACTGCTCTCAAATCTTGCACCATACGATATTTTACTGGCTCTCTCTTTTTGGATTTCTTCTTTACTGGGAAGAGGGGCGTGTTACATGGTGACGTGACCAACGCCCCTTGCTGTAGTAATCTCTCTATCTGCTGAGAGATCGCATCTATTTGGGCTGGCTTCAGACGATACTGTGGCTTCCGTGGTAACTCTGCTCCGGGTTTCAATTTTACTATCACTGGTGGCACCTTCAGATGTCCAATATCTTCTGTTGTGTTTTGTTATGTAGACCGAAGCCATGATCTGTGAATACCTGTGTGAGTCGTGCATGAAACTTTTCTACTGATTCGTCCTTTTCCTGTTTGATATCTTGTAAATTAATTGCTTGATCTGCCAATTTATCCTTCGCCCAATATCTTAACAGTTCACAGAACAGTACACCCGATGAAAAGTCATCCTTTGGGCGATTTGTATCGTACGGATCTGTTGCATTGCGCATAATAGGCCAGTATGAATCTCCTGCCCTGATTTCACACAGGCTAACAAGATCTTTCCAAGCTGCAGAGTAAGTTTTTTGGATCTGTGCCATCTTCCTATAGAAAGGCATAGGTTGTTTTTTGGGGTCGGGCAATGTGTTTATAAGGGAGGTGGCTTGTGTCGGGGTAAATGCAACGTACATTAGACTTCCCCTTTTCTTGTCCCTCCTCTTTTTGCTTTTGGGTTTGTTCTTCTATCTCTCCATTCCTCCGCCCCCTCTCCTCCCCGTATATCGTCATCTTCCTCTTCTGAACTATCCTGTTGATGATGATATGTGGGCGGAGGTTGCACATCCAACGGTGCTCTAGGGGTGGGGAGGGGAATTAACGACGGGCTTGTGTCAGAGCTAGGCACACTGTGTACACTATGGGGCCCAGCACCTCCGATCGAACCTTCTACAACACTCGGTGCCGCCACAGATAGAAACATCAGATATGGGGAATACATGGTTCCATTTTCAGTCAATATTGGATACAAAGGAGTGGGATGTACCATGGGGGCGCAACAGGTGACATAATTTCATGATGAGTAGTGTTCGGGGGTGAGCGTGGCTCCTCCTTCGTGTGTGTGTGGGTGCCATCTTTGGGCTGCGGCTGAATGTAATGTCTTTGTTCGGCAGAGGGTAGTGGTAGTGGTGCGTTAAGGTTACAGGGTGTTTGTAGTGAGGATGGGACAATGGTCGAAGAAGGGGAGCTGGCTGCTTCACATGGAGCATAGTACACATACATTTTCTGCCCCTTCATTTCAATCTCCTTTTCTATCCAACCCTCCTGTGCAATCGCTTTAGCCACCCTGTTCCATGCTTCTGCACTCGGCAACAAACCACAATCTTGTAGCTGCCCTTTGTTGTCTCTCAACACTTTACGCCACTCTTCTGCCCTTAAATGTCCTCCAACAACACCAGTAATCCCACACACTTTAAACATCTTCTTGCACCGGCTCACCACAGCTTCACCTCCCCTTTTCTTTACTATATCCCGGGCCAAAATGCCCTCACTCAGTTTAACTTGATTCTGCCCCATATCCCTATGTTAAGCAAATACGTATTTAACAATGAGGGCTCAATGAAGTAGTGTGAGAGAGAGAGAGACAGACCAGCTGTTTGAAAGAGAAGGTCTGATTTGTTCGACTGCTACGAAGGGTTACTCCGTACGTCTTCTCTAAACTCAGACCGTTGTTACCGCCCTCCGGGGACTATATCTTTGCAGTGTGTAACCACTCACTGCTGGCAAGGGATAGCAAGGAGAACAGTGGACAGAGACATGTGAATCAACAAGACATAATCATATCACATTTCATATCATCATGCATTAATAACCAGCACAGTGCATAGCATCATAATCATCACACCATTTTCTGCAGAAACTTCAGATCCAAGATATATATCAATTCGGGGTCTTGCACTACTACGTGCTCGCAAATTGACACCCTCAGGGCTTATTGTGCTTTACAACACTATCAATCTGCCACTGAAGTCCGTGTCCCACATACACGTTTAAACACCCTTAGTGTATGATAGACGTCTCTCGGGGTTACCACGCTACTAAGGCATGACCATCATGACCCCCGAGAGATATTCATCTATCCACCATGCATAGACCCTCCCCGGGAAAGTATGCAAAGCAATCCCGATCCCCGGGCTACGTATATGCACGCTCGTATGTGCAACTTCTCTGGGTTATGTGCGACTCTCAGCACAAATCATCCGTCCCCACAGCCTGCTGCACATACACGTGTATGCCCCCCAAATCACAATATCTAAGAGATCACAATCGCTCAACTATGCTATCAACAGTCACACACAGGCGACAGATATCACTATCTCTTGTACAGGATTCACAATGGACTTGAGGCAAGTTAGTACCTGTACTTTTGTAAACTCCCCTAAAGCAGAACCGGACAACGGACAGAGTCCCAGGAACAGGTCTACACGGATAAGGTACTAATCATGTCCTTACCGTGTCCCGGAGGTGATCAGGCTCCGCCTGTTCCCGTGAAGTCCGTCCGAACTCCTCTCGTCAGCTGCGGTTTGGTTAAATCTCAAGTCCCTGTTCGGGCGCCATTTTGTTTTAGAGAATTTTTTTAGAGAAATAATACACCAACACAGAGTTTTGGTATAAAGCTTTCTCTCGCCTAATTTTATTACGTCAGTCATCATTTATATAGTTTTTAATAATCAGATAAAAGTTGCAATTAAGCAAAACATCAGGTTTAATTAAGCACTTCATTGGTTCTAAGGTGTCCGCTTTTACGGGACCTTGGACATGTATGGGGTCAGGAGCTTAGGGAGTCTCCAGGTCTCATCCCACAGGGGATGAGTCTATCTTCCCATTGGTTCAGAAGTCGAGACAAAGGAAAGATGGCGCTCTCCTTCTCAGTGTCCAAGATGTGGTAGCTGTCATCATCCTTGCTAGACCGGAGTGCATCTTGTATGCGGAAGTAATGAATCCTCCATCTTAGAGTTCCCAATGATTCAGCATTGTTAATAAAACTTTGGTTATATGATAATACTGCAAAGATAAGATATATAAGTAGGTGCACGAATACAGTTATGCATTTTGTATGGATCCCAGTCCATAACAACACCACCCTTACAAGCACACTTATAGCTAACGCTGCCTTGATGGAGGATTTTACATTAATGTATGTCTGCCAATGGGCTGTTCTGTACTTTTGTGGAGTGGTGGCTTGCTCAAAAGAAAGAAAAATCTAAGTTGCAGATCGTTTTTAGTAGCCTGTAGTTTGCTGATAGGTTGGATCTTTACTAGGTGTCTTTCCTTGGCAACTGTTGGTGTGTCACAGCCATTTCACCATACTTGCTTATCTAAGCATGTGAATGAAGATATTTACATTTGGGTGTCCTTTCTAGATTCCTTCAATGGACATTTGTTCTTCTGGGGAATATGAAGTCTAACAGATTTGTATCTTTTTAGTGATGCCACTGATGCCTTTGTTTTTTTATATTATTACAATGGCCTGTGGTGTGTGAAGCAAGACCTGATTCTTGGGGTATGGAAGGGTTGACTAAGAACCCTACATTCCTTTAAATGTTTTCCATCAACATGGCTCTTTTTTAGGGGAAGACAACTTTGCTTTTATTGTTTTCCACAAAGAGTGTTTAAGCAATACATTCTAGCCTGCTTCTTCTTTTCCAGTAAACAGAGCATTGTGCTTTGCTGTCTGGAATTCAATATGCAGTTTTGAGCCAAGAACATTCAAAATAACTTTGCTGATTCTCTGTGTCGGTTTCACTTCAACCATTTCAGAGAGTTTGTCCTAGTGATAGCCCTCGCTGGGTCTCATATGGCCCTAAAGGTCCTTGTCTCCTTGCTCTTGGGTTCTTATCAGCAAAATTGGAAGGCTTGGTGAGACTTGCAATAACTGTCTGACACTCTGGATTCTCCTCAGGAACTGCTTAAACTCACTCTGTGGTTTGTGCTACAATGGAGGGACCATTGTTTGTCAGCTATTCATAAGTATTTTTGACAATGTCACAAAAGCTTTCATTGTTAAGCAATCTATTAAAGTCTTAAGTAGAAGAAGGTTTATTTTGTTTCTTTGTTTGCTCTGCTTTCTCCCAGCGAACTTGTTAGTCCCAGTAGAATTATACCTGGTGGTATTTTCTTTGGTGTAGTTCTGGACAATGGTGACCATTTTTCAATTTTGACCTCAAAATCTAAAACAGGCTAGGAAGCCTGGGGAATGTTTTTTTTTTTTCCACCTCATTCAAATGGATGCATGCCTTTGGGAATTTTTTTCTTAGACAGTGTCTTTCTCAAGTCAGACCATTCAGTCTATTATGCTTTTAAGAAAATGTGTTTCTCTGTTGGTACTAACCCAGAGATTAATAGTTTGCACTGCTTTAGGATTGGAGCTACCGAAGATGTTGGTTTGGGTTTCCCAGATGATGTGATTAAGCGGGTAGGAAGTAGGGAGTCTCTGCGGTTTACTTCATACATCTACCCTAATTGGGTTGCTTAGTTTTTTTCCATATTCCTTGTATTTTAGGTGGCCTTATGAGAGTTTATTGTTTTTGGCCATTCATATATTTATACGGCTTACAGATTGGCATCTGAGGAGAACATCTGGCTTCCTATGGAGCTAAATGATGATTTATGTGAGGTCCTTCATTGGCAAGAAGTTTTGGGAATTGTAACAGATAAGGTAGCTTAGTTTGGTGTCCTCGATTCTTTGTTAACCCATGCTGTGAGGGATTATCTGGGTTTGCTTCCCATGATGGTTTTTATTAAATGGACACAGAGATATACTGTATAGTTAAACCCATTCCTGCACGTTCCAATACTAAATTACTTTGGTTCAAGATGGTTAAGCACTGTCATTGATAGCTTTGGATCCTGACACGTTGGAAAATCAGATCAATGAGCCATGTTTATTTTGTGGTCAGCAAAAAATACCGGCTTTAGAACCCTTATGTTTGAACTTTATATGTTTATGTTGGGTTGTCATGTTAACAACTTATTGTTATACTAAAAGTGGCTATTGTACACTTTGGGTGTTTTTTGGAATTGCTAGGAAGTTAAAGTGACAACCATATAGTCAGTGCACAGGTCATGCAATGATACACACTCAACTCAAGTGGCTAAATATAACTTTGCTGTCAAATAACAAACTCGCTCATAACATCTGCTTTATCCACTAACATTAGCACAGTTATAACCATAGATTTTTAATATGCGGTTATTTTGACTATACAGTATATCAACTTTTAGCTTTTTTCCTTCTTTTCATATTTGTTAAACCCTATTGTCTTGGGTACTGCACTGAGAAACAATACCATACAGTATAAATTGACTGTTAGGCATTTAATAGAGTTTTCAGTTTTCTCTCTCTTAGAAAGATTAATTCATCTAGAACCTTAGAATTAAGATAATCAGAGAAAATTTCAAAAACTCTCAGGATAGCATTTGAAATGAAGATGTACACTTTTAGCACCAAAGACAGATGCCTTAATTATTCTTTCTGGCAGACTACCAAAATTGCATGGGACTTTTTGTTTCTTGGTTTAGTTTTCAATTCTACTCTTGATTGTTTATATATGGATTGAGCATACATTTTACAGACTAGCTGCTCCTGATGGTATTTAATAGACTTGAAATGACATGAAGATGATATCTCCTAGGCTATGTTAACTATGACTGGGTTTGAGTTAATGAAGGAAGTAGAAAGAAAGGACAAATATGAAGTAACTTGGTTATATATGAATAGTCATAATGCATTTAATATAGTAACGAGTGATGATATTCTATATTGCCTCCATATTTATATATACAGAAATTTATGGCACAACTGCAAGTTCATGACTACAGGTTTAAATATAGAATATTATTAAATATAAGTCATAGGTACACTGTTAAGACAGCTCTATGACAGTGAAGCCCACTCAATTATTATAGTATTTCATGGAAATAGATGTTCACATACCTATGCTTCTACAAGGTAAAGTATTGAGGTGAATCTCTGCAAGCCAATCAAGGTTTGCTACAGTTTGGAACAGTATATATGGCAATGGGTAAATGCTAGTCCAGTAGAAGAGGTGATTCATTGAGGAGATATCTTTGTGATGCCAATGGGGGACTCATTTTCAACCATGATCATATCAGTTTTGAATCATCTTTTCATCGGACAAGCTTCATAAGTGTTATCCCAGAGTTTCACCCCTGCTTTAGGAAGCCTACATTCTTATTTGGCATTGTCAGAAGGTGAAAAGCATCATGTACTGTATAAACAGGCTTGCATCCTCACTGTTAGAATGCCCAATACAAATTCACATGGAAAAATGTCTTCTGTGTTCCCTATCCTACCAAAAACCAAATTGCAAAACAGTGGAACTCCTCTACTGTATTGTTTAACAAATTAAACTATATACTGATAAACAAGCTTATAACACATTTGATAAATTATACCATTACTAAACAGAAAGGCACTCAACTTACTTCTAGGAGCCTCAGTGGGATCTGATGAATATAAAGTTACATAAATATGAGACTTCAATAATACCATGGCATCATTTAAAATATCAAAAGTGTATTACAATAAAACAAAAAAACAACGACAATTAAAATGCTAAAATAAGCAAATATAGTCCACATATACCGTATATACTCGAGTATAAGTCAAGTTTTTCAGCCCTTTTTTTAAGGCTAAAAAAGGCCCCATCGGCTTATACTCGAGTCACTCGCCCTAGTGTCTCTCTAACCCCCCCGTGTCTCTCTACCCCCCCGTGCCTCTCTAACCCCACCGTGTCTCTCTAACCCCCCCGTGTCTCTCTACCCCCGCGTGTCTTCTTCCCTCCCCTGTCCGCAACCTAAACCCCCCTCCTCAGCATAAAACCCCCTCAACCCCCCTCCTCCACCTAAACCCCCCTAAATACCTCCCCCCTCTCGCCTCACTTACCTGCTTGTGCTCCAGCCTCCGCTCCTTGACTCGGCGCGCATGTGACGTCACATGCGCTCTGCGTCATTAGCATATATGGGGTGCCGGCACCCGGTATATGCTAATGACGCGGCACGCATGTGACGTCACATGCGCGCCGGGGTCAAGACGGAGCAGAGGCCGGAGAAGAAGCAGGTAAGTGAGGGGGAGGTATTTAGAGGGGAGAAAGTGAGGAGGGGGTTGAGGAGGGGGTTGATGAGGAGGAGAGGGTTGATGAGGAGGAGGGTGAGGAGGGGGTTGATGAGGAGGAGGGAGGTTGAGGATGGGGGTTGAGGTTGGGGGGGTGAGGAGGGGGATGAGGATGGGGGGTTGAGGATGGGGGGTTGAGGAGGGGGGTTGAGGATGGGGGGTTGAGGGGGTTGATGAGGAGGAGGGAGGTTAAGGTTGAGGAGGTGGGTTGAGGTCGAGGGAGGGTGAGGAGGGGGTTGATGAGGAGGGAGGTTGAGGTTGAGGAGGGGAGTTGAGGGCGAGGGGGGGTGAGGAGGCGGATGAGGATGGGGGGGTTGAGGATTGGGGTTGAGGATGGGGGTTGAGGAGAGGGTTGATGAGGAGGGAGGTTAAAGTTGAGGTGGGGGGTTGAGGTTGAGGGGGGGTGAGGAGGGGGTTGATGAGGAGGAGGGAGGTTGGGGTTGAGGAGGGGGTAGAGGTTGAGGGGGGGGAGGAGGGGGATGAGGATGGGGGTTTTGAGGATGAGGATGGGGGTTGAGGATGTAGGGTTGAGGAGGGGGTTGATGAGGAGGGGGGTGAGGAGGGGGTTGATGAGGAGGAGGGAGGTTGAGGTTGAGGAGGGGGGTTGAGGTTGAGGGGGGGTGAGGAGGGGGATGAGGATGGGGGGGTTGAGGATGAGGATTAGGGGTTGAGGAGGGGGGTTGAGGATTGGGGTTGAGGATGGGGGGTTGAGGAGGGGGTTGATGTTGAGGAGGGGGGTTGAGGTTGAGGGGGGTGAGGAGGGGGGTTGAGGATGAGGATGGGGTTTGAGGGGGGAGGATGAGGATGGGGGTTTGAGGGGGGAGGATGAGGATGGGGGTTGAGGAGTGAGGTTGAGGGGGGGTTGAGGAGGGAGGATGAGGAGGTGGTTGAGGATGAGGACGGAGGTTGAGGATGAGGAGGGAGGTTGAGGATGAGGAGAGGGGTTGAGGTTGAGGAGGGAGTTGAGGATGGGGGGTTGAGGATGAGGGGGTTGAGGAGGAGGGGGGAGGTTGAGGATGAGGAGGGAGGTTGAGGATGAGGAGTGGGGTTGAGGAGGGAGGTTGAGAATAAGGAGGGGGGTTGAGGAGGGTGATAAGGGAGGGGGGAAGAGACACAGGGCAGGGAGAGGGGAGAAGAGACACGGGAGAGAGAGGGGGAACACAGGGGGCAGCACATTTCCCACCCTCGGCTTATACTCGAGTCACTCATTTTACCCAGTATTTTGTGGTATAATCGGTGCCTCGGTTTATACTCGGGTCGGCTTATACTCGAGTATATACGGTAACTAGTCACAGTGATAAGTACTTGTTGAATCTGAAATAGAATTCATGATATATAGTAACATTATACAAATGGCTGGAGTCAATATATACCATTAAATGTTGCAAAATATTGCACAAATACAGGTCAATCCCTCAGTGTAAAATATAAAGTGCAATAATCAATTACAAAGTGTTATATAAATCTCCCTACTATTATATGGTGGTAGCGGAGCCTACCACTTACTCCTCAGTGAAACTATGTAACCCTACCTAACTAGAGCTTCCCCTGATTTAGATGTAGAACTGGGGATCCACGATTTACCCCCTTAACCTAATTTATACTAATGGTTACCTACACTATTAAAAACCCTACCTCTCAAAAGTTACATAGTTATATAGTTACATAGTAATTTAGGTTGAAAAAAAGACTTTAGACCATCAAGTTCAACCTTTTTAGATCTCCTCTGATCTGCAATACGCAGATTTATTGTTAATTGATCCAGAGGAAGACAAACAGAAGAAACAAAAACAGTGAAACTTTGCCAATTGTCTCAACAGGGAAAAATGAATAAAATGTCTTCCTGACCCCAGATACTGGCGATCGGATTCCTCCCTGGATCAATACTCCCTCTCTATTTATGCAGGATAGCCCTTAATGCTCTTTTTATTTAAAAATATATCCAATCCTTTTTTTTCTTTTAAATAGACTTTTATTAGAAGGCAAAGCACAAGAAAACATTTAACACAACTGTATTTAGTCAGTTAAGATACGCTAACATGTACAGTACAATAGTTTCCCATTATTAACTGACTAGGCCTTCCATTTTTCCTTTTTTAGTTATTAAGGTAACATGAGTCACAGTTAACATTTCAATTGAAATAACATAACATAAAGAAAATAAATAATAAAAATAAAAAATTAGAGAAGAGAAAAAGAACAACAACGCAAGGTAAAACATCCAATAAGGGCAAATTAAAGAGAGAAAGCTACAAATATCAAGTTAATTGGCTAGACCATTACACTGCTATCTTCGCATAAAGTACAGAGCTAATCCAGTGTATCCGCCCTTAAGAGCCCTCAACACATACCTCGTTAAAGACATCCCAATACAACTGACACCCACCTCCATCGCTCCGTCGGTAGATTTCCGGACCCCCCCTCGCCTCCAGCTCCTCCACCAGGTCTCCTTTGCCAAAGTGTAAAGATTGTATGATGTGATATGTTATCATACTAAGGGAATACTGAATGAAGAAGCCAACCAGGGTTCCCAAATTGCCTGAAATTGGGCAATGTCGTCTAGTATGATATAAGTTAATCGCTCATTTATAAGTAAGTGATTGATCTTACTAATCACCTCCGTAAAGTTAAGAGTCTCTTTCTTCCAACTTCTGGCTATGTGTGTCTTAGTAGCTACTGCCATTAATTGATATAGTTTATTCTGCGTTTTAGATAAATCCGCAACGCGAATCCCCAGCAGGCAAGATTCCATCGAGGGCGTAACTGCCTTGTGGAAAAGTGTGGAGGCTAATTGGGCTAATTGCCCCCAAATTTTCTGAGCGGATGGGCATGACCACCATGTGTGTATGTGATCCACTATGTTTTGGCACCCCCTAAAGCATTTATTGCTTTCTGATGGTTTAAATTTCTGTATTTTGTCAGGTGTACAGTAAACTCTATGCAAAACCTTGATGGACGCCTCCAGTAAATCCGAATTAAGAGAGCCTCTAGAGAGACTGGAACAGGATTCTGACCATCTACCCCAGTCCCACTCCAGCCCAAGATCCCTCTCCCACTGTGCAAAATACCTGGGTTTTTGGTCGCTTGTGAAGTTAAGAAAGGTGTCATATAGTGAACCCAGAATCCCCTTGGTAAGGGGTAGGCTTTTGCATATAACGGACATCCAGGAGGCCCTAGGATGCCCAAGTTCTCTTGAACTCTTGCTGACCCAGCTCCTAATTTTCAGGAAGTTATAGAATTCTGTGACAGGTAGGTCGTGGGTTGTACAGAATTGGTCGTATGTCAGCAAACTATCGTTCATAAACTAGTTCCCTACTCGGTCTAAGTTTCTCGAAGTCCACCAAAATTTAGATATGTCATTCGAGTCTGCCAAAATTTGTGGGAAAGACATGACTGACATCATCGGGGATAGTCCTGTAGGAAATTACCCCCTGGATTTAGAGTTGGCCCACCCCCAATCCTTTTTTAAAGTTATCTATCGAATCTGCTGTCACCACCTCCTTTGGTAGAGAATTCCACAGATTAACCACCCTTACTGTGAAGAATCCATTTCTTTCTTTAAGGTGAAATCTTTTTACTTCTAATCTCAAAGGATGTCCCCTTGTCAGTTGAAAACCTCTTGACACAAAAAGTTCCCTTGACAAAGCCTTGTATTGGCCCTGGATATATTTATATAAGGTAATCATATCGCCTCTTAGACACCTTTTTTCTAAAGTAAATAAGTTTAATTTCATTAGTCTTTCTTCATAACTTCCCTTGCTTCTATATCCTTCTTAATACATGCCAATATTTTACTTGCCTTTGTAGGTGCTGCTTGGCTTTGAGCACTGTTACCTAGGTGGTTGTCCCAAGTACTCTCAAATCCCTTTGAATATCTGATACCCATAGATTTGCTCCATTAAGATTATAAATTGCATGGCTATTTTTCCTTCCCAGATGCATAACTTTACATTTATTCGTATTAAATCTCTTGTGTCACTTAGATGCCCATTCCTCTAATGTATGCAAATCCCTTTGGAGGGAAAGTATATAATTTTCTGATTTAATTACCTTGCACAACTTTGTGTCATCAGCAGAAATGGAGACACCACACTCCAATCCCACTTCCAAGTCATTAATAAATATGTTAAAAAGGAGGGGACCTAATACTACGACCTGAGGAACACCACTTACCACATTAGTCCAATCGTAGTATGTTCCATTTACAACAACCTTTTGCTTCCTGTCTTTTAGCCAGCTCTCAAACCATAAGCAAATATTTATGGCAATTCCTGTATCTATTGGTTTGCCCAATAGTCTCCCATGTGGCACTGTATCAAAAGCCTTTGCAAAATCCAAATAAACTACATCCACTGAGTTGCCTTGATCGAAGTTCAAGCTTAAATGAAACTGTGTTGTGATCACTGTTTACCAGAGGTTGCCCAATTTCAACATTTGATACTATATCGATATTATTTGTGACGACTAAATCCAAGATAGCCTCATTTTTAGCAGGCTCTTGTATAACCTGGGCCAGATAATGATCTCTGAGTGTACTCAAGAACCTTCTCCCCTTAGTTGAACTGCTGGTCTCATTTATCCAGTTTATTTCAGGGTAATTAAAATCTGCCATTATTAGAACTTGCTTGTGCTTAGCTGCATTTCCAATCTGTAACAATAATTGTATTTCCTCACTTTCACTTATATTTGGGGGTTTATAGCATACTCCTACTAATATTTTTTTAGAATTTTCTGCTCTGCTATTTAACTCTACCCACAAACATTCAGCTTTATCACTAGGTCCACCATAAATATCTTCTCTGACTATAGGCTTAAATTCAGGCTTAACATACAGACAAATCCCTCCTGCTCTTTTACCATTGCCTCTATCTTTCCTAAATAGATTATAACCATTTAGATTAACAATCCAGTCATGAGATTCATCCTGCCACGTTTCAGTAATCCCTATTAAATCCCATTTCTCATTAACTGCTAATAATTCTAACTCTCCCATTTTTCTTGGCAAACTTCTGGCATTAGAAAGCATACATCTTATGTTATCAATCTGTAGTTCTGAAGTGCCTGCCACTGTACTTGAGTTACTTAGGTGGAAACTTCTGCATTTTCTAATTATACTAGGAAATTGCCCATCAAAAATGATGGGAATAAAAGTTGAAAGCTGGCAATGCTGTTTGCCAGACAATGCTTGGCTCTTCCCCCTGTATCTTGCTTGGCACGCTATGAGCGCCTTTGGTGCTCATCGCGAGCCCCTCCTAGCTTCTACTTTATGGGCCTCGCGATGAGTGACAAGTGGCGGGTTGGCCAAGGCCAGCAATGAGTGTCAAAGCTGCTCATTGTGCGGCTCGCCATTGGAGCTCATCGCGAGCCGCACAATGAGCGGCTTTGACACTCATTGCTGGCCTTGTCTTGGCCAACCCGCCCTGTGTCATTTCCCCACCTTTCCCTCCCCTGTGTCTCCTTCCCCTCCCCCTCTCTCCCCTCTCCCTTTCCCCCCTCTCCCTCCCCTGTGTCTCCTTTCCCCCCTCTCCCTCCCCTGTGTCTCCTTTCCCCCTCTCCCTCTCCTGTACCTCCTTTCCCCTCTCCCTCCCCTGTGTCTCCATTCCCCCATCTCCCTCCTCTGTGTCTCCTTTCCCCCCTCTCTTCCTCTCCTGTTCCTCCTTTCCTCCCTGTGTCTCCTTTTCCCCTCTCCCTTCTCCCCTCCTGTCCCCTTTCCCCCTCTCCCTTCGCTGTTTCTCATTCCCCCGACATCTCCGACATCCAAATCCGTAAACCATGCTTGCGCACGTTGCATTTGCGATTGTGAACATGATCAATTAGTCAAACCTGTGGTTACGGGTTTAAATGGAGCCAATAGTACCAGAGATCGTCATCATTATGTCACTGAAAAATGGAGGTGAGATTTCAATCACTTATGGGTTTAAAGTATGAGTTGTGGACATGCAAGGAGCTGGACGTGTCTGCCTGGAGCTCCAGCACTCACACTAGCAATTGGGCTTATAAACGCCCTGAAAGTCCCACAATTTGCCCCAAAGTGACTGTGGAAGCAGAGGGGACGACCCGGATCCCCTGGATCCTAATTTCGGGTCCAGGAAGTGAGGCACAGCGGCTCCACGGCGGAGACAGACGGGGAGAAGCGTCCCCATTGCAGTGAGCTGCCCCCCCCCCCCTGCTGTGAGGCACTCGAGAAGACTGCTGGGGAGAGGATCGGAGCATCGGAGCTCCTGGGCAGCGTGGTGAGGTCTGACCAGGGGGCACTTATTAGCTGGTGGCCGGGCATTGACCCAGGGAGACCGGGCGGAGGCCATTTTGTTTCTCCACACGGAGAGAGCTGCGGTTGCAGCCAGGGAGCTGCAGACACACAACAAGCCTGGCAGTGCCCTCCTAACAGGGTCCGGTGACGGCTGGTTCCGGCAGGAGGGGTGCTGGGGGGTCTGTACCCAGAATTGGAGCCCACAGGGCGGCAAGACCACGCAAAAAAGCCCGCGAAAACGGGAGGCGGCCATCTTAGGCTGCTGACCAAGAGAAGAAGCAACTATAACCTGATTCTCAAACTGTGAGTAAACAGCTGCATTGCAGGCCCAGAGATATCTACATATGCCACATTTACATTTAAACTACTTTTGCCAGCACTACTGACTGTTCTAAACCTACAAGTGGCAGTGTACAAGTAATACCCAGGAAGCAAAGACTGACACAAATGACAAGTGTGATAATTGGCAAGGCAGTTTGGCACTACTTCTCAGGGCTGCAACTTTCAGGCTTCACTTGCAAACCAACAAGATTTCTGATGACTAAGATCAACTCAACTACTTTACTTGCTTGTTGAACATTGTTTACTTGTGGACAGAGAGTAATGCAGGTCTAATATGATCCACGGGGGGGGGGACCTTGACAGTTCATGGCATAGCAGCACAGCACGCCACAACTTGTTGAATCACAAGCCGGAATCCCACTCCAACAAAAACATTTCCCTGAAAGGGGCATACATCTACGCGGCAACTTTAGCACTTCATATTCTGTTGGGGGTCCACTGCAGCCCAAGATGGGAAAGAGCAAAAAATCCCTTCCACTTAAGAAAATTACGGACTACTGCAAACCCCCTGAAACTCCTGACGAGGTGAGATCTGACCCCTCTGAGGAATCGGAGGGGGAGGACACACGAAATGCAGCCCAGGCTGATATAAATCTATCCAAGAGTGCGATGGCACAAATTGAAAAACTATTTCAAGCTTACACGACTAAAACGGTGGATGCAATCAGGAAAGACATCCAGGACCTAGGTCAAAGAACCCACCAACTAGAAGAAACAGTTGACCAACTGGTGGAAGCACAGGATAGAGACAGGAGGGAGACGCAAGACCACGCGTCACGCATAGCGGCTCTAGAGGACAAGTATGAAGATCTAGAGAATCGGTCTAGAAGACATAACATACGAATAAGGGGGATCCCTAAAGCGATAATGAATCTGAAAAGATATGTTATGGACTTGCTTATTGGGATCTTACCAGAAGGGGCAGAAGCGGACATTGATATAGAAAGAGCGCATAGGGCGCTAGGAGCTTCTCGTAACATGGATACCCCTAAAGATGTAATTGTCCGATTCTCCCGACAACAGTCAAGGGACTTAATTCTAGCTGCTACCCGAAAGATCTTGGATCTTAGAGGACCAGATGATGCTCAGCTCATGGTGTTTGCAGACCTTTCTCCTATCACGTTGACCAGGAGAAGAGAAATGAAACCGGCATTGGGGGTACTCATCCAGCATGGTATCCAATACCGATGGGGCTTCCCTTTTGCCCTTATTTTTCAATATAAGGGAAAAACCCACACGGTCCATAGTTTGGAAGACTGCCAGTCATTGCTACAAATGCTGCATATAACATCGGATGGTGGCCATAGGGACCCTGAAAGTCAGCGTGTGACCCTGAATCCTCTCCCTAAAAGACAGTGGACCTCGGTCCCGCTCAGGAGTAAAAACAGACTTGGAGAGGCTGACATGATAGAGGTCTTGACTATCCCTTCAGAAAGACATTCCAAGACTCGGGGAGAGGAATTGAGGAACTGCACAGAGTTGGAAGGAACACAATAATCAATAATTACACAGACTCTGGAAATACAGGGCAAAAAAAAAAAAAAAAAGAAAATCTGCTGAGCCCCAAGTTTTTTCTTACTGATGCATGGGACTTATTTATCTGGATTTCGGTGTCTGGAGAACGGTTATTCTTCAAAGAAGTTGTTTTATTTTTTACAGTTGTGATTATTCTTTTTCAGCTAGTTACTAGGCTGCTAGTTCAAATGTTAGTTAAACAATTTGTATTGTTGAGGGTATCCCCCCTCTCCTCTCCTTAGTTGGAATTTTTTGTACCTCAAAGAATTCTATTACCCCTTCCTAATGGGGCTGTATTTGAGAATGGCAGGTCCATTACTCTCTCCCCTAGAAGCCAGGATTTACGATTGGCGTAGGAAGTTATGTGTATTAAAAATAATTTGTATGATAGTACTCCTCGAAAACTGCAAAGATATTGATCTTCTTGTGAACTATTCAACTGTTAATTTATTTTCTTGCTCTTTCTTTCATTTCCAGAATTGCGTGCTCGACTCTCATCACTCCAACAGCTCTCAGGAGCCTTCTGTTTTGGCTCCAGCGCTTCTCTGGTCGCCCCATCCAATCTGGCTATCACTAAATCAAGGTAAGATGTTTAGACCAAACTGTCTTGGGAAGCAGGAAAGAAATGGCAAGAGTTTTGAAGGAGAAGTATAGTTTTTTAACACACAATGTCAAGGGCTTTAATTCCCAGTTTAAAAGAAGGAAAGCTTTTCTGTATTATCAAACTAAGAAACCATCTATAATTTTTATGCAAGAAACGCATTTTGCAAAGAATCATATTCCCTCGTACTTAAACAAGGAATATCCCACTTTCCACTCTTCAACCCAAAGGTCCAAAAAGGCAGGAGCTACCATTCTTATTCACCGTCACTTCCCCTTTCAAATAGACTCCAAATTGATAGACAAGGATGGGCATTATGTTATTTTGCGGGGCACAATTCAGGAAGTTAAACTTACGCTGGTATCCTTTTACGCGGACACGGTGGCACCCCATAAAAGTTTACTACACATGCTGAAAAAAGTAGAACCCTGGTCAGATGGTCTAGTGGTGATAGGGGGGGACTTCAATCTTGTGTTAGAGCATGGACTAGATCGTTCGAGCTCCCAGGCCACTAATAGATACTCGCGGAAACTACAACAGATTAAAGGGGTGTTGGACAGAATGGGCTTAGTGGATGCCTGGAGAGGACATCATCCTAATAGTCGCGAATACACGTACTATTCACATACGCATGGGACCTACTCACGGATAGACACGATTTTGGTAACCTCTAAGTTTTTTGACCAAACCAGGGGCTCGGAAATTTTGGTATGCCCATGGTCAGACCACTCGGCAGTTTCCTTGGATATGGATCTTGGAGGAGACTCCAGGACTCCATATTCCTGGAAAATTAATGAACGTATGTTATCGGATACGGCGCTACTGGGCCAGATACAGAAAGAATTGCAACAATATTTTGAGCTAAATAATACCCCGGGATCTAATATAGGAAAGGGTGTGGATGGCCCACAAGGCCTATATCAGGGGGATGTGTATTAAGATGGCAGCTACCATAAAAAAAAAATAGTATACGTCAGGAGCAGGAACTCACTGCTAAACTACGAGATCTAGAATTACAGAATCAAAAGCTCCCCTTCAATAGACTTCGCCAGAGAATAGATGACACTAGATTAGAACTTGACGCCTTGCTTTCGCACAAGACAGAGAGTGCCCTGAGACGGACGAACCAGCTGTTTTATTCCAAAGCTAATAAACCTGATTCCTTTCTGGCACGGAAGCTTCGGTCTAGAGCAGCATTGTCCAGAATTCTTAGGATTAGAACCAGGGCTGGGAAGATAACAGTAAGTCAGAGCGAAATCAAGCACACATTTAGGGATTTTTATAATTCGATTTATTCAACAAAAATAAACCCGAGCCCGGAAGCTCTTAGATCTTATCTGGATTCCTGTGATCTTCCTAAAGCTTCAGAGCAGCATATAGAGGATTTAAATGCGGATGTGGGTGTAGAGGAGATATTGGAAACCATTAAAAGTCTCAAGTCAGGGAAAGCCCCAGGGCCGGATGGCTTCACTAATTCTTATTATAAAGTATGTGGGAACGTTCTAGCCCCTTATCTTAGCTGTCTGTTTAATGCCGTACTTAGGGGGGAATCTATGCCCCCGGAACTCAGCACAGCGAACTTAGTAATCTTCCCTAAAGAAGGGAGGGATCCCCTGGAGCCGAAAAATTATCGTCCCATTTCCCTCATGAATGGGGATATTAAATTGTTGACTAAAATTATGGCAAATAGGATGGCAAGGTTTCTCCCAACTCTAATACACAAGGACCAGACCGGGTTCATACAACATAGACAAACGGTAGACAATATCCGTAGGACCATGAATGTTATACACCTGGCTTCCCAAAGAAAAACACCTCTTTGTGTGTTGGCACTGGATATGGAAAAGGCATTTGATACAGTAGAGTGGCCTTACCTATATGCAGTGTTAGCCAAATTTGGTATTAAAGGAAACTTTATACGCCTAATCAAGACACTATATAAAAGCCCTGAAGCTCATTTGAGAATGCCCGGGACAGGAGAGGCATGGGTAAACATCCAGCGGGGTACCAGGCAAGGGTGCCCCCTGTCTCCACTGCTTTTTGCTCTGGCTATTGAGCCTCTGGCTCAAAGGATAAGAGGAGAAGGGGAGATCAGGGGTCTGCAGATAGGTCACCATCACCTGAAATGCTCTCTATTCGCAGATGATCTCTTATGCACTCTAACGGACCCTGTAAACTCTATACCTAAATTATTGTCTACTTTAAGGGAGTTCGGGGCCATGTCAGGGCTGCAAATTAATGAGGAAAAAACTGAGGCCTTGGGGGTAGGGGTTCCAGGCCCTATAGTAGAAACATTGAAGGCGGCATTCAATTTTCAATGGCCTAAAAATTCAATCAAGTACTTGGGAATTAAGCTTACCAAAAACTTGGCGGGTCTTTATAAAGCTAACTTCCCACCATTATTTAGGCGGCTGACTGAGGACTTGAGGACCTGGTCTAAATATCAAATATCATGGACGGGACGCATACCATCGATAAAAATGACAGTGCTCCCAAAAATTCTCTATCTCTTCCGAACTCTACCAATTAACCTATGTATGAAGGATATTGATCAATTTCAGAATACAATGTTTAGATTTATCTGGCGTAATAAACCACCACGTATAGCGAGGAAAACGATGTACAGGAATAGGCAAAAAGGGGGTCTTTCTTGTCCCAATCTGAGGCTTTATTTGCAAGCAGCACGGCTGGCGTGCATCCCGGTAACCCACTCTAGTACATTACAGCCGTTGTGGACTTTTATTGAAAATTGGCAGATGAAACCCCACTCATGGGATACGGTGATCTGGGGGATAGAAAAGATAGACACGAGTTACAGACATACTAATCCAATAATTTCTACGACCCTTAAGGCCTGGGATAGGCTTAAAAAATCGAGCAACTTGATTCCAACCCTGTCACCACTGATGTCCTTAACGTCCTTCCCCGAGTTTGAGGCCACTATTAGCCCAAGTTCTAAAACATGGTGGTTGACTAACCCTTTAAAGAGAATAGGGGAATGGTTTTCCACGGAGGCTCTGTTAACACATTCTTCTATCATACCCCGGTTCCAAATTCCGGAGAAGGAGCTGTGGAACTATCGGAAGTTTAGACACTGGATCTCCTCGTTAATACATACTTATGGGAATCCTACACATACAGCATGGTCCTCTATCTGTGAAAAGATACCCTCGATGACAGGCACCCTAGGATACATATACTCACACTTAATAGAGTTTCAGAACACACAAAAAACTAGATTTATGGTGAAGTGGGAGCAGGACCTTCGGAAAGGAGTTAGATGCCATGGTCTGGAAAAGAATCTGCACTAATTTGACAAGGGGGTCATATACATATAGTTTGCTTGAGACCTCTATTAAGGTATTGCACAGAACCTATTATACTCCCCAAAGAATGGCAAAATTTAATAAAGATATAAATGGAGAGTGTTTTAGGGGATGCAGAACAGAAGGGAGCTTCCTGCATATCTGGTGGACTTGTCCCGTTGTACAGAGGCTATGGGGAGAACTCATAGACTTATTTACGCAAATTACAACCAGTGGCTTGAGACCCGAGATTGAAACATGTCTTTTGGGAATGACACATTATGATTTGTCTAGGGAACAGAATGAACTCTGGCAATTTTGGACCTTAGCTGCTAAAACTTGCATTGCCAAAAATTGGAAAACTTCTGTACTGTCAGTCAAAGAAGTTGTAAAAAAGATAAATTATATAATGATAAATGAGAGAATAGCGAATTCATTGCAGAATACAATGCCCAGGTTCACTAACACGTGGACTCCTTGGTTGGTGTCCAAATATAGTACACAGATCTAGATAGAGATGGGATAGAAGAGTATGGGATGTTGGAGGATGGTGGCGGCTGGAGAGGATGGCTGGTTCGCATCTGGATGGAGGCTTTTGGAGTGATGATGAAGGAGTTTGCAGGTACTGATTATGTTATGATTAGTAACACAAGTAAACATAAGCTGAGGAGGTTTAATGATGACTAAATATTTTGTAAAATAGTTAAAAGCAAGCATACTTAAGAATGCAGGTTGATAATCAAAAAGAGAAAAAATGTTAGGACGTTTTATTACATCATTGAATAGAGAGTCATATGGATTCCGGATCTCAGGTGGTCCCAATCAATAGGGTGGGGAGCTGAGAGCCGGTGTCTCATGTTTATTTTTATATGCTTCATCCACACCATTCTATTAAAAGCTCTGGACATTTATCAGACCGTGAAGATCTCATAGGCTGAGAAGGATAGAATGTTTAGTTTTTTTTGCATATCTCAGATCTGCTCTTCATTTTATTTGTATTTTTTTTTTTGTGCTTATGTCTTGCTATTTGCATGATTGACTTTTCTATTCTTTGTTATATTATATTGTTGTATAAAAATTGACTCGTCCTAAATAAAAATTAATTATCAAAAAAAAAAGTATGAGTTGTGCTCAGACCCGCATTCCAGAAATAATGCAATATTAAAAAAATCTAAAATAGGATATTCTAGTCTCTGCGAGTTCTATTACATGTATTAACACATTGACTGCCGGGATCAATATAACACGGAAATTAAACATAAAATTAAATATTTCTTATTGCAGATTTGCGATTTTGAGAATATTGTGCTATTAACTTTAATACCTCACATCACTTTCCCTTTTCACTATTTAAAATACAGTATTTTGTTTATATTTGCATTTACAGTTTTATGGACAGGACTTTAACCCCCTTGCAGGTCCTCTCTAGTACCGGCAGGGTTTTTGGCTCCATTTGCCATTTACGGTGTGAACACCAGTGCATCCTTGGGGATTCAGAGCAATTTAATAGCAATTTGCAATTGTAACATTTACAGGCTTGACAGGTCAAAGTCTTAGCTGGGACGGTGTTCTGATTTTGACAGCCCGTAGGGTTTTCCGCCTGTAACCCGCAGTTCGTTTGCGGTGTAGCTGAAAGAGGCCAATTTAATAGCCGTTAAGTCTTTGGGTTCCTTTATGTGCTATGAATTCTTAAGATGGTGGAATTTAATGGGGCTGATAGTCTATTAGCCCTGGAGAGAACAAAGATTTTCTGAATATATGAAAACTAAACATCTGAATATGTTTACAATGCCACCATATATCATTACATTATCCTCCATCTCCAGCATGTATCAATGTCACAGAAACATTTTGGTAAACTATGAAGTAGCCAGGTACCATACCTAATAGTTGCTAGTTCTCAGTATGCATTCTCAAAAATAAATGTATATGTACTTGCCACTTTACCCTTCGGTCTTGAATTCTTTGCTGAGGACTAATTATAATTTATTATTATTTTAAATATTTGTTTGTATCTAAAAATGCTTAATTTCTCATCTTTAATATTAAAATATAATTTAAATGTCCTAAAAAGAAATCAAATATTTGTCTATGTTTAAACCATTCTGAAACCAAAAAGGAAACTTTCTCTGGATAATATTAAAACCAGCGAATTGCCCATCAAAAAATGACGGCAATGAAATTGTAAGGTAGCTAATGCTGTTTGGTGTGTACTACTGAAATATATAATACATTAATAAATTAATATACTTTAGCTATTTTGAAGCATTGTGTTGAAGAGCTGCAATCTGTTTTAATGTTGCGCAGCATTAGTGGTGTGGAGCTGCTGTGTAAGCGTGATGAATGTGTGCAGTGTAATACTGTGCGTGCGCGAGACCAAACCGTTAGCGTAGTTGTGTACTTCCGCATTGGCGTAAAATGGTGGGTAATGTGTGGTATGCGTTTTAAGGGAATATCCGTAGGTCGTTTGTGGTGTTTTGCGAGTTTCTTGTGGTGTGTTGCGTGTTTAGAGTGCTGTAGAATAGTTTTCGTTTTCTTCGGCAGCCATTTTTTCTCTCGCTTAGCAAATTTTTTAGTGTTCAAACCCTTTTATTTTTAGTTAAATGAAGGTGTTAGTTGTTTTTTTTTGAGGTCCTGGATGCTTCCTCTTGCTGTAGGTAAGCTTTTTATGTATGTGCTATGTGTATTTATTGTGTTTTGAATTTTGTGATGTTTGCGAGTTGTGTCCGATTGTTGCGAGGTCGTAATGTGTGGTAACGTGTCTCGTATGTTGTTTGCGTTGCGAGGTAAAGTTTGCAAGGGTCAAGGTTGGTGTGTCGTGTTGTTTGCGTGGTCGAGGTTGTTGTGTGGTGTTGTTTGCGTTTGAACGTAAATTTTGAGAGTGTCGCAGTTGCTGGCAAGGAGCACCTTCTGCGCTCCATGCCAGCAACTGAGGCCGTCGCCCGCAGCCCTCGCTTCGCTAGAGTTGCGAACACTAAAGTCGCAAATCGCTATTCAATTGCTCCAATTCCCCCTCGCTAAGCAAAGCCGTCAAGCCTGCAAAAGGCAGAAGTCAAACCACAAGTTACTGTAACAAAGGAGGACTCGTAAAGGCCTTAATGACATGTCCAGAGCACTTTAAAAGCAAATAAAAAATCAATACTGTACTTTTATTAAAAGGGAAAGTGATGTTAGGTCTTAGAATTAATAGCACAACATTCTCAAGCTCGCAAATCGTCCGAAAAAAATACTTTATTTCATGTTCAATTTCTGTGTTATATCGATCCCGGCAATCAATGTGTTAATACATATAACGGAACTCGCATGAAATAGAATATCATATTTACGGCTTTATTAATATTGCATTATATCTGGAATGTGGGTCCGGTCATAACTCATAATTCAAGCCCGTAGGACTTAAATTAGAGCTGGGCGCGAGTTACGGGCTTGAGACGCAAGCCTGTAAACCTTAGCCGTGCTCGTAAGCTGTAAATGGGGCGGGCTAGCCGCGATCGTCCGCAAGCATCAAATTGCGGAATAGAGCAGTGCGACAAAGGTCTCTTAGCCAATCACATGCGGTCTAGAGGAATATGATTGACAGTGGGAGATTATAAATTTGATTGACACACGCCCATGCGGTGACTGTGTTGTAAATTTCATTGGAAGTAGCAGGCAGGTCCAGGAGCAGGTGGGTGTTTATAGTGAGTAGGAGTTATTTGGAGAGAGGTAGATTGCATCTTTGATTTATTTATATTCTATATAATACGGATTTACACTTTAGACGTACATATATTTACAGATTACACATATTTGCTATACACATAAGTTAAAGAACACCCAACACACAAGAAACATATAGCGTTAAGACACACCACACACCCACCCCCATCCCTTCCCCCCCATTATATCCCCCAACAATTATTAATAACACATAGCACATACATTCTTTTTTTCCGACACACATATTACAGAAAAACTTTTTCTTATTTATCCTTCTTTTAATTTTTGTTTATGATGGAGATAGGAGGGGAGAGTTGGGGAGGAGGAGAGCAGAGTGGAGGAGGAGAGAGTGGAGCGGCAGGAGGTCATGGGGAGTAGAGGTGGGGAGGAGGGAGGAGTGAGAGAAGCTGGGGAAGAGAAGACAGGAGGGAGGAGAGAAGGGTGAGCAGGGAGAGGAGGAGGAGGGAAAGGAGGAGGAGGGAAAGGAGGAGGAGGAGGGAGAGGGGGAGGAGGGAGAGGGGGAGGAGGGAGAGAAGGAGAGTGCAGTGGTGGGTGGTGGAAGGGGGGCCCGAGCATCAGGCACATACAGAAGAGGGACATGGAGGAAGGGGCCTGATCCCAGGGGGAAGGGAAGGGGTGGAAGTTCGGGGAAGGGACAGTCCCCAGCTTAGGGAGGCAAGGGTCCCCGTCCACAGTCGAGAGAGCAATTATACGCACCTTGAGAATGCGGTCCTCCTCGGTACCATCCATGGCCACCCCGTCATTCTTGCAGGTGGAGGGAAGTGAAGCCTGGGCCTAGGGCTCAGGCTTGGCTTGAGGTAGTGGCAGAGGTTATGGCGGTAGGCACAGGGCCAAGGGATGTGAGGTCTGTAAAGCACCGCTTTGATGACATCATGGCCAAGGTGAGGAGAAAGATGGCTAAGGAGGACAGAGACTGCAGTGTGACATATAATGAGTGGGAGAGGGTTGCAAGGGACCTAATGAGACCGTCATCTGCCGCTGGAGCTTCAGGCCCGGAGTCCCAACAAGACCCAGCCTCCATGTCAGGTGAATATCATATACACCAACATGCCAACACATATGCATCACACACACTACACATGTACATGATGACCAACAAGTGACATGTCAGCTCCATGGAATTAATAAGGGATAGATGGATGCGTCATTAAATCCACGAAGCTAACGAATCACTGTCATTCCTGAGCACCACAACAGTAATCAACTAATAGAGAGTCCATGTATTGGTGTGCCCTCTGCAGCCTATGCAGTTACGGACCACAGCCGGAATCAAGATAGCGTTAGTAGTTAAGAACGATCAAGACCAAGAACCAAAGAATACATCAAATCTAGCATATCATAGCTAATCTGAGTTGCAATTAGGAGAATCACTCAGGTTCAAGCCTAGATGTCATATAGTTAGTAATGAACACATAACAATGTATTATTAATCATACTAACGACATGTACCTCTCTTTTCTATCTATCAGCATCCAGGTGGGGGTCTGGGTCCAGTGGCGGATCATCAGGATGTGGAGAAGGAAGCCCCCGCCCAGCAGGAACCAGCGCAGGGGGAGGAGGAAGAAGGAGGGTCAGATTGCCCTGACTCTGAGGAGGGGAGGTCATTTTGGTGGTGCGCCCACACCCCCAGGATTTGACCCCCCTATCCCCCTATTTTCGAAAGACTGTGGATTTCGTTGGGGCCCTCTAACTTGCCGGCCAGGTGACACTGGATACGACAGGTGACACTGGAGTGGGTTGCCAGTTCCTTCTCTAGTAGACTGGGATTTGTCTAACCTCTCTGCCCACCTACACTGCCCCTACATGGTATAGCTCACAGCTTCATTGAATTACACAAGCCCTTTTACCACCACCACTTAGCAATCCAGAAGGGGACCAGGGGAACATACACCACACTAATGTAAATTGATGAATAGCAAAACATAATGGGAAGTCACCAAATGGGAATGGGTATACATCTTGGCACATGGCCACCAGCAATAGCGTGGGACTTTCCAGGATGGGCGTAGCGGAGATTAACCCTGATGGAGGTGAGTTCTGCACAGCCTCCACGCGTTTTTCCAGCCCTTGTGGATTGCTAAGTGGTGGTGGTAAAAGGAACTTCTGTACCTGAATGAATCTGTGAGCTATACCATATACGGCCAGTGTAAGTGGGCAGGCAATAGCAGAGAGGTCAGACAAATCACAATCCACTAGAGAAGGGACTGGCAATCCACTCTAGTATCTTTGGCATGCAAACCTTGTGGGAAAACACAGGCAGAGACATAGCTGAATGTGCTGCAGTCCATGGAGTCACAGAGAGTCGGACAGGACTGAACAACAAATAATAAAATGTGCCCCGGTGACTTGATCTATGTGATGTGGTGGTGAAATATGGCCACTCTTTGTGTTCCCAAATGTAGATGTGATATGTATATGCAATTACATTGATATTTTAGGGGCCAAAATAGATCCTCTGTGAGTGGGAAAGCGATAATATGGCATCAGTTCCATGTTTTTGTATGGCTATTTAATAAGGTAGTGTGTCTTTAATTGTTTTGTACATGTTGCAGCATGGCTTTGCATATTGGCATGTGCATGACGATTCCAACATGTAATAAACAAAAAATACTTTTTCAATGCATTTTGGGGATTATTGTGCAAGTAATTGTAATGCCTCTCCATGTTTTCTCTATATTTTAAAGTGCACTGGTGTGTTTATATTGTCCTTTACAGTGTTTAAAAGTTTGCCCTTTGCCGGTCCTGTTTGGAGGCCGTAATGTTTTTGCCTTCATTTGCGGTTTACAGGATTGAACGCCATGGCGTCTTTGGAAATTCGTTGCTGTTTCATAGCAAAATAAAAACGTTGCAGTTACGCGCTTGACAGAACAAAGGATTTGCGGCCGCAAAGTTCAATTTCTGACATAGGCATTTCTCTGCCTTGATTTAAGTCTTGCGGGCTAATGTTGACGGGCTCCGTTTCTATTGGCTGTTTCTAACTCTGGAGTTACGGCCTTGCTTAATGGATCATGTTCAAGCTTGCAAATGCTACAAATATTTGCATGGTTTACGGTGTGTGCTATCGGGACGGGACTTACAGGCTTGGCCAATTGAATAGCACCATAAGTTGCGGATGCTGTGGGCCCGCAGCAGGCCCGCAGACTTATGGCCTACATCCCGCGACTTGCAGGCCTGCAATTGAATGAGGCTCATGGTTTCCATGTGGAAGCTATGAGAGGGCAGTTGCAAGTTAAAAACAATTGAATGCATTTAAATGTTTAGAAAAAAATTAACCCAGAGCTAAAATCTTGGGTTACAGGAATTTACGGACTTGCAATTGAATGGGGCCCATGTTAAGCATAGGTATCTTATTTGCATTAGAATAAGTTATAATGTAATTTTTTTAAATATAAAATCGATCTGATGTTTAATTATAAGGTTTTCTAATATTTGGTGAATGTGTTACTAAAAATACAAGTGACTTGCGGACAAAATCCGCTAGTCATTAATCATTATTTTCACAGTCATATGTCATAACATTTTTCTTACTTGTAAATTGAAACATATATGTCATAAACAGCATTTAATAAAATTTTAGTCTTTGTATAAAAAATGTTGTTGTAGTTTTTTTTGTTTAACTGTGACCTTCCTCCGTTTTTTTCTTTTTTTTTTCTTTTCTCCTTATGACTTTAGCTGTAGATTTAGTAAAATATATTAACTAAATGAATCTAAAACATATTAAATTAAACTGAACTAACCCTAACATTCAGGTGAGTCATAGTTGATTTCATTTCTTTCTTTTATCCCTAATGGGTTTGAACTCCAGTTTACAATTTTGTCAATAAAGTTGTCAATGAATCCGTCCGTACCTGTTCAGCTTCCGCTTTCCACTCCGCTGCTTGTGATTGAGTATGGGGAGTTGATCCAAACATCCCATATTTCTGTAAATATTGGATATATATTGATATGACATGAGTAATTTTCATTAATCATTATGAAATTTAGTTTATGTATTATTTCTTGGAGGTAAAGTTGTGGCGTCCTCCATTTTTTTGCAATGTGGCTTTTCGTGGCCATAAGCAGGAATTGTAGCTATTTATTATGTTCCTTTTGTAGTAGAGGAGAATAGTCTTCCAATAGGCAAATGTCTATCAAAGGGTGTATTGTTGTCTTCAAAATGGTAGATGCCAATTCCATGACTTTGGTCCAAATATTCTGAACTATCGGGGATTCCAAATCTGAAGATGCCTTTCTCTGCTTTTTCCCTTGGATCCACTATACTCCTGTAAGAATGTGTCTTTAGACCTTGAAGAATCTTCTTACTCTGCATTAAACTCAGGAACGATAAAGAAACCACAGTTTGTAGACTGTGTTATGTTTCTTCAAAAGTTTCTTCTGATTTGTTTTGAATTGAACCTATAGCCATAATCTCTATTTTGACTGTTTATTAGAAGCTAAATATTACTGTGGTGACAATGCTTAACAGCAAATTTGAATATATACATTGAAAAAAAAAGGAATCAAACTTTATTAAATAACTCAAAAAGAACTCTGCAAATATTAAAAACATTGAACAGTGAGTCCTGAGAAAAACTGCCTGGAATATAGGTCAAACTGGCATGAGGTATATTCTATACCTACTAGTGTGATGGGGCTCCTAATGGGACCAGAAGGACAACAATGTGCTGGAACAGAAAGTAAACTTTTCAACATCCTCCCCATCCAAGTGATAGAAAGAAAAAGGAAACCCTGTATAGTCACTCCACCCACATTTTGGCCAGCACCAGTTCTATTGGTATTTGTTGTTTTTATATATGGGTTTTTATTTTAATACTGGAATAGTGAGCCTGGAGGTTTAAAGGGCAATGGTGCGTTAGAGCACATTAGTCTCCTATCAGTCAGATTCTTTGTTTGGAGTATTCCATCACTGAATAGGTCTTTTTGTTGTGAAGTATAGGGCTCTAAGACAGAAAGTTGGGGCATTAACATAGGTTTGACCTTTACATACGAGGATCCATCAGGATCACAGGGCTCCATTTTTCTTTCTGTGCAAAGTAGAAAAGTTTACTTTCTGTTCCAACACACTGTTGTCCTTCTTGTCCCATTAGGACCTATATTCCAGGCATTTTTTGTCAGGACTCGCCTTTCCATGTTTTTAATATTTGCGTTGTTGTTTTTGAGTTATTTAATAAAGTTTTATTCCCTTATTTTCAATGTATATAATTTAATATAAGCTACCACATATGTTGGTGAATTATAAAATACTAGGTGCTCCTTTTAAACTTTCAGTTTGATACCAGATTTGTGCACCTTTCGTATAAATCTCTTAATAAAACTTTCTAAATAAATAGGTCAGTTTAGGGCTGATATGCAGTCCAACCACAAGACTTCTAGGTGTTCTCCTTCTTGCTAAAATAATTTCAGTTAATTGTTGATTTGGTTTGCGGAAAATGCAACATAGGAAAATTAGGTTTTGTTACACTATAATTTAAAATTATCTTTAAAATAATACTATCTAATACAGTCTAATATAGACTAGTGCCAGTCTTGTGAATGCTCCTTCAATAGGAAAGCTGCTCATGCTGAAAATTGAGAATCGGCACCTCAGCAACAGACGCGGGCAAAAGATAACACTCCCAGAGGGCTGTACAAGCTACAAAATAAATACTATCTAGAAACACTAGTTACTGATGTAACTAACTATCTAGCTAACAATATGATGGTATCTAATTGAAATAAAATATTAATTCATGGCAAAAAAAACATACAATGCAAAAAATCTGCATTCCTTTCATAAAAAATAAACATATATTTCAGATGAAAATAAAATAACTAAAAACTGTCCTCAGGCCTGACTACTACTGCGCTGTAGGATCTGTTACTGAGGCCAGATGTTTATCTCTCGGTGATGTTTTATAGATTTATTTACCACCTTGCTTCATTTCACACAAGTGATAAGTGACTACTTTGTTGATTTACAGCAAGCGCCCTAAAGCTTAATCTGTGATCCGTTTCTAAATTATTACTCAATTTGAACAGCTTGACTTATGCTCATATGATGTGTTTGTTTCATACATATTTTTTAAGCCTGATGTGTTGTTATTAAAGCTTTCTAATAAAAATACACTTCTTAAATATTTCAAGCTTCCATCCTTTTAGTTAAGAGTTTCATATTTTGAGTGAATATCATTATTTTGCTTAAAAGAATGCGAAAATCAAGCCTTAAATCATTCAGCGACACCTGAGGAAATGTATGGAGGAGAGGGGGCATGACCAAAGCAGGGAAGAAGAGCAAGGAAGAGGGAGTTGCGGGGGAGGGGGGGCTGGGGCAAGTTATCAGAAGCCCCTCACTTCCTTTCACATGGTTGCTCCATTCCAGACCTTAGAATTGTCAAAAATGAAGGCCTAAATCCCAATCATAGGCCCAACCCCCATTATGATTCCTTTTGGAGTTATGGGGTTAAAAGTCCCTTATTAGTGCCTTTCCCACAACCAACACTCAATCAATGGAGCAAAACAATCTTTTTATGTTTCTTTATATACAAGCTTGGAGACAAAAATGCAGTCTCAGTGTCACACACAAGAGAAAATGGACTGAATTACAATGGAAAAAAAACAATGATTATGTGGATTTATAGCAAGGAAACAGACACAAGCTAAAAATGGTGACCTGTTATTCCAATGTAGCCAAAAATATTTACTATTACCAAATGTCAACGTGACATTTTATAACTAGTCAGTAGGCAAATTGTCGGTGTGAACGTTCAATTATTTGTGTGAAGAGTAAAAAACAAGTTGCAAACTACTGACGTCAAATGTTTAGCTGAAGGCTAAACAACTTATACTATACTGGCAGAAAAATAAACCAAAGCATCAGTGTAATCAACTATAATAGTTTTTGTATGTGTGTAACACTCCAGGGGGAGAGCATGTGCACATACAAAAACAGAATGGGGCATAGAGCGATATGTGACCATGCAAGGAAATCAAAAAAAAACTAAAAGGAACCTGCTTAAATAAGCATAACAAGCTGCATATATTCAGCAAGTGTGGGTAACAGCAGGTGTTAAGACTTAGTTAGTTATTGTGTGCTAATAGTCCTGGAAGCAGCAAATATAGTAATGGACATGAAATGAGCACCTCCTTCCTCCATCTTCAGGGAAAGCCTCCTGATAACCACTATGCTTAGGAGGAAAAGAAGAGAAGAAGTAGGATAGATAACATCTGGTCCTATGAGAATCACATATCTTCTCAAACTCAAAACTATTTCTTCCTGATATTAAACCAGAACAGCCTCTGGAGATGGTAGTGGTCAAGGCTGGAACATTTTTTAAATCTGGGGTTTCAGGAGGGAAATCTGGAACAGAAGAGAAATGCAGACACAGCTGGAGACAAAATAAAACTGGATTCATCTGCTGAAGAATCTTGTTGCGTCCAATGTCCATGCAGCCAGAATTATATGAAAGGTGGCTTGGATAATTTTCCAAGCATTATGCAATTTATGGATGTGCATAGAAGGGAAATGTGGAGAGGAAGTCATGAGCTAGTAGTAAGGTATTTGAAATGTTATAACTTATTTAGGAAATATACAGGCAACGGTGGAAGAGGATGCATGATTTGTCTCTATATTAAGCCTGATTTTAAGTCAAAGAATATATTTATGGTGGAACAATGGATAATGTTGAATCTTTGTGGGTTGAGTTAAATAGTGTCAGAAGAAATCCTGAAAGAATTCCTGTATGTATCACCCCCAAAGTAAAAGTAGTAAATCCCATCCAATGTGGCTTAATAATGATTTAAAGATCAAGATATGGAGTAAAAAGCAGGAATTTAAATTATACAAGAAGGAGGGAACAGAGGCAGCTTCACATGAGTACAAAGAAATCATCAAGGCTTGCCAAATAACTATTAGACTGGCTAAAATAGAAAATGAAACATTAATTGTAAAGGAAAGTAAGACTAACCCTATTTTTTATATATATTAATGGGAAGAATACCAGGGATGAAGCTATAGGAACATCGCAATGTGAAACAGGCAGACTGATAAATAATAACAGGAAAAGTCAGATGAGCTGAATAACGTATTTTCTTCAGTATATACAAGAGAGGTACCAATAGTTGGGACACTGTAACAAAATTAGGCTACACTACACAATAATTGGTTAACGCAGGAAGAAATCCAAGAGGTTGGAAAAAATAAATGATAATAAAGTCCCAGGCCCTGCACTTTGTAATAGCCAAACCATTGTATCTAATTTTCAAGACTCACTCACCACAGGATTGCTACCAGATGACTGGAGAAAAGCAGATGTAATACCTATATTTAAGAAGAGCACATCCAGGGAACTATAGACCTGTGATCCTCACTTCTGTAATGGGGAAGTTCTCATAAGGGATAATATACAAGAATACAGTATGTCTATTTGAACAAAATTATAAGTAGGAATATACATAGATTTATGAGGAATAGGCCATGCCAAACAAATTTAATTAGTTTCTGTGAGGAAGTATGTACAAACTTGGATCAAACCAACTCAGTGGATGTAGTCTTTTTAGATTTTTCTAAGGATTTTGATACAGTGCCACATGGAAGACTATTGTGCAAACTAAGAGATACAGGATTTACAGTAAACAGCTGCACATGGATTGAGAGCTGGCTAAAAGACAGGAAGCAAAGGGCTGTTGTAAATATAACATACTCAGATCAGACTAATGTGGTAAATGGGGTTCCTCAGGGTTCAGTATTAGGTCCTCTCTTTTTTTAACATATGTATTAATGACTTAGAAGTAGGACTGAAAAGTATTGTTGCCATTCTTGATGAGGACACTAGGTTGTGCAAGGTAATTCAATCAGAAAATTATGTACTTCCCTCCAAAGGTATTTGCATACATTAGAGAAATAAGCAACTAAATGGCATATGATATTTAATACAAATAAATATAAGTTTATGTATTTGGGAAGGAAAAATAACCATGCAATTTAAAGATAATGGAGCAAATCTAGGGGTATCAGAGATAGAAAGGGATTTAGGAGTACTTGTGGAAAACCACCTAGCTAACAGTGCTCAATGCCAAGCAGCATCTGCAAAGGCAAGTAAAATATTAGCATGTATTAAGAAGGGTACAGAAGCCAGGGAAGCTAATATAATCCTGCCACTATACATACCCTTCATTTGGAATATGGAGTTTAATTTTGGGTACCACTTCATAAATAAGACATTTTAGTGCTGGAAAAAAGAACAGAGAAGGGCAAAACTAGTAAAGCAAATGAACAGACTCATCTTTGAAGAAAGACTAACCAAATTAAACATATTCTCTTTAGAAGAAAGGCGTCAAGGAGGGGATATGATTACCGTATATAAATAAATCTATTGACAATATAAGGGATTAGATATATTTTTGAGTGAAAAAGGCATTCATTGTTATATAGGATAATTAGAGAAAGATGAGTATTGATCCAAGGAGGAATCTGATTGTGAGCATCTGGAGTCAGGAAGGAATTTTTTTTTCCCATTATTAGACAATTGACAGTGTTTCAATGGGGGTTTTTCCTGTGTGCCTTCCTCTAGATCAATTAACAATTAATCCACATATTACAAGGATCAGTACTTGATGAACAAAATATTTTTTTTCAACCTTAATTACTATGGGCCTCATTCTATTAGCGGCCGTAAATCGGCCGTAAGGCTGCGATTCCTTGCGGGGGTTCTGTTAACTCACGATTCTATTATACGGCCCCGCAAGGATCTCCCCTTACGGCTGGCCGCATATCTTGAAACCGGCCGTAAGCTGTGAAATCTAAAAACGCAAAAATAAATTCAAGCCTGCACTGTACAGCTCTGTAAATGCTAGGGATCATATTGGGGGACATGAGGATTAAAAGTAACCCACTCTCAAGCTTGCACATCAGCCCAAACCCGAGTTCAAATTAACTGTTTATTTTCCGGCTGCGGCGTGGGCGGGTCTGAGGTGCTCCAAGCACTCTGGACTTTTTACATGGATATTTTACGGATATTAAAAATAAAATATTTTACGGATTTGAGTATAGGATAATTATGTGCTATTTTTTCTAACACCTAAAATCCCTTTATAGTCTTCTCAAAGTGCAGGATGGCTTTCTTTGAGCTATTTTATGTGCTTAATTGGTGCTAGCGGGACCTCTTTCCTGCAAGTAAGCTGCGGCTCGCTTTTAGCCTTGCAGAGAGGTTTCCCGGAGCAATTGAATTGCAAATAGGAATTTCTTACGGCCGAAACTCTTGCGGCCGTTTTAGATCAAAGGCTTTCCTCTAGCGCGAGCGGCCGCAAGAGATAGCAAGGCACCGGCCGCAAGCCTGCCGGAGCCCCCGGCCGTAAGGGAATAGAATAGCCGAATAGCTTGCGGACGGTCCTTGCGGCCCCGCAACGGCTGCGGCCGCTAATAGAATGAGGCCCTATGTAATTATGTATTATAATTATCCTGATAATCAGAAATACATTCATATAGGAAAGAGCAACACAATTACCCACATAAAGCAAGGATATAAACTATTAACCACATTAGGAGAGTGTTAAATGACATGCCAATCTGAGCTGATCTGGAAGCACTAAGAATGTCAGACATGAAAAAAGTGGCCTCTTGTCTAGTCTCTATGTCACTACCTTAGCCATTTGGGTCCCTCTTCTTCCCCACAGTACAGCCCAAGCTGTGGGGCAGCTTTGAAATAGGAAGAGTTTACACTTAGACCCTGCTGTTTTTAATTAATTAATGGTCTCCCTAGATGTCCCCCTGCAGTATTTACAGAAGTAGCTTAGCATAGTTATTTGCCCTCTGTTAAAACCTGATATTTGTTTCTTTTCAAGTTCCTTCATATGGTTATCAAAATCACCAATCTGTCATTCTATTGGACCCTGTATATTCCTGGTTGTCACTGCAGAAATTTAGGTGAAGTCTTATACACATTCTTGGATAGTCATGGCGATGCAAGCAACTCAACTGCAGAGACCATTGCATCAAGAGGAAGATCAGTGGAGATCTGCTGTCAGAGTGATCCCTCAGACGTGGATGGTAAGGCTCCTCAGAAGTGGGGCCCACTCAAGGGGAGACAGCACAAGTATTAACCTGAGTGAAACTAGCAGGGTGCAAGATCCTGTCCTGATTCCTAATTACAAATATAAACAAATCTATATCATCTCCATTGTTTTTATAAATTGGTGAATTTCTTCTGTACCTAAGGACATCACTGCATAGACTGATGCCCATTATTATATGTATAAGACTGGAAAATACCAAATTATTCAAAATCATATTGCCTTCCCAGAGACAGAAAAGGTTGTAGATTGCCATCTTAACTCAAACACTGGCACTGTGTTCTGAATTCCTCCGGCAGTATAGGTTCTCATAAGTAATCTTAAATAAAGTGCTTTGCAAAAGTATTCAACCCCCTTGACTTTTTACCTATTTTGTTACATTAAAGCCTTAAGTTTAATGTTTTGTTAATCTGAATTTTATGTGATGGATCAGACCACAATAGTCTAAGTTGGTTACGTGAAATGAGAAAAATATATACATAAAAATGTTTTTAGAAATAGAAAACAGAAAATTGGAATGTGCATATGTATTCACCCCCTTTGTTATGAAGCAGATAAAAAGCTCTGGTGCAACCAATTACCTTCAGAAGTCACATAATTAGTGAAATGATGTCCACCTGTGTGCAATCTAAGTGCCACATGATCTGTCATTACATAAACACACCTTTTTTGAAAGGCCCCAGAGGCTGCAACACCTAAGCAAGAGGCACCACTAACCAAACACTGCCATGAAGACCAAGGAACTCTCCAAACAAGTAAGGGACAATGTTATTTAGAAGTACAAGTCAGGTTTAGGTTATAAAAAAATATTCAAATCTTTGATGATCCCCAGGAGCACCATCAAATCTATCATAAGCAAATGCAAAGAACATGGCACAACAGCAAACCTGCCAAAAAAACAGAGGCCCATTAATCAGAGAGGCAGCACAGAGACCTAAGGTAACCCTGGAGGAGCTGCAGAGTTCCACAGCAGAGACTGGAGTATCTGTACATAGGACGACAATAAGCCGTAGAGTTGGGCTTTATGGCAGAGTGGCCAGAAGAAAGCCATTACTTTCAGCAGAAAACAAAATGGCACGTTTTGAGTTTGTGAAAAGGTATGTGGGAGACTCCCAAAATGAATGGTGGAAGGTGCTCTGGTCTGATGAGACTAAAATTGAACTTTTCGGCCATCAAAGAAAACGCTATGTCTGGCGCAAACCTAACACATCACATCACCCAAAGAATACATGGTGGTGGCAGCATCATGCTGTGGGGATGTTTTTCAGCACCCGGGACTGGGAAACTGGTCAGAGTTGAGGGAAAGATGGATGGTGCTAAATACAGGGATATTCTTGAGCAAAACCTGTATTACTCTGTGCGTGATTTGAGGCTAGGACTGAGGTTCACCTTCCAGCAGGACAATGACCCCAAACACACTGCTAAAGCAACACTTGAGTGGTTTATGGGGAAACATGTAAATGTGTTGGAATGGCCTAGTCAAAGCCCAGACCTTAATTCAATAGAAAATCTGTGGTCAGACTTAAAGATTGCTGTTCACAAGCGCAAACCATCCAACTTGAAGGAGCTGAAGCAGTTTTGCAAGGAGGAATGGGCAAAAATGCCAGTGGTAAGATGTGGCAAGCTCATAGAGACTTATCCAAAGTGACTTGGAGCTGTGATTGTCGAAAAAGGTGGCTCTACAAAGTATTTAGGGGGGTGAATAGTTATGCACATTTACTTTTTCTGTTATTTTGTCCTATTTTTTGCTTGCTTCATATGCAAATCCTCAAACAATCCATTTTAATTGCAGGTTGTGAGGCAACAAAACACAAAAAATGCCAAGGAGGGTGAATACTTTTGCAAGGCACTTTACCTATTTAAATTAAAAATTTTGTAACGAAGTCATTGAAATTGCTTAAGCTTCCTTTCTTTGTTTAGGAGTAATTGGTATTGAGTATATCCAGTAGTCTTTTATGTAGTTAATCACATATTATAATTCTCATATTATTTGCGAGCTTGCGAGCCTCGCGAAGTGAGGCGAGCCGTTGAGGCTTTGAAGCCTTCTGAGCTCGGAGTACTTAGATAAATAGCTTCTAATGCGCTCATTTATTGCAAGTCTTGCGAAGCGAGCAGTTGAGGCATTGATGCATGCAGGACTTAGGCTGAAATGAACGCTGAAGGCGCTTTTGCGAGCCTCACAAAGCGAGGCGAGCAGTTAAGGCATTCTGGACTTAGGCTGCAAGCAACGGCAAAGATAGTAACATTTACAGGAACAACGCCAGGCACGCCGGACTTAGAAAATACACAACGCCAAAAAAAGGCCGGACTCAGAAAATACACAACGCCAAAGGCAGTGCAACGCCAGGCACGCAGGACTTTGAAAATAAAACCAACGCCAACCAGCGCGCGCCATATAAACATTCAGCAGACACATAGAGGAGAAACACACAGGGAAGGGACAGGAGGGAGATGCTGGGAAGAGACACATGGCATTCCCAAGCACAAAACTTGCAGGTTAATGAACCCTGCAATGAGCGGCCCATACAGTAGGCGGAAGGAAAGGTACGCAATGAGCGCCGAAGCATTGCCTGGCTTACACTTTTATGCCCGTCATTTTTTGACCAGCATTTCGCTAGTAATATTAATAATTAGAATAATCTACAAATAAGACTTTTCACTTACCACCTAAGCCTAATGCATTGGCCTTCAAGACCAAAAAAAAACAAAAAACTGAAAGGAAAACAAAGTCCAGGCAACTCAAGCTACAATGGCAGGTCATTCCTAAAGGACATGCAGCCATTACCCTGATGACCACTCTAGCTCCCTGATATTCAAACATGTTCAGGCATCATATATAGGGATCCAATCTCCTGCAAGGCTTAATACAAGGCTGGAACAAACCATGTTCAGTATCAAAAAGAATACAGAGGCATTATGAGATTTTTCTTTGAAGAAAAATGCTTGATTCTCAATATTGCTGATGTAAAAAATAGGTTGAGTAGAACAATATCAGGGTATAGGTCACTGTTGTCTTTTTTGAAGGATTGCACTTGATATTAGGCAATGATAATGTAAGAAGAGTCTTTGAATGCAGATGAATTTTCTAGCTGGTAAAATAGAAATATCAGCTTAAAATACTAATGTTTTAACCATTATGCTTCAAAGCTTATTAACTTACAATGACACACCATCCCGAAAGAACAGCTGTAAGAATACCACAGTAAAAATAATTGTATATTAAACTGAACATTTTAAATGTTTTGTTCATTTAATTTTGCTCATTATCAAGTATATATATTAAAAAGAACATACAGAACTTTCCTCAGACATTATTGGCTCAATTTGTTTGTATATTATGAAGGAGATATTCTCCACCACCATTACTGGAGAAATTTGCTTGTTTACTGGTTTTTAGATTTATGAGCTGTATTTGAACAAAGACAGACTTTTGCAGATGTCATAGGAACTCTGCAAGCACATCTGCTATAGGTGTGGTTTCCCAACAAAATTAATATTGCAGCACCAGGGTGAACACCACATCCTACATTTTATCAGGAGCTCTATCAAAAATAAATAATTGAGGCATAGACATTCATTGAAAGTGTACTACCTTATATGCCCAATTATTGTCGGTGGACTGATCTCAACTGGCAAGTGGACTGATCCAGCCAGAAAACACATCATGTGTGAGAGCCATCTTGCACCTTAGACTTTTGTTTGTTAAAATTCAATCCTTTGGGCAAATAAAATAATCTAGTTAGCTTGTTATTTGTTCATTGAAGTATTTGTTTATTGTATTATTTGGATTATTAGGATAACTTCTAACACTTTTTATCCTTTTCTAATTATTTTAATAAAAGCTCACGTATTGTACTTTAGTTTTGACTCTTCATGTCAACGTATAAATTCTGCTAACATATCCTCTGAGATATTTTGTTCCACTTTTTAACAATACAGTCTCTGTAATTTGTATATCCATATTCTTACCATTTGTATTACTTTTAATTGTTAATAGTTCTTTATTAATGGTTGCCTCCATCAGCTTGTTGCTAAAAGTTCACCACATCACCACCCTCCCTGGTGAAATCAGCATTTAGAACAAACAACACATCCCTTCCACAGCCATGTGGATCATAACAGCCATAGTGTAGAGTTCAATGTAGTCAAATTGCTTTTTTTTGGATGAACCTAGACCTTGGGTTGGAGTGTATTGGTATGTTTGGAGAAGTAGCTGAAAGTCTTTTGAGGAAAGACCAATAAATTAGACCATAGTTTCAAGACGGCCAAGGCAGCTTCGTTGAGGTGGATAAGATGGTGATTGTGAGGAAGATGGGGGAGTGCGGCTGAAATGTTACTGATAAATGATCTCCCTATGGGAAGAATATATAAGGTGAAATATAAATAGACCTAGGTAAAAAAAACTCCTGCAAAGTTATCAAACATCTTAGAACTACTCTTTGATCCAAAGGTGAAATATTTGCTTTGCTGAAGGAACACCTTTTGGTATTAGAATTATAGCAAATCGGTATGGACTCTGGATTATGTATCTGATGACTCAGACAGACCTAGTAAGGACATTCTAGTTGAAGTGGATCAATAGATAGGAGAGGAGGAATGAGAAATGGTCCTGGAGTAGAGTGGAAGTACTAGGGCAGAAACCAAAAGTGTAAAGAGGGGATGGACAGTACTGACACTCCAAAGTCTTTATGTCAGCAAAATGTTAACATAAGAGTTCTAGATCTAGTATATATTAGTCCGCTGTGATGTTTTATTGTTGAATGGCAGCAGAAGACTTAACCATAAATGACCAGTAGTAGTAGTCATAGTAGCTGAAACTGCCATATTTGTGAGCTAAATCAATGATGAAGTAGAGGCATTCAACCAGCTCATGATGTCTCTGAGATAATGAAAGCAGACTATATCTCTGTACACGCTAAAAGCCAGGACGAACTCCATCGCTGTCAGTTTCTATTTTAACATTTTGATTGATTACATTGGAGACATCGCCCTGGGTAAGAGCCTTGATTTATGAAGAGTCAAGATGAAATTACGATGTGACTTGATGTAATCAGGAACAAACTGAGCTTGCATGATCACAGATGGGATATTTGGACTCTCACCTTGGAATGTATTTTTTAAGTGGATGGGATTGCTGGATCGGAAACCATTATATTCTCCAACCAAGACATCCAGTTTCCAAGGGAGTTGATGGAGGATGCAATGGTAGAATATCCTTTGCATTGTGATAGATAGTCAGTATGCAGTGGGAGCAGATTATGACAGCTGTGAAGCAGTTTGTATAACTCCTCTTTTCAGACAGCACTTGATCGCTCATTGTTAACCAAAAATAGGAGTCTAACAAATGATCAAATGGTTAGTATGAATTTGAATGAGTCTGGAAGGGGCAACTGTAAGTGTATCCTAGTACACCGCGTAGGCGGCATCGTGGTTAGAACCATGTGCTCCAAATGACCAAGAACACAAGACAAAATAAGGAGACGGGATGGATTTGATTTACCATTAATTTGGATAGCTAGCGTGAGGGAGATGGTTATTATCATGAAGGATCATAGTAAGAGTATGGTCATAAATAGACAAGAACTTGAAACTATGGAATTGTAATCAATAGAGGGGGAATGATTACGATTAGTTATGGACACTGGCGGAGGCAACAAAATGTTTATGAGGGAGTTTAGAGGGTGATTTATGGAAGGCAATTGAATTTAAACGCTAAGGGTTCATCAAACCATCTGTGGAAAAAGGAGATGCAAATTATCAGAAGGATTTAAGTGGTACGTAATTGGTATGTTCATGATTAGCTTTAATCGCAAATGATTGATGGGTTTGATTTATAATAGTTATTAAGAAAGATAGAGTGATGGAGATGTTCAGAATGATGAGGGATGATAGACAGGGTATGGTCGTAAATTAGAAAAGAATGTGGAAAAATAAAAATAGTACAGGTATTTAGAAAGGGGAACGACTGAGAAGGGGGCTGTAGGAGTGGACGGTAAGAAGGACTTTGAGCGGACATGTTCATGATAAGCTTAATGTGTGATTTTGTTTTTAATTTAATAATGAATGAGTAATTATGTTATAGAAGTTAAATATATGCTTAAATATATGCTTGATGGAATGGGTCCTATATCTAAATTTTTCCTCTGGCGATTAACTACTGCTATTGGACAGATAGGCAACATGATCCTTCAAGGAAGTTGTGTAGGAACAAGGAAAGGAAGAAGCGGGGAAGCCCTGCGGGTTCATTGGGAGGAAGCTGCAGTGGGGGGCCAAACGCTGACAGGGACGACGGTAAAGGAGACACAAGGGATGGGAAAGTATACCCAGCGGCAGGGCAGAGGGACACGTGGAGGACAGCAGGAGCGGATGCTGCGGATCAAGTCAGACAATGGAATGCGACAGGCCAGGGGAGCAATGGTATAGAACGCCAACAGAGACAACGCACAACCTACTGGGGGCTGCAACAACATAACAGGAAGGAGGAGAGGTAGGAATTGAGGAGAACCTTGAGTTAAAAATAGTCAGAAAATTATGGCAAATGAGACGCGAGAGATGCGAAGGAAGACCCAGTGGCATGGCGGATGGACACGCAAAGGGCGTCAGGAGCAGATGTAGCAGAACCAGTCAAGAAATGTAAGCAACCGTAGAAATTCAGACAATGGACAATGGACAACCGACTGGGGGCTACAATAGGATAATGGAAGGTGGAAGTGAGGAAGACCTGGGGAAGGATTGGGGTCCGAATTGTTTTGTGAGTTTTCATAAAATTCTGTACAGCCAAAGAACAGTTGATTAATGTTGAATTTTGGGGTGATGACATGTTTTTTCCACAGGAATTTCTCCTCGCTTACCGTCTATACTCGAGTATAAGCCGACCAGAGTATAAGCAGAGGCACCTATTTTACCACAAAATACTGGGTAAAATGAGTGACTCGAGTATAAGCCGAGGGTGGGAAATGTGCTGCCCCCTGTGTCCCTTTTGTGCCTTCTGTGTCCCCCTCTCTCTCCCGTGTCTCTTCTCCCCTCTCCCTTCCCTGTGTCTCTTCCACCCTCTCCCTTCCCTGTGTCTCTCCCCCCCCCTTCTCCCTTCCCTGTGTCTCTTCCCCCCCTTCTCCCTTCCCTGTGTCTCTTCCCCCCTCCTGCCTTCCCTGTGTCTCTTCCCCCTCCTCATTCTCAAACTCCCTCCTCAACATCCCTCCTCATCCTCAACCTCCCTCCTCAACCCCCTCATCATCAACCCTCTCCTCCTCAACCCCCCATCCTCATCCTCAACCCCCCCATCCTCAACCCCCTCCTCAACCTCATTCCCCTCCTCATCCCCAACCCCCTCCTCAACCTCCCTCCTCAACCCCCTCCTCAACCTCCCTCCTCAACCTCAACCCCCCCATCCTCAACCCCCCATCCTCGACCCCCTCCTCAACCTGCATCCTCAACCTCAACCCCCCTCCTCATTCTCAACCCCCTCCTCAACCTCCCTCCTCATCCTCAACCTCCCTCCTCATCCTCAACCTCCCTCCTCAACCCCCTCCTCAACCTGCATCCTCAACCTCAACCCCCCTCCTCATTCTCAACCCCCTCCTCAACCTCCCTCCTCATCCTCAACACCCCAACCTCAACCCCCTCCTCAACCTCAACCCCCTCCTCATCCCCAACCCCCTCCTCAATCTCCCTCCTCAACCTGCATCCTCAACCTCAACCCCCCTCCTCATTCTCAACCCCCCATCCTCAACCTCCCTCCTCAACCTCAACACCCCAACCTCAACCCCCTCCTCAACCTCAACCCCCTCCTCATCCCCAACCCCCTCCTGAACCTCCCTCCTCAACCCCCTCCTCATCCTCAACCCCCTCCTCAACCTCAACCCCCCCATCCTCAACCCCCTCCTCAACCTCCCTCCTCAACCTCAACCCCCCATCCTCATCCTCCCTCCTCAACCCCCCATCCTCAACCCCCCCATCCTCAACCTCCCTCCTGAACCTCAACCCCCCATCCTCAACCCCCTCCTCAACCTCAACCCCCCTCCTCATCCTCCCTCCTCATCCCCAACCCCCTCCTCAACCTCCCTCCTCAACCTCAACCCCCCTCCTCATCCTCAACCCCCTCCTCAACCTCAACCCCCCTCCTCAACCCCCTCCTCAACCCTCCTCCTCATCCGCCCTCCTTATCCCCAACCCCCTCCTCAACCTCCCTCCTCAACCCTCCTCCTCATCCGCCCTCCTTATCCCCAACCCCCTCCTCAACCTCCCTCCTCAACCTCAACCCCCCTCCTCATCCTCAACCCCCTCCTCAACCTCCCTCCTCAACTTCAACCCCCCATCCTCAACCCCCTCCTCAACCTCAACCCCCTCCTCATCCTCAACCGCCTCCTCAACCTCCCTCCTCATCCTCAACCTCCCTCCTCAACCTCAACCCCTCTACTCATCCCCCCTCCTCAACCCTCTCCTCCTCAACCCCCCTCCTCATCCTCAACCCCTTCCTCAACCTCCCTCCTCAACCCCCTCCTCAACCTCAACCCCCTCCTCAACCTCCCTCCTCATCCTCAACCTCCCTCCTCAACCTCAACCCCCATCCTCAACTCCCCCATCCTTAACCTCCCTCCTCAACCTCAACCCCCTCCTCAACCTCAACCCCCCTCCTCATCCCCCCTCCTCAACCCTCTCCTCCTCAACCCCCCTCCTCATCCTCAACCTCCCTCCTCAACCCCCTCCTCAACCTCAACCCCCTCTTCAACCTCCCTCCTCAACCCCCCTCCTCATCCTCAACCCTCTCCTCCTCAACCCCCCTCCTCATCCTCAACCTCCCTCCTCAACCCCCTCCTCAACCTCAACCCCCTCTTCAACCTCCCTCCTCAACCCCCCTCCTCATCCTCAACCCCCTCCTCAACCTCAACCCCCTCCTCAACCTTCCTCCTCAACCCCCCTCCTCATCCTCAACCCCCTCCTCAACCTCCCTCCTCAACCTCAACCCCCCCATCCTCAACCCCCTCCTCAACCTCCCTCCTCATTCTCAACCTCCCTCCTCATCCTCAACCCCCTCCTCAACCTCCCTCCACTACCTCAACCCCCCATCCTCAACCCCCGATCCTCAACCTCCCTCCTCAACCTCAACCCCCCATCCTCAACCCTCTCCTCAACCTCAACCCCCCTTCTCAACCCCCCTCCTCATCCTCAACCTCCCTCCTCAACCCTCCTTCTAAACACCCTCCTCATCCTCCCTCCTCATCCTCAGACCCCCTCCTCATCCTCAGAACCCCCTCCTCATCCTCAACCCCCTCCTCAACCTCAACCCCCTCCTCAACCTCCCTCCTCATCCTCAACCTCCCTCCTCAACCTCAACCCCCCATCCTCAACTCCCCCATCCTTAACCTCCCTCCTCAACCTCAACCCCCTCCTCAACCTCAACCCCCCTCCTCATCCCCCCTCCTCAACCCTCTCCTCCTCAACCCCCCTCCTCATCCTCAACCCCCTCCTCAACCTCCCTCCTCAACCCCCTCCTCAACCTCAACCCCCTCTTCAACCTTCCTCCTCAACCCCCCTCCTCATCCTCAACCCACTCCTCAACCTCCCTCCTCAACCTCAACCCCCCCATCCTCAACCCCTCCTCAACCTCCCTCCTCATTCTCAACCTCCCTCCTCATCCTCAACCCCCTCCTCAACCTCCCTCCACTACCTCAACCCCCCATCCTCAACCCCCGATCCTCAACCTCCCTCCTCAACCTCAACCCCCCATCCTCAACCCCCTCCTTAACCTCAACCCCCCTTCTCAACCCCCCTCCTCATCCTCAACCTCCCTCCTCAACCCTCCTCCTAAACCCCCTCCTCATCCTCCCTCCTCATCCTCAGACCCCCTCCTCATCCTCAGACCCCCCTCCTCATCCTCAACCCCCTCCTCAACCTCCCTCCACTACCTCAACCCCCCATCCTCAACCCCCGATCCTCAACCTCCCTCCTCAACCTCAACCCCCCATCCTCAACCCCCTCCTCAACATCAACCCCCCTCCTCATCCTCAACCTCCCTCCTCGACCCTCCTCCTAAACCCCCTCCTCATCCTCCCTCCTCATCCTCAGACCCCCTCCTCATCCTCAGACCCCCCTCCTCATCCTCAGACCCCCCTCCTCATCCTCAACCTTCTCCTCATCCTCAACCTCCCTCCTCAACCTCAACCCCCCATCCTCAACTCCCCCATCCTTAACCTCCCTCCTCAACCTCAACCCCCTCCTCAACCTCAGCCCCCCTCCTCATCCACCCTCCTCAACCCTCTCCTCCTCAACCCCCCTCCTCATCCTCAACCCCCTCCTCAACCTCCCTCCTCAACCCCCTCCTCAACCTCAACCCCCTCTTCAACCTTCCTCCTCAACCCCCCTCCTCATCCTCAACCCACTCCTCAACCTCCCTCCTCAACCTCAACCCCCCCATCCTCAACCCCCTCCTCAACCTCCCTCCTCATTCTCAACCTCCCTCCTCATCCTCAACCCCCTCCTCAACCTCCCTCCACTACCTCAACCCCCCATCCTCAACCCCCGATCCTCAACCTCCCTCCTCAACCTCAACCCCCCATCCTCAACCCCCTCCTCAACCTCAACCCCCCTTCTCAACCCCCCTCCTCATCCTCAACCTCCCTCCTCAACCCTCCTCCTAAACCCCCTCCTCATCCTCCCTCCTCATCCTCAGACCCCCTCCTCATCCTCAGACCCCCCTCCTCATCCTCAACCCCCTCCTCAACCTCAACCCCCCCATCCTCAACCCCCTTCTCAACCTCCCTCCTCAACCTCAACCCACCCATCCTCAACCCCCTCCTCAACGTCCCTCCTCAACCTCAAATCCCCATCCTCAACTTCCCTCCTCAACCCCCTCCTCAACCTGCATCCTCAACCTCAACCCCCCTCCTCATTCTCAACCCCCTCCTCAACCTCCCTCCTCATCCTCAACCTCCCTCCTCATCCTCAACCCCCTCCTCAACCTCCCTCCTCATCCTCAACCTCCCTCCTCATCCTCAGCCCCCTCCTCAACCTCCCTCCTCAACCCCCCCATCCTCAACCCCCCATCCTCAACCTCCCTCCTCAACCTCAACACCCCAACCTCAACCCCCTCCTCAACCTCAACCCCCTCCTCATCCCCAACCCCCTCCTCAACCTCCCTCCTCAACCCCCTCCTCATCCTCAACCCCCTCCTCAACCTCAACCCCCCATCCTCAACCCCCTCCTCAACCTCCCTCCTCAACCTCAACCCCCCATCCTCAACCCCCCATCCTCATCCTCCCTCCTCAACCTCAACCCCCCATCCTCAACCCCCACATCCTCAACCTTCCTCCTGAACCTCAACCCCCCATCCTCAACCCCCTCCTCAACCTCAACCCCCCTCCTCATCCTCCCTCCTCATCCCCAACCCCCTCCTCATCCTCCCTCCTCATCCCCAACCCCCTCCTCAACCTCCCTCCTCAACCTCAACCCCCCTCCTCATCCTCAACCCCCTCCTCAACCTCAACCCCCCTCCTCAACCCCCTCCTCAACCCTCCTCCTCATCCGCCCTCCTTATCCCCAACCCCCTCCTCAACCTCCCTCCTCAACCTCAACCCCCCTCCTCAACCTCCCTCCTCAACTTCAACCCCCCATCCTCAACCCCCTCCTCAACCTCAACCCCCTCCTCATCCTCAACCGCCTCCTCAACCTCCCTCCTCATCCTCAACCTCCCACCTCAACCTCCCTCCTCAACCTCAACCCCCATCCTCAACCCCCTCCTCAACCTCCCTCCTCAACCTCAACCCCCTCCTCAACCTCCCTCCTCATCCTCAACCTCCCTCCTCAACCTCCCATCCTCAACTCCCCCATCCTTAACCTCCCTCCTCAACCTCCCTCCTCATCCTCAACCCCCCCTCATACTACCCCTCTAAATATCCCCGCCCCCCCCTCTCCCCTCACTTACCTGCTCCGGCCTCCGCTCCTTCTGGTCTTGATGTGGGGCGCAGGTGATGTCACATGCGAGCCATGTCATTAGCATATACCGGGTGCCAGCACCCGGTATATGTTAATGACGTGGCGCGCGTGTGACGTCACGGCATTAGCATATACCGGATGCCGGCACCAGGTATATGCTAATGGCGTGGCACTCAGGTGACGTCACATGCGCGCCACATCAAGACCCGGAAGGAGCGGAGGCCGGAGGTAAGCAGGTAAGAGAGAGGGGGGTATTTAGAGGGGTAGTATGAGGGGGGGTTAGAATGAGGGGGGGGGGGTTGAGGATGAGGAGGGGGAGGGAAAGAGACATGGGGGTTAAAGAGACACGGGGGAATAGAGAGACACGGGGGGTAGAGACACACAAGGGGGGGTTAGAGAGACACGGCGGGGGAGAGAGACAAAAGGGAGGAGAGAGACAAGGGGGGGTAGAGAGACTCGAGTATAAGCCGAGGGGTCCCTTTTTAGCCTTAAAAAAAGGACTGAAAAACTCGGTTTATACTTGAGTATATATGGTATATAAAAAATGGCTGTATAAATATGTTTGAAAGTTTGCAATATTATTAAAAAGTCTAACTGCCTTTTTTTTTATTTGTTTAGATAGCGTAACCCATTGTTTTGATTTATTAGCTTAAAAAAGAATTACGTAAGTGCATGCTCAGTAGAGGCTTGTTCATATAAACAACTGTCATATTCCATCCTTTTTTAGTTGGTTAATTATTGCCAGCTGATATTAGCATGTAATAGTGAATGTCTGCCAGAAATGGAGATCAAATATTAATTTATATTAATGAAATGTAATTTTTTTACATTTGTTTAAAACAATATTCACTGACTTGTAAAGGCAAATGTTTACCAGAGGTGGCAAGTGAATGATAATATACATTAATGAAATTGTACATTTGAAATTTCAAGTTGTTCAAAAGTTGACAAGATCTGCTTTCTTTCGGACTTGATAAGACTGTTGTGGCCAAACCTACCCAGCAGACCTTTCAGGTTCTTTTGATCCCTTCACCGAGACAGCTGATGTCTCTAAAATGTCCTAAAATACCTGAACGCAGGCTCAGCATTATAAAAAAAAAAATCAGGAACTGCTCTTATTGCCGTGGAAACTTCATAACAGGTTCAATGGGTGAATGTTTATACTCGAATCAATAACATTCTGTAACAGTCTGTGAGTCTTCTGGGTTTTGTATAACATGCTAATACAGTCATTAACAATGTTTCATATGCAAGATATCATAACATCCAATCCAGTTAGTCAGTGATAGCTCTTATGTTCTTACAGGATCTTAATATATATATATATATATATATATATATATACTAGGAGAAAAAAATGACGGGAATTAAATTGTAAGGCTGGCAATGCTGTTTGCCACACCATGTGAAGGTTTTGCTCCTCTGAGCAGCATGTTGGTTTTTATTTTTTAAGTCCTGCGTGCCTGGCATTGTTGGTGTGTGTTACTGTGTTCGCTGTCGTGTATTTTCTAAGTCCCACGTGCCTGGTTTTCTTCGTCTAAGTGTTACTGTCTTTGGCGTCGTGTATTTTCTAAGTTCTGCATGCCTGGCATTGCAGAGCCTCATTTTCATTCTGTTTTAGAAGTTTTACGTTTTTTTCGACAGCCATTTTTTTCCCTGCACAGGCTCCCTGGCTCTCCCCCTGTGTTGTGTGTGAGTGTGCAAGTTGATTTGAGGCATATTTGTGTGTTTTTGCAGGCTTTACCACTTCGGTGGTTTGGCCGTTATAGTCGTATTTTTGCGAGATCCGCAGTCCATCTACGTGCTTTGGGTCCTAAGTCATACAGGCTGTAATTTTGCCTATCCCCCCTATCTCTCTCCCTCCCTATCTCTCTCTCCCCCTTCCCTCCCTATCTCTCTCCCTTTTCCCTATTTCCCTCTCCTTATCTCTCTCTCCTCTCTCCCTTCCTCTATACCTCTCATTATCTCTCTCCCTCCCCTTTTCAATATCTCTCCCTCCCTATCCCCCTCTCACTAATCCCGCTGCTACCTGCTTATCTATCTCCCCCTTTCTCTCGCTGTCGCCCTTTCTATGTATCCCTCGCTCTATCCTTCTCTCTCTACATTCCCCTCACTCTCTCTCTCCCCTTCCTCTCTCTTTCCCTCTCCCCTACCTATCTCTCCATTTCTCTCTATCCCTCCTTATCTCTTTCTCTACCTACCCCCCCTTCTCTCTATCCCCCTCTCTGTCCCCCTACTTTCTCTCTCCCCCTCCTCTCTCTCCCCCTCCCTCCTCTCTCTCTATCCCTCCCCCCCTCTCTCCATCTCCCCCTCCCTCCTCTCTCTCCCTCCCCCCCTCTCCTCTCTCCATCTCCCCCTCCACCCAACTGAAGAGGCCCGCATGTGGGCTCAGCTGGAGAGGGCCTCGTGGGTGGGCCCGGTGGTAGAGGGCCACGGATGGGCATGGCTGAAGAGACCCGCGGGTGGGCCTGGCTGTAGAGGGCTGCGGTCTGGGCCCAGCTGTAGAGGCCCACATGAGGAGGGTAAGAGAGGGGGGAAAGAGACACAGGGACACAGGGGAGGGAGAGAGGGGGAAAGAGACACAGGGGAGGGAGAGAAGGGAAAGAGACACAGGGGAAGGAGAGGAGAAAGAGACACAGGGGTGAGAGAGGGAGGAAATAGACACAGAGACAGAAGAGAGTGGGAAAGAGGGCCCTGGTGCTGCAGGACCCCTGTGATGAGTCCCTGGCATGGTATGGTAGGAATAGGGAGGGTGAGAGAGTAAGAGGGAGAAATAAGGAGGGAGTTAAAGAGAGAGAGAGATGTGTGGCTGTGGGAGCTGCCACTCAGTCCTTGGCAGCTCCTAAGTGGCTTGTGAGTGTCCAGAGTGAACGTCCATAACCACATTATGCAGCTGCTTGAATCTGATTGGTTGATGCTGCAGTTCACACAAAGGGAAAATGTATACATTTCCTAGCTCTGTGAATTTAGGCTCACCTGGATGAGTGGGACAGCATTACGACGCTCTATATGATTAATAGCAGCAGCGTTGCAGTGGGTAAGGCACATAAAGGGTTAATTTAAAACAAAAGATGCATATTTTTAACAAAATAATTTGAAAGAAGACATGAATGCTGATATACAGATATAATTCAATGTTATTCTTTATATAAACTTAAATAACAATATTAAAGTGATTGATAATTTGGAGGGGGGCACTTGCTCATTTGCCCCTATGCACCAGCCACCCCTGGTAAGTGTACAGCCTGTGTAACTCAACACACACATTAATGTCTAAACAGTTGGCAACAAAAGTGAGTACACCAATAAGTGGAAATGTCCAAATTGGGCCCAATTAGCCATTTTCCATCCCCGGTGTCATGTGACTTGTCAGTGTTACAAGGTCTCTGGTGTGAATGAGGAGCAGGTGTATTAAATTTGGTGTTATTGCTCTCACTACTCTGAGGGTCTGAAAAAAAGAATTGTTGCTCTACATAAATATGGCCTAGGCTATAGGAAGATTGCCAAGAACCTGAAACTGAGCTGCAGCACGGTGGGCAGGACCATACAGCGGTTTCACAGGACAGGTTCCACTGAGAACAGGCCTCACCATGGTCAACCAAAGAAGTTGAGTGCATGTGCTCAGAGTCATATGCAGAGGTTGTGTTTGGGAAACAGACGTATGAGTGCTGCCAGCATTGCTGCAGAGGTTGAAGGGGTGGGGGGGTCAGCCTGTCCGTGTTCAGACCATACGCCGCACACTGCATAAAAATTGGTCTGCATGGCTGTCATCCCAGAAGGAAGACTCTTCTAAAGATGATGCACAAGAAAGACCGCAAACAGTTTGCTGAAGACAAGCAGATTAAGGACATGGATTACTGAAACCATGTCCTGTGGTCCGATGAGATCAAAATAAACTTATTAGGTTCAGATGGTGTCAAGCGTGTGTGGCGGGAACCAGGTGAGGAGTACAAAGACAAATGTGTCTTGTCTACAGTCAAGCATGGTGGTGGGAGTGTCATGGTCTGGGCCTGCATGAGTGCTACCGGCACTGGGGAGCTGCAGTTCATTGAGGGAACCATGAATGCCAACATGCACTGTAACATACTGAAGCAGAGCACGATCCCCTCCCTTCAGAGACTGGGCCGCAGGGCAGTATTCCAACATGATTACAACCCCAAACACACCTCCAGACACACGCCCGCCAACTCCAGACGTGCCACGTCCGCGTCTATTCAGAATGCGCTCGCCATCTAGTGCTTCAAAATGGGTACTACGCTGGTGTGGGAACATACGTCATCTATTGGCTAAAATGAAATGTTTATGTTTATTATTTTAAATGTAACTATGTATTCAATGTTATTTCATATGTAATGTTATTTTATTATGATGTGTGTTTAATAAAAGCTGTGTTTATTTAATTTATTTTATATGTAATGTTATTTCATTGTGATGTGTGTTTTAATAAAAGCTGTGTTTATTTGTGTTACTTTTTTATATTTTGGCTTAAGGGTTATGGTTAGGGTCAGGGGTTAGGGTCAAGGTTTAGGTTGGGTTATTGTTATGGTCAGGGTTAGGATCGGGTTTACGTTTAGGTTTATGGTTAGTTTTAGGGGTGCGGTTTACCGTCAGGGTTAGTGATAGGGTTAGGATCATGGTTAGGTTTAGGATCAGGGTTAGGTTTAGGGTCACGTTTAGGATCACGGTTACGTTTAGGGTTTATAATTAGAAACAGGGTTAGGGTTTACGGTTAGGAACAGGGTTAGGTTTAGGGTTCTAATCTCCTACACAAATGGGGGACATGGGGGGGTGGGAGGTAGGAGATCAGAATGGGAGAACTGGGGGGGCAGAATGGGGGACCTGGGGGGTAGGAGATCAGAATGGTGTCAGAAACTTATTAGGTTCAGATGGTGTCAAGTGTGTGTGGTGGGAACCAGGTGCGGAGTTCAAAGACAAGTGTGTCTTGCCTACAGTCAAGCATGCTGATGGGAGTGTCATGGTCTGGGTCTGCATGAGTGCTACCGGCACTGGGGAGCTACAGTTCATTGAGGGAACCATGAATGCCAACATGTACTGTGACATACTGAAGCAGAGCATGATCCCCTCCCTTCAAAGACTGGGCCACAGGGCAGTATTCCAACATGATTACAACCCCAAACACACCTCCAAGATGACCACTGCCTTGCTAAAGAAGTTGAAGGTAAAGGTAATGGACTGGCCAAGCATGTCTCCAGACCTAAACCCTATTGAGCATCTGTGGGGCATCCTCAAACAGAAGGTGGGGGAGCTCTAGGTCTCTAACATCCACCAGCTCTGTGATGTCATCAAGAGGACTGCAGTGGCAACCTGTGAAACTCTGGTGAACTCCATGCCCATGAGGGTTAAGGCAGTGCTGGAAAATAATGGTGGCCACATAAAATATTGGCACTTTGGGCCCAATTTGGACCTTGCCACTTAGGGGTGTACTCACTTTTGTTGCCAACGGTTTAGACATTAATGGCTGTGTGGAGTTATTTTGAGGGAACAGAAAATTTACACTGTTATACAGGCTGTACACTTACTACTTTAGCAGAGTGTAATTTTTTCTGTGTTGTCACATGAAATGATATAATAAAATATGTACAAAAATGGAAGATGTGTATTCACCATGTGAGATACTGTATATAAATATATATATATATATATATATATATATATATATATATATTATCTATTATTTGTAACGCACCAACATATTCCGTAGCGCTATACATAAGTTAAGTTACAGGCAATGACAAGTTCAAGATTCACACATTGCAATGAATGGAGGGCCCTGTTGTTTAATGCTGGGAAAACTGTTTGCCACACAATATGGGTCTCTGACATTCTTAACCTTTTTTTTATTATGTACCAAGAAATACAATTTTTTTAATGAAACTTTTTATTTTTTTAACTTTCAACTTGTATTTCACCAACAGGTATATAATATATATTTTTTAAATATTAACTCTTTTAATTGTCATATATGGAATAACAATATAACAATGTCTGAAGTTTTCATGAAAACATATTGTAAACCATAACATAAAAGTTTGTAACATGCATCTTGTATTTTAAACAATCTTGAAACTTTTTTTTTAACAATACTAACACTTTGAATTGATAGTTATCCATGAATAACAGATGACTATGTAAACTTTCAGTAAATAACTATTTAGAACAATTACCGTATATACTCGAGTATTAGCCGACCCGAGTATAAGCCGAGGCCCCTTTTTTACCACAAAATACTGGGTAAAATAAGTGATAAGGCGAGGGTGGGAAATGTGCTGCCCCCTGTGTCCCTCTTGTGCCTTCTGTGTCCCCCTCTCTCTCCCGTGTCTCTTCTCCCCTCGTCCTTCCCTGTGTCTCTTTCCCCCTCTCCTTTCCCTGTGTCTCTTCCCCCCTCTCCCTTCACTGTGTCTCTTCCCCCCCTCTCCCTTCCCTGTGTCTCTTCCCCCCCTCATCATTCTCAACTTCTCTCCTCAACCCCTTCATCCTCAACCCCCCATCCTCATCCTCAACCCCCCTCCTCATCCTCAACCTCCCTCCTCATCCTCAGCCCCCTCCTCATCCTCAACCCCCTCCTCAACCTCCATCCTCAACCTCAACCCCCCCATCCTCAACCTCCTCCTAAACCTCAACCCCCCCCATCCTCCCTCCTCAACCCCCCTCGTCATCCTCAACCTCCCTCCTCATCCTCAGCCCCCCTCCTCAACCTCAACCCCCCATCCTCAATTCCCTCCTCAACCTCAACCCCTCCATCCTCCCTCCTCAACCCCCCTCCTCATCCTCAACCTCCCTCCTCATCCTCAGCCCCCTCCTCATCCTCAGGCCCCCTCCTCATCCTCAGGCCCCCTCCTCATCCTCAGGCCCCCTCCTCAACATGCGTCACATGCGCGCCACGTCATTAGCATATACCGGGTGCCGGTACACGGTATATGCTAATGCCGTGACGTTACACGAGCACCACGTCAAGACCCATAAGGAGCGGAGGCCGGAGCAGGTAAGTGAGGGGAGGGGGGGTATTTAGAGGGGTAGTATGAGGGGGGGTAGAATGAGGAGGGGGGAGGGAAAGAGACACGGGGGTAGAGAGACACAAGGGGGGGTTAGAGAGACACAAGGGGGGGGTAGAGAGACACGGGGGGGGGGGGGGAGAGTACTCTTGTTAAACTAAATTGGCATTGAATCCAGAGGAAGGTAAACAATAAAAAACCCCATTGAAACTTGGCCAATTGTATCAAAGAGGGAAAAAAATTAATTCCTTCCTGACCTCATTAACTGGCTATTGGATTACTCCCTGAATCAACACTCTGTATGTAAATTATACTGTTCAATGTATTAACAAATGATGAAACTTGTAGTAACATGAATCTTTGACTATATACAATATAGCTTTAACTAACTTTCCACAACTTTGAAAATACAATGTTAACATGTAAAATAGTAACAAAAAACATTAACATTTTAGCTTCCAATTAAAGAAAATGCTACCTAATTGTTTTGTGGGGCCAATCATGTAAAAAGGTAACTTCTAACACATTCCAATCTGTATAACCACTGTTTATTGTTGTTTTTCTTTTTGATACATTTTTTTTTTTTTGTACTTTGTGGAAATGGCACATAGAGTTTCCTAAGTGAAATAGCGGTCCCCTATTTAAAGAGTCCCAGAGAGCTAAAATTTTGTCCTGGAAGTAAAACCACTATTCTCTATGTTTTTTTTTGCCATTGTATAGAGTTTCTTATTGAAATAGTGGTCCTCTTAAATTAGTCCGAGTAACATAAAATGTTGTCGTGGAAATGAAACCACTGTCCTCTATATTTACAGCACCTCATAGTACACAATGTTTTTTGTAAACACACATCCATCTTCCAATAAATCACCCTGACTTGGGTTTTCTTCAACATGTACTTTAATTTCCGCTGGATTATTGCATCTTGAAAATGCAACATATAGTTGGCCATGTGCAAACACAGGTTCCTTCAAAAAAATACCCACAGACTTAAAAGTTTGGCCTTGGGATTTATTGGTGGTCATGGTAAATACCATGATAATGGGAAATTGTCTCCTTTGAAGGACAAAAGGCAAACCACTCTCACTTGGAGCCAAATCAATTCTCGGTATAAGAACTGGTTTGCCTTTATGGGTACTACTCATAATTTCTGCATGTATAAAATGATCCTTTAAATCCTTCACAATTAATCTGGTCCCATTACAAAGTCCTTTTTTGGGATTAATTTTTCTCAATAGCATGATAATTGCCCCTTTTTTAAGTTGCAAAACATGTGATGACATTCCAGAGGGAGTTAAAGAATTAATAAATTCCATACTAAAGTTTGCTTCACTATCTTTGATGTCAGCCAGAACAGAATCTACACTGTAATAGTTTTTTTGGGGAGCATGGATACATTTTAATATTTCTTTGTTTAGATTCAAGGCATCGATATTTTTGGAACTCAATATTACTTTGCTTGCAATGTCTGTGTAATCCTCATTATTGATGGTATTGAGGAAGATTGTTGAAATTAGTGCTTCTGTTAAAATCATTTCTGGTGGAATTTGTACCGCATCATCAGGTAAATTATTTATTTTTGGCTGTTTTCCTTCTCCAATTTGAATGAGCCAATCATTGAATTGATTTCGGCCTTCAGATCTCATATTTACTTCTAATTTAAGGTGTGAAAATATTTTACACAGCTTACTTCTTTTTATACACATTACGACAATGTCAGTCCGATTGGTAATGTTTGCCTGAAATCTCCTCCTAACAACATCACCTTTAAACCAAATGGCAAATCATTAGCCATAACTTCTTTTAATAATCGATCAATACATTGCAGGGCATGACATGACATCATAGTTGCCTCATCTATTATAATTAATTTATGTAGCGGAACCCATCACTGTTTTAAACTGTTTTATGATTATTATGGTTAAAATATGATCCTACTATATGTATGTTGGTTGATGTTCTACAGAATATATTGGCTCAGAATATTAGCCAGACTTTTGCAGACCTAGGCTAATAGATAATCCTGTTACAGAGATTCAAGAGATAAGAAAGTTGTAAAGGATCCTTGCATTTTCCAAAGTGTTTTCATTCTCAGATAAGAACAAAGAAGTGTAATTGAATCAATGTCTGATTGTATCAAAGTTGCCAGGGAGGTGTGACCCCCCTATTGTTCTCTTTATGTGTATTGTGTGGGGGATATGTGCAATGTCTGTGTGTTATGTGTAAAAACATACTTTTACTAACTTTTGAACCCCTGGTTTGATTCATGCCATTTTTGTATATGTTGTTCCCCTGGGTGAGAGATATTGAATGGTGCGGGACTTAAAGGTGTACCCCCTGTATTTGAGGTACATCCAGAATGTGGTTAAAATTGTGTCTGTTTTAATTGTGTTACCTGTTATCTGAGGGGAGGAGACGTGGGGGTTGAACCATGTAGATAATTGGCTGTTGTGATAATTATGTGGGTGTAGCCCTTCAGAGGGCACCATTGCATAAAAGGAGATTCCCTGTCATTAAAATATAGTTCTTCTTGACCCTTCAAAACGTAGCCTTGTCTCGTTATTTGAGGGGATCACTATATAATACTGGGGATTGCTATGCTTTTGCATACTCCCTTGAGCTGTAACTACTGAACGCTTGTTCCTGTCGTACTATCCTTGGAGTCTGTGGTGGTTTTGGTGTCCGGTGCAGTGCTTGTAGGCCTCGACGCAAGCTAGGACGCATCCATCAACGGAGGTACCCGGTCGGGGTGCCAGTAGATCCGTTACATTGGCTGGCAGTGGTGGGATAGCGTCCTAGTAAGAGGAAAAGCAGCACGGAGACACCGGTAACGTTTGGAGTTACAAATTGAGGGCAACGCTAGTATCCGTACAGCGCCCCTGGCTACAGCAGGATGGAACCGGCTAGTTTTCAGACAGCGTTTCATGATGAGGAGGAGGAGGCGGCCGCGGACTACAGGGATGCAGACAGAAAGGAACTCTGGTATGATGCCCTGGAAGATGCCCAATGGCGGCGAGGTGAGAGTCTCCCCAGTGATGAGCAGCAGCTACAGAAGCGTGTTGCGATGCGGATGTATCTATTGGGAGAGCAGCCCCTGGATGAGTGGGTGACAAGACTAGAGACCCTGGTATGGCGAGAGCTCTGGCTAGACAACGCATACCAGGCCCTCTGGTGGCATACCGTTCAACTTACCCCCTGGATGGCTGAACACGACTTACCGGAGGGGGATGATTATGATGGCCCGGGTTTATTATGGGATGCCTTGGAGGACGATATTGATCTTGGCAGCACGGAGGGGTCTAGGTTTTGGGACATCTACGACTACCGGATGGGCATGTATGTCTGGGATGACGAAGGCGAGGTGAGCAAAGACATGACCCACCTGGTAACGAGAGAGTGGGAGCTGGAGCAGGACTACCAACACCTGCTCAGCCTTGTGCAGCCCCAACCTACTCGACAAGCAGAACCAGACTTCATTGACTGGTCCTGGGATGACCTCCAGATGGCAGGTAGAGATGGGACCGAGGTCTCTCTACCGGCCCTACAGAGGGCAGAAGGTGTCGTCCTTCCCCCCCAGCGGCAGTGTGAACCCCAGAGGGCAGAAGGTGTCGTCCTTGCCCCCCAGCGGCAGTGTGACCCCCAGGGGCCAGAAGGTGTCGTCCTTCCCCCCCAGCGGCAGTGTGAACCCCAGGGGGCAGAAGGTGTCGTCCTTCCCCTCCAGCGGCAGTGTGAACCACAGGGGGCATAAGGTGTCATCCTTCCCCCCCAGCGGCAGTGTGTACCCCAGGGAGCTGAAGGTGTCGTCCTTCCTCCCCAGCGGCAGTGTGTACCCCAGGGAGCTGAAGGTGTCGTCCTTCCTCCCCAGCGACAGTGTGTACCCCAGGGGGCCGAAGGTGTCGTCCTTCCCCCCCAGCGGCAGTGTGTACCCCAGGGAGCAGAAGGGGCCGTCCTTCCTCCCCAGCGGCAGTGTGAACCCCAGGGGGCAGAAGGTGTCGTCCTTTCCCCCCAGCGGCAGTGTGAACCCCAGGGGGCAGAAGGTGTCGTCCTTCCCCCCGAGCGGCAGTGTGTACCCCAGGGAGCAGAAGGTGTCGACCTTCCTCCACAGCGACAGTTTACCCTAACCAGGGGAGACACCAATCTCCCAGACGGCGCAGATGGGACCGTGGTCCCTGCGCCCGCAGCCTGTCCAGATCCCCAACTACCCTCACTGGGACAACCGGAGGAGGGGGTAAGTACAAATTCCCCTGCCCAGCTAACTTCTAATGTGGCCCCAGGGTTAACAGAGGAAATGGTAACCCCCACTGACCCCCACGTTTCCCTGGCTACTGAGCCGGAATATGTCCCAGGTACCCCAGCAGAAGAGCTGACAGTGGGGCAGAGTGCAGTCGGCCTCTGCCCTCCCTTTGTTCCTTGTACAGAGCAGGAGGTCCTGCAGGTTATACCAGCAGAAGAGCTGGCATCAGGGCAGAGTGCCGCTGGCCTCTGCCCCTCAAGTCCCCTCAGCGTGTTGTACCATCACCCCAGCGAAATATCCAGGTGCCTGGTTAGACTTCCCCCCAAAGGGGAGATGTGTGACGAAGTGCCCTTCGCCACTTTGGCTTGGAGAGGACTGTTTGCCAGCCTCCTGCCCTGCGACTATGGCCCTGGTACATATTGCCCTTTGGAACCAGTGTTCGGCCATACCAGAGTGTATGTCACTCATTCTGGCCCTTTACATACAGGGGGGTCATTCTGTACTTGCCCTGTGTGAACCATGATACCCCAGATAACTGTGCCATGAAGCCCATTCATATAATGAAAGACTATGGGAAAGACTTTAGCTACATGGCAATTGAACTGTGTGAAGAGGATCTGAGCGCTATTCGGTGGTTTTGTGCGCTCAGATCCCAGCTATCTGGGGATATGGGAAATGTGAGTAAATGTGAATTGCAGTAATGCTGATGGGTTGTCAAACTAGAGAATTGACCAACAAATACTTTTGTCCGGACATCCCCAGGCCGATCCGTTGGGATCAGACCGTGTATGCCGGCTTATGGTCACGGGGGAGGTGTGTAGCGGAACCCATCACTGTTTTAAACTGTTTTATGATTATTATGGTTAAAATATGATCATACTATATGTATGTTGGTTGATGTTCTACAGAATATATTGGCTCAGAATATTAGCCAGACTTTTGCAGACCTAGGCTAATAGATAATCCTGTTACAGAGATTCAAGAGATAAGAAAGTTGTAAAGGATCCTTGCATTTTCCAAAGTGTTTTCATTCTCAGATAAGAACAAAGAAGTGTAATTGAATCAATGTCTGATTGTATCAAAGTTGCCAGGGAGGTGTGACCCCCCTATTGTTCTCTTTATGTGTATTGTGTGGGGGATATGTGCAATGTCTGTGTGTTATGTGTAAAAACATACTTTTACTAACTTTTGAACCCCTGGTCTGATTCATGCCATTTTTGTATATGTTGTTCCCCTGGGTGAGAGATATTGAATGGTGCGGGACTTAAAGGTGTACCCCCTGTATTTGAGGTACATCCAGAATGTGGTTAAAATTGTGTCTGTTTTAATTGTGTTACCTGTTATCTGAGGGGAGGAGACGTGGGGGTTGAACCATGTAGATAATTGGCTGTTGTGATAATTATGTGGGTGTAGCCCTTCAGAGGGCACCATTGCATAAAAGGAGATTCCCTGTCATTAAAATATAGTTCTTCTTGACCCTTCAAAACGTAGCCTCGTCTCGTTATTTGAGGGGATCACTATATAATACTGGGGATTGCTATGCTTTTGCATACTCCCTTGAGCTGTAACTACTGAACGCTTGTTCCTGATGTACTATCCTTGGAGTCTGTGGTGGTTGAGGTGTCCGGTGCGGTGCTTGTAGGCCTCGGCGCAAACTAGGACGCGTCTATCAACGGAGGTACCCGGTCGGGGTGCCAGGAGATCCGTTACAATTTACTCTTGTACAATTTTTTGAATTGTAATGAATTCATTAGAATATCGGACACTGATGTTTCCAGAATGGGAACTGGCAGTTTAAATCCACTATGCACAGTTCTACCACCTTCTAACTTCTAAGTGCAGCAATTCCAGTGGTTTGGTTGCAAATGACAGTGCTTTTCGACCCTGTGCTCGAATGCAACTCATCAACAAATTATATAGATACGTTTTTCCTGATCAACCAGGGCAATCCAGATAGAAATAATGCAAAGATTCTAAGCTCAAAACAGGGTCCTCCATTTTTGGAAGGTTGTTAATGCTGTATTTTTCCTTGTTTTTATCCCCTGTATTGCGCTACGGAATATGTTGGCGCGTTACAAATAAAATGTAATAATAAAGTTAATAATAATAACGCTCTTTAAGCATATCATCTTCTATTGCATTTGTGATGGTGTTAAATGCTTCCAAATGCAATGCATTTAAATTTCCAATTTTTCTTGTGTTTTTTGGTATTTAATATCAGTGTCATACTCATCAAAGTTAATTTCATCTATAAATCCTGCATCAGGCAGATTAAAATTGGCACAATTTAATCCATGACAAAGAAAGATTTCCTGAATTTCCATTAATGCTTTAAATTGTGCAATGGTCTCATTATAACTTTTCAAGAAATCTTCATACATATGTAATTTAAATGTTTCCCACAAAGTTAAGACATCTGGTAAATTGCAAAAGATACATATAAAAGCAAATTGTTCTCTCATTTGTTTGGCATTTGACATAGTGCTGCTTCCTCGAGACATCTCTCCCATTCTGTATCATCTGCCAGAAAGTTTTGATGTCTTGCAGCTAACTGGAAAATGTCATAAACTATGTCATTGACTGTGCGTAAATGTTCATAACTTTGTGCACCGGGAACATGTAAAAGGAGTAATCTTAAACTGAAACTTCAATGTCTCGTGGACTGACGATATATATTCTTGGGATAATTTTATAATTATGTTTCTTTCGTTGTCTCCATTCACCATTTACGAATACATAGTGATTTGGAATGTCAATGTATAAAGATTGTCTGGCCTTAGTGTCCTAACAATTTAATTGAAACCAAGCAGTAAGGGTTGTTTCTCTATGTTCACTTTGTGCTAAAGCATTTGTTTCATTGCCGGCAGTGAAGCAAACAAATTGACTTTGTGGCAAATGGACAGCTAATCGATACACAGCATGTGACCGATCATGCATCTCAAATTTGAGAAGATGCCACATTGCTTCGGGAGCACTTACATAGCGAGCATCTAAATAAGAAGAAAGTTCGTCATGTAAAATGGGGTTGTCTTTTTCATTTTGTGCACTTTGCACAACAACAGTTGCTGCATCATATCCTTAATATATATATTTATACACATATTTGATGGATTTGATAGAAGTGCAAGCTTCCACATTGATATGTGCATTGTACTTCATCAGCAAATGTGGATTGTATGGAACCACATATCCATTATCAACCTTTTGGCCACGGATAATAGCGGTTTGTCCTTCTCTTCTTTTATACAAAGGGTATCCATCACAATTAACATAACTCTTTTATGCATTTCTTATTTTCCATACATGGTGAAGTTGGATTGCTCTCTCCACATGGACCATGTATCATTCTATGAGTTACAATCTCATAAAGTCTTGAATGTTTCTCTGGATGTGGCAGTTCAACAGTAATGACTGAATCCACTCTGTCTGCCATATTCAATTTATCCTTTTCTTGCAAGATTAAAAGTATATGCATGTGGCAAGCCTCTTTTTTGAAATTCAATGGTATAAACAAAAGCCACACATTTTCCAAATAAGTCTTCTTTAGTTATATCATGAATCAACTAATTGGGTTTTATTTTGAATACTCTTGCCACCAAATCTGGTTGGTCATAAGTAGTTTGTCCAAGCAGTAAATTTTCTTTGATCTCTGGCCATTGTGGATTACATGTAAATGTAATGAATAAATCTGGTTTTCCAAATTTAGTGACAATAGCCATGGCAGCATTGTATCTTTCTTGCATATTGCGAGGAGATCCTTGGAAAGAGGATGGCAAAATCATTGCTCGTCCAGCAGGAATGTCTCTGTTTGCAGCCAATTCAGCAACATAATCCATCAATCCACAATATTGTTCTACTCAAAGCTTGTTTTGTTGAAATTTGACAAAATTTAGATTATTTGCTTCGACTTGTAGATAAGAATCAATAATCCATTTTTATGTGAGTTTACCCCCACATAAAATAGGATTATAATGATCCCGGACAGCAGTTTGTGCCACTATATATTCCAGAATGGAAATATTCTAATACGAACTTTACTATTGGGATAACTTTGCAACTGTAATTTTGGTTGCCATCCTGGCTCCCCATTTGGAAAGAAAATGGGATATGTCATATGATCCAAATTACTGCTTAAAATATTTATGTTTATAAAAGGTTGTTCTTGATTGCGTGGATATATTCTAATATCCCGCTCAAATAGTGGTTACCCATCATCATTCTTAAATACAATGGCAACCTCATTTGCTGTTGGTAAATTATACTGTCTTTGATCAGTATGGCGCCTTTTGAGAACCATATTTACTCTTGGCATTGGCAATTGATGTCTTTGCGCATGTGCCAGCTGTTCTTTTTCAACCTCTACTAATTTTTTGTATGCTTTACTATAAGGGTTGCTGGCCATAATGTTATCAAGCTGTTCAAAGACTATGGGTAAGCTTTGTTTATTTTCAGGAAGCATAATTCGTTGTTCAACAGCTTCCATTGTATCAAGTACATATAACTGGGCAAATTTCCTTTGTTCTCCTGTTTCTGGGTGTAAATGTGAAGTCCGTGGTATATTTGTCATTGGACTTTAAAACAATAAGGACCATGTCCTGGAACATTTTCGGCTAATGTTGCACCCATTGAAGCAAATGAAATTGAGCAAATGTTTAAAATTGGTGTAATTCGGAAATGTACGATCACTCATGATACTTTTTAAATATTCTAGAAATGTGTGTCTTTCTGGAAGTCTTACCTTTCCTTTCTGACAGCAACTAATAAACTCTCCATCAGTTGGTCGTTTTTTTCAGAAAATGATAGGCCCCACAAAACTGACAAACCACATTCATTAATGCACAATAATGAGTGTCTACTGTTAGTGCTCTAAATAAAGCCTATCAAAACCTTCCTCAATATAGATCTCAGTTGAACTTTCTATATCTATATTGTTGTCATCTCTATCAACATTGGTGTCAAAAATAGGTTGATTAGAGACTGTTTTACAGACATTTTTTTATTTACTTTTCCTTTTCTTTGAAACTCCAGCAGACTCATTTTGTTGTTTTTTAGCCATTTTTCTTTATTTAGAAGTCTCTGTCGATCTTCTTCTCTTAAACGTTGTGAAGTCTCAGGGGTCTGCCCATCTCTCCTTCTCTGCTTCCTTTCCTTTGCCATTCTTCTTTTATATTCTTTCTTTTATTCTGTATTGTCCACCATTGTAATCTGTTATTGGAAATAGAGTTGTAAGAATTACATTAGTTTTATTATACATATTTTTTACCCTGTCATATATTTCTCAACAATGCAATGGTAATCTGTCTCTATCTGTGTCTCTGGCTGTCTGTCTCTCTGGCTGGCTGTCTCTCTGGCTGGCTGTCTCTCTGGCTGGCTGTCTCTCTGGCTGGCTGTAGGTGTCTGTGGGTCTCTGTGGGTGTCTGTGGGTCTCTGTGGGTGTCTGTGGGTCTCTGTGGGTGTCTGTGGGTGTCTGTGGGTCTCTGTGGGTGTCTGTGGGTCTCTGACTGTGTCTGCCTGTGTCTGTCTGTGTCTGTCTGTGTCTGTCTGTCTGTCTCTTTGTGTTCATGTGTCTGTCTGTCTCTCTGTGTTTCTGTGTCTGTCTGTCTCTTTGTGTTCATGTGTCTGTCTGTCTCTTTGTGTTCATGTGTCTGTCTGTCTCTTTGTGTTCATGTGTCTGTCTGTCTCTCTGTGGGTGTCTGTCTCTCTGTGGGTGTCTGTCTCTCTGTGGGTGTCTGTCTCTCTGTGGGTGTCTGTCTCTCTGTGGGTGTCTGTCTCTCTGTGGGTGTCTGTCTGTGGGTGTCTGTCTGGATGTCAGTCTGTGTCTGTCTCTCTGGATATCAGTCTGTGTCTGTGTCTCTGGGTGTCTGTGTGTCTCTGTGTATGTGTCTCCCTGGGTGTGTGTGTGTCTGTGTGTCTCTCTGGGTGTCTGTGTGTCTCTCTGCGTGTCTGTGTGTCTCTCTCTGGGTGTCTGTGTGTCTCTTTCTGGGTGTCTGTGTGTCTCTCTCTGGGTGTCTGTGTGTCTCTCTCTGGGTGTCTGTGTGTCTCTCTGGGTGTCTGTGTGTCTCTCTGGGTGTCTGTGTGTCTCTCTGGGTGTTGGTGTGTGTGTGTCTCTCTGGGTGTGTGTGTGTGTGTGTCTCACTGGGTGTCTGCCTGGGTGTCTGCCTGGGTGTCTGCCTGGGTGTCTGCCAGGGTGTCTGTCTGGGTGTCTGTCTGGGTGTCCCGGTGTGTGTGTGTGTCTGTCCGGGTGTGTGTGTGTGTCTGTCCGGGTGTGTGTGTGTGTCTGTCCGGGTGTGTGTGTGTGTCTGTCCGGGTGTGTGTCTGTGTCTGTCCGGGTGTCTTTTTCTGTCCGGGTGTGTGTCTGTGTCTGTCCGGGTGTCTGTGTCTGTCCGGGTGTCTTTGTCTGTCCGGGTGTCTTTGTCTGTCCGGGTGTCTGTGTGTCTCTGTGGGTGTCTGTGTGGGTGTCTGTGTGTCTCTGTGGGTGTCTGTGGGTGTCTGTGTGTCTCTGTCTGTCTCTCTGGCTGGCTGTCTCTCTGGCTGGCTGTCTCTCTGGCTGGCTGTCTCTCTGGCTGGCTGTGGGTGTCTGTGGGTCTCTGTGGGTGTCTGTGGGTGTCTGTGGGTCTCTGCCTGTGTCTGCCTGTGTCTGTCTGTGTCTGTCTGTCTGTCTCTTTGTGTTCATGTGTCTGTCTGTCTCTCTGTGTTTCTGTGTCTGTCTGTCTCTTTGTGTTCATGTGTCTGTCTGTCTCTCTGTAGGTGTCTGTCTCTCTGTGGGTGTCTGTCTCTCTGTGGGTGTCTGTGTCTCTGTGGGTGTCTGTCTCTGTGGGTGTCTGTCTGTGGGTGTCTGTCTGTGGGTGTCTGTCTGGATGTCAGTCTGTGTCTGTCTCTCTGGATATCAGTCTGTGTCTGTGTCTCTGAGTGTCTGTGTGTCTCTGTGTATGTGTCTCCCTGGGTGTGTGTGTGTGTCTGTGTGTCTCTCTGGGTGTCTGTGTGTCTCTCTGCTCTCTCTGGGTGTCTGTGTGTCTCTCTCTGGGTGTCTGTGTGTCTCTCTCTGGGTGTCTGTGTGTCTCTCTCTGGGTGTCTGTGTGTCTCTCTGGGTGTCTGTGTGTCTCTCTGGGTGTCTGTGTGTCTCTCTGGGTGTTGGTGTGTGTGTGTGTCTCACTGGGTGTCTGCCTGGGTGTCTGCCTGGGTGTCTGCCTGGGTGTCTCACTGGGTGTCTGCCTGGGTGTCTGTCTGGGTGTCTGTCTGGGTGTCTGTCTGGGTGTCTGCCTGGGTGTCTGCCTGGGTGTCTGTCTGTCTGGGTGTCCGGGTGTGTGTGTGTGTCTGTCCGGGTGTGTGTGTGTGTCTGTCCGGGTGTGTGTCTGTGTCTGTCCGGGTGTCTTTGTCTGTCCGGGTGTCTTTGTCTGTCCGGGTGTGTGTCTGTGTCTGTCCGGGTGTCTGTGTCTGTCCGGGTGTCTGTGTCTGTCCGGGTGTCTGTGTCTGTCCGGGTGTCTGTGTCTGTCCGGGTGTCTGTGTCTGTCCGGGTGTCTGTGTCTGTCCGGGTGTCTGTGTCTGTCCGGGTGTCTGTGTGTCTCTGTGGGTGTCTGTGTGTCTCTGTGGGTGTCTGTGTGTCTCTGTGGGTGTCTGTGTGGGTGTGTGTGTGTCTCTATCTGGGTGTGTGTGTGTCTCTATCTGGGTGTGTGTGTGTCTCTATCTGGGTGTGTGTGTGTCTCTATCTGGGTGTGTGTGTGTCTCTATCTGGGTGTGTGTGTGTCTCTATCTGGGTGTGTGTGTGTCTCTATCTGGGTGTGTGTGTGTCTCTATCTGGGTGTGTGTGTGTCTCTATCTGGGTGTGTGTGTGTCTCTATCTGGGTGTGTGTGTGTCTCTATCTGGGTGTGTGTGTGTCTCTATCTGGGTGTGTGTGTGTCTCTATCTGGGTGTGTGTGACGTCACATGCGCGCCGGGGTCAAGACGGAGCAGAGGCCGGAGAAGAAGCAGGTAAGTGAGGGGGAGGTATTTAGAGGGGAGAAAGTGAGGAGGGGGTTGAGGAGGGGGTTGATGAGGAGGAGGGGTTTGAGATTGAGGGGGGGTGTGAGGAGGGGGTTGATGAGGAGGGGGGTTGAGGTTGAGGGGGGGTGAGGAGGGGGTTGATGAGGAGGAGGGAGGTTGAGGAGGGGGGTTGAGGTTGAGGGGGTGTGAGGATGAGGATGGGGGGTTGAGGAGGGGGGGTTAATGATAGGGAGTTGAGGAGGGGGTTGATGTTGAGGAGGGGGTTGAGGATGAGGATGGGGGTTGAGGGGGAGGATAAGGATGGGGGGTTGAGGGGGGGGGGATGAGGATGGGGGGTTGAGGAGTGAGGTTGAGGGGGGGTTGAGGAGGGAGGATGAGGAGGGTGTTGATGATGAGGAGGGAGGTTGAGGATGAGGAGGGAGGTTGAGGATGAGGAGGGAGGTTGAGGATGAGGAGGGAGGTTGAGGATAAGGATGGAGGTTGAGGAAAGGGATGGAGGTTGAGGTTATGGAGGGGGGTTGAGGTTGAGGAGGGGGTTGAGGATGGGGGGGTTGAGGATGAGGGGGTTGAGGATGAGGAGGGAGGTTAAGGATGAGGAGGGAGGTTGAGGATGAGGAGGGAGGTTGAGGATGAGGAGTGGGGTTGAGGAGGGAGTTTGAGAATGAGGAGGGGGGTTGAGGAGGGTGATAAGGGAGGGGGGAAGAGACACAGGGAAGAGAGAGTGGAGAAGAGACACGGAAGAGAGAGGGGGGACACAGGGGGCAGCACATTTCCCACCCTCGGCTTATACTCGAGTCACTCATTTTACCAAGTATTTTGTGGTAAAATAGGTGCCTCGGCTTATACTCGGATCGGCTTATACTCGAGTATGTACGGTAAGTATGTTTATTTCAAATTATGCTATGTGGTTATATCGAGCTCTGTTTCATAGGGCAACTTAAGGGTATTAATTCTGTTTTTATAAATAATGTCATAAAGAATTATACCTGTCAATTAGATGTGAAATCAACTGAAATACTACTGTGCTAAAGTACAGGTATTGCAAAATGTAGTAATGTAAAAAAAAAATCTTTATTATTTTTTTTATTTTTATTAATAAATAATTAATTAATATACTTTACCTATCACTAATAAATATCCAGCAATCAATATCCTGAAGAGCTAACAATCTCTTTGGATTTTCCAGCAGCAGAAAATGTCCAGTCAGACTGTAATCACCTGAGGAGAAAGTGTCAGCACTGTGTGCCCTATATATAGGCTGCGTGCGCGAGCCAGAACCGTTAGTTTAGGCGGGAAAGCCTCCATTTCAGATGCGTTATTGTGTAGATTGTGGTAAAATGGCGGCTATATTGTATGTGTTACGCGCATCGGAAGGATTTTCCGTCTTTAGTAACCGATTTTCCGTCTTTAACAATAGTCCTTTGTACTACCTCGTACGTGCTTGTCAAACTACTACGTGTCCGGCTCTGTTTTGCGCGCTTAACGGTGATGTAGCCTTCGTATTGTGGTTTTTGTAAGTGTTACTGCAAGTTTTGTCAGGTGGTGTGTGGCACCGAAGGAGTAAGTGCGAGTTAAGGTGTGTGTGGGAGTTTTGTATGCTCTTTTAAGGCGCCGTAGGAAAAGTGCTGGGAGTTAACAATGCAGGGTTGTGTTGTTAGTGTTTTGAGGCGGCGTAGGACAATGTGCTGCGAGTTAAGGATTATGCGGGGTTGTGTTGTTCCAAAGTCATGCGCTTTAAAGACTCCACCTTCACGTCGCAACCCAAACAGTACGACACACACATTACGACACTCGCAAACAACATACGACACACGTTCACACACATTACGGCCTCGCAACACTCGGACGCAACTCGCGAACATTACAAAATGTAAAACACAATACATGCACACAGCACATACATAAAAACATTACCTACACCAAGAGGGAGCACCCAGAACCTCAAAAATGCAACTCAAAAAAAATCTAAGCGAGAGAAAAAATGGCCGCCGAACAAAACGAAAACGAGGCTACAGCACTCTAAACTCGCAAAACACCACAAGAAACTCGCAAAACACCACAAGAAACTCGCAAAACGCCACAAAGGACATACGGATATTCATACCACACAGTGCACACATTCAGCACGCTTACACAGCAGCTCCACACCACTAATGCTGCAGCAACATCAACACACATTGCCAGCTCTTCATCACAATGCTTCAAAATAGGTACAGTATATTCATTTAGTAATGTATTACATATTTATTATACACCAAACAGCATTAGCTACCTTACAATTTCATTGCCGTCATTTTTTGACGGGCAATTCGCTAGTATATATATAAATATACATATATATATATATATATATAAATATACATAAATATACATATATACATATATATATATATATATATATATATATATAAATATCCATATATATATATAAATATACATAAATATACATATATATATATATAAATATACATAAATATACATATATATATATATATATATAAATATACATATATATATATATATATATATATATATATATATATATATATATATATATAAATATATATATAAATATATATATATATATATATATATATATAAATATATATATAAATATACATATATATATATATATATATATATATATATATATATATAAATATACATATATATATATATATATATATATAAATATACATATATATATATATATATATATATAAATATACATATATATATATATATATATATATATATATATATATATATATATAAATATACATATATATATATATATATATATATATATATATATATATATAAATATACATATATATATATATATATACATATATATATATATATATATATATATATATATATAAATATACATATATATATATATATATATAAATATACATATATATATATATATATATATATATATATAAATATACATATATATATATATATATATATATATATATATAAATATACATATATATATATATATATATATATATATAAATATACATATATATATATATATATATATATATATATATATATAAATATACATATATATATATATATATATATATATATATATATAAATATACATATATATATATATATATATATATATATATATATAAATATACATAAATATACATATATATATATATATAAATATACATAAATATACATATATATATATATATACATATATACATATATATATATATATAAATATACATATATATATATAAATATATATATATAAATATACATATATATATATATATATATATAAATATACATATATATATATATAAATATACATATATATATATATAAATATACATATATACATATATAAATATACATATATACATATATATATATATAAATATACATATATATATATATATATATATATATATATATAAATATATATATATATATATATATAAATATACATATATATATATATATATATATATATATATATACATATATATATATAAATATACATATACATATATATATATAAATATACATATATATATATATATATATATATATATATATATATATATATAAATATACATATATATATATATAAATATACATATATATATAAATATACATATATATATATATATAAATATACATAAATATACATATATATATATATATATATATAAATATACATAAATATACATATATATATATATATATATATATATAAATATACATAAATATACATATATATATATATATATATATATAAATATACATAAATATACATATATATATAAATATACATATATATATATATATATATAAATATATATATAAATATAAATATACATATATATATATATATATATATAAATATAAATATACATATATATATAAATATACATATATATAAATATACATATATATAAATATACATATACATATATAAATATATATATATATATATATATATATATATACTAGCGACTTGCCGTTTGTCACACAATGTGAGTGTACTGTGTGCCTCAAGTAACTAAATTCCTCAAAAAGCAGAAATCTACATTATATAAAATAAGAAAAACTAAAATCACCAAAAATAAAAAATGTACATTAAAGAACAACAAAAAAAACCTAAGTCACAAAAAATAAAAAAGGAACATTACAGAAAATAAAAAAATACATTATAACCCCCCCTCACTACACACTACTTTTAAAAAAATTACACACCTGAAAATGAAATACATATAATACATACATATAGTACAATACAATACAATTAAATAAAATACAATACAATTAAATAAAATACAATACACCTCTATCTAATATACATGCCAGTATCTAATATACATGCCACTATCTAATATACATGCCACTATATAATGTAATATACATCCCACTATCTAATATACAATACTATCTAATAATACATCCCCCTATATATCTAATATACAATACATGCTATCTATATATATATATATATATATATATATATATATATATAGCTACCTTAATTGTAAGCTACAATAAAATAATTAAGAGCACTTACCTTTGAGATGTTTCTTCAGATCAGCAACCTACGGTAAAAAAGATTCAAAAAATTAATACAACACGTTTACATGAAATACCTAAACATTCTAAACATTCTAAATATTATTCTCACATATCCAGCATGTCCCATTCCAGCATGTCACGTCCCAGCATGTCACGTCCTCCATGTTCCGTCGTCCATCTTTGCGTCTTGTCCGGCGATACTCCTGTAAAAAAAAACATTACATTAGTAAACATAAACACAATCTACATTATACTTACCTTTCCGCGATGTCTCCGTCCTCCTCGCATGAAGAAGAAAAAAAAAGCGACACACATCCGCCCTGGCGGATGTCTCCGACGCTAATGACCTTCCTATGGAGTGTTCCAGAATAAAATTGGCAATGGCGGCTTCTGATTGGCTGAAAAGGCTGTCTATCAAATTGGGCCAATGAGAAGACCCCATTTGTGAACCAATGAAAAAAGTATACACCCCAAAATACAACGGTGATTGGATAACACACCTGTCCATCTTTATTTGAACCAATCCTAAGGCTTTATTGCCATCAGCCAATCACAATGGAATATACCCCCACGTACTGATTGGTGAAGACATCTGCGCCTTCCCATTGGCTGTAATAATGATTGATATTAACAATAGCCAATGAGAATGCGCAAATCCTTCACCAATCAGTACGTGAGGGTGTATTCCATTGTGATTGGCTGAAGGCATCTGCGCCTTGTGATTGGTTTAAATAAAGATTGACAGGTGCATTATCCAATCAGAGTGGTATTTTAAGGTGTATCCGTTTGTGATTGGGTGTATTTGATAGACATTGTTTTCAACCAATCAGAAGGCGCCATTGCTTGTTTTCTTCCGGAAAAGTCTCCTGGAGCCTCATTAGCGTTGGGGATGTCCGAGAGTGCGGATGTAAGTATATATATATATTTATTTTTTTTACAGGACGTGGCAGAAGAGGATCCGGAGGAGGCCGGAGACATCGCGGGGAGGTAAGTAGAATGTAGATAATGTTTATATTGATGTATGTCTATTAATGTTGTGTTTTTTTTTAACAGGTGCCGCGCTGGAGAAGGATTTAAAGAATGCCGGATGGGACATGCTGGAATGGTGAGTAGAATATTTAGAATGTATAGAATGTTTATTTTAGAACTGTAAAACGTATTGAACTAATTTTTTTTTTTTTTTGTAGGTGGCTGATCCCAATGGACATCTGCAAAGGTAAGTGCATTTTAGCTTAGACTTAGATTAGTTAATATATAGATAGCATTTATTGTATGTTAGCTAGGGGTATGCGTTTTATATAGATAGCATAGGATGTATTGTATATTAAATTGTGTTATTTATTTAGATAGATTGGGAATGTATTATTATATAGATAGCATGTATATTAGATTATGCTATTTATTTAGATAGATTGTGTGATGTATATTAGATAGGGGTGTATTGTATTGTAATTGTATGTAATTGTATTGTAATTGTATGTATTTGTATTATATGTATTTGTATTATATGTATTTCCTTTTCAGGTGTGTTTTTTTTTTTTCTGTAGTGAGGGGGGGGGGGGGGGGTTGTAATGTTTTTTTTTCCGGTAATTTTCCTTTTTTTATTTTTTGTGACTTAGGTTTTTTTATTTTGTGTAATGTAGTTTTTTTGTTGTTGTGACTTTAGGCTTTTTTATTTTCTGTAATTAGAGTGGTGGGGGTTAATAGGGGGTAGGTAGTGTAGATGTTAATAGGTTAGTGTAGAGGGTGTTTAGTTGATGTTTTATTGGGGGTGGTATAGTGCAGTATAGTGTTTATACTTAGTGTCATGATGGTCCTTGAGGACCATCATGGCACTTATGTGGTTAATGTAGTGTTGTAACAGGCCCATAATGGTGTTAATATACCCTTATGGTACTGATGGGGTTAAATAGAGGCTTATGGGGGTCTGTATTGACCCCCATGAGTGACTGGCTTAATGAAGGGCTTATGGGGGTCTCTATTGAACCCCATGAGTGACAGGCTTAATGAAGGGTTTATGGGGGTCTATATTGACCCCCATGAGTGACAGGGTAATTGAGGGTTTTATGGGGGTCTGTATTGACCCCCATGATTGACAGGGTGACAGTGTATATTTTTTTCTTTTACAACGGGTCCTTTAAGGACCTTTACGGTCCTTTAAGGACCTGTAACGCGGAAATTTTGAATTTTGATTGCAGCGAGGGTCCCCGATCGCGTGCAATCGGGACCCCCACTGCGATGGTTAATGTGGGGTTAATGCAGGGCTCGGAGCTAATCTCGGATCCCCTGCGGTTAATCCGGGTTTACGAGCTTATCTCGGATCCTTTCTTGGGTAAGTTGTAGGTGGCTGGGCGGTCCTGGGTCTTTGAGCCTCTTTTTAAATTTTTTTGGTGGCCATTTTTTCTCTCGCTTAGGGAGAACTCAGGAATTTGGACTTCAATGGAGGTGTAACTTCACTTTCAGAGGTCCTGGGTGCCCCCCCCCCCTTGCTATGGGTAAGCTTTTTATGTCATTTTTGTGAGTATTTGGTGTGTTTTGACTGTTTTTAGGTGCGCGCAGTTCCGCCATTTTTCGTGCGTGTGGGTGTTTGTTACGTTAAGGTTGATTCAGAGGTGGGTTTAATGGCTCGCCTCTCTACGCGAGGCTCGCCTGCAATGAGCGCCTGCGGTGCTCATTGCCTCATTCCCTAAGTGCTTTGCGAGGACCCGCATTTGCGGAGACGTTGGGATGCTCCACCACCGCAAATGCGGGCCCTCGGTTTGTGAGGACCCGCATTTGCGGAAGCGAGGGCCTCAGTTGCTGGCATGGAGCGCCTTCGGCGCTCCATGCCAGCAATTAAGGCCCTCGGCCGCGGTGTGTGTTTGTAACCGGGTGTGAGATTTGAGATTTTTTTTGTTAAAAACTCGTGTGTGTGTGTTAATACAGCCGACGTTGGAGCCTCCACCTCCGCAAATGCGGACCCTCGCTTCGCGAGGATCCGCATTTGAGGGGACATTGGGATGCTCCACCACCGCAAATGCGGACCCTCGTTTCGCGAGGACCCGCATTTGCGGGGAACTGCGTCCCTCGCTTCGTTATCAACAACTCGCATGCTCACAACTATATATGTGATATATATATATAAATATATATATATATATATATATATATATATATATATATATATATATATATATATATATATATAGTAAATAAAAAGTACACGTCTGAACGTCTAAAACAAGCTTCCAGGTCAGAATTCCAAGAAAAACAGTTATTACTCTGCATTCTGTGAATCTTCTACTATAAATGCATACACATACATATATCTTCAAGATATCATAAAATCAATTTCAATAGTATTTCCTCTAAGAATGCTGCCATATACATATATGGTTCCTTTCCCTCTTCGCCTGCGCGCAGCTCCAGCACGCAGCGCCCGATTTCAGAGGTGCGCTCGCCGACTCCAGATGCACCATGTCCGCGGCGGTGTCTATTCAGAACGTGCGCGCCATCTAGTGCTTAAAAATGGGTGCTACGCTGGTGTGGGAACATACGCGATCTATTGGCTAATATGTGCTATTGTTTATTATTTTAAATGTAACTATGTATGTAATGTTATTTTATATGCAATGTTATTTTATTATGATGTGTGTTTAATAAAAGCTTTGTTTATTTAATTTATTTTATATTTAATGTTATTTTATTATGATGTGTGTTTAATAAAAGCTGTGTTTATTTAATTTATTTTATATGTAATGTTATTTCACTGTGATGTGTGTTTTAATAAAAGCTGTGTTTATTTGTGTGTTTTGTGTGTTACTTTTTTACATTTTGGCTTAAGGATTATGGTTAGGGTCAGGGGTTAGGGGTCACGGTTTATGTTGGGTTATGGTTAGGGTCAGGGTTTAGCGTTAGGATCGTGGTTACGTTTAGGGTTAGGTTTGGGGTCACGGTTTACCGTCAGAGTTAGGGATAGGGTTAGAATCAGGGTTAGGTTTAGGATCAGATTTGGGGGCCCGTTTAGGATCACGGTTACGTTTATGGTTAGGATCAGGGTTAGGGTAGGAGAATAGAATGGGGGACCTGGGGGGGTAGGGCAGAATGTGGGACCTAGGGGGGTGGGAGTTAGGAGATCAGAATGGGAGACCTGCGGGGTTGGGGGGGTAAGAGATCAGAATGGGGGACCCTGGGGGGGTGCCCAGGTCCCCCATTCTGATCTCCTATCCCCCCCCCCCAGGTCCCCCATTCGGGTAGGAGATCAGAATGGGATTCCTGGGGTGGGGACCAGAATGGGGGACCTGGGCAGGCGGGGGGGGGGGGGGTATTTTTTACCTCTCTCTATCATAGTGATATATATATATATATATATATATATATATATATATGATTGGGAGAAATACAAATCTGAGGTGAGAAAATATTTTTCTGAGTAGTGAGTATGAATCTACAGGCTGCCATGAAAGCAGTTCATAATCAGATGTAAGCCTGAGGAAAGTCAAAAGAGTTTTAAATCACAATAAAACACGCCTATAGACAGACTGCGAAAGAGACAAACACAGAATCTCCTGCATCTAAGAGAATTTACTTCCATGCACCACCTTTGTATATTCAGAGAAATATGGCTCACAGTTTCAACAATGCCAAGCCTTTCAGTTGGTTGGTAAATGAATGTACTAAAATATATGAGATTACAAGCAAAGGGAAAAATTTAATAGTCAAAAGTAGCAAAAATTTATGTTAAACCTAATCTATAATATGAGACAGGAACAAATCTTACACAGATGTGGTTAAAGATTCAAACAAACCAATTCAAGCACAGTCATTTCAGCTAGTAAAGGTTGCAAATAAAAGACCTCAAAATGCAAATAATGGTTATTTTTATGTTAGTCCGAATTACAGGGGAAACAACCCTATAAAAATTATCAGCCTTATTAAATTGCGATTTGATAAATTTAAAAGGGCTCTATATAAGCACAGAGCATATTTTTTTACAGAAGTTTTTAGTTCGTGAACTTTCTATCGAAAAACCAAGGTCTTCACAAACTAAAAACTTCTGTAATAATATATGCTCTGTGCTTATATAGAGCCCTTTTAAATTTACCAAATCGCAATTTAATAAGGCTGTATGTCTGGAGTCGAAAGTCCCCCAATGCCTAGAGGTAACACAGATTGAACCAGAATCTACTGGTAAAGGGTTAATAGCTGAAGTAGGAGAAGAGCATTGCCATGTTATGACAAATTATTTATTACCTGTTCAGTTTGGTAAAAATGAAACTAATGATATACAGGAAATTGCTGATAGTCCTACAGAAATAGTAATACATTGGATAGATCATACCCCACAATCTGACTTTTTGAATAAAAATAATCATTGAAAGAAGTCAGAAATGTTAAGACATACACATTTGTATGTGAAATTGAAGAAATACAGAACCGATATTATGTTTCTGTTGGTATACAAAATGAAGAAACCTTAAATCATAAAGCAGGTTCTCAAGTCACAGTAATTTCCAAAGATACACATGAGGAAATTGAGAGTAGAGCCAAAAAGAAAGCTATTGGAAACTATTCATTGGAATTGTTAGACATGTTGATGGTATTACAGTTAATACTGTAGGCCATGTATGGTTAGATATCAGAATAGGAAATAAACTCATGAAACATCCAGTTATTATAGTGAAAATTCCTAGTTACAAAATCATAATTGGGACTGATTTACTTAGAAGATGTAATCCAGTAATTGATTTTATACAAGGGGTGATATGGTCACAAGTTACATCTTGCATCAATTATGAACGGATTAGACAACCTTATGTGCAAAGGAATTGTCATGTTATTGAGAAAAAAGAGAAATCAGTGGAGATTAATTTCCAAAATAATCAACTGCCTGAGATGACAGTACTTAAATGTAAAGACATTTCTGGAGAACAAGTAAATTATGAAAATGTGATCCAAATTGATCAGGCGCATATTAAAAATATTCAAAAAGAGGGAAATGTTCTAACTATTTCTCTAAATAAAAAAGATTATACGCTATTAGATATAAATAAACACTCTAAACTCCTGGTGGAAATGGAAACCAATGATGAAGCTTTATTTATTCCTGTTGATATTCCAGGTATGAGAAATTCTAAACAAGCAAAACTAGCTCTAAAACATGAGCATAGCTATGTTAATGAGAGCTTATTAAAACAAATAAAGAATAAAAATTTAATCCGAAATACACAACCCGATGATCAATGGGTATGTAAGATAGATCATGAAACTTCAACTCATGCTATTATGGCAAAATGTTTATTACCTCTTTTCATTGGGGGTAAAAGAGTTATGCACATATTCCTAGTTATTGAGGATTCACAATAACCAATCTATATTGCCCGTCAAAAAATTACGGCAATCAAATTGTAAGTGAGCTAATGCGGTTTGGTGTATAATAATAAAATAACTAATAGATTAATAAAGTAATATACTTTACCTATTTTGAAGTAATATATGGAGGAAGCATTGTGTTGAAGAGCTGGCAATCTGTTTTGATGTTGCTGCAGCATTAGTGGTGTGGAGCTGCTGTGTAAGCGTGCTGAATGTGTGCAGTGTAATAGTGTGCGTGCGCGAGACAAAACCGTTAGCGTAGCTTCCGCATTGTATAAGTTATTGTTCTAAAATGGCGGCTAATGTGTGGTATGCGGCTGTGGCTGATTTAGCATCCTTCGTTTTAAATGTCGTCCGACTTTTTCGGAATATCCATAGCTGTTTGGTGGTGTTTTGCGTGTTTAGGTTCCTGTAGCCTCGTTTTCGTTTTGTTCGGCGGACATTTTTTCTCTCGCGGCCCTGGGTGCACCAACTTGCTGTGGGTAAGCTTTTTATATGTTTGTTGTGTGTATTTATTGTGTTTCTAATGTGTTTGGGGTCGCGCAGGTTGCGTCCTTGTTTTCGAATCTCGTATGTCTTTTTCGGCAATTCCGTAGGTGTTTGGTGGTGTTTTGTGTCTTTAGACTGCTGTAGCCTCATTTTTTTTTTGTTCAGCGGCCATTTTTTCTCTCGCTTAGAGAATTTTTCAGTGTCTAAACTCTTTTATTTTGAGTTAAATTAAGGTGTAACTTCAGTTTTTGAGGTCCTGGATGCCCCCTCTTCCTGTAGGTAATCTTTTTATGCAACAGCTCGCATGCTCACAACTATATATGTGATAATTTTGCATCCCAAATTGATTTGATCAATAATGTTATCTGATCTAGACCAAAATATATGGCCCTCAAATTCATAAATGCACAACAGACGCCATATGCAGTAACTGTGCAGATGAAGTGTTACAATACCAGAGGGGGTGGCACAATTTCCTCTCCCTTTGTAGGTATAAAGAGGTCAAACGAGTAGAGGTATTGTATTTTATTTTGTATTTTTTACTAAATTTTAGTCATCAGATGCAACAAAAAGGCCTCACCCTCACTCATACACCTCTAATTACTATAACACAGGTATCATTCATTATTCTGGTAAATAACACAGCATCCCATCCAATACGTTTGGAGAAGGGATCCCTAATAGGTATGGCTATAGATTCTGAGTATTTTACTTCTGAGTTTATGAATATTGTTATTGGTTTGATACCAGAGAATTATGTAAATGATGACCAGATTATGGATCAGTGTTTTGACACACAACCTGAGGGATTATTTACTGTCCAGTCTATTTATCCCTTTAGTTTCACTGAAAGTAACTGTGATATTATGGATAACGAACTTGTTTTTAACCAAACAATTGATGAACAAGAATATGAGAAGTATCAGAACACTGAGACGCAGGTAAGTATGATCACTACTGATTTGTCTACACAATTGGAGGAGACTTATGAGATTAGTCAGCCTGAGGTATTCCCTGGGTTTAGAGAAAGAGTTGAGGAACAGATAGCTTTAGCTAGCGGATGTTCTAATGATATTGAACGCCAAAAACTAAGACAAGTATTAATTGATTACCAAGATATGTTCTCTAAGGATTCATATGATTGTGGTTTGACAAATTTACATGTCACTAAAATTAAAACTGACCCAAATATGCCACCTGTATTTGTGAAACAATATCGACTCCCTCTTGCCTCTTCTGAATCATTGGCAGATATTATCAAGAACCTAAAGTCTAGGGGGATTATTAGACCGGTGCACAGTTCTTTTAATAACCCTATTCTAAGTGTCTTGAAACCAAATGGAACTTGGCGTTTATGCGCTGATTTGAGACAATTAAATAAACGGGTGTACATGTCTGCATGGCCCGTTCCATATATAGATCAATGTTTAGCACAAATACAGGGATCTAAATTATTTACTACGCTTGATTGTGCCCAAGGATATTGGACCATTAAATTAAGTGAAGAAGACTAATATAAACTGGCCTTCACCTTTGGGAAACAGCAATATGCATGGACTAGAACCCCATTTGGCTTTATAAATTCAGGGCTGGAGTTTGCTATATTTTTACATTTTTACAATGCCTGACGCTCAAAAGCGAGGGACATTAACATATGTAGATGACATCTTGATTAAGAATAATGGTTTTGATAAACATATTGTCGAAATCAGATATGTTTTAGATCCATTGAAACATGCAGGAGTTAAATTGTCTCCTCAAAAGGCACAATGGTGCCGCACTAAAGTTATTTTTTTAGGCCATGAAATAACTCCTGAAGGTATAAATCCACAGAAAAAGAAAGTGGAAGCTCTTTTTAAAACTAAAACACCTACAAATTTGAAATAATTAAGATAATTTTTAGGTATCACTAACTACTCTTGTAAGTTTATTGATAGCTATGCAAAGATAACTAGGCTTCTCATTTGGTTATTAAAGAAAGGAGAGCCATGGCAATGGGGGGAAATTCAAAATCAAGCCGTAAACAAATTAAAACAAAAACTCAGGCTCCTTGCTAGTTTATCCTAAAATGGGTAAACCATTCTTTTTAGAAACTGGATATACTGATTTTTGTTTGAGTGCTGTTCTATATCAGAAATGTGACCAGCATAGTAAAATTATTGTGTATGCAAGTAAGACATTATCACTTGTAGAGGTAAAATTTAATGACTGTGAGAAAGCTCTGTTTGCCACAGTATGGGCCTTACAGAATTTCCGAAATTTTATCCAAGGTGAGAAAAGATTATAGTAGAAACCGCTCATCAACCATTACAATACATCCAGAGTGATAAAATTAGAGCCGGTAATTTATCAAATAGCCGTATAACTGCTTGGACCTTATCCTTACATGGATGGCCTTTGGAGATTAGATATGCACAGAATAAGAGGAGTCCAGTGGCCCAAGGGTTAGCTGATTTACATGATTGTGCTGCCACAGATTCACTTAGAGAAAACTGGTCAGAAATGGACCTTATGGGGAGATACAAATGATCTCCCCATCAGGTATATGAAGAGGTATTATGTAAAACTCTACCCACAGTTTACGGGCATATCATGTAAAGGACGGTGCGGATAATAAATCAGTTGCGGGAATTAGTAATGTATGCAAAGATAATATCCAAATTCCAACCAAGAGTTATAAAATAGGACCCAATACTAGCAAATATCAGAATTGGTAGCCGCTGTCCAGACCGCAATAGAGCATGATATTAAGGAATTTGGTGATCATTACCGATTCAGAATATGTCCGTAATAGTTTCATAGAATACTTATAGGTATGGAAACATAATGAAATGGCAAGGGCCCGGAAGAAACCAGTGAAACATGGTAAGTCAATACATGCTATTAATGTGATGGTAATGTCACACACTGCTCTTCTCTATATCTCAGTGATACACACACTGCCTGCTCTTCTCTATATCTCAGTGATACACACACTGCCTGCTCTCCTCTATATATCAGTGATACACACACTGCCTGCTCTTCTCTATATATCAGTGATACACACACTGCCTGCTCTTCTCTATATCTCAGTGATACACACACTGCCTGCTCTCCTCTATATATCAGTGATACACACACTGCCTGCTCTTCTCTATATATCAGTGACACACACACTGCCTGCTCTTCTCTATATATCAGTGACACACACACTGCCTGCTCTTCTCTATATGTCAGTGATACACACACTGCCTGCTCTTCTCTATATATCAGTGACACACACACTGTCTGCTCTTCTCTATATATCAGTGACACACACACTGTCTGCTCTTCTCTATATATCAGTGACACACACACACTGCCTGATCTTCTCTTTATATCAGTGACACACACACTGCCTGCTCTTCTCTATATATCAGTGATACACACACACTGCCTGCTCTTCTCTTTATATCAGTGACACACACACTGCCTGATCTTCTCTTTATATCAGTGACACACACATTGCCTGCTCTTCTCTATATATCAGTGATACTCACACTGCCTGCTCTTCTCTATATATCTCAGTGACACACACACTGCCTGCTCTTCTCTATATATCAGTGATACACACACTGCCTGCTCTTCTCTATATATCAGTGACACACACACTGCCTGCTCTCCTCTATATATCAGTGACACACACACTGCCTGCTCTTCTCTATATATCTCAGTGATACACACACACTGCCTGCTCTTCTCTTTATATCAGTGACACACACACTGCCTGCTCTTCTCTATATATCTCAGTGATACACACTGCCTGCTCTTCTCTATATATCTCAGTGATACACACACTGCCTGCTCTTCTCTATATGTCAGTGATACACACACTGCCTGCTCTTCTCTATATATCTCAGTGACACACACACTGCCTGCTCTTCTCTATATATCTCAGTGACACACACACTGCCTGCTCTTCTCTATATGTCAGTGATACACACACTGCCTGCTCTTCTCTATATATCAGTGACACACACACTGCCTGCTCTTCTCTATATATCAGTGATACACACACTGCCTGCTCTTCTCTATATATCAGTGACACACACACTGCCTGCTCTTCTCTATATATCTCAGTGATACACAAACTGCCTGCTCTTCTCTATATGTCAGTGATACACACACTGCCTGCTCTCCTCTATATATATCAGTGACACACACTGCCTGCTCTTCTCTATATGTCAGTGATACACACACTGCCTGCTCTCCTCTATATATCAGTGATACACACACTGCCTGCTCTCCTCTATATATCAGTGATACACACACACTGCCTGCTCTTCTCTATATCTCAGTGACACACACTGCCTGCTCTTCTCTATATTTCTCAGTGACACACACACTGCCTGCTCTTCTCTATATATCAGTGATACACACACTGCCTGCTCTTCTCTATATATCAGTGACACACACTGCCTGCTCTTCTCTATATATCAGTGATACACACACTGCCTGCTCTCCTCTATATATATCAGTGACACACACACTGCCTGCTCTTCTCTATATATCTCAGTGACACACACACTGCCTGCTCTTCTCTATATATCTCAGTGACACACACACTGCCTGCTCTTCTCTATATATCTCAGTGACACACACACTGCCTGCTCTCCTCTATATATCAGTGATACACACACTGCCTGCTCTCCTCTATATATATCAGTGACACACACTGCCTGCTCTTCTCTATATATCTCAGTGACACACACACTGCCTGCTCTCCTCTATATATCAGTGATACACACACTGCCTGCTCTTCTCTATATATCAGTGACACACACACTGCCTGCTCTTCTCTATATATCAGTGACACACACACTGCCTGCTCTTCTCTATATATCAGTGATACACACACACTGCCTGCTCTTCTCTATATATCAGTGATACACACACTGCCTGCTCTTCTCTATATATCAGTGATACACACACTGCCTGCTCTCCTCTATATATCTCAGTGACACACACACTGCCTGCTCTCCTCTATATATCTCAGTGACACACACACTGCCTGCTCTTCTCTATATATCTCAGTGACACACACACTGCCTGCTCTCCTCTATATATCAGTGATACACACACTGCCTGCTCTTCTCTATATATCTCAGTGATACACACACTGCCTGCTCTCCTCTATATATATCAGTGACACACACTGCCTGCTCTTCTCTATATATCTCAGTGACACACACACTGCCTGCTCTTCTCTATATATCTCAGTGACACACACACTGCCTGCTCTCCTCTATATATCAGTGATACACACACTGCCTGCTCTTCTCTATATATCAGTGACACACACACTGCCTGCTCTTCTCTATATATCAGTGACACACACACTGCCTGCTCTTCTCTATATATCTCAGTGATACACAAACTGCCTGCTCTTCTCTATATATCAGTGACACACACACTGCCTGCTCTTCTCTATATATCAGTGATACACACACTGCCTGCTCTTCTCTATATATATCAGTGACACACACACTGCCTGCTCTTCTCTATATATATCAGTGACACACACTGCCTGCTCTTCTCTATATATCAGTGATACTCACACTGCCTGCTCTTCTCTATATATCAGTGATACACACACACTGCCTGCTCTTCTCTATATTTCTCAGTGACACACACACTGCCTGCTCTCCTCTATATATCAGTGACACACACACTGCCTGCTCTTCTCTATATATCAGTGACACACACACTGCCTGCTCTTCTCTTTATATCAGTGACACACACACTGCCTGCTCTCCTCTATATATCAGTGACACACACACTGCCTGCTCTTCTCTATATATCAGTGACACACACACACTGCCTGCTCTTCTCTATATATCAGTGACACACACACTGCCTGCTCTTCTCTATATATATCAGTGACACACACACTGCCTGCTCTTCTCTATATATCAGTGACACACACACTGCCTGCTCCTCTATATATCAGTGACACACACACTGCCTGCTCTCCTCTATATATCAGTGACACACACACTGCCTGCTCTTCTCTATATATCAGTGACACACACGCTGCCTGCTCTTCTCTATATATCAGTGACACACACACTGCCTGCTCTTCTCTATATATCAGTGACACACACACTGCCTGCTCTTCTCTATATATCAGTGACACACACACTGCCTGCTCTTCTCTATATATCAGTGACACACACACTGCCTGCTCTTCTCTATATATCAGTGACACACACACACTGCCTGCTCTTCTCTATATATCAGTGACACACACACTGCCTGCTCTTCTCTATATTTCTTAGTGACACACACACTGCCTGCTCTTCTCTATATATATCAGTGATACACAAACTGCCTGCTCCTCTACCTCAGACAATGAAATCCAAAGCTGCTGGTCCAAACGCTTAGTGACGTAAGACTTCCTCTTGCTCTCATTGGCTATTCGTAGCGCTTGCGCATTTTGGCTTGTCGTGCGCAGGCGCAGTGAATTGTCAGTAGACATGGAGGAGCAGAGCCGGAATCAGCAGCCACCACAGGCCGGGAAAGGCAAAGAGGAGCCCGGAGAAAAGCGGGAAGCGGGGAAAGAGAAGAAGGAGGAGCAGGAGTTGGTAAGTTACCGTTAGGGACAAGAGAGACATCGGTACGGGGAGAGTAGAGGGCATGCGGTGCATTGATATGAGACAGCTGAGTCACGAAGACTAGGCCCAGACCGGGGGTGAGCGAGCAGGGCCTTGTGGGCCCGTGCTGGGTACAGAGTCACCAGAGCACCGGGGGAGAGTGAGCACAGACAGGGCTAGGAGACCAGGAATCATTGGAGCTGAGTCATCGGGAGTGGGCCTAGGCCGGAGGGCTCCATGTTCACATGTTATCTTTGTGTTTATATACTATATTCTGATGTAGGTATCCATACAGTCTAATCAGTGTCCTTTGGTAATATATACTGTATTGTATGATAATCTTCTGTCAGTGGAGATGTGGGGAATGAGCAGGCCCACAGTCACCTGCAGGGACAGACAATGACATGCACATGTATGTAATATAAATATACTCGTTTGTATTCACAGTCTGAAGAAGACAAGCAGCTGCAGGATGAGCTGGAGATGCTGGTGGAGAGGTTGGGGGTGAGTGTCCAATATGTTATTATTATACTGCTCTTTGTTTCTATGTTGTCTCTACTGTAAATCACAAGAAATTAAACATTCCACCTGCTGCGGGTCTGCGTACTATTACATGTATAATATTACACTTTCGTAGGTCTAGTATACAGTGTTATAAAGTCAGATTATTTTGTTTTATGTTCTAGAAAATATTTCACGCCATACATGTCCAATTTCCTTCATTGTACAGATTAGTTTATGTTTCTATAATTTAACTTAAATTCACATTAATCCGTTACCTAAAAGGACCCTATAACCCCAAAATCAAGTTGTTGATTATTTTTTTCATTTATTTATTTTTTGCTATATGTTGCTATTCATTCAAGTGAATCAATCCTGGGAAATTCCATGCTGTTGTGGTATTTATATGCAAATTATTACAGTCTGTTTGTCTGTCTCAGTAGTGGCTAAAATAAGGCGAGTTAATGTTATCTGGCATTTAGACCCCTCTTCCACCCTCACAAAGGACTACAAGCCCCACATTAGCATACAGGAGCCAGAAAAACTATTCTAAATATTTCAGAAATTATTCACATTAGAGAAAAGCTGTGTCTCTCTAAAGGAATATTGACATGTAGTTTGAAGTATTAATGTATGAATATATATGTATAATAAACCGGTCAGTGCTTCTGAAGTATTTTTTCATAATCGTTTGGCCTTAGATGCTGTATTATTTTTCATATCCAATTCCTGCAGAGTTAACCCTTTCAGTCTGTTATTTCCAGGTCGCACAGAGAGCGTCCTGGGCTGTTGTAATGATAGGACTGCTAATGTATTACTGTATGTTCCAAGCCATTCAGTTAAGAGGTTCGAGGCTTCTCTTGTTGCTTATAAATTGGCATACAAATATAAGATACCACATTCAAGTTCCATAGTGTGCTGTTTAGGAGAGCTAGTCTTGATAATGAGGAAATATTTGTAATTATTAGAAAATAATAGATACAGGCATTCGATTATTAACTATTCATATAATCTTTACTCTGACTGTCCATTGTTTTATCCTATTGTATTTATCACTTACATTTAATCTTATTATAAGTTTCATAACAATGCAGCTGTTTTCATTAGAACTGAGTGGTGCTTTTATCTGCATCAAAGGTATATCCCAGGTCACTTATCTGGTTAGGAAAAAATCAAAGGTCTGCCTTGAGTAAAGTAATATTTAATTGTTTTATAATTTAATTCTCTAACAAAATGTTTACCATTACCACATCAATATATTATAACATGCATACTATAAATATAAGACATGATTTATTCTTCAAGAATTGCTATTATAAGATCATTAGTCATAAGAGGTGATATCACAAGCCTCACTGCCTTCTTTCAAAATAGAATCTGCATCCGACAATAAAACTGACCCAAGCTTTAATAGTCTGCTGAGAGTTAAACCAAAATGTTATCTTTTTTTTCATAAATCAAATACATTTTTTTCACCTTTTCTGACATTTTCAGGAGAAAGACATCTCTCTGTACCGACCTGCTCTGGAAGAACTACGCAGGCAGATTCGTTCATCTACCACCTCCATGACATCTGTCCCCAAACCCCTAAAGTTTCTAAGGCCGCACTATGGAAAACTCAAAGAGATCTATGAGAGCATGGCACCAGGAGAGAACAAGGTATGGGATTGGTTGATTATTGTGTTTAGCAGTAGGAAGAGGAGGGATTGGTGGTTCTTTGGGGAGTGTGTTTGGCAACTACTATGAAGCAGGCAGTTGCTCATCAAATTGCAGGTTCTGGTTTCCATGCTCTGGGCATACCTTCTCATGTATTAAACAGGAAGCATACCGAGCATGTCTACTTCTACACACTAGCTATTCTGCTAAGAGCATAAACCATTTTTAAGAGACATAACTGCTAGAGTTTTTAGTTTTACACACTTCAAAAAAATGAAGTCTTTCCATGTCAGCATTTATGGTAATCCGAGTATGAACATATATGTTTATTGGTGGTTCAGTCGTTGAGACTAAGTAACCTGTTCACAAGTAGTAATATCCTCAATCCCTGTCATATCAATATGTTTTATGAGCTATTTTTTAGACGTGCTAACTAGTCCATCGTTGTGAATGTCACTGTTTCTCTGTTTTTCTGTGTCAGCGTTTTGCAGCAGACATAATATCCGTCCTTGCCATGACGATGAGTGGTGAGAGGGAGTGTCTGAAGTACAGGCTGCTTGGCTCGCAGGAGGAGCTAGCATCATGGGGACATGAATATGTCAGGTATGTTTGAATTGCAAACAATATGAAGACTTGTTTAAACCGTGAAGGAAAAAAAAACAGGAAGTTTTAGTCCAGATTAGAGGACAAACATCTAATTTAAAAATGATCATGTGCAGATACAAAAACTCAAGCTATCCCAAAGAGCTGCAGTGAATATGAAAATAACTGACTTGAACGCTTTTTATTATGTTTATTTTAAGTTATTTTCTTTAATGTGCTCTGTATAATGTAATAGTTTAAAAAAGAAGATATCATTTGCAGAGGTCAGTCAGTGAGTTTCTTTCAGAATTGTATTCATTTTGCTTAATTTTACAAACATAGCTAAAGTAAATGTTTGGTTGTTTTCCAAAATTGTATGTTTTAAAGTCTTTATTGGGTGTGTTCGATACAATTTAAAAAAAAGTTCCACAAACTGGAACTCTACTTAATTCTGTTTAATTTACATTTTAAATAAAAAACAGTTTGAACTAAACTCTCCTTGCTCATGTTAAAAATTTGGACACCTATTTAATTTCCTGTTCAATAAATATTAGGCAATGACAGAATTACTTGACAGAATTTATAACGTCAAAAGCTTGGTAGTAAACATTTGAATCCTCCACCAGAGTGCATGCTTGTCTCAGTATGCATATTGTCACTGGTGACCTCTATTTAAAAAATACATAAATTAATAAAAATGTAAAACATTTTTTCTTAGTTAAATGCAAATAACACTTTTTCTAAATATCATACATTAGGAAACTGTAATTGTATTGGATGTGTATCATACATGTTTTGATCCATAGTTCAGAGTTTTACTGCAAACATGTTAAAAACCTTATACTCTGTTGTGTAAATATCCATTATAATTTTTTATAGTACCGTCCATTTACTCATTCGTGAGGTTATAGTAAATTGTAATCTTATACTTTTCCACAAAAATATTAAACCATGAACATTAAGGCATATTATCACTGTTTTTTCTAAATGTGTCATATTAGGAAGTATATAATTGTATTGGCAACATATTGTACCTACTTGTCATCCATAATTAGATCTTTTTACCTGAAGCATTAAAAAATTATATGCATAATACTGGTTTGAGAATTGTTAGAATGTTAATACTAGTGCTTAAATATTTTTTTTAAAATTATCATTTATCAGCCTCGGCAAGTTATCCTTGAGATGCATATAACTCCCACTGTTGCTTAGTTTTACTCTGTGTTTTTACCCAGAAACACAACTTCCCCATTAATCTACATGACAGTATAATCATATGTACGGATCTGCATGTACAAAGTTTGCAGTCTCACATTTTCTTAGATGAAGGGAAACAAAAGAATGGATAAACTAAAAATGTTTAGACTTTCTACACTTACTTATGACTCTTTCCCTACCTCACACATGTCCGTTTACTATGTATTTGTTATTTCTAATTTATCCTTTCTTTTTCTGTGGTAGGCACTTGGCTGGGGAGGTTGCTAAGGAGTGGCAGGAAGTTGAAGAAGCAGATAAATCTCAACGTGATAATCTGTTGACATTGGTTAAAGAGATTATCCCCTACAACATGGCACACAATGCTGAGCATGAGGCCTGCGATCTGCTGATGGAGATAGAGCAAATGGACATGCTGGAGAAGTACATTGATGATAATGCCTATGCCAAAGTGTGCCTCTACCTGACCAGGTGGGTCCCATAACATCACAAGAAATACTACTGCCTCCTGTAATTTTACTTATGCTTTGTGTGTACATGATGAAATCTCATGAGACATCTCAATTTTCCACAGTTGTGTAAGTTATGTTCCTGAACCAGAGAACTCTGCTCTCCTGAGATGTGCACTTGCCATTTTCCGCAAGTTCAACAGATACCCAGAGGCGCTGCGCCTTGCTCTGATCCTTAATGATATGGAACTTGTGGAGGATATCTTCACTTCATGCAAAGATGTGTAAGTGATCATTAGATTAGTTTTGAGGTTAGATGCTAAATACTAAGGTCCCAGACTTTGTGAACAGATTTTAGCACCTCTTTTATGCTCGTCTTTTCTATTTCTTTAGGGTGGTACAGAAACAGATGGCCTTTATGTTGGGCCGGCATGGGGTCTACCTGGGTCTTAACGAGGATGTTGAAGAGTATGAAGATCTGACTGAAATTATGTCAAATGTGCAGCTAAATAGCAATTTCCTTGCTCTGGCACGAGAGGTGAGAAATCGAATATTCTGATCTGCACCAAATCTTCTTGATTCATTCTACTCTACCACTGTTTTCCTGATGTACTATGTTGCTTCCCTCCAGTTCACTTGTCGATTTGTTAACATATTCCTCCTTCATTCTCAATCCCTTCTTTTTCTTCCTCAGTTGGATATAATGGAGCCGAAGGTCCCTGATGATATATACAAAACACACCTGGAGAATAACCGTAAGCAAGAATGGGTGAAATGGAGCGTTTGCTTGTTTTGAAACGGACATTATAGAGATTACATTTCTTAATTTACTTGGGTGTATTCAAGAAAGACTGGGAATAACTAATGGATTGTCTTGCTGTGGATCTGTGAACGAGCATTTTCACACTTTTTCACTGGAAAATAATAATGCTTTTTATGGCAATATTATTAGGCTGCCTACCTCCTAGGGTTTGGTCATGACACCAAACCATTGATGCTACATTCAGATGTGTACCTTAGTAAATTGTTGTTGCCTTTTGTTTGCCTTGAGTACTGCTGAAAAGTTGATCTATTTATTTTTGTTCTCTTTCTAAGGATTTGGAGGCAGTGGGTCACAAGTAGATTCTGCACGTATGAATTTGGCTTCCTCATTTGTAAATGGCTTTGTTAATGCTGCGTTTGGACAGGACAAGTTGCTAACAGATGATGGGAACAAGTGGTTGTATAAAAACAAGGACCATGGTGAGTGGTGAGCCCCAGGTGATGCCCCTTTATGCTTCTGTTATTATTCTATACTATTATTTTTGTAGGCTCAAATGATTGTATTAATCCTGCTCTTCTTCTTCCTCTCCAGGTATGCTGAGTGCTGCAGCCTCTCTAGGAATGATTCTTCTGTGGGATGTGGATGGAGGTCTAACCCAAATTGACAAGTATCTTTACTCCTCTGAGGACTACATCAAGGTAAGATGTCTGTTGTTCATAATGTAGCAGATGAAAATCCCAGCATCCTATTTTTTTTTTTGGGGTGGCTTTTAAAAGTAGTAACCTTCTGGATTGCTACCTTGTTGTGGTGAAGGGGCTTGTGTACTTTAAAGATATCTGTGAGCTGTACCATGTAGGGTCACCCAAGATGGGCAGGTTATAACAGAGAGGTCAGACTGGAGAAGAAAATGCAACCTACTCCAGTATCTTTGCCAGGAAAACCTTATAGGTAAGCACAACCAGACACAAGATGTGCCTGGTGGTCATAGGGTCATGGAGAGTCAGACACGACTGAACGACTAAGCAGCAACAAAAAGTAATAACGGGGAGTATACAAGCTATACTGTTTTACTGGGTGACCTGAGACTGCACCTCCAGATAGTGCACAATACCTTTTAAAAAATAATTTGACTACTATTTTCTTTTATTATTTATTTATTTTTTAATAGACTATATAACATATTGATATACAAATAGACACCATTAGGAGCATTGCTTGCTTTGGTTCAGCAATTTTGATAATTCATTGAATTTGCAGGCAACAGTGGGGATTGTCTGCTATCTGTTTCAGTAAAACTCTTGGCATATTCCCCATAGTAATCCAATGTTTAGGAATATTATTTGCTAAACAGTCCTATGTCTTCTTGCATTTGTTGTGGATTTAGATTCTTTACATATTTCCACACAACTGGCTTCTCGAAGTGAAACGTGTTTATTTCAGTTATAGTTATATTATTATGACCACCACTTACTTTTGACGTTAGCATTGTGTAGCCAATGACATATGGCTTTGTGGGTACATAAGGTGACATGTAGGCATTCTACAAACATATAAACTGTCACTGGTTAAACTTGCAATTTATCTGACTTTGAATGGGGTATGGTCATTGACTTTCAGGCCAAGGGTGGCAGTATCTCTCTCTGAAACAGGGCAGTTTGTGAACTGTTCTCATGCTGCTGTGGTTACAGTATACTGTCACAACGTCACCATTGGAAATGGTGTTGAAACTGAGGAGCACCACGTGCCATTGATGTTAAGAATGTCCAAATAAACCAAGGGGCTACTAGATGAGAGTACAACAAACCGTGTTGCGTATAGGGCTCCAAAGCAAACAACTAGTCACTGCACCCGTTCTGACAAGAGTTTATCGGCAGAAACGGCTTCTATTTACAGTACTGAAATTGTACCTCTTCTGTTCGGCAAAGGGTTACCCTCTCTCATGAGTTACGTTTTCTGCTCCATCAACTGGACAGACGTTTTCGTGTCGGACAGGAAACCTCAGAGAACAAACACTCTGCAACCATTGTTGAAAGAATACAAGTTGGTGGCAGCTGCAAAGGATGTGTTCTTGGCAGTTTCTGGGTCCACTCATACCTCTGGAAGGCACTCTCAATCGATTGGGTTATCTATCTATCTATCCATTCTTGCAGATCAAGTACACCCATACATGTTGACTGTCTTCCCTGGAGCAGATGGGATCTTCCAGCAGGACAATGAAACATGTCATACTGTCAGAACTGACTGGGATTGGTTAGAGGAGCATGAAGAAGAAGAAGACTTAAAAGTAATTCCCCATTGAGCACCTGCTGGACAACTTGGATTGCCTTGTTCGCCGTATGGATCCTAAGGCACACACTCTTCAGCAGCTGTCAGATGCACTTCAGTATGCATGGCTTCAGATACTCTTGCCAACCTTCTAGCATCTTACTGACTCACTACCACAACCTCTAGCTGCTGTCCATGCTTAAGGACAGCAGCTAGAGGTTGTGGTAGTGAGTCAGTTATTCTGGGTATTAGCTGGTGGTCATAATAATTTTACTCGACTGTTAATTGCATGTGTGTGTCATCATCTATTTGGATGAGCGTGTGTGCTCCATAATGAGGATAATACAATCTTGTTTGTTCTTCCACGTTATTGTTGTTTGTTTCTTTTTCTTTTTTATCTTGTTTCTTTTTTCATTGTCGCAAGCTAGTGCCGAATATCACATTATAAGCCATACTCCTTTGCTGTGGGAATCTATACACCTATATATTAATATGCAGTCTGTAAATAGTATAAGATGACAAATGGCTTTGGTAGTTTTGTGTGATCTGTGAAAGATGTTCTTTTATAAGTTCACATACATTGTCTTGTAACATTATCATCAACCTCTCTGACACTTCTGTTGTTTCTTTTTAGTCTGGTGCTCTATTGGCCTGTGGTATTGTGAATTCTGGAGTGAGAAATGAGTGTGATCCAGCTCTGGCACTTTTGTCTGACTATGTCTTGCACAATAGTAACACTATGCGCATTGGAGCTATCTTTGGGTGAGTGCCAGTACAGCCTGCCTATGAACTTAATCCCTGCATGTGTGGGTGGAGCATTATTTCTCTGGAAAAACAAAAACAAATCTGTTGCTTGACAAGTGTTGGCTTAGATATTTAAGTACTTCAATAATTATTTTTCCATCTTGTGTCAGTATTTTCTTGCTTTTAGAGATAAAGGAACTTACCCTGCCTCTCATTTCCACTTAAGGTTTATGCAGGCTTATTCTCCATGGATCCTGTATTATCTGTTCCTAGGCGACTACTATGCCAACTTAGAATAAGATCATCTGATACTATATAGATTCATAAGGTTGAGCGTACTGTAGCTACACATTTATATTATCTGTCTAGGGGGGTAGGGTTGTGCAGTGACTATACTATTTTCCTGTATTTGCTCAGTGTAACAAATGTCATGCTCTTGGCCTCTTCTCATCCTTTATCTCTGGTTAACCTCTTCTTTCACTATATCTGTATCCTGCATTATAGGTTGGGTCTTGCTTATGCTGGCTCAAATCGTGAAGATGTTCTGACCCTGTTGCTTCCAGTTATGGCAGACTCAAAGTCCAGTATGGAGGTGAGAGGAGATTTGTGTATTTTAAAGCAATCATTTTATGTGTTTTTGTTATTTGAGAACTGTCATAGAAATCAGTGTCTTAGAATAAGGAAGCAAGCATATAACAGTAGGTTACTGGAGTGCACATTTTTTGTTTGTTTGTAATCCTTTGCAGGTTGTTGGGGTGACCGCTCTAGCCTGTGGTATGATTGCTGTCGGATCCTGTAATGGGGATGTGACTTCCACAATCCTACAAACTATCATGGAGAAGTCTGAGCAGGAGTTGAAGGACACATTCGCTCGTTGGCTACCTCTTGGCCTGGGATTGAACCATTTAGGTGAGATCAGAGACTGAGGAAGACCCTTGACAGAAGGGGAAGGACGGCATAACCTGGACTTTGGAGAGCATTTTCTTAATTACCTTCTATCCTCACACACTTGAATGTTTTCTGCTTGTTTTTTTATTGGTACTCTTTGCTTTGTAGGCAAGGGAGAGGCAATTGAAGCAATTTTGGCTGCGTTAGAGGTAGTGTCTGAACCTTTCCGGAGTTTTGCCAACGCACTGGTAGATATCTGTGCATATGCAGGTAAGTTTAATGTACATTTGGGAAATGAATGATGACATTTTAAAACCTTTGTTTGTCTACAGCCTATATATTAATATTCTGCTTCCCTAGGATCTGGAAATGTATTAAAAGTTCAACAGCTTCTCCACATCTGTAGTGAACACTATGATATTAAAGAGAAGGAAGAGGAGAAAAAAGACAAGAAGGACAAGAAAGAGAGTTCAGCTGACATGGGGTCCCACCAGGTAACATTGTGGGAAGTCCTAATTATCAAATCCATCTTGCCATTGGTTTCACTTTATGTCATTGCAAATTTTGCACCCTTTCCTACTGGAATCCCCTTGGTTTAACTCACACAAAACTGCAAAGTTATTATGTATTCTAACATTTGTTAGAATTTCCCAAGGTTCAGTGTCCTGGAGTCTACTTTTTCTGCTGTTATCCTACTAAGATCTACTACCCTACCAGCACAGTGCCAAAAGCCCATCCTATGTAATGCCACAAATGTATCCCACACCTTTAAATCTTTGTGCAGGTTAAACCTGCTGTGCTATTCACCACTTCAGTGTCTACTGGAAAATTTAGATTTACCTTTTTTAGGTGCTTCTGTTTTAAATATATGTTCAAGAAATGATAGACCCCTTTGTACCCTATACATAAACGTATATTACATTAAAAAACAAACTAATACTGTTAATCCATGTAGAACAAAGATCAAAACCTAACATATGTAAGAATATTTGTTTGTGCATTACTATTAGGTTGTAATTATTTTCATATGAAACTTTCACACAATACATGTCATATTCTACAATACTGGCGCACCGCCTGTTCTTCATCTAATAGTACATTGTTTTTTCCATACAATGTATGAGATGGAAATTATCACCTGCAATTCTGAGGTTGCTGCATAAATGTACTGTTTAACTGAACTGATTGTCAGTTTCTGTAACAGTAATGGCTCTTAGAGGGATCTACAAGCCACTTATTCATACTCTCGTCTGCAGGGTGTAGCAGTCCTTGGCATTGCTCTCATTGCAATGGGTGAAGAGATTGGTTCAGAGATGGCACTTCGCACCTTTGGACATCTGGTAAGGTTTTTGGTTAGATGACTTTATCCCTCCTATCAGAACCATGTATGGTGATCCAAAGTCAGCACCACACTTTGTGTTCTAAAGATAAAAGTAAGCCATCTAATTGAGAGAAAACATGTAACCACCTTTACATGATGTCTAGCTTGGTGAAGCTTTTTTTTCTTATTAGTTTGTTTAACCAGTAAATGTATTACATCATTTGTAGGACAATATCCATCATTTTATCATACAGTTTTTTTTTTGTTTTGTTTTTTTTTTTTCAATTATATTTAAATGTGACTTGAGACATTACTAATATATGTTTTTGTATTTAATTTGCTTTTAAACTAATTTTTGTCATTTTCTTCACATTTTTTTTTCTTGCAGCTGAGATATGGGGAACCTACACTGAGAAGAGCAGTCCCCCTGGCTCTGGCTCTTATCTCAGTCTCAAATCCACGACTCAACATACTGGACACACTCAGCAAGTTCTCCCATGATGCAGACCCTGAGGTGTCATACAACTCTATCTTTGCTATGGGCATGGTGGGAAGTGGTAAGATGTCATGCTTCATTGTACTTGCACATATCTGTTCTGGTCATGACTTTTTTTTTGCAGTTTGCTTAGTGATATGTTTTTTTGTTTTTGTTTTTAGGTACTAATAATGCTCGTTTGGCTGCTATGTTGAGGCAATTGGCACAGTATCATGCCAAGGACCCCAACAATTTGTTCATGGTCCGACTGGCACAGGTATGTACAATAAGACCTCCCAGTATGAAGCTATTTTCTTATAAGATATTCTGGCTATTTGTTCAGTTTCAGAGTAACAGTATCATGGTAAATGATGTATTTGTTACATTATAAAATGTATGAAAGTTTGAGGGATCTTAATATGATATGATGGCACCTTTTTAAATAATATTGAGTGGAGTTGACATGTTTCTGAGAATTCATGGAATAAGAGATTGTGCACTTTAATTATTTGATATTATTACTGGTACGGGAGAAGCAGTAAATTCAGGGAAATCTCTTTTTAGAGAGAGTAAAACATTCATTTAAATCAAAGTGTGCAGGATAGACTTGTAAAAATGTGCAAAATATCATTACTGGTTTAAACAAGACTGGATAAGTTACTATTTTCCACTAACTATTTCCCTGTAGGGTCTCACTCATCTGGGGAAGGGTACACTTACTTTGTGCCCATATCACAGTGACCGGCAACTCATGAGCCAGGTGGCTGTGGCTGGACTCCTGACTGTGCTTGTCTCCTTCCTAGATGTCAGAAACAGTAAGTATTGGATTTTGTACTCATCCAGTATTTTTGACCTCCCGAAAGTGTTTGCATGTATGACTCTGTCCCTTTTTGCTTTTCAGTTATCCTTGGGAAGTCACATTATGTACTGTACGGTTTAGTTGCTGCAATGCAGCCACGGATGTTGGTCACATTCGATGAGGAGCTTCGACCTTTGCCAGTGTCTGTACGAGTAGGACAGGTGAGAATTAATAACTGGAAAATAACTAAGAAATCCGATAACACCATTTTATACTCCATAAACATTGTATTGTAGGATCTACATTCCATAATATCCATGTGTAATTTGTTCTGGTGGGTGCTCTCTTCTTGTTCCCTATTCTCTAATCTACAGTACATTGTTCTCCCAACACACTATATTCTTCCAGTGAGATTTTGTTTAAGAAGTGCAGAATATTAATAACTAAAAATATATTATAAGTATCATGAGCTCTGTTAATCCTTCTGTTTGCTCAGTGCAGGATTGTAACTGCCTGTTATATGGAGGATATTTACACTTACATATTATCTTTGTTATGGAATTGTCCTCTCAGCAAGTTGCATTACTTTGCTACATCTGAGCCCCTTGCAGTGTTAATCTTTGGGACTCATTGCTTTATCTTAATCTCTTTGCAGGCTGTGGACGTTGTAGGTCAGGCAGGAAAGCCCAAGACTATTACTGGTTTCCAGACGCACACCACACCCGTCCTATTGGCTCATGGGGAGCGTGCAGAGCTGGCAACAGAAGAGTACCTGCCAGTTACCCCCCTCTTGGAGGGTTTTGTTATTCTGCGCAAGAATCCAAACTATGATGTATAGTGGCACAAATGTCTACCAAGACTAGGGTTGTGGGAAATGGGTGCAGTGTCTCTGCAGGGTAAAGGTGTGTGAGAGGGTAGTTGTGTGTTTTTTTTTTTTTTTTTTTGTTACTTTATAGATCTTATTAAATAATTTCACAACTGTCATGCGAGCTTGGAGCTTGCATTATTTCCACCATCTTTCCTTATAACAAACTTGCACTGTGACCTGCAATTCTACATAATGTTTCCTTCCAAAATGTTTTCCTGAACAGAAAACATTGTGTTATTGACATTACTGATTAATTTGTTCCGCTCTTTGACACTTTTTTTTTTTTTTACTGTGGGACTCCCAAATTCTCAACATGTTACCATATAGACTAACATGACAAATGTATAAAAGCATTGATTACTATGTTATAAACTTAAAGCGAAGCCATCCTCATTATTTATAACCTGCTGTATGATTAAGGGATAGGCTGGTGTGTTTTTATGGTTATATTAAGATTGCCTTTCATTCCGTTTTGCTGATACTTTTTGTGTTTGCACCCCTGTTTCAATCTTTTTTTTTTTTTTTTTTTTTACTCAAGCAGCACAGTCCATCTTTTCTTCCCACAAAGTAAAATGGAGTTGGGCATTGCAGCTTCAACACAAAAAAATATCAGCATAGCAGAAAGAAAGCTAATATTTGTATGGACATGCAAATACATTACACATTAATGTACATGTATCATTGCATATAAAACCACAGTGGTAGCGACCCTTTAAGAACAATATATCACTGATTTGAGATGTAAAAAGTTAAATTTATGAAATCATTCAAGACTTTGTTTCCTTTCTTTGAAAGGTATCGCCACCATCATTAGGACGTGTAATGGTTATCATTTTATTTATATATATATATATATAATATATATATATATATATATATAAATTACATTCCTAATTTTCTATGACACTGCATTAGAAATACAGGATTAGCAAACCAGCCCTCGATAAGGTTATCTTGAGAGACTTTACTGTGTATATGGCACTTGGATTATGTAGTACATATTTTTTTTAGTATTGAAAATTAAAGGTGCTTCTAGAACCAGTATACAGTATGAATAACCCCCCCAAAGTAAGGCCCCAACAAATACTTAAAAAAGAGCTGTTTCAAAATATAAAGTATATCTTAAAGCCAAGTTTCCCTTGCTATTTATTGCAGCTGAGGTGTGCTTTTTTACATGTTTCAGTGTTACAATAGGTTTTCACTTTTTCAGTTAAGAGCTAAGGGACCAGTTTTCAAACAATTTTTGCTAAATGTATTTTTTTTTCTGCTTGCCTGGCAGGGAGTCTGAAGTGATCTTGCTGCTTGAATGCTTTACAAGTGTATTTACCATGAAATCTTTGGTATATGTTTTACACACTGCAGTACAACAAAGTATAGTTGTTAAATTTGATTAAAAATATTAGTTGTAAAAATGGATGTTTTCACAAATGTTGATTAACTATGATGTTGGCATAAAAAAAAAAACCTCACGTTTATATTATACAAGTTCCTTTAATTCAGTTAAAGATATATTTAGCACCTATTTGTTAAAGCCAAAATTATACACAGAAACCTTTTAAACAAGTACTAGGGATGAATCCTAATATTTATCCATTATTTATATCCCTTTAAATCTGAAATTGATGCTGGTCATGGAATACCAGTCCTAGTTATGTGACCTGGAAGTGCAGGGATGTGGTAGTGTGTCTAATTACCATTCTTTACATATGACATTACACAAGGACATTACATAAACTGTTTTTGAAAAAAACTCCTTCCCATTTATGCACACATCTCCATTACAAATACCAAAAAATAGAGAATAAGGGCTTGATAACATTAACTTTGTTAAGATCCAGTCACAAACAGAATAGTTAGCAGTACTTTGTCAAGTTAGGATTTACAGTTAGTCGGGAGTAGTACATTTAACATATGAGAACCTGATTAGAAACGGGCTATCCTGTAGGTCAGAAGCATAATGTCTATAGATATGGGTTAACGCGTGTCTATAAATGAATATGTCACATATGAGGTGTAAGACACTAATTGGAAGATGAATTTTATTAAGTTGTATTGTTAACTTGTTGGTAGTTTTGCTGGAGAGGACTAGCTAAGGGCATGCACTCAATGTACTGAGGGGGATCTTCTACTAAAGTATTTATCTGGAAATTCTACAATAATAATGTCATTGAGCCCCAATGTCTGTTTTACATGTAGGAGAAATGCCATAATCCCTGTCGCAGAGGGCATAGATGTGAGCTAGTTGGTAAGGGAGGTATAGATAATGAGAATGTGTGTTTTGGAGTGCAAGAGAGAATGATTTGCTAACTGTGGAGACAAAAAATATCTGCCTGTTGCACACCACTGATCTTGAGTTAAGTTAAACAGCTATATTTGTTTTTGTGGCTTTTTACATTATGGCCACAGAGTCAGATGAGTAATCTACTGATCCTCCATACTATTTAGTCAATCTTTAAAATAAACATTTAGTAGCCCTTTAATTTCAAACTTTTCTTGTTATATTTAAGATGTTCTATTTGTGCAGAATGTTTTCTTTAATTTTCCCACAAATTAAAGTATTTGGCTGTTTTAAAGAATAAAGGTTCCGTTACGTCTTGGCATATAATAAACAAGCACAGATAGGTGGCAGGTGATTCTATACTAGAATACTTACATTTTGAAATATAGCCAGATGACATTATTTTTTCTGATGATTACAGAATAACATCTAGTATTGTATACAAAATAATAATTTTATGTAGTGCTTTTCTTCCAGCAGGGGCTCAAGGTGATTAGGAGAGGGAAATTATTGGAAGGCGTTGATGAAGAGCATGGTCTTCCATCACTTTTTTTTGAAAAATGTCAAATAAGGCGTCTTTCTTATTGAGCGTGGTAGGGAATTCCAGAATCTCTGTGCTCTGTAAAAGCTGGAGAGGTTTGTGAGGAGATTCTGGAGATTGTTGATAGATTTTCAGCTGCAGCACTCAGAGCATGAGCTGGAATATAAGGAGTCAGGAGCTCCTTCATATAGCTGGGGCCTTCAGCATGTAGAGCTTTATATGTAAGCTGGCCAAGCATAAAATTATCAAATCAACCTTGTTCCTGCTGCATAACACCTGTCCTACATGCCAATGTAGGGCATTGGAGATCAAGTGTTGTGTGGCAAGAACAAGGTTGATTTGGTAATAACTTGGAGCATATTTCTGTAAGCTATGTAGCTCTTAGGTAATCCAAAATAAAGGCAGTTGCAGTAATGCAGTTTTATGATATAAAGGCAGGAACCAATGTAGAGTGGTCTTCTGGTGTATCCTTGCTATATTTTTTTAGTTAGGAAAATAAGGTTTTGGTCACAGCTGACACTTCATATTTTAGACCACAATCTACAGCTACCACAAGGTTACACACTTCAGATGTTAACAGCTGAAAGCCCACTCCTGTTTTGCAGAAGGAAGCTGTCGTGATCTGATGAGGATCCACCAGCAGAACTTTATTTATTTACTTGCCCGTCGGCAAAAAATATTGAATCCTCGCAACGCTGTAGTTTGCCACTCATTGCAGGTCACAGCATGTGCTTCACGCAGGCCCAAGCCTGTAACTTTGCTCTTCAAGCCTGCAAGTCTTGAATCTTCAATCGCTATTGCTCAAAGCCTTGCAGGCTTGAGAAAGTTATGTGTTTTACCGCTGCCATTATTGTTTTCAATCCCGAAGCTCTGAAGTTGTTGGGAGGCTGCCAATTGAATAACAAACTAGCATGCAACCTCACGGACTCCCTGCCTCAGGGCGAGGCCGAGAGTCCGTAAGTGAGGTTGCTAGCTAATTTTCTAATCAAACGGCTTCCGAGTTACGGGCTTGAAAAAAAAATTTAGACCTTTTTTTTTTTCAAGCCTGTAAACCCCCCCCCCCCTTTACCTTGCTAGACTGCTATTTGGATAGTTTGGGTCTTAACTGTGTGAGCTAAAGCCATGAAGTACAGTTTGATTTATTTATAGCTGCTTCAATCAGCAAAGTTGACTTTAAAAGAGAAGAATATATTAATCCCTAAAGTGGGATGTTTGTAGAATAGTATGTATACTTTTAAATGATTTGTGTTTTGTTTCTAATTTGTAATCATTTTGAAAAGTCAGGTTTTTCTTATATGGAATTTAATCATAAATTACTCCCCCACTTCACATACTCTTGGAAGTGAATGCCTCACTCTTTATTAAACATCCAAGCTTTAACCACCTTTTGAGGAAGTCATATCTGATGAAATTGATCCAAAATATGAATATTACCTGAAAGTATGCCAATTTGTAGTGGTTTGTTGTGCTTTTCTGTTATCTTCCCCTCATCTTAAGTATTACATAGGCCTCCATGCTAATATCCTGTAATGCAGATTAAGAGCAAAGTAAAACAATCTGGCTATGTTAATCACCCATCCGGGAAACATTGCAAGAACTGCGACAAGCCAGAGAAGAAAATTACAGAAAACTTCACTGATTTCTGTACTGATAAAAGATTAGGAGTTAATCTATATACCAAAACCCTATTCTAATAAGGATTTACGGATCACTTACAAAAGAGGGCAGTCCTGTAACTACAAAAAGATGAAGAACATATTACAATATCAAGGGTTTAATACACATCAGGAAACCATGTGGACTAGGAACAAATGCTCTAATGCATTGTGTTTTATATATATATATATATATATATATATATATATATATATATATATATATATATATATATATATATACACATACACACACATATAACAGTTGTCAAACTATGAAACGCCGTCAAATGAAGCAAGGGGCCGCATTTGCGGAGGTGGAGGCTCTACGGCGCCTGACACGTGGTTACAAACACCCACACAAGCGGCACTTTACAAAAATCGATCTAACACGCAATCACTATATACGGACTTACACAAAAAAATACAAACCGCGGGACTTAGAATGGAAAATTAACGGACTTAGCATCCAAAAATACGCATTACGAGCTCGCAAAAATACGACCTTAAAGGCCGAACCGCGTGCACCTGAAAACATTAAAAACACAATAAATACACACAAAAAATACATAAAAAGCTTACCCACAGCAAGGGGGGCACCCAGGACCTCTGCAAGTGAAGTTACACCCCGATTTAAGTCTAAATTCCTGAGTTTAGACACCCGAAAATACCCTAAGCGAGAGAAAAAAAGGCCGCTGAAAAAAAACTAAATGAGGCTACAGTACCATAAAGACGCAAAACACCACCAAGCACATACGGCTTTTCAAAAAACCTGTACGAGGTACAAGATATACTCTTACCAAGGACGCAACATCATCCACAGCCGCATACCACATACACATTCGTCTCCATTTTAAATACGCACAAAAAATATATAAAAAGCTTACCCACACCAAGGGGGGCACCCAGGACCTCTGCAAGTGAAGTTACACCTCGATTTAAGTCCAAATTCCCAAGCTTAGTCACAAAAAAAGCCCCTAATCGAGAGAAAAAATGGCTGCCAAAGAAAACGAGGCTACAGGACCCTAAACACACAAATCACCACCAAGCACATACAGCTTTTCAAAAATACACTCTTACCAAGGACGCTACATCATCCACAGCCGCATACCACATACACATTCACCGCCATTTCATAACTTACACAATGCGGAAGTACACAGCTACCCTAACGGCTTTCCCTCGCGCACGCAGCCTATTTACACTACACACTGCAAACCTACAATGTATGTTGTAGGAACATCAAAACAGGTTGTCAGCTCTTCAGCACAATGCTTCCTGCATATATTACTTCCAAATAGGTACAGTATATTCATTTATTAACTTCTTAATTATTTCATTAGCATACAAAAAAAATATACACAAAAACAAAACAAAATATCGTACAATAAAGACAAACCCCATTCACCTCGCCACTCACAACGAGCGACAACGCTGCTCAGAGCACACAAAGCAGATCACCGCCGACAAAACAATAACAGCGCCTATCGAAGAAAAAAAAATACAACAGCCTCGCAATGAGCGTGAGGCATGCAATGAGCGCCGAAGGATCTCAGACCACAACAAAAATTAATGTCTGGCCCAAACAGCATTCCCTGCCTTACATTTTTATTGCCCCGTCATTTTTGACGGGCAAGTCGCTAGTATATATACACACAAAATGTAATTATATATATATATATATATATATACACTAAATACAATTGTCAGAGTTACAGCACTTGTTCTCACTCACTATAATAATGATGATTTTCTATTCTTATTTTCTATTGGAGCCGTTTCTTATCTGTAAAGCTTGATCTGGGTTCTGCCTACAATGAAATCTTTTGCAGATAAATATATACGGGTGCAGGCTGAGTGCCGTAATATTGCGGGTGAAAAGATTAACATAAACGTGTAACGTGGGGGGGGGGGGAGCAATTTACTGGTATACCGCTCGATTAGCAAAGTGGTCTAGGTTAATAGTACTCCAATCCTTTGCATCGAAAATTTGCTTATTCAGGGCGTCTATAGAAGGTGTCAGTTTACACATTTTCTCTAATTTAGTATTTCTATGTTTAAATTAGCATTATTTATGCCACACTAGTGGTGCAAATCTGTGCACATGGTCCATAACATATTACTTAACACAAGTTTGTAAATTTTAAATATTCTCAGCATAATATACAAAAACCTAATGCTTAAAATCAAGTGTGGCCTCTCATTGGTTTACCTTCTAGACACAGTGTGGCTTAATCTCAGTCGCCATGTTTTATTATTTACCCTTTATTAAAGGGATATGTACGTTTGCTGGAGTATGAATTTATCCGATAGAGGAGAATTAGTAGTGTATGCAAATATTTTGTGCATGAAAAAAATCCAAAATAAACATTTAAACACATTAAAGTCAGCAAAATATTTTATCATTTCTGACAGTTGGAAATCAGGGTTAACGCCCTCCAAACCCAGGCTAAATTAGCATCAAATTTAAAATGATTTCCAATCAGGTTAGCTGAAACTTTTGAATTAACTTTGGGTTCCTGTGCCTTTTTGTGCCTAAAAGCAGCCTGGGCTATGTAGTGTATCACTGATATGTGCTATGTATTGCTGCTGACATACAGAAAGGCAGCAAGGAGATTGACTGAGCAAGCAACAGTAGGTAAATAATAGGTTAATATTGCTCCCCTGATGCTGCATGCTGATTGAGGGGATAGAGGGATTTTTAGATAATAAAAATAAAATGTTTTATGAGATGTGCTGCATACACATAAGCTGCTTTTTGCCTCTTGAGTGCAAAAATGTATTAATCCAGAAAACATTCATATCCCTTTAAACCTGACCACTTCAACACAGTTGTTATTCTCTCATAAAAACTTTATCTCCTCTCAATCTCCATATTCTCTTATCTACTTGATACTAAATCTGACCACACATTGTTATTCTCACCTAAAAACTTTATCTACTCCAGTACATAACTCCACCCCCAGACACATTTGTCTCAACATAACATACTACTTTCAGAAGTTTTAACTGCAAAGTGGAACTTCACTGCAGTTATTTTACTAAATATTTCCTGGATGTTTATGCTGGTTTCCCACAATTCTTCACTTGCTATGTGACTGCCCGTGTTTATCTTTTCATCCTCAATTCATGTTTTACCCTTTACAGACATATCTAAGTTTCCTGGATTATGAATGCATCTGAATGAGAATCAGTAGTGAATGCAAACTTTTTTTTTTTTTTGCATGGAAAAAAATACCAAAATAAACATTATCAAACTCAACCTGATGTTCACAAAATCCCTTAAGTTTGCAAGCAGTTGCTTTTGTGAGTTACCATCCCTGAATATTTCTTCTAAAATTAGCAAAAAAATTATATTTTATTTTGGCCAATCACAGGTAGCTAATACATTTTAATACAATGTAACAATCAGTGATGGCAGTTTGTGCAGGAAGGAATCACGGAATGTGTAGTCCCCCTGCAGAAGGAAGCAAGAAGAGCCAGACACTGATCTGTAAATCTCTGCATTGAGCTGCTTCTGACTTGAAGGTTAGTAAAAGGTTAGCGCTACGGAATATGTTGGCGCGTTACAAATAAACAATGATAATATAATATAAGCCGCACCCGTAACTTGCAAGCTCAAAAATCGAAAAAAAAGGTGTGGCGTATATTCGGACCAATACGGTAAATACACACATGGAGTGTTCTTCTAACCCTTCCACACATCACTGTTCTTTTTCTTTCACTCTTATTCCTAACACAATCTCTTTCTATCAACTTTCAAAAAAAAGTCTGAAGCCTGTTTTGAACCCACCGTGCTATCTCATTTTGCCTTCAGTCTGTCTGGGCAGATTGTGTACAATGCATCCTCTTCTACAGCTTTCTCAGTGGCTCAGTCTAGAATATTCATTCATCTACACTCTTCTAAACAGTAGTATCCAATAACTTGTTCCCTGCCAAACCTAAATGTCACTTCTCCCTGCTTATGTCTCTAAATCTTGCTATTTTTGATATTGCTCTTCCCTGGCTCAAATCACGTATCATATCAAGCTTTTTCTTTCATCTTTTCTGGAGAAACAGCACCATCCCTTCCCACAATGCTCGGACATGGCCCTATATTCTGCTCAGGCTTTACTTCTGCTCTTAGCTCACTAATAAACTTTTTTTTTTTTTTATGATTCTTATGAGGAAAAAAATTGCAATGTGTCCATGTACACATTGAAAAAGATAAGACATAACATGGTATAGTGGCATATTACAAACATACTTTTGCAACATTTTCTCATTGTTTTTGTTATTTTATTTTTTTTAACTATCTATAACCTCGTGTAATTTTTCCACTGTAAGTTTTAACAGAAATTTCAACAGTAAAAATAGAAATATCATAAATATAAGAAGAAAAGAACAAGGGAAAAGAAAAAGGGGAATAATCAATCCCTGAAAAACTTTCTCACCAACCTCAGCTGTCAACTGTCAAAGTCCAGATATCCCAACAGGAGACCCATCTTCTGTATCTCTTATCCATCTCAGATGATAAGACACTCATGGAATGAATACATTTAATTTTTCGTAATGCTTCCTCGTTTGTTGGAATGGTCAATTTCCAGTTTTTTGCAATTATGCTTCTAGTTGCTGGGAATATTTGATTTGATAAAAATGGGACTGTTTTCAGTAAACCTAGAATTGACAATCCCAATAACGCTTCCTCCAGTTTTTGAGGGATATTCATATCCCATAGTGTCTCTAGTAAAATATAAGTTACATTTCAGAGATGTTTCATTTTGGGGCATTCCCATAGCATATGTTTTATGGTCCCTAAGGTGTCACCTCCTCTAGAGCAGTTTCCATCTAATAAATGATTTGTGAGTTGAAGTCTACCTGGGGTAAGATACCATCTCATGATAGTTTTATATGTATTTTCCTTCAATGTTACATTTAAGGAGGAGTTATTTGTGTTTATTTTAAGATTTTACCCCATTGCTCTTCATTTAAGGTGATATTAAGTTCTGTTTCCCAGGATGATCTATAGGACGATTGGTTAGGAGTGGCTTGATCACTTAAGTAGTTGTAAATTACTGTAATGTTTTCTTACCCTTCGAATTGTGTAGACAACAATATTGGAAAGGCGTTTTACTGGCTAATTTGTTATCTTTTGCAATATGGCCTAGTTTGGTATTAATCATCATAAGATTTAACCATTCTTTATGCGGTAATTGGTGATTTGCACTGAATTCAGTGGGGGACCAAGTCTGCAACAATTGATATTTGTTTTCAGCTCCACCAAGCTAATTTAGAATTTTTTGTTTATGGAAGGATCTTTATGTGGCATCCATAGTAGGGCTAACCATAAGTCGTTTTCTAACAAACAAGTTCTTTTGTTTATCTGTTTCCATAATGTGATGGAATGGCTTATGCTCATTGGTAATGATTTCATGGTAACTTCATGATGAATGCTTAACCATAATATCTGATTCAAAAGTATATTTTGTTCCCTGATGACTTGTTGTTCTATTTCTACCCACACTGAGGTGAGTCCTTAATGTACCATTTGGTTAGGTGGGCTAGTCTTGCTGCCTTATAATATCTTAACAGATCAGGGGTGGCTAAGCCTCCTCTTTGTTTTGATGCTGTCGTGGTTGCCCTATTTATACTAGTTTTTTTATTATTCCATATGAAGTTTGATATTGCCTTTTGTAGGGTTGTTAAATCTTTTAGCTAAATTGATGTCGGGATAGTGCGAAAAAGGTACAATAGTTTAGGAAGGGTGTTCATTTTAATGGCGTGAATTTTGCTAAACCACAAAATATTGAGGGTAGACCAGGTTGTGTGATCTTTATATATTTATTTAATAATATTGGGATAGTTGACTTCATAAATTAGCTTAGTAGATCTGGGAATTTTAATTCCCAAGTATGTGATATGTTTGAGGGACCATTTGAAAGCATAGTTTAGTGACAGCAGGTTTTCCAGTTGTTTGGGCAATGAAATGTTAAGGGTCCTGTATTTATTCACATTCACTTTATATCCTGATATATGGCCAAATTTGTTTAATATTTGAAGCAAACTAGGAAGACTGATTAATGGGTTAGAAAAGGTAAGTAGGATGTCATCCGCAAAGAGACTGAGTTTGTGCTCTTTGCCATCCAGCTTGATCCAGTTAATATCTGGGGTGTTCCTTATTGCTATCGCTAGAGGTTCAAGACATAATGTGAAAAGCAAAGGGGACAGGGGACATGCCTGTCTTGTTGCTCAATATTACAAGCAATATTAAATGGTTATGATCTAAATCCCTGATATGAAATAAATGCTTTTGGGGTGGAGTACAATGTCATGACACTCTAGAAATCTTTCACTAAGGCCAAATCTCAGTAAGACCTCTCTCATATAGGTCCAATCGATTATATTGAATGCTTTCTCAGTACTCAGTATTAGTAGCTCTTTGTAAATGGGATAATGAGGGAATAACACACACCTGGCCATGGAACAGCTGAGCAGCCAATTGTCCCATTACTTTTGGTCCCTTAAAAAGTGGGAGGCACATATACAAACTGTTGTAATTCCTACACCGTTCACCTGATTTGGATGTAAATACCCTCAAATTAAAGCTGAAAGTCTGCAGTTAAAGCACATCTTGTTAGTTTAATTTCAAATCCATTGTGGTGGTGTATAGAGCCAAGACGTTTAGAATTGTGTCGATGTCCCAATATTTATGGACCTGACTGTATGTATATATATATATATATATATATATATATATATATATCAAAAAAATTAAAAGAAAAAAAGAGCAACTAATTATAAGATTCAATATAGATAAGAGATTGATTAACTGTCAATCTAAACAAAAGAAATAGCAAGAAGAAATATTAGGGATACAATTTATTAGATGGGAACTAGCAGGAAAAAGCCAAAAATCAGCTCATAGAATGGCCGTAGGATGTACAAAACATCACTAAAATGGCCAAACCATTCAAATCACAGCCAACTTAATAAGTATACCAATTGCAACTAGCTATACTGCCAGACAAACAATTAAAATGTAACTTTTAATCATAAAATATCTATTAACCAAAAAAGAAGGTGAAAGAAAAAATATATTTGAAATGAAGGAGGTTGATGTGCAACACGGTGGAGAGCCTCTCGTGGTGGTGGCATTAAATGGAATGAAAATAGAGCTCAGAGAGTGTACCTGACAGTGGCAGCGATCAGTAACCATACAAGAATCACTATCATATCATAAGGAAAGCAGTCAATATTCTATAGGAATACTACTTGGAAAAATAATGAACACTTTAATATGCTGCCTAGTCAATGTTTGAGCAATTCATTAATGCAATACAGCAAGCCAATTGTTTCAAAGAGTAGTTACAAACAACTTATGCAGCAACTGTGCTGTGAATTATGGTGTTAACATAAGTTATAGCTGTATGCATAAAATCTCAGCGATACAAGGAAAAAGTTCTCTTTTGTTAATAACAACTACTAAATATAACCTCCTCTCCCAAGGGAGATAATTCTCTTAATATATATCATAATTAATAAGCACTATTGCCAAAATTACCATAGTAGTATAAACTGTAACTTGTACCCTTAAATGGCAGTATATCTAATTACTGACCAAGAGACTTAGTATGAATAGAACAAACTTCAATGTAAATACTGCCCATTATCAAAGGATCTATGTACAAATACAAATTTTCCCGTAAATGTCCGCTGCCCACAGCCAGGGAACTTACCTCCACATGAGCTCCATCCCCATCATACCTTCAACACACACGCTCTCTCCTTGGCGTTTGATGTCACTCGTCAGTGACGCTCTGCTCGTCCGTTTGCACATCAAAGACTCACACATGCGCAGTTCACAATTCGTGCATGTGCAATACCGCCGACGCGCTTTTCTCAAATTATTCGCTTTCTCTAGGGGCTGCAGGTCTCAATCGCCTACCCTCCTTAAGTTCTAGGCCAATACAAGTGCCTAATTAACCCTTAATATGTACATCACTAATGAAGTTACAAACTATACACTAAATGTAATATATTATTGTCATCTGAGAATAAGTATATATAGTCAAAACTTTACTGTCTTATCATAACTCAGCAACTGTAAACAAGTTGCAATTGTAATTGTGTATTTTCTAAATACAACTAATTGGCCAAACATCACAAAAGAGGATAAGGAACATAGATTGATTATAACTGTAAAGCTATAACAGTAAGGCAAAGCTCATAGTATTCCTAATGAAAAGTAAGTTGGAACCAAGTGGATGATAAATTATCATCCTCAAATAATTTTATGGCAGAAGGCATGAAAGATGGGAACAATGATATTAAAATAACTAATGTTATCCATAGTTGTCACATATTGTATGTTTTATAAAAAAAACTGTGAAATTAATGTTTTCATTCAATCCATTGGGAGCCATGGTATTTAGGAGGAAAATCCACTTACTCTCTGCTCGTATAAGAGCATTTTCTAAGTTCCCTCCACAAATTCCCAATGTGACTTGTTGCACCATCCAACAACATCCAATTCATCAGGATTTGAATTATGGAATTTAAAAAAATGACAAGCTACTGATGTAAGCTTGCGACCATTGTCCAAATCTTTTTTGCTGTTCTTAATACTCTTTACATATTCACCTATACGTTTTCGCACTTCATGGCTTGTCATGCCAACATATTTTTTATCTCTACAAGTACATTCAAGAACTTAAACAACAGATTTTGAACTGCAGCTGAAAACGTTCCTCACCGTGTGACAATTGCCCATGTGGTCAGAGAATTGTGTTGTATTTTTAATATGAGAACAATATTTACAATGTCCGCACTTATGACTTCCCACTATCCGGGTTTTGGATAATTAAACTGTATTCTTGATGAAGTGACTGGTTACCAACGTGTCCTTTGAGGACGGAGATCGTCGCCAACTGACTTGTATTCCTTTTGGTAGCCATTTTCTCAAATCATTATCCATCATAAGCACATTCATATGTTTATTTAATATATCCAACATTTCTTTCCACTGGCCATTGAATGTACTAATGAACCTAATCTGTTCATCACTGGGTACTTGTTTCTTTTTTGGATTGAGAAGGTTCTCTCATTTGAGGTATAGAGCCTTATGAAAGGCTTGTTTGGTTACTCTATTGCTGTAACCCCTTACTCTATGCCTCTCTCTTAGCTCTTTGGCTCTGATTTTAAAGATCTCAATGTTCGAGCAATTTCTTCTCAACCTCATAAATTCTCCCAAAGGAATGGCAAATTTTGTACTTGGAAGATGGGCTCTCTCAAAATGCAGAATGTTATTCGCTGCAGTTTTCTTTCTGAAAAGATCCGTACAGATAACACCACCTTCACCTCTATATATAAGTACATCTAAAAACTCCACCTTATCTTGATGAATAAAATAGGTGAGTCTTAGATTACAGTCATTGTAATTTAAGATGTTCATATATTCAATAAAAATATATTCTGGTCCATCCATAATAGAAACTGGTTGTCTATATAGCGCAACCAAATGAGTACATGTTGCGTACATATGGACAAATTATCAGCCAGGGCAATCTCATGCTCCCACAACCCCAAATAGAGGTTAGCATACGTGGGGGCGCAAGAAGTGCCCATGGCCGTACCTATAACTTGTAGAAAAAATCTGTCATTGAAGACAAAATAATTGTGAGTTAAAATAAAGTGCTACTACAAATTGATTTCTCTCCTGTTGTTGAGTCCGATACATCTTCAAAAAATAGCTAACTGCATTCTCTCCTCTCTCTCACACTCCCCCCTCTCTCTCCATCTCCCTCTCCTCCCCCTCTCTCTTTCTCTCGCTCCCCCACTTCTCTTTCTATTGGCCTCTCTCTTTTCCCTCTCTCTTATGCTCTCTATCTCTCCCCCTCTCTCTCTCTCAATCTCCCTCTCTTTCTCTCCATCTTTCCCTCTCTCTCCATGTCTGTCTCTCTCTTCCCCTCACTTTTTTTCTCTCTATCTCCCTGCTTCTTCCCCCCTCACCCCCTCTCCCCCTTACTTTCTCTCCCTTTCCCCCTCTCTTTCTCTCTTTCTTACCTTGCTTCTCTCTCTCCCCCTATCCTCTTCCTCATGTCTCCCCCTTGAACATCTCTCTCCTTCCATGTCTCTCCCTCTCTCCCCTTGCCTCTCCCCTCTTGCCTCTCTCCCCACGTCTTCCCCAATTGCCTTTCCCTCTACCCCCATGCCTACCCTTGCCTCTCTCTCCCCCATGTCTCTCCCTCTCTCCTTGCCTCTCTCTCTCCCCCTTTCCTTTCCTTCTTGCCTCTCCTCCCCTCTCCCCCCATGTCTCCCACTTTTCTCGCTCTTCCTCTCCCCCCTGTCTTCCACTCTATCTCTATGTCTCTCCCTCTACACCCTTGCCTCTCTCCCTCCCTCCTTGCCTCTCTCCCTCCCATTGCCTCTCTCCCCCACCTCCCTCTCTCCGCCCTTGCCTCTCTCTTTCTCCTCCCTTGCTTCTCTCTCCCCCCTTTCCTCTCCCCATTTCTCCCCCTTACCTCTCCCTCATATCTACCCAATGTCTTCCCATTGCCTCTCTCTCCCTCCATTGCTCTACCTCTTTCCCCTAGCCTTTCTCTCTCCCTCATGTCTCCCCCTTGCCTCTCCCTCTATGTCTCTCCCTCTTTCCCCTTGCCGCTCCCTCAATGTCTCTCCCTCTCACTCCATGTCTCTCCCTCTCACTCCATGTCTCTCCCTTTCCCTCCATGTCTCCCCTCTATGTCTCCCCCTCTCCCTCCTTGCCTCCCCTCTCCCTTCTTGCCCCTCCCTCATGTCTCCCCCTCTTCCCCTATGCCTCCCCTCTCCCTCCTTGCCTCTCCCTCTCCTTTCTTGCCTCTACCTCCATGTCTCCCCCTCTTCCTCATGCCTCACTTTCCCTCCATGTCTCCCTATCTCTCTCCATGTCTCAACCTCTTCCCCTATGCCTCCCTCTCCCTCCTTGCCTCTCTCTCTCTCCTTTCTTGCCTCTACCTCCATGTCTCCCCCTCTTCCCCCATGCCTCACTTTCCCTCCATGTCTCCCTATCTCTCTCCATGTCTCAACCTCTTCCCCCATGCCTCTCCTCTCCCTCCTTGCCTCTCCCTCTCCTTTCTTGCCTCTACCTCCATGTCTCCCCCTCTTCCACATTCCTCACTCTCTCTCCATGTCTCCCTCCATGTCTCAACCTCTTCCTCCATGCCTCTCCCCTGTCTCTGACCTCCTGCTCAGCTGCTGGGTCTGCTGGCTCTTCCCTCTGCTGGCTCCTCCCCCTGCCAGCAGACACAAGCAGGGAGCAGGGGACTAAGGGGAGGGGGAATGGAGGCAGGTGGGGGCATTTTTGCTGCCGCCAAAGGGGTGCTGTCTGGGCCGCTTCACCCCCCACCACCAGCCACTGGGTAGTCCTGATGTTATTAAAAAGTAGCATTTACAGATTTTGAAAAAAAATGTTTTCTTAACCTTTGCAGCTCCTATGTTTCTTGCAAACAGAAAAAAGCATAAAACCTCATATTTTAAATGCATAGTAAAATTGTGACAGTGACCATTTAATAAATGCTTATGAGTTAATTTGCATTATTAATGCCTTGAATAGACATTTAACTCCCACAGTGTTCCTTCTTTGGTAATTCATATCTGAATTATTTATATCTATATCTTCCACATAAATGAGCACCATTGTCCTGTACATGGATGATGAAGTTAGACTCTATACTCTTAAGTACCAGAAGTTTCCTTAGTGGTGTACAAGAGGAGTACAGTGACAAGAAGGAACCTAAAGGTATACACATAAGGTTCTAATTGCTGTGTCAATTAAAAGTGTAAACAAGCAAGACTGCAATTCATCATCAGAAAATAGTAAACCTAAGGCAAATGGGCCTCCATGTCAATCAAGTGCCCTAACTTAGGGCATCCCCTTCCCCCACTCAATGCCCGATCCCCCCCTTCCCCGCTAAAAACTAATTCTCCTACTGATCACCCCATCTACATAACCGGGACGGTCTATACAGACCCCCATGGCAACTAAACAGTTAACCCCTGTAAGGGGAGTTCCCCTTGCACCTAAAATTAGTGCTGGGACTCATATCAGGACTCCCTGGCACCTAAAATGAACCTTCACCGGCTGTGAGGGTCCTTAAAGGACCCATACATCTATTTAATTCCTGCCATCTAATTACTTAACCCCTTCCAAAGGGGTACTCTAGGATTGGGCCCCTCCATCATGGAGGGGTTAATGTTAGGTGCAGCGGGGGTACTTATAGTAAGTAAATAAGTTAAGTGAATAGATTAAGCACCCACGTCAGTGGTTAAATAGATGGTGCAGGTCATAGTATTTAAGGTTGAATAAAGACTTTTAGTCCATCAAGTTCAACACTTTTAGATCTCTTCTGAGCCTTTTAATATGTGGATTATTTGTTAAAATTTGTTAATTGATCCAGAGGAAGGCAAACAGAAAAGAAAAATCCATTGAAACTTTGCCAATTGTCTCATAAGGGGGATAAAAATAAAAATTCCTTCCTGACCCCAGAGACTGGCGATCAAATTTCTCTCTGGATCAATATTCCTTCGCTAGTTATCTTGGCTATATCTAACCCATTTCTGAAGTTATTTATCAAATTCACTGTCACCACCTCCTTTGGTAGAGAATTCCACAGTTTACCACCCTAACTAACAATAACCCTTTTCTTTCATTAAGGTGAAATCTTTTTTCATCTAACCTCAAGGGATGTCCTCTTGTCAGTTGAAAACCACATGGCACAAAAAATTAACTTGACAAAGCCTTATATTGACCCTGGATGTATTTAAATAAGGTAATCATATCCTCTCATAGACGCCTTTTTCCTAGAGAAAATAAGTTTCATTTGGTTAGTCTTTCTTCATAACTTAGCCCCTCCACTCCCCTTATTAGTTTTGTTGTCCTTCTCTGTACTTTTTCCAGCTCTAAAATATAATTTTTATGAAGTGGTGCCCCAAATTGTACTCCATATTGCAAATGAGGGCGTACTAGGGATTTGTATAGTGGCAGAATTATATTTTCTTCCCTTGCTTCTATACCCCTCTTAATACATGCTAATATTTTACTTGGCATTGAGCACTACTACCTAGGTAATTGTCCACAAGTACTCCAAAATCCCTTTCAATATCAGATACCCCTAGATTATAAATTGCATGGCTATTTTTCCTTTCCAAATGAATAACCTTACATTTATTTGTATTAAATATCATCTGCTATTTAGCCGCCCATTTCTCTAATTTATGCAAATCCCTTTGGAGGGAAAGTATATTATTATCTGTCTTTTAGCCACCTCTCGATCCGTGAGCAGATATTTACTGCAATTCCTGTATCCCTTAGTGTGCTCAATAGTCTCCCATGTGGCACTGTATCAAAAGCCTTTGCAAAATCCAAAGACTACATCCACTGAGTTGCCTTGATCCAAGTTCCTACAAACCTCTTCATAGAGACTAATTAGGTTTGTTTGACATGACCAATCCCTCATAAATCCGAGTTGATTCCTACTTATGATCTTGTTCAAATAGACATATTCTTGTATACTGTCCCTTATTAACCCTTCTAAAAGCTTCCCAACTACAGATGTGAGGCTTACAGGTATATAATTCCCTGGATTTGCTCTTGCTCCCTTCTTAAATATAGGTTTCACATCTGCTTTTCTCCAGTCATCAGGTAGCGACCCTGTGGTAGGTGAGTCTGGAAAAATTAGATATAATGTTTTGGCTATTACAGAACTCAGTTCCCTCAGTACCCTTGGTTGTATTCCATCAGGACCTGGGGCTTTATTAACATTTATTTTTTCCAACCTCTTTTGGATTCCAATTATTTAGTGATGGTAGCTGCCCCGTTTCATTGCAGTCCCCCAACCACTGATACCTCCCATGTATATACAGAAGAAAAATGGGGGGGGGGGGGGGGTTAGGGCACTACCGTAGTTTGCAAGTGAGGCCAAACATTTTATTAGCGTAGGGTTTGGGTGTCAGACTGTCAGAGAGTAACTTGTAATTTACTGTCAGTGCAAAAATCCATGGGGATCTTTGCTTTGATTTTCAGCTTTGTCGTAAAGTTCACTCGTAGCAATGATTCGTGGCATAGCTAGGGAGGATTTACTGTGCCACTACAGCACTCGTAATTGCTTTTACATAGGGCCTTTGGCTGGCCTCTCTCCAGAGAAATAAACTTACAAGTTTTGGAAAAACACCATAAAGTATAAATGTAAACATTTTATCAAAATGGCCACTCAGGGGCACCGGAACACATTTAACAGGGGGGCTAGTGGCCTGCAGTATTGTAATGAATGAAAACCTTATAATGAAAGATAACAATATCTATAGAAGACAACATGTTGTCACACCCATATTTCTATCACTATCCAGGGAGGATTATAATAATCATTATATTTGCAAAGTCTTCTAATACTATTGGTTTAGGTCTTAATTAATTCTGTCGTATTTTACCGTAAGAGAATGGTTAAATAGCAGCATTAATGGTATTGAGTAAGTACCATCAGGTTTTTAGTATTCCTGAAAGTAACACGCTTGACTTATCTTCTTTTTAAACCATGTCATCTGTATTCCTGGTCCATTCTCTTCAACAGTAACTATAGAAACAGGAGCTGAAGTACTGAAATCCAGATAGTCAGCTATATCAGTCTCTTCTAATAAGAGCTGCTACTGCTGCCTGCCTAGCCACACAAGTAGATTTTCTTCTTTGGAAACTTACTTAAAAAATAAGGTAATTATTAGAAACAACAATATTTGCAGTTAGATACCCTGCTCCATGAAACCCCACTCCATCACATCACACTTATTTATTTTGTTCCATCTATTTTATATTCTCATTTTATATATCCAATCGGCACTTTGCCTGTTTGAATAATCTCCATATTATACCTTAATCAAGTTAGATAGTGTAAGGGAATATGTAGCCTGCAAGTCAGTGGATACAGTACCTGTCCTGCTGATCATACACTGAACTCTTCCCACCAGCAGACTCTGGGGGTTAACTGGAGTGGGCCTTCACCGGAGAATGCCAAAGAGACTCAAATTCTAAATAGGTTTCATAGATTTGGTGGGCATGGGACAGTTCTGCTGGACTGCTGGGGCCTCTTGAGATGTTTACTGGGTCTGGCATAGAATTCCTCCTCTCCCACTCTGCTAAAAACTCATCCTGGCCCCAGATGCTGCCACATTCCTTCTTAAAAACATTTTATGGGATTATCAGTGACTGGTTAGTCTTTGGAATAGCCAACCTTCACCCTGGGGTGTCAATTGTGGAGGGAGCAGGATTGGACTGGACCCTGTCATAATGGGCACTGCTGATGATGAAAAAAACATGCAGATATCTCTTTATTATTACAATGTGGATAAGTGATGGAAGAATTGATCAGTCACGATCAGTATTGTTATGAACAGAAGGGCCAATGGACTGTTTGGGGTTCATCAGTTATTATATATGTTGTCAGAAGGTACTAACAACTTGCTTAACAGTCATATCTGGGATATTCAAAGATTTAAATTATTCTAAAGAATTTATAAGGCCCAGCGATCGGCCACCTGTGACTGCTCCGGCTTTAGTATGGAAGGGGGAAGTATAGTTTTATGACCCTGTAAATTGAGATCTGGCATGTGGGGGGAGTGAGATCTTTGTGTGTTTTTAGATAACTCTGTATCAATAAAGAAGTGCCACTCTGATTTTGGACACACTTAACAAAGGTAGTGTTGGAGTCTGCTTATACTAATCAAAGGTACATGGTGTGTGATTCTTAGATCCTAAGAAAAGGGGTCTGATGGTGCCTGTCTCTTCAGAAATGATGCTGTCATCTGAAGTGTCTGCTGGTGTCAAGATCTGAACAAAAAGTTGCGACCCATAGAGAGAGAGAATTGGGGTGAGCGTAGAAAAAAAATAAAATAAATAAGGCTACACGACCCCTAAACACGCATAACACCACCAAGCACATAAGACTTTTACACAAAAAAATATGACCCGCGGCACTTAGAAAAAAATACGAGGTCAAGAAAATACGTACATAATGGCCGAACCGCGCAAATACAATAACACCACCAAAATTAACAAAAATACAAAACAAACACCACTCACAGCATAGGGGACAAGCATGACGTCTGGGAGTCAGATTGCACAACAATTTAACCACAATTTGCAGAGTTTCCACACACGAAAATCGCCTAAGCGAGAGAAAAAATGGCGGCCGCAAAAAACAAAACTAGGCTACACAACCTCTAAACACGCATAACACCACCAGGCACAGGACTTTTACACAGGCACGTACGAGGTACAAAATACACTGTTAGGAAGGACGGAAAATGCTCGAGACCCACGTAACACATACACACTCGCCGCCATTTTACAACACTACCTTAAAACTAATAACATTACCATTCTAAAATAACGCATTACACAACTAAACAAAAGGTTTAGCCTCAAGCACGCAGCCTATTTACACTGCACAGACGATGAGGGTGCTCAGACGATCAAAAGTACATGAGGGGAGAGGCTCGCAATGAGCGCCTAAGGTACTCAGAGGACTAAAAGCCTTACATTGTTTGGCAAACAGCATTACTTGCCTTACAATTTTATTGCCGTCATTTTTTGACGGGCAAGTCGCTAGTATATATATAAAGACGAATGGCTCCTTCAGGTGAATGAGCATGTCTGGGTGGGGAAGGGAAATAGTTTCCAAATGCTACCTTTAATGAGGAATTCATTGTAGCATTTTAGTGCTTTAATATACTCTTTAGCTGACAGTAAAAAATGCATATTGTTTATCTGCCATCATGATGCATTTTGATACAGTTGGTTCAAATGCGTCACTCAAAAACACTGAAAAAACACAAAAATAATAATAATAAATAATAACACACTCACACACAGCACAGGGGGAGAGCCAGGAACCCGGGGAGTGAAGTTGCAAACTAATTGGAGACATATTTTGACGGGCAATTTCCTAGTTTGGATATCACTGCCAGTTTCACTTTAATACACTGTATGACAAAGCACTAAATGAAAGTGAACAAGGGGAGATTCCAAATATGGTGTTGATTAAAACAGTAGGTAATAACAAGCACTTCAATTCAATTCAATGCTATGAAAGAATGTATATACTTATAGAAAAGTAACGTTGAATTTTGCAGTTTTAACCTATAAGCCTTTCTGATCCAGCCACAAATCTTTGTTTGTGGGTGGTTCAGAAAGGCTGACTGACATGTAAAAACTGCAAACTTTGATGATTGTTATAAAAAATGCAGTACTACTGTAAACTTTCAATTGATAAAGTACTTCTTACTTTTAAATAATGCCATAGTTTGAACTTTAAAGGGACACTGACACCACAACAGGAAGCTGGTTTCAAAATTGTCTTTCATTGTACTAGGCTTTCTTCTCTACTGTAAGCTATTCAAGAGAAATACTGCATTGTTTTACCTGCTAATGCACTGTACTTGATAAGGTTGTGGGAGGGGGTGTAAATGAATGACAACATTGAGGGTCATTGTTTTGCTCATCACTAGGACAGAATAGCAGACTGTGATTCTAATGAATACATCAACGCATCTGATTAGTATCCGGGACCTGTTCATTTGCATAAAAATGCAGCACACGTAATAGTGAATTACTCCGGAATGGTCCAATTTATAAAAAATGACTAATACATCATAAAGACAGTTTTTCATGCTCTTTATAATAACCTAAAAACAGCTAGAGTTTGGTATTGCAGATTCTTCTTAACCTCAATCTTGTGTGTACATTATTATTTACTAAGCATTACAAGACAAGCTTGCTCCAGGCAGAGACAGAATCCATAGTTATTTTAATTGCATTACACATGTCCAATAGTCGTCTGCCAGGCAAGTGTGAGGAATTACAGATGCAATAACATATACTATAATACTCATAAACAATGGAAAGAACACCACTCAGGCGGCTCTGTGTAATATTACTTTAGATTTAATAATATAAACTTTGTATTAGGTGCCACCTTTCATTTAAGAAATAGGTTTACACTAATGTTAAAGAAAACAAGGTTACATATTTATCTTGCAGTGGTGGAGCTAGTGAGTGGAGGGCCCGATGCAAAAAGATATATGTCACATACACACATACAGGTATACCACGCTTAATGATATCCCTTTGAGTGCTGATTCGCTATAGCGCTCTTTTTCGTGTAATTCCCCTCTGAATGCTAAACCCCACTATAGCACTGTTTTAAATCCCTACTTAACCCTATCTGTTTCGCCACAGCGCTGTCTGAGCGCCATGGAGTTATAATGCCCCACTTAGCGATCTTTTTCACATAGTGCTCTTGCATTGCATTTTGACTTGGCAAGATTTGCCCACTCTTCTTTGCAAAAACACTCCAAATCTGTCAGATTGCGAGGGCATCTCCTGTGCACAGCCCTCTTCAGATCACCCCACAGATTTTCAATTGGATTCAGGTCTGGGCTCTGGCTGGGCCATTCCAAAACTGTAATCTTCTTCTGGTGAAGCCATTCCTTTGTTGATTTGGATGTATGCTTTGGGTCGTTGTCATGCTGAAAGATGAAGTTCCTCTTCATGTTCAGCTTTCTAGCAGAAGCCTTAAGGTTTTGTGCCAATATTGACTTATATTTGGAACTGTTCATAATTCCCTCTATCTTAACTAAGGCCCCAGTTCCAGCTGAAGAAAAACAGCCCCAAAGCATGATGCTGCCACCACCATGCTTCACTGTGGGAATGGTGTTCTTTTGGTGATGTGCAGTGTTGTTTTTGTGCCAAACATATCTTTTGGAATTATGGCCAAAAAGTTCAAGCTTGGTTTCATCAGACCATAACACCTTTTCCCACATACTTTTGGGAGACTTCAGATATGTTTTAGCAAAATGTAGCCTGGCTAGGATGTTTTTCTTTGTAAGAAAAGGCTTTCGTCTTGCCACTCTACCCCATAGCCCAGACATATGAAGAATACAGGAGATTGTTGTCACAGGTACCACACAGCCAGTACTTGCCAGATATTCCTGCAGCTCTTTTAATGTTGCTGTAGGCCTCTTGGTAGCCTCCCAGACCAGTTTTCTTCTCGCCTTTTCATCAATTGTGGAGGGAGCTCCAGTTCTTGGTAATGTCACTGTTGTGCCATATTTTCTCCACTTGATGGTGACAGTCTTCACTGTGTTCCATGGTATATCTAATGCCTTGGAAATTCTTTTGTACCCGTCTCCTGACTGATACCTTTTAACAATGAGATCCCTCTGATGCTTTGGAAGCTCTCTGTGGACCATGGCTTTGCTGTGGGATGCGACTAAGAAAATGTCAGGAAAGACCAACTAGAGCAGCTGATCTTTATTTGGGGTTAATCAGAGGCACTTTAAATGATGGCAGATGTATGCTGACTCCTATTTAACATGATTTGGAATGTGATTGCTTAATTCTGAACACAGCTACATCCCCAGTTATAAGAGGGTGTGCAGACTTATGCAACCACATTATTTTTCTTTTTTTTTTACATTTATTTACTTTTATGTACGTTGTTTTATTAAGTTATGTTTTACTGAATACAATCATACAAATAGTTCCTGTATGGGTCTGCCCACAGAAGTATGCAGACACAGACAGCCTTATTAAATTGTGATTCGGCCAATTGAATAGGGCTCTATATAAGCACAGAGCATATTTTTTTTACAGGAGTTTTTAGTTCGTGAACTTTCTATCGAAAAACCAAGGTCTTCACAAACTAAAAACTTCTGTAATAATATATGCTCTGTGCTTATATAGAGCCCTTTTCAATTGGCCGAGTCGCAATTTAATAAGGCTGAGACTCTGTAGTGCAGGATGTGGTCGAAATTAGGCTAGGACACTACATTGAACATTCAGAGCTACAGAATCTGTGTCTGCATATGCTGCAGTGGGCAGACCTACAAATGGATTATTTGGTAAATCCAGAAACCTTCCATATATAACTTTTTGCTAACAATAATAATGTTTACTAAAAATGACAGCAGTGTGAGCGAAGTGGCCAACAATTATACATTTAAGCACTAAATATGATGTACATATAGGACAACAGTGGTAGTTTACATGTGGCCTAATCTCTCTGCAAGACGCATATTTAGGCGGCTTAGAGGGGGTGAGGAATCTTCTCTTAAAAGGAGAAGCTGAGACGTATGAAATGTCATTTATGTCACCCATAGCTCCTTTTGTTCTCTTTTGGTTCTTTGAGAAACTTTTCATAACTTGCCTAGTGTTAAGGCTATTAAGTCTTAACATGTATTTTAAAAGCATGTTCATCAGTGATATCCAGAGGGTGATTAGGCAATATACAATATGAGCAACCCTGGGTGCCATTCACTATGTAATGTTTTGTAGGTATACTTTTGAATTTCACTAGACTAAAATATATGGGTATATTTAGAAGATAAATATGGATTTGAGTCTTTTCGTAAAGTCTTGGAGAACTGAGTAAAAATAAACTAACTACCTTTAGAGGAAAATGGAAGACAAGCAGCATATTCAAGTTTATATGTCAGGGCCTGAATTTCCAAATCACTGCAAAAGAAGAATTGGAAAGTGGTTTAGTGTTCAATAAATTGAAAGCTGATAGTGGACATAATTTACGCTTTCAATATGAATGCAAGATACTGTATATATATATATATATATATATATATATATATATACACAAGTGGAGGTAACAAATAGTACTAGTGCAAAGCCGAGAGAGGCGACAGAAAGCATGCATTATAATGAGTCAAGGTCAGAAGCAGCAATGTGGCTCACACAAAGGCTCTGCTGACTGGAGAGGTGACACGTTCCAGATGAGTGTAGTTTAGCAGTGATTAACCCCTTACTCACTAGCATATCGTTTTTTTCCATTGTCCCTGCTCTGACAGAACTATTTGTCAAAAAAACCCTTAGTAAAATGTGTCAGCAGGTTTTTTATTACCGTATTTATTGTCCAAGTGCATAGTGGGAAGGTATTCTCTTACATATAGCTGGGGCTTGGGAAACGTAAAGGGAAAACCTGGTAAAAAAAAAAGGGGGATGTGATGGTGAGGCACTGGGTAACATGAGGCTGAAGAACTTGAGACACTGGGGGATAATACATTGGAAGGGAATCTTGATGAGGTCAGGTGAAGTCCTTGAAAAACTATGGGTGAGAAACTGGAATACAGAGTGGGCGGCAGAATGAGAGACATGGTGTTGACAAACTTGAATATCCAGGAGTAGGAAATTGACAGCGATGTTGTAAATGCATATTTAGAAACTCTGTGGCTACAAAGTAACCTGGAAATAAAGACATAGGAAAGGTAGATGGGTAAGATGAAGAGTGGGCATCTAAAAGACACAGGAGTGGGAAACTCACAGACTCTGGTGTGGGGAACTGGAAGACTTTGCAGAGGGGAGAATCAGGTAAACATGGGGTTATAAAATTCGAAATATGGGACACATCAAGAAACCAGGAGACATGGCTAGCTAGAAAGACGGGGAGTGATTTCAAATATAGTTTAGGGACACAGTAAAAATGGAAGGTAAGAAGCTAGCATGATTGAAGAGATAAAACTGTGGACAATGTGGGAAGGTAGGTTTTGTGGACACATGGTTTTGGAAAATTGGAGAAAGTGGAAGGCACTTTAGTGGAAATAAAAGGGACTTTACTAGAAATGGAAGAAGCATAGGTGTGGCGTTTAGAATCAAAGTGCCTTGAGGTAACCGGAAGACACAGGGTTCTGGAAAATATGGATGAGGGAATCTGGAGATTTGGGGGTGGTGTAAACTGAGGGATATGGGAAGGGTAGGGAACTTTTAGACATGGGTGAGGTAGACCAGGAAAACTTAGGGAGGGTAATCTGGAAGACAGTGGCTAGGAAATAGGAGATACGGGATGCATGCGGAGACCAGGAGACATAAGGGTGGATGGGGGCTTGAATACACAGAAAATAAGGATAGCTGGAAAGAACAAGTGATGGTAGATTGTAGACACAGAGATAGGGATCTAGGAGACACAGGAATGCAGAACTGAGATACATGGCATATGAAAAGGGTGTGCGAGTAGAAAGGAACATAGAAGGTAGGTAGATATTAGAACTGAGGATCTGAGAAACTAGTGGTGGGAGTTGAGAGACTAGTGGAGGTGGAGGAAACATGCCTATTGGTTCGGATAAATAAGACCTCAGGAGAGATATCTGATGATTAATTGATTTACACTGCGTTGTCAGTGTTTCCCCCTTTGGTGATCAGTAGTCAGCTCTGTTCCTCAGTTGCCAATCTACAGTGCCTTGCAAAAGTATTCAAGAGTATTCAAAAGTATGGCATTTTTCATGTTTTGTTGCCTCACAACCTGGAATTAACATGGATTGTTTGAGGATTTGCATAATTTAATTTACAGAACATGCCCACAACTTTGAAGATGTTTTATTTTTTATTGTGAAGCAAACAACAAATAGGACAAAATACTGAAAAAGTCAATGTGCATAACTATTCACCCCCTAAAGTCAATACTTTGTAGAGCCACCTTTTGCGACAATCACAGCTCCAAGTTGCTTTGGATAAGTCTCTATGTGCTTGCCACATCTTACCACTGGGATTTTTGCCCATTCCTTCTTGCAAAACTGCTCCAGCTCCTTCAAGTTGGATGGTTTGCGCTTGTGAACAGCAATCTTTAAGTCTGACCACAGATTTTCTATTGGATTGAGGTCTGGGCTTTGACTAGGCGATACCAACCCATTTACATGTTTCCCCTTAAACCACTCAAGTGTTGCTTTAGCAGTGTGTTTGGGGTCATTGTCCGTCTGGAAGGTGAACCTCCGTCCTAGCCTCAAATCAAGCACAGAGTGGTACAGGTTTTGCTCAAGAATATCCCTGTATTTAGCACCATCCATCTTTCCCTCAACTCTGACCAGTTTGCCACTCCAGGCTGCTGAAAAACATCCCCACAGCATGATGCTGCCACCACCATGTTTCACTGTGGGTATGGTGTTCTTTGGGTGATGTGTTGGATTTGCGCCAGACATAGCGTTTTCTTTGATGGCCGAAAAGTTCAATTTTAGTCTCATCAGACCAGAGCACCTTCCTCCATACAAATTGAGAGTCTCCCACATGCCTTTTCGCAAACTCAAAATGTGCCATTTAGTTTTTTGCTGAAAGTAATGGCTTTCTTCTGGCCACTCTGCCATAAAGCCCAACTCTATGGAGCGTACGGCTTATTGTCGTCCTATGTACAGATACTCCAGTCTCTCCTGTGGAACTCTGCAGCTCCTCCAGGGTTACCTTAGGTCTCTGTGCTGCCTCTCTGATTAATGCCCTCCTTGCATGGTCTGTGAGTTTTGGTGGGCGGACGTCTCTTGGCAGGTCCGCTGTTGTGCCATGTTCTTTCCATTTGGTTATAATAGATGTGATGGTGCTCCTGAGGATTATCAAAGATTTGGATATTTTTTATAACCTAACTTGTACTTCTCAACAACATTGTCCCTTACTTGTTTGGAGAGTTCCTTGGTCTTCATGGCAGTGTTTGGTTAGTGGTGCCTCTTGCTTAGGTGTTGCAGCCTCTGTGGCCTTTCAAAAAAGGTGTATATATGTAATGGCAGATCATGAGACACTTAGATTGCACACAGGTGGACATCCTTTCACTAATTATGTGACTTCTGAAGGTAATTGGTTGCACCAGAGCTTTTTATGGGCTTCATAACAAAGGGGGTGAATATAAAAGCACATGACAATTTTCTGTTTTCTATTTCTAAAAAATAGTTGTATGTATATATTTTTCTCATTTCACTTCACCAACTTGGACTATTGTTTTCTGATCCATCACATAAAATTCAGATTAACAAAACATTGAATTTAATGCTGTAATGTAACAAAACAGGTAAAAAGGCAAGGGGTGAATACTTTTGCAAGGCACTGTAGTTATCTGCATGGCTGGTGTCATTATGTGTGTCTTATTCCAATGATTTCCCCCCATTAATGCCAGTTTTGGAGTATCTTCTTGCTACACTCTGTTCTTGTGGATTTAGGATGTCGTTTTACCTAGATGATATACAAGTTTCAGTTAGTATACCTCCACACGATCTCCCCACTATCCCAGCAAGAGGGAAGCTGAATACCCAATGGCACTCCAGCTTCCCCAAGGGGAATCTCAGCAGGAAGTTTCTGTGGAAGGAGAGGGGCTTCAATAAAGAGATCATAGCAAATCTAATTTAATGACTCTGTTTTTATGGGAAACAAAGCAAAAGTGATAATGATAGTATTTACACCTTCTTATTCAGTATTATTGAATACTAGGAAATTGCCCATCAAAAATTACGGGAATAAAATCCCCCTCCCCTGTGTCTCCTCCTCCCACCCCCTCTCATTGCAATGCCTGCAGCCTAAGTCCTGCGGGCTCGCAGTCGATGGCTCCCCTCGCAGTTGCGGCTCTATGGGGGCAAAGCGTTACCGACATCATAAAAGTTACAAACAGCCCCGCAGATCCAAAACTATTATAGTGATCAACCCAATCAGTGTCCAAGGCATTTCCTTATGGGGAAAGCCAGCTATATTTGCAAAATGTTGCTATGCATAGTTTCTCTCAGCTTATTTTATTTATACATAGAAATAATAAAACTAGTATTAAGATTGAAAAAAAAAAAAACATTTTTCTTTAATTTGGTACTTTCTACTTTTATCAAAACTAATACGATCAGTGAACGTTTAGCTAACAACCAAAGCACTAAATCTCCTGAATACACTGATAATAACATTACTTTTATTTCTGACTACTAGTTAGTACAGCCCTGCACATCAAAATTAAAAAATAGCCAACTGTTTCATTTCCTAAAAACACAGAAACATGAGCATTTAAGCAAGCCAACATTTTTGTAAATTTCCACAAAAAAAAATAAGAATTCCACATTCACTAGGAAAAAAATATCATGCAAGCTAAATGTTAAGAGCATACCATACTAATAATCTATCAATCTGTGTGTCTATCTCTATGTCTGTCTATCTATCTCTATGTCTGTCTATCTATCTGTGTGTTTGTCTATCTCTGTGTCTACCTACCTATCTACCGCAGCCCTTGCTCTTCTCCTCATCCCCATTTTCACCCCTTTCCTCACATTCCTACAAATCCTCCCCTTCTCTCTATGTCCTGCACATTCCCCTCCACCTCATCGATCCCCTCCTGGCTGCTTTTCCCACTCCCCCTATACTCTCTCTTCGCTGCATTACTCCAGCTCTCCTCCCACAACTGCCCTCTTATTTCCCTCTTCCTGCCCCACCTGTCCTGCTCTCCCCCTTATCTTCTCATCCCGCAGCAAAAATGGATAACCATATGTTGTAGATATTCATATATTACTGGTTCTCTAATATATCACATTGCTCTGTGTTTTAACCAATGATTTATATATTTTAATCTTTTTTCTGTATGTACTGTCCTAAACACGCAGAAACCTATTTTTGCATCGTTTTCTTAAATAGTGATAATATTTCATAATTCTCAACTCTACATTTTTAAGTAACTGTATTTGAGCACATATTGATTTCCTGTGTAGACTTTTAGAAGATTTCCAAAGACATTATAGGCCCCTACTTATCAAACAACTTATAAGAATAGTTAGGGGGGGTCGGGGTTGGTACTGGTACCTCCTTGGGGCGGCAAAAAACGCCACAATTGCCACCCACCTAGAATCGCTCTCTCCCCTCCCCTGGCTCTCTCCACCTGCACCTCCCCCTGGCTCCCTCCTCCTTCACAGCCTATGCACTCAGTCCAGTGGAGGAGAGGAGGAGCCTCATGTGGGAGGAGCTTCCGAACCGTGCTTGCACACAGGTAAGGCGGGGGGGGGACAGAAAGAGAGTAGCAGAGAGAGGGAGAGAGGAGATGGGCAGAGACAAAGAGGGGACAGAAAGATATGTAGAGGGGGAGAGAGAAAAATAGGGATTGACAGGTAGAGGGGGACACAGAGAGGAGGAGAGATAGAAAAGGGGGAAGAGAGGGGGGACAGAGAGGGGGCGAAATGGTGGGAAAGAGGGGAGAGAGCTAATGAGAGAGACAAAGAGTGAGAAGAGAGACAGCAAAAGGGAGAGAGGGGGAAACAGGGAGAGAGAAAGAGGTAGGAAATAGGGAGAGAGAGAGGGGGGAGAAAGAGGGAGATAGAGAGAAAGAGGGAGACAAAAAGAGGGGCTAGAGAGACAAATAGAGGGGAGCGAGAAAGAGGAGGAGAGAGAGAGACAGAAAGAGAGAGGGAGACAAAGAGTGAGAAGAGAAACAGCAAGAGGGGGAAATAGGGAGAGAGAAAGAGGGGGAGAGGAGAGAGGGAGGAAATAGGGAGAGAGAGAGGGGGAGAAAGAGGGAGATAGAGAGAAAAAAGGAGAACGAGGGAGACAAAGAGAGGGGAGAGAGAGAGAGACTGAAAAAGAGAGGGAGACAAAGAGTGAGGAGAGAGAGACAGCAAGAGGGAGAGGGGGAAAGGAGAAAGAGGGAGGAAAAGAGAGGGGAGAGAGAGACAGAAAGAGGAGGAGAGAGAGGGGAGAGAGACAAAAAGAGGAGAAAAGAGAGAGGATACAAAGAGAGGATAGAGAGAGGGAGACAAAGAGATAGGGAGAGACAGGACAAGGAGGAAAGAGAGGGGAGAGAGAGAAAGAAGAGGAGAGGGAGAGAGAGACAGAAAGAGCAGGAGAGAGCAAGAGACAAAGAGAGTGGAGAGAGACAGACAGAGGAGGAGAGAGAGGGAGACAAAGAGAGGGGGGAGAGAGAGTCAGAAAGAGGAGGAGAGAGAGACAGAAAGATGAGGGAAGAGGAAGACAAAGAGGGGGGAGAGAGAGAGACAGAAAAAGGAGGGGAGAGAGATAAATGGGGAAAAGAGGAGGAGGAGAGAGAAAATGAAAGATAGAGATGGGAGAGAGAAGGAAAGGAGGAAAAGAGGAGATGGGGAGAGAGAGAGAAAAAGACGGAGAAACAGGTAGAGGGAGACTAAGGTATGAGGGTAAGAAAGGGAGAGAAAGAGAGGGGGAGACAAAGGAAAGGGGAAAGAGAGGAGGTAGAGATATGGAGAGAAAAAAAGGTCTGTGGGAGAAAGGGTGAGAGAGAACAAGGGGGAAGAGAGAGAAAGAGGGGGAGAGAGAGAAATGGGGTTAGAGAAAGTGAGAGAGACAGAAAGAGAGGAGCAAGAAAGGGAGACACAGGGAGGGGAGAGAGAGAAATAGATGGGGTAGAGAGTAAAAAGAGAGAAAGAGAGTGGGTGTGAGAGAGAGACAGAAAGAGGGAGAGAGAAGGGGGAGAAAAAGTGGATGTGAGACAGAAAGAGAAAGGGAGACAAAGAGAGGGGAGAAAGAGAGAGGGGGAGACAGAGCAATAGAGAGGGAGACAAAGAGGGGGAGAGAGGAAGAATGACGGCAAAGGGAGAGTAAGTGGGGAGAGAAAGAGGAGGAGAGGGAGACAAAGAGATGGGGAGAGAGAGAGGGGGATAGAGGGAAAAGGGAGAGAGAAAGATGATAAGGGAGAGAGAGAAAGAGGGAGATAGAGATAAATAAATAGAGAGAAAAGGGGAGCGAGAGAGAAAGAGGAGGGGTGAGAGAAAGGAAGAGGGAGACAAAGAGAGGGAGACAAAGAGTGGGAAAAGAGACAGAAAGAGGGAGAAGAGAGAGACAAAAAGAGAGAAAGAGGACAGAAGGAGTGTGTGGGGAGAAAGGGGAGAGAGAACGATATGGGGGAGAAATAGAGAGAGGGGCGGGAGAGAGAGTCAGAGTGGGAGAGAAAGAGAGAGGGTAGAGAGAGAGAAAGAGTGGGTGAGACAGAGACGCAGAAAGAGGGATAGAAAGAAAGAGAGGATGACAAAGGGAGGGGGAGAGAGGGAGACAAATAGTAGGGAGAGAGAAAAAGGAGGAGAGAGAGGGAGACAACAAGAGGGGAGAGAGACAGACAGAGAAGTAGAGAGAGGGAGACAGAGGGGAAAGAGAGACAGAAAGAGGAGGAAAGAGGGAGACAAAGAGAGGGAAGAGAGAGAGACAGAAAAAGGATGGGAGAGAGAGACAGAAAGAGGAGGAGGAGAGAGAGAGACAGAAAAAGGAGGGGAAAAGGGAGAGAGACGGAAAGAGGAGGAGAGAGAGAGGGAGACAAATAGACGGCAGAGAGACAGAAAGAGGAGGAGAGAGGGAGACAGAAATAGGGAGACAAAGAGAGGGGAGAGAGAGAGAAAGAAGAGGAGAGAGAGAGAGGGAGACAAAGAGGGAGTAGAGAAAAGAGAGTGGTGTGAGAGAAAAAGAGAGAGACAGAAAGAGGGGGAGAGAAATATGTGAAGGCAGAAGAGAGAGATAAATGGGCAAGAGAGAGAGAAAAGGATAGAAAGAGATGGGAGAGAGAAGGGGGAAAGGAGGAGATGGGGAGAGAGAGAAAAAAAGACGGAGAGACAGGTAGAGGGAGACAAAGGGATGAGGGAAAGACAGGGGAGACACAGGAAAGGGGCAAGAGAGGAGGTAGAGAGATGGAGAGAGAAAAAGGGCGGTGGGAGAAAGGGTGAGAGAGAGAACAAGGGGGGAAGAGAGAGAGGTGTGAAGAGTGAAAGAGTGGATAGAGAGAGAAAGAGGGGGAAGAGAAGGTAAGAGAGACAGAAAGAGAGGAGCAAGAAAGGGAGAGGGGAGAGAGAGAACAAAAGGAGTTAGAGAGTAAAAAGAGAGAGAGAGTTGGTGAGAGAGAGAAGGGGGGAGAAAAAGTGGATGTGAGAAAGAAAGTGAGGGAGACAAAGAGAGGGGAGAGAGAGAGGGGAGAAAGAGAAATAGAGAGGGAGACAAAGAGTGGAAAGAGGGGGAGAGAGGAAGAAAGATGGCAGAGGGAGAGTGAGTGGGGAGAGAAAGAGGAGGAGAGAGAGACACAGAGATGGGGAGAGAGAGAAAGAGAGGGGATAGAGGGAAAAGGGAGAGAGAAAGAAGATAAGGGAGATAGAGATAAATAAATAGAGAGAAAAGGGGAGAGAGAGAAAGAGGAGGGTGAGAGAATGGAAGAGGGATACAAAAAGAGGGGAGAGAGAGAAAGAGAGGGAGGGAGACAGAAAGAGGGAGAAGAGAGAGACAAAAAGAGAGGGAGAGAGAAAGAGGCCAGAAGGAGTGTGTGGGGAGAAAAGGGAGAGAGATAGAAAGGGAGAGAATGAGATGGGGGAGAAATAGAGAGAGGGGAGGGAGAGAGTCAGAGTGGGAGAGAAAGAGAGAGGGTAGAGAGTGAGAAAGAGACGCAGAAAGAGGGAGAGAAAGAAAGAGAGGATGACAAAGGGAGGGGAGAGAGAAAGATAGAGAGGGAGACAAAGAGTATGGAGAGACAGAAAGAGGAGGAGAGAGAGTGAGACAAAGAGAGGGGAGAGAGAGACAGAAAGAGGGGAGAGAGAGACAGAAAGAGGGGGAAAGAGGGAGACAAAGAGAGGGGAGAGAGAGGGAGACAGAGGGGAGAGAGAGAGGGAGACAACGAGAGGGGAGAGAGACAGAGAAGGAGAGAGAGGGAGACAGAGGGGAGAGAGAGAGACGGAAAGAGGAGGAGAGAGAGAGAGACAAAAAAGGAAGGGAGAGGGAAAGAAGAGGAGAGGGAGAGAGAGACGGAAAGAGGAGGAGAGGGAGAGAGAGACAGAAAAAGGAGGAGAGAGAGAGAGGGAGACAAATAGATGGCAGAGAGACAGAAAGAGGGAGAGAGAGGGACAGAAAGAGGGAGACAAAGAGAGGGGAGAGAGAGAAAGAAGAGGAGAGAGGGAGAGAGAGACAGAAAAAGGAGGAGAGAGAGGGAGACAAATAGACGGCAGAGAGACAGAAAAAGGAGGAGAGAGAGGGAGTCAGAGGGGAGAGAGAGAAAGAAGAGGAGCGAGAGAGGGAGGAGTGAGAAGAGAGAGGTGTGAGAGAAAAAGAGAGAGACAGAAAGAGGGGGGAGAAATATGTAAAGGGAGAAGAGAGAGATAAATGGGGAAGAGAGAGTAAAGGATAGAAAGAGATGGGAGAGAGAGAAGGCGGAAAGGAGGAGATGGGGAGAGAGAGATAAAAAGACGGAGAGACAGGTAGAGGGAGACAAAGGGATGAGGGAAAGACAGGGGAGACACAGGAAAGGGGGAAGAGAGGAGTTAGAGAGATGGAGAGAGAAAAAGGGCGGTGGGAGAAAGGGTGAGAGAGAGAACAAGGGGGGAAGAGAGAGAAAGAAGGAGAGAGAGGGAGTGAAAGAGTGGATAGAGAGAAAGAAGGGGGAGAGAAGGTAAGAGGGACAGAAAGAGAGGAGCAAGAAAGGGAGAGGGGAGAGAGAAAGAGAGGGGGTAGAGAGTAAAAAGAGAGAGTGGGTGAGAGAGAGAAGGTGGGAGAAAAAGTGGATGTGAGACAGAAAGAGAGAGGGAGACAAAGAGAGGGGGAGACAGAGAAATAGAGAGGGAGACAAAAAGGGGGAGGGAGGAAGAAAGAGGGAGAGTGAGTGGGGAGAGAATGAGGAGGAGAGGGAGACACAGATGGGGAGAGAGAGAAAGAGAGGGGGATAGAGGGAAAAGGGAGAGAGAAAGAAGATAAGGGAGAGAGAGAAAGAGGGAGATAGAGAGAAATAAATAGAGAGAAAAGGGGAGAGAGATACAGAGGAGGGGTGAGAGAATGGAAGAGGAAGACCAAGAGAGGGGAGAGAGAGAAAGAGAGGGAGACAAAGAGTGGGATGAGAGACAGAAAGAGGGGGAAGAGAGAGACAAAATGAGAGGGCAGAAGGAGTGTGTAGGGAGAAAGGGGAGAGAGATAGAAAGGGAGAGAAAGAGATGGGGGAGGGAGAGAGAGTCAGAGTGGGAGAGAAAGAGAGGGTAGAGAGTGAGAAAGAGTGGGTGAGACAGAGACGCAGAAAGAGGGAGAGAAAGAAAGAGGGGATGACAAATGGAGGGAGATAGAGAGGGAGACAAAGAGTATGGAGAGACAGAAAGAGGGGAGAGAGAGGGAGACAAAAAGAAGGGAGAGAGAGGGAGACAAAGAGAGGGGAGGGAGATAGAAAGAGGAGGAGAGAGAGACAGAAAGGAGGAAAGACTTAGACAAAGAGAGGGGAGAGAGAGACAGAAAAAGGAGGGGAGAGAGAAAGAAGAGGAAAGGGAGAGAGAGAGTCAGAAAGAGGAGGAGAGAGAGAGGGGAGAGAGAGACAGAAAAAGGAGGGGAGAGAGAAAGAAGAGGAAAGGGAGAGAGAGAGTCAGAAAGAGGAGGAGAGAGAGAGGGAGACAGAGAGGGGAGAGAGAGACAGAAAAGGGAGGAGAGAGAGAGGGTGACAAATAGACGGCAGAGAGACAGAAAAAGGAGGAGAGAGAGAGGGAGACAAATAGACGGCAGAGAGACAGAAAGAGGAGGAGAGAGAGAGAGATGGAGGGGAGAAAGAGAGACAGAAAGGGGAGGAGAGAAAGAGGGAGACAGAGAGAGGTAGTAGAGAGAAGAGAGTGGTGTGAGAGACAGAAAGAGTGGGAGACAAATATGTGAAGAGAGACAGAAAGTGGGAGAAGAGAGAAAGAGGAGGAGAGAGAAAAGGATAGAAAGAGAATGAGGAGGGGGGGTTAGAATGCGGAGGGTGGTTTAGAATGGGGAGGGAGGTTGAGGATGAGGAGGCGTATAACAAGCACCTATCATTTGCTCCCTATTTTCAGGGAGAAAAAGTGTGTGTTATATGCCGATAAATACGGTATATATATATATATATATGTATATATATAATGTTCACAAGGGGCGGGGGGATTATCTCAGGGACAGCCCTGGGCGGCAAAAACTCTATCTACGTTATTGAAAATACTTCATCTATTACAGTTGACAGTACACCCGGTACGGAAAAAAGTATTTATCAATTAGCGAATGCATACTATACGCCATATAATACCTATACGCCATTCAATACGAAAGAATATGTGTGCGCCTAATTCAACAGCACGATTGGTTTCCACAGAAAAGTAAATGCTATATCAATTCATATGAGACAGGGCACTCTCATTAAAAGAAGTTCTTTAGTTTGTGTGGGAGAGAGCAATCTAGAGGATTTCTAGGGCACAAATTGTTAGAAAGAGCGCGAAGTGAACAGAGCAAAGCAACCAGCGTCTATATGCGTGCCACTGTGGACCGCATTGGACGCTTCCTCTGTTCACTTCTGTGGAAACCAATTAAATTAAAATGTGCTTAATATCTTTTTGTAAGGTGTAGATAGAGGCTCACAAACTACCATACTTTTTTAATAATAATGGTAGCGATGGGATTTATATAGAGGAAGGAATAGGTGATTTATTCCCAATATTACTGCTTAAGAGTTATGATATACCATTACTAGAGGGAAAAACTCATGGGATTTGGAAAATCCATTTTTATTTAAAGCGACTAATTTGGTAATATAAAAATAATATATAATATAACAATAATAACAATATAATAATAACACAATATCATAACAATAATAATATATATAATTTAAAATTATTATTAACTTCTATTCAATTACTAACCATATATACGTAAAATGAGCCATTTCTATTATATAACACACCTCCCTTCGAAAACCATTACTAGATACAGTATCTGGGCCCTAGTGTTGTATTTATAGGGCTGAGAACATCCTCAGCAATGAGACTCTCCAGCCAATATGTTATTCTATGGTGTTTATTAACTGAAGCGAGGAGTTATCTCTGAAACCTACAAATTAGGTGCTGTAGCATAATATTATAATCAGAGGCTGTGCACCTCCCTACTGAAGAAAACTCATTTCCAAGCTAACAGGCACTAAATTATACAAGGCACCATTTTTTTATTTTTTTTTAGCAATTTGTGCCACTGTGCATTCTATATTTTAGAAATATCTAACCCTGTGTAATATATTAAAATAAAAGCACACACAGTCTGAATTTCAGTGAGTGATATCGTTTCCTGTAATTATCAGCCTAGTTCTATACACTCTCATGTCTGTTTTTCTAATACTGTACATCCCATCTCACTCCATTTACAAGTAGATTAAAAAGATCACAAACAGTTAAACCTTGGAATTGTACGTGTTTCTGAAAGTGACATAAACATTTTTTTGTTTGCTAAATGGCATATGCAATGAGTTTTGGGACTGTAATGTAAATTGCAAAAAAAATGAATACAACTGTCTTAATTTGCAAATTGAAATGGCTCCAAACATATGCTAAAATCCCAATTAAAAATGGAATGTCAAACCTGAATAGCCTAAGGTCTCTCTAGACAAGGTTACATTGGCCCCTATTCAATTGCAGAAGCCCGTAAAAGTTACTGATATTTAATTGGCAACATTTTGCAACTCGCTTTCCATTTGCGAGTTACAGGCTCAAAATCCCTGCGGTTGTCAAAAACGTAACTCCATCCTATCTCCACCTTTGATGTTTCAAGCCCGCAAATGTTACCAGTGCTAAAGATGCAAAATCCATATTTAATTGCAACAATTTAACAAGCCCGCAATTGCCTTCAAACCTGTAAATGGCAAATGTATAAAAAAAAGGACTTGCAGGTGGGTTAAACACCTGTTCGTAACACTGTAAAAGCAAAAATAAATGAATTGTACAACAGTCTCAAGCTCGCAAATCTGCAATAAAAAAATATTTTATTTTACGTTTTATTTCCATGTTTTATTGATCCCAGGAATCAAGGAGTTAATAAATATCAGGCCAACCACATGGACTAAACCAGTTGATTTAATTATTTTTATTGATTTTTACATTTCTGGATTGCGAGTCCGATCCCAAATTTTCACCAAATTTCTAACCCGCAGACATACAGGATGTATAAAGGTAATTACGGGCTTGGGATTAAAAAGGGGCCATTGTTTGTATAAATGTAGATGTATGATACAACTCCATATAAAAGGTTAGATATAAGCATCTTTATTCATATTCCCATTATGTGGTCGATGCGTAAATGAGTGGTTGATGCTTAAATGAGTAAATGTGAATATTTCCACATGTGGAGTAAATGTTCAAAAATGCAAAAAGTTGATATAGAGTATTGTCACAACTTTAGGTATGAGTTTAAATATGGATTCATGCTTTACATGGCTCCATTTGTTGGCCATACTGACTTACCGGTAAGTTGTAAAATATTGACCTGCATATATTTTGAACAGGAAGAAGATCCAGCGATGAATAATGGAATATAGATACAATTTCTCCATGCAACATTCTTATACAAATAATATAAAAGAATTAAGAAGCAGAATACATTATGCTTCTGAAAAAGGGTTGGGGTATATGAAGTTTCAATCATAACAAAATTAAACAAAGTCTATCTCAGCCGTATCCCAATTAGACTTTTGCATTTATTTTTTTCGAATAAAAAATATTAATGTAATTGTATTTATTTAATTATGTTTCCTTAATTGTATTATTTATAATTAATAATCATTATAATTGTAAATAATTAGGTATATTATAATAAACAAATACAATATCTCCATCATCAGTATCATACCTGTTTTATATCGGCGCATATTGGGAGATGCTATAGGGGAGAGCATGCACATCTGCAGTGTGTATGAGGCTGGTTTCCCAGGAGGAGAACATAATGGTGTTGATGTGGTAATGAACCTTATTGTCTTTAAAATGACTAAAACACAGAGCATCAAAAAGCCACAACTGCTGCAAAGGTAGTACTGTAAAGAATGAATGCCTTTAGCACGCAATGCAAATACAAAACCAGAAATACTTGGCTACTGTTATAGTTATGTAAAGGTGTTACATAGGTGGGTGCCTTCATTATAACACAATGCAAAGCAATCATGTTTACAGCAAGCTCTGCATTATCTGAAAGGACATCAGTTAAAAAGGAAAGAATAAGCTTTGTTACTGGGGAAACCACAGCATTAAACTAGAATTGAGAAAGAAAGAAGATACAGTAAAATAACTGCATACAATATAATAAGGTAGAGAAAATGATTGTTATTTTTGCAATATACTATATACATATGCATAAGCTTATTTAAAGCATTTATATGAAGAAAGAGTCTTGTGTATATAATTCTGAAATTCTGTACATTGAGGAAGCTGGGATTCTCTAGAAGCACCGATAAATATAGGACGATTGCAGAACACAATGAGTCAATTTTTTTTTAGTTTAACAAGCTTTTGAGTAATTCAATTATCTTTCTGAATTGAAAATGTATCACTGTATACTGCAACAGTCTACTCTGCCTCTCTATAAATACATATGTGCACACATATATGAAGAATTAGAGTAGCTGTCTATCTATTTGTTGCTGTTCAGTTCCCAGTTGTGTCAAACTCTCGGTGAGCATATAGAGGCAACACACCAGGCACATCTGTCTGTGTCTCTGGTTGTGCCTATCTATATGGTTTTCTTGGCAAAGTTAATGGAGTAGGTTGCCAGTTCCTTCTTTGGCAATTTGTCTGACCTCTCTGCTATTACCTGCCCATCTTTGGTGACCCAACATGGTATAGCTCACAGGTTCATTGAGGCACACAAGCCACTTCACCATGGCAAGGTAGCAATCCAGAAGGAGATTAGAGGATTTATCCATCTATCTAGAAATATAGGAGAGGGAATTCCTCAGGAACCACATCTCCTATGTCTATGAAGGTTCCTATATATATATATATATATATATATATATATATATATATATATATATATATATATATACTAGAGTATTGCCTGTTAAAAAATTACGGCAATGAAATTGTAAGTGAGCTAATGCTGTTTGGCGTATAATAATCAAATAAATAATACATTAATAAATTAATATACTTTACCTATTTTGAAGTACTATATGTGGGAAGCATTGTGTTGAAGAGCTGGCAATCTGTTTTGATGTTGCTGCAGCATTAGTGGTGTGGAACTGCTGTGTAAGCGTGATGAATCCGTGTAGTGTAATAGTGTGCGTGCGCCAGACAAAAACGTTTGCGTAGCTGTGTACTTCCACATTGTATAAGTTATTGTTCTAAAATGGTGGCTAATGTGTGGTATGCGGCTGTGGCGGAATATCCGTAGCTGTTTTGTGGTGTTTTGCGTGTTTCTGGTGGTGTTTTGCATGTTTAAAGTCCTGTAGCCTCGTTTTCGTTTTGTTCGGCGGCCATTTTTTCTCTCGCTTAGAGAATTTTTTAGTGTCTAAACTCTTCTATTTTGAGTTAAATTGAGGTGTAACTTCATTTATTGAGGTCCTGGATGCCCCCTCTTGCTGTAGGTAAGCTTTTTATGTATATGTTGTGTGTATTTATTGTGTTTTTCATTTTTTCAAGTCTGCGGGTTGCGGCTGATTTTTGCGATGACGTAATTGGTCATAACTTGTCTCGTAGGTGTTTTGCATGTTTGGAGTGTTGTAGCCTCGTTTTCGTTTTGTTCTCCGGACATTTTTTTTCTTAGAGAAATTTTTTAGTGTCTAAACGCTTTTTATGTATGTGTTGTGTGTATTTATTGTGTTTTTCATTTTTTCATGTCCGCGGGTTGCAGATGATTTTTGCGAGGTCGTAATTGGTCGTAACGTGTCTCGTACTTTTTTGCGAGGGCCGTTAGCAACAACTCGCATGCTCACAACTATATATGTGATATATATATATATATATATATATATATATATATATATAGTCTAACCATAAATATACAGTATATACACATAAATACATATAAGAATGACTAACTATAGCTGTTGTGGAAGACCTGTTTATCAAATAATTCTATAAAACAGGTCTCCTGGTGTATTCCCTGCATGTGGCTGTTCTCAGTAATCTTGAATTGACATCCTGTGTGAGCGTAGCAAATCAATCATATATCGCAAGTTTGGAAAATATCACCAGTCCATGCAAAAAAGTTACTAGTACATCATGTTTTCACCAAACCACTGATATTTTTAAAAAGTGTAAATTTCCATTACTATACATATGGGTTGGGGTAATTTGCGTTACAAATAATACATACAAATTAACTAATTGTTCTCTTTTACAATGTGCATGTTTTCTTTAAATAATAATAACCAATAATGTGTTGGTCCTTTGTAAATGGGGTCATGTTTCCATCTTTGACAAATCCAATGAAGGCAGCAATACAACTGAAATATTCCTCTTCAAGAAACCATTGTCTTTAACAGACCATATTTTCTTATGTTTTATATACAGTTGTGCTCAAAACTTTGCATACCCTGGCAGAAATTGTGAAATTTTGACATTTATTTTGAAAATATGACTGATCATGCAATAAAAAATTATTTTATTGAAGGATAGTGATCATATGAAGCCATTTATTATCACATTGTTGTTTGGCTCCTTTTTAAATCATAATGATAACAAAAATCACTTAAATGGCCCTGATCAAAAGATTACATACCCTTGAACTTTGGCCTTGTTACAGACACACAAGGTGACACACACAGGTTAAAATGGCAATAAAAGGTTAATTTCCCACACCTGTGAATATTTAGATTGCAGTTAGTGTCTGTGTATTAATAGTCAATGAGTTTGTCAACTCTCACGTGGATGCACTGAGCAGGCTAGATACTGAGCCATGGGGAGAAGAAAATAACTGTCAAAAGATCTATGTAACAAGGTAATGGAACTTCATAAAGATGTAAAAGGTTTTAAAAAGCTATCCAAAGCCTTGATAATGCCAATGTTCAATCACTTATTAAGAAGTGGAAAATTCAAGGATACCAAGCCAAGGTCAGGTAGACCAAGAAAGATTTCAGCCAAAACTGCCAGAAGAATTGTTCGGAATACAAAGAAAAACCCACAGGTAACCTCAGGAGAAATACAGGCTGCTCTGGATATAGACAGTGTGGTTGTTTCAAGGAGCACAATACCACGATACTTGAACAAAAATGAGCTGCATGGTCGACTTGCGGTAAAGAACCATTTACTGCGCCAATGCCAAAAAAAAGCCCAGTTACAATATGTCTGACAATACCTTGACATACCTCCCAGCTTCTGGTACACTGTTATTTGGGGTGATGAGACCAAAATAGAGCTTTATGGTCATAACCATAAGTGCTATGTTTGGAGAGGAGTCAACAAGGCCTATAGTGAAAAGAATACCATCCCCAGTGTGAGATATGGTGGTGGCTAACTGATGTTTTGGTGGTGGTGTGGGGGGGTGAGCTCTAACGGTATAGGGAATCTTGTGACAATTGATGGCAAGATGAATGTAGCATGGGGGGGGGGGGGGTCTCAAATGTGCGGTTCATGCTAGACGACCAAAGACTTTGCATGACCTAGAGGCATTTTGCCAAGATGATGGGCAACTATACCACCTGCAAGAATTAGGGGCAACTATTACAGAAGACTGCACGCTGTCATTAATGCTAAAGAGGGCAAAACACAGTATTAAGAGCTAAGAGTATGCAAACTTTCGAACAGGGTAATTTGTATTTTTTTATTTGTTACCATGTTTTGTTTTATGATTGTGCCATTCTGTTTTATAACAGTTGAATATGAACCCCCATAAGAAATAAAAGAAATGTGTTTTGCCCGCTCACTCATGTTTTCTTTAGAAATGGTACATATATTACCCATTCGCCAAGGGTATGCAAACTTTTGAGCACAACTGTAAGAGGTGGTATCATAGTGACATGCCATTTTTAAGCCATTTGTTTCTATTTACAATGGTGATAATATTGTGCTTTCCTTTTATGTCAGATGAAAAAGGGGACATTATCAAAACAGTCATGTAAATGAATATGTATCATGTAAGGAATATGTAGAAATGATAATGAAAAGCAGCAGATTAATGGAAAAGGTAGAGAACAAACCAAAACAGTAAGGAATTCAAACTGATGTGGGCTTCCTATTTCTCTGTAACATTTTCACTCAGCTTATGGGGATGCTCTTTTCCCTCTATGGTTATCTTTAAATCTCCATTCATGTTAAACACGGTTTGCAGGATGTCACACTGACATCTGTCACCGCTTAGAGCACTACTGGTAGGCAACACTGCTTTAAACCATGGAGTTAATGGCACAGACAGACCTGGACTATATACTCTTACCTTATTTATCTCTGTTTCCTTCCAATAAAGTTTGAGTAACTCAATGAGTGTGAGTTTCTGCAACAAAATATAATACAATACAAATCTCTAGTACGTCCTCATTTGGAATATGGAGTACAATTTTGGGCACCACGTCATAAAAAGGACATTTTAGAGCTGGAAAAGGTACAGAGGAGGGCAACAAAAGTAATAAGGGGAATGGAGGGGCTAAGTTATGAAGAAAGACTAACCAAATTAAACTTATTTTCTCTAGAAAAAAGGCATCTAAGAGGAGATATGATTACCTTATATAAATACATCCAGGGTCAGTATAAAGATTTGTCAGGGGAGCTTTTTGTGCCAAGAGGTTTTCAACTGACAAGAGGACACCCCATAAGGCTAGAAGTAAAAAGATTCCACCTTAAAGAAAGAAAAGGGTTCTTCACAGTAAGGGTGGTTAATCTGTGGAATTCTCTACCAGAGGAGGTGGTGACAGCGGATTCGATAGATAACTTTAAAAGCGGACTGGATTTATTTCTAATTAAAAAGGGAATTCAGGGTTATCATGGATAATTGGAGGGGCAGTATTGATTCAGAGAGAGGTCCGGTCGCCGGTGTCTGGGATCGGGAGGGAATTGTTTTTTTCATACAACTAATTAATTAATAGTTGGTCCGCATATTGCGGATCGGGGGAGATCTTGGAGGGTTGAACTTGATGGACTGAAAGTCTTTTTTCAACCTTAAATACTATGTAACTATAATGTGTAATATGAAATAGCCCTCCCAGGAGTTTTTTTAGAGACCCTAAAAACAGAGCTATGTACAACTCTAACAGCCGATTTTCCATCACTAGGAATAATGCCACAATTAATTTCTCAAGCCTTATTGACTCGCAAGCTATTAGATGAATGATGCCACTAACACTCTTCGTTCTGACTGCCCCTCATCATATCCTGCTACTGTCTGTCAACCCTGTACTTTAGTCACCATATAGCCCAGAATCAATCACTACCTAGGGAAGAATGCATATAGCTCAATGTTAAACAATAAAACAGGTAAGTAGTAACAATCATAATTTGCAACTTATATTTTACAAACTGTAGAAAAGTGCGGACATCATTAAATCTACAGCACATTTTTTGTGCAGAGTGTAAATATATTAGCCCCGACACAAAGCTCTTATGTTTATTTGTTGGGTATAGACTATTAAATTCAATAAAAGTTAATATTTTCGAAATTGTCAGTATTCTTCTCAAGCAGAGCCGCTTCTCTCCACCTCCCTTTGTCTATCAGTGGGCTTTGCCAGCACTGCCTGAAACCTGGACTAAAAAAAGTCTGGCCATTCTAGGTTCTGTTTCTCTCTGAGCCTGCTCAGTAAGGGGGGTGGGGCTACAGGAAACACGTGTAGTCATTGTCTGTTTCTGTCATATCGCAGAGCCAATGGGGCAGCAGCAAGGAGGTTTTACCTTTAATATCTCTGTGTGGGTAGATGCAATGACATTATGAGGTGGGGCCAATGACTTCACGGCCCTGTTTCCAAACTCCATATACTCTCAACCAAGCAGATCTGCTGGAATTACACTTTATCAACAGCTTAGTGGTTGTCGTGTCCCAACTTTATCATTCTTAATGCTGTTAATGGTGCCACCTTTAGTTAGTTAATGGTAACTTTCTAACTGACACTCAATTGTTTTTATGTCAAACACATTTCTTACTAACACTCTTCAAATATTTTGTCCTAGTACATCATTCTGTGGTGGAGATAGGCCCTAAGCTAGATTGTTTCTACCTTCCAAATAGTTCATTACATCCTAGACAAAAGTTGAATACCCATCACATTAATAACACTATTAGCTCATATGGACCTTATGATACTTGGCAAGTGTTAAATTGTAAGGGTAGAAACTATACCTTTTATTCTTCCTGACATAATACTTACTCCAGACTGGACTATCTTTTCATGGGCAACACTCATAACAAATACATCCTATAACATGCTCAGACCATACCCTAATGGAGCACTTCTTTTCAGTAAAGCCTTTAAATTATACCCTATTTCTTAGGACTATATTCTTAAACCTATCTAACAGAAAATAATCTCTTATTAACAAGACAACCCCATTGCTCTTCCTCAAGACTTACTGTGTGGGAAGCCCATAAAAAAAGTAATTTGAGGGCTTTCATCTCTTTAGCTACACAATAAAAGAAAAAATCCATACAAGAACTTCAATTAAATAAGATCTGGTGTGGCCCTAACAACCTTTCTATAATTAGGAAAATAAGTCAGGAAGTCAGATGATACAATTATTTACCATCTCCGAGACATGGACAAAACCTATACAGAACATAATTTAGATACCATTAACAGGGAATTCAATATAAAAAGGCTAGGGAAGAACTCTGGCTTATGGAAGGACTAACTGTCAGAAAATAAATGTAATAAGAAGCGGCAAGCCTGGGATGAATTGTCATTGTTGATCACTTCTCATGTGGATTGTCTACTGGCTGTTTTCCCTATACATTTAAATTTTTTGTCTCACTCCTTTTATCACCTCCTCCTACATTTTTTTGGAAAGTACTGTTGTTCAGGTCTTATAATCTGTAACTACTGATTATGATATCTGTTTTACCTGTGCTTGTCCAGCTATTTATTTGTACATTTTCCCACAAAGATTTACTTATTTTTAATTACACTAGTAAAAATGCTTATAACATATACTTATATTTATACTCCTTAAATCTTGAATCTTATAAAGTGCATGCATATGAAGCAAATTGATGCTATTATTTTGTGATTTCATTATCTGGCCAATTAAGAGCTCATACAATAGGGTTTCAGTTGTTTATTTAATAATTAACAGTAAATTCAGTATCTAAAAAAACTGCACTTGAACTTTAATGTTCAAGGACTAGTACAGCGGGTTTTCTCTACAGCTATCATGGTGGGAAAAGATCTGCCCAGGAGGCTGTACTAATATTTTCTGAAAGATCAAGGTTTGTCTATAGTGGCCATTGCAGGGGATGGAGCAGATCATCTCCATCCCCTGGACGCCTAATAAGAAGTGGAAAAAAGCAGACCTGCTGAAGGGACATTTTGTCATCAGGTTAGTAGTTGCCATGTCCCAGCTTTATCATTCATAATGCTATTCACTTTGAAGTAGAGTAACTTTCACAAGATAACCACTCTGAGGTAAGCTTTATGCTTTAGAAAAAAGATAAGAAATTCCGATCAAAGGTAAAAAAATAATTTTACAAGAAAGACTTACTAACAAACTTGGATTTTTTAAGCGCAGAATATTTCAAAACTGTTAAGGTTTCTGTAGACTACAGCATACAAAGTGTTAGAAGGTAACAATTAAGCACTGGAGAATGCTAGCTCTAACAAGCACAGAATAAAACTGAGGAAAAGAGTGAAATCATCAGAACAAACATATGAAATATATAATATCCCTTGTACACTGGCACTCATTTCACATGCCAGCAAGGTAATGCTTAGGATCCCAGAAGCTCGGCCCCAACAATATATGGACCGGGAACTACCACATATGCAAACCGGGTTCTGCAGAGAAAGAGGCAGAAGAGATTAAATTGCCAATGTCCACTGGATAATAGAGAAAGCATTTACCTCTGCGTCATAGACTATTCTAAAGCCTTTGACTGTGTGGATCACAACAAAATGTGACAAGTACTTAAAAAGATGGGAGTACCAGATCTTCCAATCCACCTCCTGAGGAATCTGTGTGTGGACCAAGAAGCCACGGTCAGACCCGAACATGGAACAACAAAATGGTTCAGGATAAGGAAAGGGTTGCAACAAGGCTGTATATTGTTCCTGCATGCAGGAGCACTATGTGAATCAGAGCTAAATGGAGTATTTAAATGCCATAGCACTCAGAGAGTGCTATGGCGAAAAAGGAGAGCAAACTGGGGATTTAAAGGGCTTTAAGTGTGATTTGGCGACAAAACTGTGCTATCACGAAATTTAGCATTATGCAGGAAATTATAAACAGAAAGAGCGGTATTGCGAATCCGCACTCAGTGGGGTAGTGTTAAGTGGAGTTTACCTGTACTGAAAGTTTGCCTGTGCCTGGCTGAAAGTGAGGAGGAACTACAGGACCTATTGATGAGGGTGAAAGAAGAGAGTGCAAACGTTATAAAAAGAAGAAGATCATGGCAAACAGCAGTCTCCTTTCCTGGAAAACAGATGGAAAAAGTGGAGGCACTGACAGATTGTATTTTCCTGGGATTCAAGATCTCTTTAATGGTGGCTGTAGCCATGAAATTAAAAGACAATTGTTTCTGGGGTGAAAAGCTATGGCAAACTTGGACACGCTATTAAAAAGTAAAGATATTACACCATCAGTAAAGTTTTGCATAGTTAGGACTATGGTATTCCCAAAAGTAATACGGATGTGAGAGCTAGACCATAAAGAAGGCTGAGCACCATAGAATTGACACCTTTGAATTGTGGTGTTGGACAAAAAGGTCCTTTGGACTGAATGAAAATCCAGTCAATCAATATTTCAGGAAATCAAGTAAAACTGTTCACTAGAAGGTATGATCCTGAGGCTGAAGCTCAAATATTTTGCCATATCAGGAGAAGACAGGATTCCCTAGAGAGGCCTCTGGGAAAGATGGTGGGAAAGATTTCAGGCAAATGCCAAACAGGACAACAGAGGCGAAGATACATACATGAGGACATTGAAACAATAAACATGAGCTTGATGGAGCTCAGACAGACAGTTGCTGACAGATGTCCCTGGCGTGCTGCGGTCAATGAGGTCATGGAGATTCGGACACAACTAAACAACAACAGAGGCATAGATGAGGAAAAGCATTTAGGAGTACAATTGGGATTTTTTTTATAGTTTTAGAGAAATATAAATGTGCATTGTTGAAGAGGGGTATGCTCTCCCACTCCAGAGAACAGGCTGGGGTCTGCATGGGAAGTGTCTGACAGCAACATGTGGCCCCCTGTTTCCCGCACATCCCACCACTGCCCTAGGTGCTACAGAGACCAAGTAGATCATTTGGAACAAAAAAAAAGAGGGTAAGAGGGGAAAATATTTAATAAAATGTTTATTATATTTCAAAGTTTCAGATCCCTTATGAGCACTTAATCAGACTTATAATAAACCTATTTTTTTGAGAAAATCCTATGAGTACAAACTATCACTGTATAAATATATATAAATATACAGTTGTGCTCAATATGACTGATCATACAAAACAAAAATATTTTATTGAAGGATAGTGATCATATGAAGCCATTTATTGTCACATAGTTATTTTGCTCCTTTTTACATCATAAATATAACAGAAATCACCCAAATGGCCCTGATCAAAAGGTTTACATACCCTTAAGGTGACACACACAGGTTAAAATGGCAATTAAAGGAACATTTTTCCACACCTGTGGCTTTTTAAATTGCAATTAGTATCTGTGTCTAAATAGTCAATGAGTTTGTTAGCTCTGACATGAATGCACTGAGCAGGCTAGATACTGATACGGCGCTCACTGCGGCTCGCATCAAACCCGTAACTTTCGGGCCTCGTGATAAGGGTCGAAGGTGCTCACGCGAGCCCCGCAAAGGTGTGGTTGTTTCAAGGTGCACAAGGTCGAGCTGCATGGTCGAGTTGCCATAAAGAAGTCTTTACTGCGCCAATGCCACAAAAAAGCCCAGTTACAATATGCCCAACAACACCTTGACACGCCTCTTGACATGCTTCTGGCACACTGTAATTTGGAGTGACAAGACCAAAATAGAGCTTTATGGTCACAACCATAAGCACTATGTTTAGAGAGGTGTCAACAAGACCTATAGTGGTAAGAATACTGTGAAGTATGGTGGTGGCTCACTGATGTTTTGGGGGGGAGGTGAGCTCTAAAGGCACGGGGGATCTTGTGGAAATTTATGGCAAGATGAATGCAGCATGTTATCAGAAAATACTGGCAGACAATTTGCATTTTTCTGCACGAAGGCTGCGCATGGGACGCTCTTGGACTTTCCAGCATGACAATGACCGTAAGCACAAAGCCAAGTTGACCATCCAGTGGTTACAGCACAAAAAGGTGAAGGTTGTGGAGTGGCCATCACAGTCTCCTGACCTAATATCATCGAGCCACTCTGGGGAGATCTCAAACATGTGGTTCATGCAAGACGACCAAAGACTTTTGCCAAGACGAATGGGCAGCTATACCACCTGCAAGAATTAGGGGCCTCATAGACAACTATTACAAAAGACTGCACGCTGTCATTGATGCTAAAGGGGGCAACACACAGTATTAAGTACTAAGGGTAGGATATGCAAACTTTTGAACAGAGTAATTTCATATTTTTCTTTGTTGCCACGTTTTATTTTATGATTGTGCCATTCTGTTATAAGCTACAGTTGAATAGGTTATAACAGAATGTGTTTTGCTTGCTTACTCATGTTTTCTTTAAAAATAGTAAATTTATTACAAATTTGCCAAGGGTATGCAAGCATTTGAACACAACTGTACATATAAAATGCTTTTGGTCATGGGCAAGTGATCCTACAGGCAGGTATGATTATAAACATAACTAAAGGCTTTCAATATTGGCCGGTATGATTACCTTATGGGCAAGCATGCATTTACTGTTTGCAATCAAGTCTTTATTGTGGGCAGGCATTAATTTAATGTGGGCAAGCACAGTTTTCTATGGGCATACATAGTTATCCTATGAATAGGCAGTGTAATTTGTTTTAGTATGTCCCATTATATATATATATATATATATATATATATATATATATATATATATATATATATATAAATATATATATTTACATAGTAATTAAGGTTGAAAAAGGATTTTCAGTCCATCAAGTTCAACCTTTTGAACTGCAATATAAGGATTAGTTATTAATTAATTAGTTGTTAATTGTTAAATAATTATTAATCAACTATTTATTTATTTATTTAAATTAGTAATTAATCCAGAGGAAGGCAAACAGAAAAACCCTCAAGGGATGTCCTCTTGTCAGTTGAAAACCTCTTGGCACAAAATGCTCCCTTGACAAATCTTTATACTGACCCTGGATGTATTTATATAAGGTAATCATATCTCCTCTTAGATGCCTTTTTTCTAGAGAAAATAAGCTTCATTTGGCTAGTCTTTCTTCATAACTTAGCCCCTCCATTCCCCTTATTAGTTTTGTTGCCCTTCTCTGTACCTTTTCCAGCTCTAAAATGTCCTTTTTATGAAGTGGTGCCCCAAATTGTACTCCATATTCCAAATGAGAGAGTACTAGAGATTTGTATAGTGGCAGAATTATATTTGCTTCCCTGGCTTCTATACCCTTCTTAATACATGCTAATATTTTATTTGCCTTTGCAGCTGCTGCTTGGCATTGAGCACTGTTACCTAGGTGGTTGTCCACCAGCACTCCCAAATCCCTTTCAATATCTGATACCTCTAGATTTGCTCCATTAAGATTATAAATTGCATGGCTTTTTTTCCTTCCCAGATGCATAACTTTACATTTATTCATATTAAATTTAATCTGCTATTTAGATGCCCATTCCTCAATTTTATGCAAATCCCTTTGAAGGGAAAGCACATCATTATCTGATTTAATTACCTTGCACAACTTTGTGTCATCAGCGAAAATGGAGACACCACACTCCAATCCTACCTCTAAGTCATTAATAAATATGTTAAAAAGGAGAGGACTTAATACTGAACCCTGAGGAACCATAGTTCCCCCATAAATATCTACCCTTACTATAGGCTTAAATACAGTCTTAACATACAGACAAATTCCTCCTCCCCTTTTACCATTGCCCCTATCTTTCCTAAATAGGTTATAACCATCCAGATTAACAGACAAATTCCTCCTCCCCTTTTACCATTGTCCCTATCTTTCCTAAATAGGTTATAACCATCCAGATTAACAGTCCAGTCATGAGATTCATCCCACCACGTTTCGGTTCCCATTTTTCATTAATTGCTAATAATTCTAATTCTCCCATTTTTCCTGGCAAGCTTCTGGCATTAGCAAGCATACACCTTATGTTATGACTCTGTAGTTTGGTGGTGCCTGCCACTATACTTGAGTTACTTAGTAACACCTACCTATTGACTATACTACCCCTCCCCCATCTCCTCCCTTATGAGTTGTTAATTCATCCCTTATACCCTCTACACTTTCTACCCATTACTTATATCCAGTCCCTCCCCCCCACCTACTAGTTTAAAACCTCCAGCCTTTCTACCATCCCATCCCCTAGCACAAAAGCTTCCTTATCATTAAGGTGCAATCCATCCCTACTGTATAGATTGTACCTAAGTGAGAAGTCAGCCCAGTGCTCTAAAAACCCAAACCCCTCGTTAGTGCACCACATCTTTAGCCACGCATTAACCTCCCTAAGCTCCTTCTGCCTCCCTGGGCTAGCACGTGGCACTGGTAGTATCTGAGAAAATACTACCTTGGAGGTCCTTGCCTTCAGCTTATTACCTAGTTCTCTAAAATCATTCTTTAGGACACTTCATCTTCCACTAACTGTGTCATTGGTACCAATATGTACCAAGACCGGCGGTTCATTTCCAGCCCCTCCCAATAATTTATCTACCCGATCCACAACATGCTGAACCCGAGCACCCGGGAGACAGCAAACTGTTTGATTGCTGGGATGTGGGTGACAAACTCCCTCCTTTTATTTAAACTCCTACACTTTTAAAATAATTGCACTTATACTAGAAATGTTCGCAAGCTCCTTCTCCTGTTTATATTAAATTCTGCCTTCTCACCTGGGCACAATTAGTGCACTCTGCAGTTTATCAGCCTTTACTTGGAAAAAGTAAAATCCACTTGCAGTAATGGCTTTATCAGGAATGATACACTCTTTATTCGCTTTATCAAGTCGGATTATATATATATATATATATATATATATATATATATATATATATATCAACTATAATTGTTTTCATAGTTGCGAGTTTGTCGGTAACGTTATGTTAAAAGTTATGGGTTGTGCATGATAAGCTCTGAGGGCGCTCAACACAAGGTCCGAAAGTTACGGGTGGGACACAAGCCGCAATGAGCGCTGTAGACACTCATCTTGAGGCCCGAAAGCTACGGGTTTGATGCAAGCTGAAGCAATCATTCTAAAGCCCGTAAAGTAGAGGATGGGGAAGAGGCTCGCAGTGAGCTCCAAAGGCAACTTAGATGGGGGGGGGGAGAGGCTCGCAATGAGCGCCGAAGGCCGTAGGATTTTGGTGCTCATCGTGAGGCCCGCAATGAGCGCCGACAGCCGTAGGCCTTTGACGCTCATCGCGAGGCACACAATGAGCACCAGAGGAGCTCATCGTAAAGCTCGCAAAAGAGGACACTAGGACTCTATATAAGCACATAGCATATTTGTTTTATAGTAGTTTTTAGTTAGTGAAGACCTTGCTTTTAGATAGAAGCTCACTAACTAAAAAAAATCTGTTAAAAAATATGCTATGTTTCAATATATAGACCTGTTCAATTGGCTGAATCACAATTTAATAAGGCTGTTAAGCTTCAAGTCTTGCGGGCTTGAAAAAAAAATTACAAGTACAACTGCCATCAAGCCCGCAAATGAGAGAGGGAAGCACAGGGCACGTAAAGTAAAGGGAGGAGAGGCTCACAAGGCATGCAATGAGCTCCAACGGCGCAAGTTATAGGGGGGGGAGAGCCTTGCATTGTGTGGCAAACAGCATTGCCAGACTTCAAATTTTATTGCTGTCATTTTTTACGGGCAAGTTGCTAATATATATGTAGAGACAGAGAGCTTATATGAAGGGCCTCCTTCCTGGCTGCTGACCCTATTTCATATCTTATCACACAAGTAAAAGTGGAATATTTCAGAAGCAAATCTGCTGCACCATATGGAACAAAGAAAGCCATACTGATAGCAGTCGAATGGCATCTTTGATCCATGTGATCCAGCTTCATTCACCCTGAGCTGCTCCACTTTCACCTTGTGCATATGTCCATTGTAACCTCCATGCACAGAGCTAGCCATTGATCCCTACAACACGTGTGAGTCTCTTCCGCCCAAGCAGGTCACGTGACCCCATTTTCCAGGTCGGCTTCACTCCCTTCTCACGTGATCTAAGCGTGGAAGGCGACGCAGCGCTATCTTACGCCCCGCCTCTTCCGCTGACCCCTGTCACGTGCATTGGTTGTGAGGCTGCGCAGTGTGGAGCCGGGATCCGGAAATGGTTGAGGTCGGTGGTGCGGCTGCGCCCGGCTGCACGGACTGAGGAGAGCAGGTGAGACCCGGCAGGGCCTAGCCCCCAATCCATCGCCATCCTCCTTCCAACACGGTCATCCTCACTCGCCAATCGTTCCCGCTCATAGCCTCTCATAACCCGCTTGCCTCCAGGCCCTAGCCCGGCTTGTCTGCCGTCTGCGCTCCATTGTCCGGCACCCAGGGCCGGTGTCACCCAGCAGCAGGCCTGTGATCTGCCGGCAGCGCCCTGTGTCCGGCACCAGGAGCGGCTCAGCCGGCTTTGTGAAAGGCAGGCCATGTGTTAGCTGGAGGTATGAGCACAATGAGGGTCTGAGTGTGCCCGGCACAGGTACCGTATGGCAGGGGGAGGGGAGCGTGACATCACGAGTCTGGGGCCCAGAGCCCGTGACATCACAAGACGTCAGAGTCACACAGGCCCCAGACAGAATTCTGATATGTGTTGGTAAATAGCATAGGAACCGCAGGAGGAGACAATGACATTACACAGCAGTCTAATGATCAGTATGGTGGGAGAGATAATGACATCATGCAAGATATGTATGGGGGGCAGATAATGACATCCTGCCTGTGTAATGACGTTTACGTATGTGCTGCACACACTGTCACACTACTATTGTCATGATTAAGTAATGTGGCCATTTATTTGTTCATCACAGGCAAATTATGTGCTTAGAACTTGCACAGGCCATGACTGATGTCATACACCTGTGACGATATATTTATACCCATTGAGAGTGGCTTCATTGTGTCATGCAGTGTTTTACCGATTGATAGATGAATGTGGCCAGCCATGTGACCCAACGCTGTCTGGCTCTGCAGTATGCATCCTGATCTTGTGACAGAGGGCCTAATATGCAAGGCCAGGCACTGCTCTGCCTATGACCCATGTCACCAGAGCTTGGTATTTATGTACCAGAAATACTGGATATGTATATTTACAGTACTGATGAAAATCAATTGCACAGTATGTATAAGCTGTGTGTATATATATATATGTGTGTGTCCAGTAATCTAGATGCATAATCAGAGTATTGCAGTATATAGTGACATTTTATAGTATAGCTTCTAAGCTTTCGAGAATTGTACCCCTCTTTATTAGAAAAGCGCACCTCTCAAAAGCTTCTCACTAAAATGTTTGTCCAATAAAAAGGTTTCACTATATACTGCAATTCTCAGATTTATATATATATATTCGAGAGTGTCCTCTGCTATGTAAGCATACATTTCTAAATCTTATTGTCTTAGAGTGCTTAACATGCTGGGAATGCCTTTTACTGCGGACTATATGGTAATGTGTGCAAGGGGTATTGACATGTGCAGAGTGTACTCACACTCAGGAACGACCGTGACATAATGTTTACTGAGTGAAGTGTTCATACTCTGTTCTTGTACGCCCTTTGCCCCCACTGTGTATGAGAATAAATGCATACTCATTCATACGTCTATGCATCTGAATGTCTTGTGCCTGTCTGCTTTTGGCATTGTATTGGGGTTGGCATGGCTGTTTTGCTTGAGTTCATAATATGACATTGCTGACTATGTTGGGTAGGGGCATGTGTATTTATGCAGACAAAAATAAAGCACTACTGCAGACATAGAGCCATTGGATCTCTCCTGTTATATGTACGCTCGGGAAGCCTCCTGGAGCAGGGCGCGCTTGTGTCCTGATGTACTAGTACACCATAATCCTTAACCTCACTTCCTAACCCTGTACACCACTTACCGGGCCTAAGCCCCTAACCGAAAACCCCCAACCACTTACCGGGCACTTAGACACAGCTAGATTGGGACATTGGCGGTGCCCTTCCCGTGTGTACATATAATAGGATAGGTCAGAGCCATTTTAAGGACTTTTTCTGTTAAAGCTATTTTTTTTCAATGTGAACATCAAAAATACAAGTGCAAACAGCAGCAAAGCCAGAAATGAAAAAATATCTATCTCATGAATGGGCACACTTTCTTTCAGTAGTGTTCATGATGACAAGAAAGGAGAGGAGGGCTATACCAGTGGCCACTAATAAGGCAACAGTTTTTAAGTTATATTCTCTGGCTAAAATTGTAATTTCCTTCTGTTTGCATATGTATTTTTAATGGTGAACTAAAAAAAAATAAGTTTAACATGAAATGCACGGACACTGGCTGTTTACGGAATCAACAGTCCAATTCTAAATTAAATAACTAAAGCTCAATTTTGGGACTGAAATCTGTAGGAACCTGGAAAGGGGTGTGTGTGTATATATATATATATATCTCAATTTCAGAATATTTTAATCTATATGCTCACCAATATGAGGTTCAGTATATGAAGGCAAGTATAATGATCATTCTAATCTCCTCTCGTTGCCCAGTGCAGATTGTATAGCTCTGCTACATCCCCCACAATGATTGTGCTTCAAGGGGTTGCGACACACAACTATGTCCCCACTCAGCTTAGAAGCATGGGTGTATATCAGACATGATCAATGATTCACAGTGAAAACCTGCATGTACAGTTTAACCCTTTGTGTCACCATTTAAAATTCCATTATGTCTCCATCTAGAGGTTGGGGGCCAAACATTTTTCATGAGTATTATATGAAAAGCATCTAATCGTTCTTTTGGGTTTGCCGTGTAGATTTGGAGCCCTTTGTTGTTTTTTATCCATGTCACAAAAAGAAATGGGATCTGTAATCCTTATAAGACTCTATTTTAGCCTTTTTTCTATACATAAGATATTTTATTACAAGAAAATCTTCTTTTGTCCCTAAGTTTTGGAATTGATATTGTCTCGTTTAAACTGGATATTACAACAAACCTACAATCTGTTTGAAGCTGAATGTCATTTTATATTTTGTAGTTTGCCCTGTATTGACATTAGAAGAGCCCCAGCAACACTGATATTGCGTAAGTGACCACTGAGATAATGTAGTTTTCTGTCTGTTGTGTAATTGTACGTCCCATTTTACTGAATCTCAATAAACTGCTAATTAAGTAAATTAACATTAGATCTTTTAGAAGTCCAAATATTGGCCCATTTGTAGGAAAATAAGGTATACCCTTGAAATTTCACACTTGCTTTAAAATTGTATTTCCTTTTATAATTGTCTCCTTGTGATAAATGTTTGAAAGAAAAATCATTTTCAAAACTGTTAAATAATGAAAACACACTTTAATTCATTAACTCTTTTATATACAGCTATTTATGGTCATGTTCTCTGCTATTAAAAGGACATGGAAGGTTTCTGGATTTCATTATGGATAAAATATACCTATGTTTATTTACTTTTGTATACTTATATATTTTACTAAGAAGTGCTTAAAAGCTCTGCTTTTCTGCCTAAAATCATACAAATAGTTCCTAACTGATTTCTCCCCTCTGCAGCTCATGAAGACAGTGTACTTCTAAGTACAGGCGTTGCACCGCCTCATAGTAACCAATCAGTGGCAACATTCTACAACATGCTACTTGAGGTCAGTGACAGGCTAATTTGAAACACCTCACTTCACAGTCTGTGTATTCGTGAGCTACAGAGGGCAGACCCAAACAGGTACAAATTGTATGATTATAGGAAGGAAAAAAAGCAGTACTTATAAGCACTTCTTAATAAAATAAAGTGAATAAAAATATTCTTGGTGAAATCCAAAAACCTTCCACGTTCCTTTAACCAGTGAACTAGTAGTTTTGAAATGATTTAATATTCTTATTGAAATAAAACATGTACATTGAAGATAAATATAAATCTTCATGTAGGGATAGAGAAAAGTAAACACTAATACTATAGATGTAAAGAAATAAACACAATTTGATATGAAGAGGTTGGTTGTTTTTTTTCATAGCTTTGCAATACCTGAAATCTTACCATAATGGTACAGTAACAATTATTATGAATAGAAATAATAGTTTATCTGTTTATCTAAATTAATTAAACTTCAACTGCAAAGTTATTTTCTAATTATTTTACTATGAAACTCAACATTTTTATTCCATTGACCTAATATAATTCTTAAAGGAATATAGAAGGTTTCTGGATTTCACTTAGAATATAATATACCTATGTATTTATTTACTTTTGGTTACTTTATTTTAATAATGAGTGCTTAAACGCTCTATTTTTCCTGCCTAAAAACATAGAAATAGTTACTAAATAGTTTCTTCCCTTTTGCAGCTCATGAAGACAGCGCTCTTCTAAGTACAAGTTACACTGTTTGATTGTTACCAATCGGTGGCAGCATTCTGCAACATGCTACTTGAGAGAAATCGCTGACAGGCTAATTTGAAACACTGCGCTTCAGTCTGTGCATTCATTAACTGCAGAACGCAGTCCCAAATCTTTACAGATAGTATAGTTTAAGCAGAAAAAAATGTTTTCTTAATAAAATACAATAAAGTACATTAAAGAAAATAAATTGGTATATTACACTCAAAGTGAAATCCAGACACCTTCATATTCCCTTTTAATGAGCATGAGACTTGTGTGAAAAGGACGGTGTAACCCAGATTGCTGTCATGCTTTGAAAATGACAGTGCAAAGGTCCCAGTTATGACGGAAATGATAAGAATACAAATATAATTTCAACTGTCTGTTAAAAAGCTTGAGTGAAAGTGTTAGAAAATGAAACTTTCAAGTTCATTTACCTATCAATTTGGTATCTATACAGAACTCCCTATCTGTAGCTTGTTATCTAGGGCTGCTAATTACACTGGGGGTGATAAAGATACGCATGCCCAGTTGGATAACTTAGTCACATAGATGTTTAATGTCTGTGTCATCATCAATAACTTGGGTAACCAAGCTTGACTCTTGGGTGTTGTATCATAAATTACATGAAAAAGTCCTCATTGTTGTTTTGTCATCTAATATGCCTGTAAACCATGATGCATATTTTCTTTTAATGAGACTTGAAACTCTCTTGGTTTTATCAAGTAATTCTGCATTGAATGGTGGCCATTGAGGTATTATCATTATTCTGATGTATAGATACATGATACCCACTGTGAGAGAATAGTAATCACTAGATAAACCCAAAACAGTGGAAGGAATTTATTGTGATTGCTTACAATACCCAACTTTCAAGCGCCTTTATCTTAACCTTCGCATTTTGTTATTTAAATTCCAGTTCCATTTCATTTCTACAACAGCTGGGCTCTCTTCTTTTTCACTTTAAGTGCTTCACATTTCACAGCACTGCACTACAGTGTCCCCTCAATCCATTTTCTTTTAGCTGCTTATTCTGTTCCTACCCCATATTTTCTATATCTTGCATTTGTAAGTTGGGGGGCTGTTTAGAACAAAAAAAATCCAAAAGCAAATAACTGATTAATCAAATGTGCTCTTAGGCCTTTAATACTAGTTAATATTTTCATAATGAATCTGACCGGGTAATCAGAGTTGTTAAAATGTTTTATGTTTAATACACGGTGGAATGTATAACCTACCAGTAAAACTATTTGATACACAGAAAGCAACTTGGGTTATTGTCCTGAACATTTCATTTAAAAAGCTTGCGTTTAAAAATATATATTTCAAAGTATTGTAGCATATAGCCCTTGAGCTTCACAGCCTAATTGAGCCAGTCACAGGATCTGTCTATGTGGCTAATTAGTGGTATACCTTAAAATGGTCACAGGACATTCGTTCATATTAAAGCTATATGGAAGTGTCATGGATTATGAATGCATCTGATGGAGGTGAATGAATAGTGTATGCAAACATTATTTTTTTTGCCTGAAAAAATAAACATTAATAATATTTCCCTAAAGTTTGCAACATTTTGAGAAGGAACACTCTTGAAAATCCAAGCTAAATTAGCATAAAATTCAGAATTACTTGTGGCCAATATGAGGCTGGTACAAGTGTGTATTTGTTTGCCTCTTACTGGAGACAAAGCTGCTCAGGAGGCAGCCATTATACTGACAGGTGATTTACTAGGATACCAATATGCTCAGCGGCTTGGATGCTATGCCATCGGTGTCTTGGAACACAAAAAAAAATCTATGTGTGCTCAATTACAAATATATACAGAATTCCTCAGTAAAATTATTTTATGAGACAAACGTAAAAAACGCAACATATGCCACAAACATATGCCTTTAAGAAGTGTCTGCAGCCACTCATTCAGATGTGTAAGTCACAATGAGCATGTGCTCGCCCTGTGTCACCCCTGGGAGTCATAACTCTTATTGGTGATCAATAACATGCAGAATCAGGGGGACAATCAGTGAGGATGAACGTGCAACTTTATGTCCATGAATCAATCTAAGTTTGACGGCTTACTTCATGATTGATAACATAATTATATAGATAGTCTGCAGATTGACATGGCTAAAGATTCAACATATTTATCTTTTTTATTCAGTAAATGAATAGTTTATGGGGAAATAAAAACATTTGGCGCGCTCAATCTTTTCCCCATCTTTTTAAATTCTCTCTAATAAGTGAAAAGCTGCAGAATAAGGAAAGTGTATGTTGCTGTTTTGTTTCCTTCTGCCTCCCCAAGTCACGGAGCCTGCGTATTCAGACTTCTCTCCACATTTCATTTTCAGACTCACAAATAAAACGGCTAAAGTAATTTCCTTAGTTACCGTATTTGCATTGTTTGTCACAATTTTATCACTCTTAGGCCTAGTTTACATTGTTGTGTATGCAACTATCAGTTCTCTGATAAAGAAACTCCAGACTGTGGAGTAAATTAGTGTTCTCTAGGCCTTATGCGACGGACACATTTATTTTCTTTGGAGTCAGAGGTTAAGTACATAAATGTATGCAAAATAGCAAGTCGTGGATTCCTTGAGACCTGCACTATTGGCAGATAACACAAAGGTGACTGCAGCTGATTAGAAGAGTTTGCTTTCTATGAGGGCATGCTGGTAGCAGCCTAATCAAAGTGCAACATTTGAATTTGCAAGTGTTCACCAAGGAAATATTGAGGTCTATCACACGTCTCATGACTAGAGAGAAAGTGGCCTAAATACTATTTTTTTATGTTACTGACCTGACAGTGACTATTCAGTATGGAAACATCGTAACAAATAATATTGAGGTATAGATGTAACTGTGAACCCGTGCTGGCTATATACGATGGACGCACAGCTCATGCCTGGTTTATACAATGTGTCAAATATGTACAACTCGCCACACATCACTTGTGCCATTTGTGTAATTGGAGCTATTTATCTGATTCCATTTATAGATGACATGTGATAAATATATGAAGATGTATGCGTCACCTTTGGGGTTTAGCTTGCAGTTTTCTAGAAATAAATTTGTTGAGTACCAGCAATGCACCATAATTATGTAATGCACCCAACATGGAGTTTTGTAGGCTAAAATGAAAGTGGCAGTGTTGGAGATTTTATTTTTTTATTTATTTTTTCCATGAAGATGTGATTTGTGAGTTTTGTAGGCCTTGTGGTAGATTGATTGCACCCTACAAGTTTTGTTGGTTTCTACTGATGGCGCTACCTATGAGTGCATTATGGTCCCACTATATTTTAATCAATAAAAGGTGTATATACACTGATACACTTAAAAAGTGCGTTTTTTATGATTTTATTTTAGCAAGTGGTGAGGGAAAAAAATGTCTCACATCTTCTCTAGAGTGAAGTTATTGCATTCACACTGCAGGTTCATGCCAGGAATATGATATATCTAGGCCTCTATTTATTTTTGTATACTTCATTTTATTATGAAGTATTTAAAAGCCCTGTTTATTCCTGCTTAAAATCATAAAAATAGTTCCTAACTGGTTTCTCCACTCTGCAGCTCATGAAGACAGCATAAGTAAAGGCGATGCACTGTCTCATAGTAACCAATCAGTGGCAACATTCTGCAACATGCTACTTGAGTAGTCACTGACAGGCTAATTTGAAACATTGCATTGCACTTCATGAGCTGCAGAAAGCAGGCCATAACCGGTACAGATTGTATGGTTAATGTATCTATTTAGTTTTGCAGCGTTTAAACAAAAATTAAAGGGCCACTTATTTCAAGAAAATGGACATGTTTGTAAAGAATATAATACTCGCATTAGAAGCTGTATAAGCTGTGGACATAAACATTTAAAAAAATAAATAATAATTTTTTAAGTCCTTGTTTATAAGTAAAGAAATTAATTTTGTGTCATTTTACATCACTTCCTGAGATGAGGGAACAAGGAGAGGTCAGAAGGAATTGTTAGTTAATTGCATCAGATTGACTTAAATGTTCAAGTCCTAAAATGTTAGACTTTGTGGCTTAATGAATTAAGTAACAAACGGTTAGTTCCTGTAAATAGTACCTTACTCTCACCTCTTTGTTAGACTAATAAGATTAGGAGGTGTTGGAAGCTGTCTGAAAACCCTACATATTTAGACATGTTCCAATCAACACTGTCTAGTTTGCTGGATTTCACACTTGCATCTGGATATTTAGTTAAAACACTATGACTGTCTCTTTAACAAATCTATAATTTTGTTCCAAATATGAAATCCCTCGGCATTTTCATGTCCAGCTCAAAATGGCAAACTTTAATCAATAAATAACTTTTCTATTAATATAGATGATCATGCCACTACAAAGCAAAACTTTTCTGCTTGATTTACTATTTGCTAGATTTTATTTATTTGCATCATAACATGTCTTTTATACTTCTAGGGTATTATTACATGCTTGGGCAAAAAAACATAAAGTCAAAATAATAGTATTACTTGGCACCCATAGCAAGGCTGATCAAGGTTGTTGCTTACTGGCTGAAAATATCTGGGGCTGATCATCTTATGCAATAAATCTATATGTGATAGCCCATCAAACTGTGACTTCATTATATTATTCAGTGTCAGCAGTATGTCTACATGCAATTTGCTTTGTATAAATAGTCTATGTGCTCATAATGTCCGTTTGAGTCATCCATTATAGAAACTTTGGTTTTATGGATCTGTAAGGACCCCCCTCACCCGGTGAGGGTCTTGTAAGAAATGGATGGCTTTCTGAGGGGGTGTACTAGCCAGTTTTGCTTGAGGTGGGAGATATTTCCTGAAATGTTTGTTTTTGGGGAGGAGGGTTTGAACCATCTGTGCATATCCTGCTGCCCCATTCATATGCAACCCACCAGCACCCCCTCCCAAATGTTTATCTGCCAGTAGGATAAGGCTCTGGCCTGCTGTTTTTTTTGGGGGGAGGAGGGAGGGGGTAGGCTTGTATCAGGTTTCATGTTATGGATAAGGGCAGAACAGACTCACAACACACAGTACAGGTAACACACACAGAGTTAGGACTAAGGATCCATATTCTACTCATGTAAGTATATATCTATAAGTATATAGTTCGTACTAAGCAGTTTTATCTTAAATTGTTTCCTAAATCCAGTTTTGCTCTGTGTGTGTGTGTCTATATGTTTGTGTATATATATTTAATATATGTATATCTGTGGATATATATCTTATCATTACAGTCCTCTTCCACAGTGTTAGTCTGCTGTGTTTAGGCATATTTGGGTGTTTTACAGTCATGCTTTGCTGTTGAAGTATGCATATAGATATGTAGTCTTATCAGTTTTACACCCATGCTCTGTAGCCGTATTCAGCAACTTATGCCTAATCGGCTGTACACATTTTCAGAGTTATAATTGTGGCTGTGACTTTCAGCAAGTTATACTGGGAGATAGTACTGACTCATATTGCCTGTAACCTCTTTCTGTATCTTACTGCCACTACCACATGTGTACTTAACTTATACTGGTATAAGTAACTTCTGTTTTTTAAAATGTATTTACTAGTTCCTAAAACCAATGTCTATGAACCCAGAGGCCCAGGATATTCTGTGCCTCTTCACCACCATCCTTGCCCTCTTTCTTCAGTGTACATGCAAGTCCCCCATGCAACACATTTTATACATTAGAACTGTACTCTTGTTGCTTTAGCAAACTCTATGCTGCCTAATGCTCATGTAGGAGTTGGCATGTCTTGCACCCGCATTGTTTCACATGCATCATAGCTTTGAATCCCCTTAAGTTATCAGAATCTGGCATACACTAGGTACAGCTGCAAATTGAAACCTGTTCATTTGTGTTTGTACAGGAAGATATCCATTTCCAAAGTAGATTTTCACCCTGTGATTTATTTTTTATTTATTTTTTTAAATAAAAAGTTTGTGATTTACCTCGTTATGTTTCTGCGTCCCTTTTGTAACACTGCTAGGGAGCAATATTTTGTCCTGTTAGGTTTCTTGCATCCGCACACGTTTCCCAGTTCACTAGTTTTGCCAGTGAAAAATGCTGATATCATAATGTTGCAGTGTCTCTGTACCCAGGGGTCTACCCCCTGCAGTTAAAATCATTTGGCTCCGGGTGCGTCCAAAGTTCTTACCTCTGGCGTTAGCATTAGAATAGGCTCCTCCGTGGCCAGGTTATCTCCTTATTAGCAACTCCTGCCCTGGGGCATAGCTGCTGTTATCCATGTATTTCCGTGGGAAACACTTCCCCTATAAAGTTATATTTTTACTATTATGGTAACAATGCCTAAAAAATATTGTATGCAGTTTGCTTAGTTTTTAAACTCTAATCGCAATACCACCCAAACATATATGCTTCTAATGTCCATTAATCACTTGTGTACCATATTCATATAGAGGTTGGTCTATATCACATGCTTTTACTGGGAGCACTGATCCTTTGTGGGGGCTTCTTTGTCATAGCTGATTTTTGTTCAGCTGTCTTGTTCTGTCAGTAGCACCCACTTGTATTTCATTCCTTTAAGTGTATGTGTGGTCTATATGGGTCTGATTTAACACTACTGTTGCATGTAGGATGTGTTTTGGATATTTAATCATGTACATGTAATCTCTTAGGATTAGCACGGTTACCCTTTCATATCCATGTTTAAATATATACAATATTAGGTTTGCATGTGTGTGTTATCCATCAGTTCCTAGATATATCCATTATTTTGAAAGTGTGCCGGGCCTGAGAGTGTTTGTTTGGGGACCATATATAAACCATATCTCTCAATTGTAATTTCCTTAGTCTGATCTGCAGCTTTTAAGTCTCCTTGTTTTATTTTCTGAAACCACAGACACTTAAAGGGGACCCTATGCAGCAGTACGTGAGATGAGCAAAGCCACACAGCCTATAGGAGGACCCCCCACTGCCCCTTCCCCTGGACTTCAACAGGTAAGGCATACACATAATGACATGAGTATTAGTAAGCAGAAAACTTGTCTATGTATATTTACCAATTTTAAAGGCAATAGCTAGACTGCTTTATATAAGAGTTATGTAAATGTATTATACTATAGGCATGTTAGAGCCTTTCCTCTGCAAATACTATATCTTAAGTCACTGGGCGAGGCAGAGGTGCTTTAAAATCTATACAGTTTTCTTGCTGCCTTGCGTTGCTTAATAGGAAGTGTAAAAGTTTGTTCTTCAATGGCGGTTGTGTTATGGGGTTATTGGTTTTATGAAGAAGGATTTTGTGCTGCAGCACTGTTTGGCTGTCTGCGCACCGAGCTAGTTGTGTAATGTGAAGGGGAGTTGATACTTGGGGAATGGTCTACTACTCGCTTACATGGGAAGGGGTTCTGGCTTGTCTAGCTCTGTATTCAGTGAGCTTAGGGTTCTATTTCAGGTGGTGCATTTTGTTTATGGCGTGTGTGCATCTTGTGAATGTATTTGATTGTTGGAGGCTTTTCTGTTGCTGGCTTTCAGTGTCTGTTGTGTATACATCCAATATTTTATACTAGGTATTGCTGACAGGCTCTCAGTCCTGTTTGTCTCCCCTGCAGTCTGCTTTCCCCTCTGGACCCACGGCCCCCGTGGTGTTTGGGCCTCCTCAGACTCCACAAATGAATACGCCATCTCAGTCAAGGCCGGTAAGTAAACATATGATTATTCAGGGCTGATATTTGGGGTACTTTATCACATTCTACTGCATGGCTGTTAATATACCATGTCTCTACCTTGGTTTTCTATGCTTCCACTATCATTCATATTTTTCTGCTCACCCAAATGCCCTTGTCTTATTTTCAGTGTAATCCCCTTCTCCTCCTTGGTTCTTTCTGTTCTCTCCCCTTTCTTCCCTTATTATATGCCACCCCTTTCCTATCTGCACTTATGCACCCTTCTTAGAATCACTTTGTTTTGCTGTGTCTTTCTCCTTAAGTCTTGTATCCTTTATGATCTCCTTGCCCATTTGTATAATCACTGACATTAAGCTTAGACCCCAACCACTTCTACCTTGATGTCCCTCTCAGGTAATTTTTCATATTTGTCTCTTCCCTTCCCCCTCCCCCCTGCTTCTTGCTTTTGTCTCCTCTGCTGCTTCTAACAGGCAGGATTCAGATCAATTCAGGTAACCTTTCATCTTCTCACTAACTACTGCTGCTTTGGGGCTGGTAATGGGTATCTTTGAACAGTGTGTTTGGGAGTAAGATTAGTACCTACCAACAGAACCTGGGAGCAATGGGGAAAAGTTTGGTTCCTCTGTAGGGTTACAATATATACCCCTCCTGTTTAGATAAGGAATGCTTTACTTAAGGAAGTAATTGGGTTGGTGCTATTCACTCTAGGTCAGACAGTATTGATACAAGCCTTATTCTAGGAATGGATGATGACTTTTTCTCTCACTTATCCTCCAGCATTATTACCAAAGCAGGACCCAACCTCCCAGCAGTGCCACCAGAGTACAGACTGGATCTTCTGCTAGAGCAGTGCCTCCTGCTCATGTATACCCTGCAGGCTCCCAGGTGATGATGATCCCCTCACAGCTCTCATATCCCTCTCAGGGCTACTACATTCAGGGGCAGGTGAGTCAGGTAGCCTTAAATGCATGCCTCCTTTCCCGTTTGTATATTATATTGTTTGAATATTTTTTCTGCCCCAAAAACAAGAATGTGCCATTCCTTCTGAGCAATGATTTAATCCTATGGCAAATCTGTTGCAGTTAAATTGTAGGCACCCTTGCATGACAGATGCATGTTTCAGCTGAAATACACCCAATACAGAGATAAACTAAAAGGACCGCTGTATACAAGTTTGTTTCCTTAAAGACATACTGCCTGTGTAGGCAGCCTGCCAAATTAGAATTGAATCACATGGAATAAAAATAAAACATTTACACTTCAAATCTTATTCTGCCTACATGGGCAGTATGCATTTAATAGAAAAACATTTTATTCAGTGTTCCATTTTAAGATGATTACACCAAAATTCTAAACCATATACTTGATTAAGGTCTATGGTGTTTTTGTCACTTGGTGGAGGGACAAAACCAGCCGGGCTTGTTTTATTGACTTATTGCTTTCTTATAGGGCCGCTCTTACGTGGTACCAACTCAGCAGTACCCTGTGCAGCCTGGTGGTCCTGGATTCTTTCCTGGTGCCAGTCCTACAGAGTACGGCACATATGGTAAGTATGTAGGCTTAATCTTATGTTGCTTGTTTTAGGTAGAATGGCAGTATGGAAGTTTTTTTTTTCTTCGTGTTTTGAGTTGGAGGCACCTTTCTTCGTCTTTGAGTTTCATGTCATTTTGAAACATTGATACAAGTATAAGATTCACCTTACTGCTAAATACCAGAATAAAGTGTTAAAAAGGCAATTAAAGGTAACTTCATTTGCTTTCAGCAAAGATATCTCTGATGCATCCATTGCTTTGGGGTGTGAACAGCTTGAAGTATAATGTAAGCAGCACATCCCTTCCATACATCAAAGCAAAATGAACTAATTTGATGTTAACGTTATGCACTGGGAGGTTAAATACTTGGGACGTCTGAAGTCTTAAAGCCAAAATGAACCAACGGATAATGCACTGGGGGGTTGAGTTTTTAAAGTGGCCTCTATTCCTTCCTTCACTTTGTTAGATGAGCAGACACAAAGCTGTGAATTTCTATATTACATCTTCTAAAACGCAACATGGCCAGCAGCATCCAATTGGTCACATGTGAAGCTGCTTTTAGTGCTGTCTGCATTAAGAGATGCAACATAGAGAAAATAGAAACACCTATATGATGGCCTCCAGAGCAGAGCAAAGTTATTTAAAAAAAAAACTCATAATCTGATTGCACAAATTAGCTTTGATTATCCTAGATGCAATTTATGTGTTTTGTACTACAGTATATCTTTAAATGTATTCTTTTCAGAACTTGTTTTTCATGCAAACAAAATATGTAATTTTAAACCATTCTCATTGAAATATAGTATGTTTTTTATGTCACTTTAAGCTGTGATGTAGGCTGATTTGTTTAATTTTGTGAAGAGATTGAAATAACCTCTACAAGGACATTAGATATAGAACTGAATTCAGCTTGAACAAATACATTTGTAAATCTACACACATTTTTGCTCAACTTGGTGTTGCAGGCAATTCTAGATGTCGTCTGATTCCCCAACTTTGTCTTAAAACTCTATGCAAACAGAATTTGGCACCTCCGTCACATTGAAACTAGAATCACAAACCAATGTGCTCCTAGGCAAGCTGGTTGTAGCGAAGGAATTGTAAGAATAGCACATTTAGGGATTCTATTTGAATGTCTAAAAAATAAGTTAATTAAACTTATTTCCTGAAAAAAAATCTCAAATAGTTGATGCACTGCACTCTGGGAAAACTGGGTGGGGATATGCAAATGAGACCACAATGCATGCTACTATATACATGGCTTCTTTTAAGTTTATGCTTACTGTATACATACATACATACATACATAATTTCTTTTCATTCCGTGACACATTATCCACTTCCAAAATGACCTTTTGTTGATATTTGTGTGTTTAGAGAATTTAGAAATCTTTAAGCTCTCCCCAACGGTTGTTTTTCTCTCCCATCCAGCTGGAGCTTACTACCCTGCACAGCAACAGTTTCCCGCAGGAGTGCCAGGTGCTCAGGTTATGATGAATCAGCCCCAGGCAATTCCTCCAAAGAGAGAGCGCAAGACTGTAAGTCATGGAGAGCTTCAGATACAGAGTGTGGCAGTCTGGGTTATATGTAGATGTTTAATGCTGAGGCAGTTTCTGAATTATGCAGCGTATAAAATAGATCAGGTGCTACATTGTACGGTCCTCTATTTATTTCCTCTTTATTTTCTTTGCACTCCTCAATAACGTGTTACGCCTCTGCTTACATTCATGAGTCCTGTACTAGCTGGACGTTGTTACATGTGATGTTAATAGGCCATTTTAATCATTTTTCATGTTAAACCTTTTGTAGTTCACAATAAATATAAAAAAATACATGTGCAAACAGAAGTAAATCTGACTAAAGCTTTATTTTAAAACGTTTACCTCATTAGTGGTACCTGCTGTACTCGTTCCCCACCTATTTTTGTCCTGAGCATGATTTGAAATTGTTCACTTCCTTTGAGAACATTGTTCAAGCCTTACTAAAACAGATGAATCCATGCTATATCAACGAGAAAGGTGGGGAGGGATATAGCAGGAGACATTGAGATAAACTGTTTTTAAATGATATTTTCTAGCTAAAGAATTGCTTTACTGATGTTTGGACATGTAATTGTAATGTTAAAGGGCCACTTAATTTTGGACCACATCACAGTAAATATCGCCTAAAAGCATGTTGAAATGCTTTTTGAATTTTTTAAATACGTATATTTTTCTCCGAATTCAATAATGGAAAGTCCATGTTTACTTGAGTCACTGACTCCCCTTTTGCACACTACATAGAGCTGAAGCTGCATGTCTGGAAAACAAACAGTGTTTACCCTCAAAAGATCAATCTGTGCAGATCATAGTATGTTGGAAACACTTAAATAGGTCAGGTATGGGTTAACTTTTGAGAGCAGTTTTCCCCTGAACTTAGGAATATAAACAATCTCTTACCTCACTGCACCATAGTGCTCTGTTAAATAATGCGTTTGTAAACAGACTTAAATATTTAGATTTTTTTTTTTTTTTTAGCTGTCATTAGTGTGATAAAATAAAATACAACATTATTTTAACATACAATCTTGTGCTCTTTCATACCATGAAGAGCAATTACAGTGAGGTAAATGGCCCCTAGATGAATGTGAAGAAAATAAAATTGAAGACTTAAATTGTGTTCCATGTCCCTTTTTTAAATTAATGTAGCTAAAACCCTTCTCTAATGTTTTTACTAAAATGTTGGTGACCTTTTGCATTAAGTTTCTCCTCTTCACTCGCTCTTCCCTCTATATTGCACTCTAAGTCTGTTTCCCCCTCCAACATTCTGATTCCTTTTTGTCAACAGCCAGTACATTTATTATTTATAAATATGCTGGTAAATAATAATAGTATTCATAAAGTACAGTGAATGCATAAGACAAACAAGCATACTACTGTAGAAGATGTAGTGTCCCCTGATCTGGTAAGAGCTCATAATCTTACCAGGTTATGGTTAGTGGTATTGTAGACAAAAGGGGAGCTCTGAGTTAAGGCCTAGTGCCAAGTAACTTTTTGGTTAATGTATGCAGCACCTGAAAGACACTGGATTGTGTGGTAACACGTCAGTACTTCAGAAGTGGTGCTATGTAATGCCTGGTGTGTTTGAGTGCATATGTAAGATTGTCCTGGTACCAGGCAGCTGCTTTATGACCTCACAGGCTGAGAGGGGGGAGGAGGAGGCGGCTTTCCACTGCTCCTGCATGGAGTTACTGCTCTGTGCCAGATGGGGGTGGGGAGTGGGATTTAGCTGCTCTTTAGAAATGCTGGCTTCCTCCCACCTACTATGCAATGTGTGTGGGAGGGGGCCAGTACGATTTCTCCACGTGGCTGTTCCTGGGACCCGGAAGCTGTCTTAATCTCTTCCTGTAATTGCATGGTGGTGACACGGGCACCGTCTGATTTTCCTGTCTGAGGCCAAAAGGGGGTGGCATCGGAGAGCACATAAGTGAAACGGAACGAAAATGCTTGAGCTGATGTTTTAACCACTTAATTACCGCATGGGATTTCTAACAAGTTCGTTAGGAAAACTCTTGAACCGTACAGGAGTTAGGTATAAGTCTTCTCTGCCTTCCATCATCAGATCAGGATTCGGGATCCCAATCAAGGAGGAAAAGACGTTACAGAAGAAATTTTATCTGGAGGCAGAACAATTTCAACACCAACTCCTCCCCAGGTGAGGACCCTCACAACAATTCATTTCAATTAACTTTTTTACAAGGGGTTAATGCTTGAGCCATAAATGCTTGAGGGGTAAAATGCTTGAGGTTTAAATATTTTAATACAAGTGAGTTGGTGAGGATTTTTTTTTGAGTACTTCTCTAACTACTTTCTGTGAGATTACATTTCCTTTATTTTGATTAACAAGTATATAAGTACACCTGGTGCAGGTTTAGTTTAGTTGCTACTTTATGCTTGTACAGACTGACCAGCCTGGGCCTGGTAGCCATGCACCTAGCATCTTTATGATGTAGCAGTGAGACCCCCTCTGTAGGCCATAGTAGGGGGGAAGCTAAAGTCTCCTTGTCCTGTCTCTTCATCTTGTCCTGTCCCGTTTGACCCCTCTAGTCAGCAGCTGGAGGCCTAGAAGTGCAGGCGAATGGAGAGAGCACCCATGTGCCTGTCGTAGTGCGTCCTGGTAAGTGTGGGTATGATGGACTGTATGTCTCAAAGGGATGCTAAATTCATCAAGCCTGTTTTAACGTTTTAGTTTTTTAATAAAAAACAATTCACATACCTTTAAGCAATTTACTATCTAGTGAGCCCATTTTGCCTACCTAAACTTTAAAGCACCACTGTACAATGAAAAATATATATTTTATATATGTTTGTTTATTTTCCTAGTCAGACAGTTTCCAATGAGGGAAACGTTCACATTCGCTAGTTTTTTAATGAAAAGAAAAAAAAGTTTTAACTGATGGACCTTGGAGGGTACCATTATATTTTGGTGGAAGTTACATGCGTTTGACAGGAGTGGACATGGATTTTAAAGCAGATTTTGCATTTATTGATGAAAAGATTGTGGTGTCAAATCTAGACCTATAGAGTTCCCTAAAAAAAAACAGATTTTCTTTAAAAACCACAGCTGCTAATATTGTTAGTTTATTAAACACTTCACAAAGCCTATTTTCCTGAACTACAGGGGTCTTTTAATACTAACAGAAGCCTTAAGACAGGGGTGTCCAAACTTGGTCCTGGAGGGCCGCACACCGTCCTGGATTTGTGGATATCCTTGCTGCAGAGAGGTGAGACTATTGCTTCTTCAGTCATCCCGATAGACTCACCTGTGCACAGAAAGGAATTCCTCAAATCCAGGATTGTGTGCCGCCCTCCAGAACCGAGTTTGGACACCCCTGCCTTAAGCATATCTAATTGTTTGTTCGGAGTTGACATTCTCTTAAATGTGTGTGTCTAAACAATTTGAATTTACCATTGTTTCTACAATTTGTTCGCTCCTTTGTTGTATTTAGTATTCTGGAGCAATGGAAGGGGCAGACAGATACCCACTGTAATGTGTTTTAAAAAGTGTAAATAATACCCCCCCAAAAAATGCCTTTACATTTTAATGGTTTTAAAGTTTCTTCTTGTTTACTGACCATTGAGTGGTTGTTGAGGTAATGGTTAAGTATTGCTGGGGTCAGTGTGTTCGTTTTTTTTAGTGTTTAAAACTATCTCTCTTAAAACCTTCCATTTCAGATGACGGCTCAAAAAACACCCAAGTGTTGATCAAGCCGGCTTCTGATAGCCCATCACCCCCTCTTCCTGCAGAGGCTGAGCCAGACATGACAGATGTCTGTGTTACAGACATGCCAGTAGAAGACACTATACCTGATGTGGCTCCACCATTGCTAGAGATTCCCACAACGAAAGAGGTGCCTCTAATAGAGACCCATGTAATACCAACAGTATCACTTCAGGAAGCTCAAATTCCAGAGGCAGTATCCCCTGTAGAGACCACCCACACCCCTCAGGAAGTTCCTGATGTAGATACTCCTATGACACCAGAGCCACAACCAGAAATTGTCACATCACAGCCTGTGACTGAGAAACTCCCACCTCCACAGCCAGATATTCCTGCTCTGCTGAAAGAGGAGTCGCCTATATTAACTGCAGAAGCCATACCCACCATCCAGCCCTTTACTCTAGAACAACAAGCTGAACCTAGCCCCCCAGAGCCAGAGGAGCCGACTCTGGAACCTACACAGGAGGAGGTTACACAAGAACTTCCAGCTTCCTCAGCAGAGCTCCAAACTAATGGGTTATCGGAGGAAGTAACAGTGCCCCCCATACAGCCACAAACACTATCAACTTGCCAGTCTGAACCCACTTTGGAATCTCCCATTGCACAGCCTGATGAGTTGCTCTTAACAAATGGAGAGGGGAATCCTGGAGAGCAAGAACCTAAAACGCAGGACACCCAGCCAGAAGCCCATGTGAGCCCCATTGCTGAGCCTGAGGTTCAAATACCTGCTGCTAACAACCCTCCAAAGGACGAGGAGAGAGAGAAGTCTCCCGTAGCTGAACTGTCTGCCCCATCGCAGGCAGCTGCTTCATCACAAGCTGCTGCTGCAGTTGCTGCTCCAACACCGATTATAGAGAATCCAGTTCAGTGTGAGTATAATGGGTAATGGGGAGACAGGGTTTTGAAATGGATTGGATTTTTACACAATTATTTAAAACTTAGGAGTTGGACTATTCTTCTGAAATGAGGAATGCAATACGTATATAAAGACATGTAATCAACACATTTTTTATGAGAAGTAAAATTATAGGTATATTGGTTTTCTGGCTCCGATGATTTTTGTTTAGCCCTAGATTAGATCATTTAATTGACACTCAATGTTATTTTTGTAGAAATATCTGACTTTTCATTTTGTTCCTTTAGTAGAGCAGATTATTTTTTTCTATTGAAATTTTTAGGTAATTTTGTATTGATCAGCTGGTACATGTTGGGATATTGCTGTATACAAGGATTAATTGGCTTCACATTTCCTGACCACTCTGATCTTTCACCTGTAGCTGCTGTGTCTGTTCCCAAGAAGAAGCGGAAAATGAAGGATTTGAACAAGAAGGAAGCAGTAGGAGATCTTCTAGATGCGTTTAAAGAGGTGATTAACTAATAGCCTCTCTCGTTCTCTCTCTCGTTCTCTCTCTCTCGGTCTCTCTCTCTCTCGTTCTCTCTCTCTTTCGTTCTCTCTCTCTCTCTCGTTCTCTCTCTCTCTCTCGTTCTCTCTCTCTCTCTCGTTCTCTCTCTCTCTCTCTCGTTCTCTCTCTCTCTCTCGTTCTCTCTCTCTCTCTCGTTCTCTCTCTCTCTCTCGTTCTCTCTCTCTCTCTCGTTCTCTCTCTCTCTCTCTCGTTCTCTCTCTCTCTCTCGTCTCTCTCTCTCTCTCGTTCTCTCTCTCTCTCTCTCGTTCTCTCTCTCTCTCTCTCGTTCTCTCTCTCTCTCTCTCGTTCTCTCTCTCTCTCTCTCGTTCTCTCTCTCTCTCTCTCGTTCTCTCTCTCTCTCTCTCGTTCTCTCTCTCGTTCTCTCTCGTTCTCTCTCTCGTTCTCTCTCGTTCTCTCTCTCGTTCTCTCTCGTTCTCTCTCTCGTTCTCTCTCGTTCTCTCTCTCGTTCTCTCTCTCTCTCTCTCTCGTTCTCTCTCTCTCTCTCTCGTTCTCTCTCTCTCTCTCTCGTTCTCTCTCTCTCTCTCTCGTTCTCTCTCTCTCTCTCTCGTTCTCTCTCTCTCTCTCTCGTTCTCTCTCTCTCTCTCTCGTTCTCTCTCTCTCTCTCTCGTTCTCTCTCTCTCTCTCTCGTTCTCTCTCTCTCTCTCTCTCGTTCTCTCTCTCGTTCTCTCTCTCTCTCTCTCTCGTTCTCTCTCTCTCTCTCTCTCGTTCTCTCTCTCTCTCTCTCTCGTTCTCTCTCTCTCTCTCTCTCGTTCTCTCTCTCTCTCTCTCTCGTTCTCTCTCTCTCTCTCTCTCGTTCTCTCTCTCTCTCTCTCTCGTTCTCTCTCTCTCTCTCTCTCGTTCTCTCTCTCTCTCTCTCTCGTTCTCTCTCTCTCTCTCTCTCGTTCTCTCTCTCTCTCTCTCTCGTTCTCTCTCTCTCTCTCTCGTTCTCTCTCTCTCTCTCTCTCTCTCTCTCGTTCTCTCTCTCTCTCTCTCTCGTTCTCTCTCTCTCTCTCTCTCGTTCTCTCTCTCTCTCTCTCTCTCTCGCTCTCTCTTCTCTCTCTCTCTCTCTCTCGTTCTCTCTCTCTCTCTCTCTCTCGTTCTCTCTCTCTCTCTCTCTCGTTCTCTCTCTCTCTCTCTCTCGTTCTCTCTCTCTCTCTCTCTCGTTCTCTCTCTCTCTCTCTCTCGTTCTCTCTCTCTCTCTCTCTCGTTCTCTCTCTCTCTCTCTCGTTCTCTCTCTCTCTCTCTCGTTCTCTCTCTCTCTCGTTCTCTCTCTCTCTCTCTCGTTCTCTCTCTCTCTCTCTCGTTCTCTCTTTTTTCTCTCGTTCTCTCTTTTTTCTCTCGTTCTCTCTTTTTTCTCTCTCTCTCTCTTTTTTCTCTCTCTCTCTCTTTTTTCTCTCTCTCTCTTTTTTCTCTCTCTCTCTCTTTTTTCTCTCTCTCTCTCTTTTTTCTCTCTCTCTCTCTTTTTTCTCTCTCTCTCTCTTTTTTCTCTCTCTCTCTCTTTTTTCTCTCTCTCTCTCTTTTTTCTCTCTCTCTCTCTCTTTTTTCTCTCTCTCTCTCTTTCTTCATTGTGATACCAAGACTTCTTTTCTTAGGCAGGTGATGGGTCTGCAGAAATTGAGCCCGCTCCTAAGCCACCAAGTGTGGCTCCTGAGCCAGAAGTGGCTCCTACTGTCACTCCGGAGGAGCAAGATGAGACTTGGGAAGAGAAGGAAGATAAGATTGACGCAGAGAACATTAAACCTGGGGATCACAAGTACAAATATAAAGAAGGTGAGTAGTTTGCATACTGACCAAGTGCTGTCCAAGCACCCTATTTGTTTATCCCATAGTAAATATATATATATTTTTTTTAGAGCTTTGTAATTCACATTAACTTAAGTCATGGGTTGTCAAATCTTGCGTCAAAGTGAGGTAGTCAGAAGACATTTTTAAGGAGGCAACACACTGTTTGTAACCTAACCAGATGAATTTAAGAGCCATGTGCTTAGTCGTATTTGTTCCTTCAGCCCTGGCTTAACACAGCTGAAGGAACAAATAAGATTTGAAGCACATAGCTCTTAAATTAATAACCATGATAATATTTTAGTAATAAGTATCAATGTAACAAAGTTTTATTTGCACTGTAGTTTAATTAAAGGGACGCAGTCGTAGGTGAACTATATATTCCTTGACTTTCCTAGCATTTTCTCAGATTTATCACACATTAGGACACTAGTAATGGTTCAGTGTGTAATCTGTTTACATTGCTGTATTTACACAGAGCAATGGAAACCTTTAAACCCAGAGGAGAAGAAGAGCTATGACAGAGAGTTCCTGCTTGGCTTCCAGTTCATTGTGGCCAGCATGCAGAAACCAGAAGGGCTGCCACAGATCTCAGATGTAGTTCTGGATAAGGTAGGTGCTTCTTCCCCAGTCTTATTTAATGTATGTATGGATTACTCCCCTGCGTTTTGTTTTGTGATAATGATAACTTTGGACAGAATAAAGACTAGCTAAGTTGCTGTAATAGGTTTTCATTTTTTTCTTTTTTGAGTCCTTATATGTCATAATATAGAAGGGAGTGCTTGAGGCATGCACATACATTATACTTGTACAGGGTACACTGAAACTGAAACACAAGCAACTGGTGCATTCACTGTCTATTTTCAGGCACCTACCAGTTTTACCTAGTTAATACTTCAAGGCTACAGCATCTTCACACTGGGGATTATTCTGGATCAATTTCTCTGTTGTGAGAAGAGATTAAGGGGTAGGGGTAGTTGTCACTGACCCAGACAGACTAAGTGGATATGTCATACCCATTTAACATACAATAACTAATGATTGTGAATGCACTAGACATACATGACATTTTCTGCAAATGTAATAATTTTATCTTATTCTTTTTATTTTTTATTTACTTTTTCTTTTTAATCAGGCTAACAAAACACCTCTCCGCCCACTGGATCCAACACGCCTGACTGGTATGAACTGTGGACCAGACTTCACCCCTTCATTTGCTAACCTAGGCCGCCCTGCCATGGGTAACCGTGGTCCGGTAAGTGAATTTCTTGATACTTTTAAAATCTTGTACTGCCTTAGAATTTGTATCTTCTATTCATAAATCACTTTCAAGCATATTAATCACTGCTAGAAAATGTGTTCTGGATGTTCATGCTCTGTTTTTGTTCATTTGCAGCCAGCAGGTATGGGTCCAAGGCGATCTCAGCAGGGTCCTCGTAAGGAACCTCGCAAAATCATTGCAGCAGTATCTCTTAATGAGAATGTTCAGTTGAATAAAGCAGAGAAAGCATGGAAACCAACCAACAAAAGAGCTAGTGAAGAAAATGATCCAGATAACATAAAAACACAGGTGAGCGGGCAGTGATCTCTGTGGGGTCCATTGGTACAAGATTAATTTCACATTTCATTAAATACAGTAAATGCTTAGATCAATATGTTCTTCCTTTTTATTATGCTATGCTGTGTGCAAACATCAATAATTGTTTCTTAAAATGTGTATTTCTTTGCACCTGCCTCTATGCGCCATATTACCAGTGGATGACCTTGCCCCTGTCTGCCTTCTGCCCTCTTGGTGATCCCAACCCTCTTCCTCCTTTCCCTTTTGGTGACCCAGCACTCATTCTGTCCACAGGAATTATTCCGGAGAGTGCGTAGTATCCTGAACAAGCTGACCCCTCAGATGTTTCAGCAGCTGATGAAGCAAGTTACCGACCTCGCCATAGACACAGAGGATCGACTCAAGGGTGTTATTGACTTAATATTTGAGAAGGCCATCTCTGAGCCAAACTTCTCTGTTGCATATGCCAATATGTGCCGTTGCCTTATGGGGGTAAGACTACAAAACAAGAGCACAGTCCTTCAAAATGAAGTGTGCAATGTTCTGAACAATAACCTGTCTTGTGTACTTTGCTGCGACTAGTGTACTTATGCAAACCTTTAGTCTGTAAGAGCCTCAAATAGTCTGAGTTTTATTGTGCCTTTTCTGACTTGCCATTGTGGACTGACCCAGCATGCATCCTATGAAGGCAAATTATTAATACAGTTTTGATATTTAATGACTCATTCTTACCAACCTGCATTAATTACAGCCTCAATCTTAATTTCAGTTTGGCTATTGTGGGAGTGGACATTTTGCCTAACACAAAACCTGGGAGGAAACATGGATTCAGAAAGCATCTATTTTTTTTATTGAAATACTGCCACTGTAAACTTTCAATTGAAAACAGAGATGTATAGAATTTTTTAAGTCCAATCAGGATAACTCTCCTTCAAGCTTCAGGAAGCTTAGCTGTCAGATGGAATCCACCATGACACAAGCAGTCAGCTCAATTCAAAATGTTCTTTAAGCCATGAACATAATATTTTTGCATAGCTGCTTATAGTGTTTGTTATATACTTCACAAATATGATATTTCCTAAATAATCGTGGTTTATTAACGGAGTGGTAGCTTTATTTAGCTCACTTACTGTGTGCTTATCCAGACCAGTGCTTGCGCATACACAAATGGATAGTGTGCCTCTGGCTGGCATATCAAACATGCCTATAGTCATATTTTATTTTAGCTACACATTGGTTAAAGCCATTGCGATCAGGACAAATTAAATTTAAAAATTTTCAGTGACTTTTGGCAATCCATTCAAGTGTTTAATTTATAACCGCTCTGTCATCCTTGTGATACTATCTGTGACAGTTTTTAATGCCTCTTCACAATTTGTTCTTAGCTTAAGGTCCCAACCACAGACAAGCCAGGAGTTACTGTGAACTTCAGAAAGCTGCTTCTGAACAGGTGCCAGAAGGAGTTTGAGAAGGACAAGGATGATGATGAGGTGTTTGAGAGGAAGCAGAAGGAAATGGATGCTGCCGCAACAGTAAGAAATTAACCTCTATTGAATTTTTGTGAACTGTAGCAATCAAGTTTCCTTAAAGTCTACATTTTGTTAACGTTGCCTCCCTTTGAATTCATGTACAACAATTCTTCCCTCCGTTTCCGTAGCCAGAGGAAAAGACACGTCTAAGTGAGGCGCTTGTGGAGGCCCGAGACATTGCACGACGACGCTCTTTGGGAAACATCAAATTCATTGGCGAGCTTTTCAAGCTGAAGATGCTGACAGAGGCTATAATGCACGATTGTGTAGTGAAACTATTGAAAAACCATGATGAGGAGTCGCTTGAGTGTTTATGTCGTTTATTATCCACTATTGGAAAAGATTTAGATTTTGAAAGAGCTAAGGTCAGGACCATCCCATTAACTTCCTAGACTCATCCCAGCAGCTAGCTAGCTAGCTAGCTCTCTCTCACTCTCTTTTAATCTGCTCACTTCTCCTTTTCCTTTCTTAGCCTCGAATGGATCAGTATTTCAATCAGATGGATAAAATAATTAAGGAAAGGAAGACGTCATCTCGTATCAGATTCATGCTGCAGGACCTTATTGATTTGCGAATGGTAAGGTTTCACCACTCTTCAAACCCAATTAATTTCTTCAATTATCGGTTGGCCTAAGCACTATATTGTCTTCTAAATTACTTTGAGTTTTATATCAAGTGGTCACTTGTTTCCAGAGCCGACTCATGCTCTGCTTACAGCTGTAGATAATGTTTCCCTCAAGCAGCGATTCATGTTTTTGGGTGCATTTCAGTCTTTCATTCTTATTTCTTATAATATCCTTTTCTCACCTACCGGTTTTCTGATTTTTGCTTTCATACATTTAGTGTTGAAATATGTAACCATCTGTTGTCTAATAACTTGATATTTGCTCCATTTTAGTGTAACTGGGTTCCTCGTCGTGGTGAACAAGGACCCAAAACGATAGACCAGATCCATAAAGACGCAGAGATGGAAAAGCAAAGGGAGCAGGTCAAGGTGCAGCAGCTTATGTCAAAACAGGACAAAAGGCGTGAGCCACCAGGGCGGCCCACAGGTAGCCGTGGCAGCCAACCCACAGATGATGGCTGGAATACTGTGCCCATAAGTAAAGGAAGTCGGCCTATCGACACCACCCGTATCAGCAAGATTACCAAGGTAAGGAAATGGAGAAATTTCTATATCATTTAAAAGAGGGAAAGATTATGGGGTAGTGATGTTTGGGGATTTATCATACAAAACCCCTGCAGGAGATAATTATATCAAGTGACTTTATGTTTTGTTTCATAGCTTGGTGCCATTGATTCTAACCAGCTGCTTGCACCTGGTGGTCGTTTAAGTTGGGGTAAAGGCAGCAGTGGAGGAACTGGAGCCAAACCAGCAGAGTCAGGTATGCTGATTTCAAATAACGCAATTTTAAAGCCGGCTTCATGGAGTAGCATCTAACTGAGTTTGCTTTTCAGCTCCAGAAACCGGACGTTCAGGCACCAGTACACTAAACAGATTTTCTGCACTTCAGCAGTCCTCATCTGCTGAGAGCCAGGATTCTAGGCGCCCTGTACAAAGGTAGGTGTGATCGTTCTGTTGCCTTTTTTATCTTTCCGTGGCTATACAAGTTCCTGGCAGGGCCCCTGAAACAACTAATGTAAGTAATGTGTAGTAGACTGCTAACAGGAAGTGACTAGAACACTTCTATCTTGGAGCAGGTGCCATTAAATAGTTTTTTAAGTCGTTGTTGCCATGTATACTTTTCTGTTTCAATACACATGGAAAGGTGAAGGTTATCTTCTAGCCTACCACTAGGACAATGACCGTGTTAAAACTATGTGATTGTCATAAATGAACCTGTACATATGCTAAAATAGATGTCGCAGAACTGAAGTCCTATAAACCTATGTAATAAAGATTTTATGGCAATAAAGAAATACCTAGCTTACAGTGGTGTAGGAGTCACCATTAGCATATTAATTCCATGCCCTTTCCATGCCTAATTGCACTTTCCTACATAGTTTTTTCAACTCAATATTTCCCTACCATACCGGTCTGTCTGTGTATAATGTAATCATGCCACACAAATGCTTACAGGCACTTAGATTGCATCCACTGTACGTCTCTGCAATGCAATTTTACCTGCAACCAGACAGTTATGAGTGACTGAGCAAGTGCAGTGTTGGCATTACATTCCCAGGGTTCAGCACCACACCCTCAAGCCGAACGTACCTGTGTGTGAGGAGTGAAAGCTGCTGCTGCTGCTAGAACAGCCCACATTGTCAAATATACTTAGCTGAGCATCCTATGTACAGCTATTCTACACCTATTTTAATAGTAACTCTCCAGCAACCAGACACTACATTTATCTGGCATCTACCAATCCCTATGGGTGCCTGTTAACTGAGTCTACTGTATATGCATGTGTGCATATATGTATGTGTGTAAACATTTTTTTATTTTAATTATTGTGTGGTAGAGCAGGAGTTAGTTTACTTGAAAAGTACATTGGATTGTAATTTTAAGATATTGGAGAATGTAAGCAGTTTTTACATGTATTGCTTGTAACACATTAAAGTAGTGTTTTTGGATAATGATGATATTGATAATTGTTGGCATATAGAGACTAATGTTCTCCCATTGTTACAGAGGTAGCTCCAGTCGGGAGCGCTCGGACAAAGATCGTGGGGACAGATTTGAGAGGGGAGAACGATTTGATAAGGGAGATCTGTTTGAGAGAGCTGACCGTTCAGATAGAGCCCGCCCACTCATCACCAAAAGGAGCTACAGCAAAGAAACTGAGGACCGAAGCAGAGAAAGAGAGGCCCATATACCACAGGAATCTGTGAGGAAGGTAGCCAGTATGACTGAGCAAAGAGATCGCAGTAGAGAGACCGGTAAGTGTTGGTCATCTCAAGTAACATACACATCCCTATTCTTTAAAATGGCCCTCCCCTCACATTGATCTTTTTTCTCTTTCTTGTGCTGCCATTTATTCTGATCATATTCACTTTCAGTGAAGCGAGAGCCCCCACCTCCTGCAGTGCCAGCAAGTTCCATAAAACCAGCTCTGTCTGAGGAAGAGCTGGAGAAGAAATCCAAAGCTATCATAGAGGAGTACTTGCACATTAACGATATGAAGGTGAGATTTATTATTATTCTTTATTTGTAACGCGCCAATATATTCCGTAACATTGTAGATTTATACTATATGACGAATGTTTTTGTGTTTAGCTCTTTTCCCTCACTCCTGACACTCTCTTCTTTATTTTAGGAAGCACTACAGTGTGTGCAGGAGCTCAACTGCCACACGCTGCTCTTCATCTTTGTGCGGAATGGCATAGAATCAACACTGGAGAGGAGCACCATTGCTCGAGAACGCATGGGTCTGCTCCTACATGAGCTAGTAAAAGCGGAAACTCTGTCCAGAGAACATTACTACAAAGGGTGTGTTTGTGTGACAGCAACAATATTCATTTCATGCTACTTTTACATGTTTCCTCATAATAACATGTACTTTATCCCTCTTATTACCAGTGTGTCAGAAGTACTTGAGGTTGGAGAAGATATGGAGATTGATATACCCCACATATGGCTGTATCTGGCAGAGATTATTACCCCTGTGCTGCTGGAAGGGGGCATTCCCATGGGTGATCTGTTCAGGTAATGATCCAGTGTCTTTGTGTGGATTAATTCCTTGGAGAAACCAGTTAACGTTATATTCACAGATGGGGTAGTATATTCCCATGTGTGAATTGTTCTTATAGTGCCAGTTAATACAAAATATCTGCCCTTTTTGTTGCTTGACCCTTAAGTTCATATATTTTGTTTTCCAGAGAGCTGACCAAACCCCTAGTGCCCATTCAGAAAGCTGGCACACTCCTTGTAGAAATTCTAGGATTGCTGTGTAAAGACATGGTAAGTTTTTTTTTTTTGTTTGTTTGTTTCTTAGTGTGTGTGTGTATTTTAAAATTGAGAGAACTATATTAATCTAGTTTAATGTATATAGAAAGTGATTAAGGTGTAAATGTTGATTCAAAGTGCTAAAAATGGATGTTTAATCACCTAACTGAGTGTCACTCAAAGTACTCTAAACCTAAAATGGAATATAAATTTGATATGTGCGTCTGACAGGTTGGTGGTGCAATGTGAATTCTAGTGTATTTACAAAATGTATTCTATTCATAAGGACAAATAGTTATAGATTACTCTTGAGAAAATTGGATCTTTTCTTGATTTATTTTATTCTTACGAATACATTTGGGAAATACCAATAGAAGGACTAAACATGGAATTCAAATGTTTTTATAATTTAATAAAGCAATCCACGGTTACCTGGTGCTAATATATTGAAAACAATGTATTTGCGAAGTCTCAGTTCCCCTATCTATGGAATACAATATGCCGCTTTATGTGCCTTCATAGTTCTTATTACTGGGAAAACGAGTCTATATAATGGCATGTCCCAAAAGAACTATCCTCTTAAATATAGTAAAATCATAATAAAGTGTGTTTATAAAAAACAGTGCCAAATTGGCACTATATACACTAAATTGTGTAGACAGTCAATCAGTGACAAAAATCATGACTTGGGATACTATTACAATTTATCTAATGCAAAAAGAGCCTTACCTTCTGCTCATACGGGTCGGATCCACGCAGGCTGTATTACTCCTCACCAGAGCCAGCAACGCTCAGGCTTACAGAGGAGGTACCCTCTAATCGGGAGCCTCACACCTTGCGTTACTGTCAGAATCCTGTGCCTACTTGCATCATCTCTTTGGGTAATAGTAACCGAGAGGATATCGGGCGCGATAGTCACTTTTGTAGCGCCGGTTAGGGCTTCCTCAAAGGCCATGTGCCGTCTATGCAAGTTAAAACTAAAAATGTGCTGTGTGTGTGTATATATATATATATATATATATATATATATATATATATATATATATATATATATATATATATATATATATATATATATATATATCTCTATCCTATCTATCTCTATATCCTATCTATCTCTATCCTATCTATCTCTATCCTATCTATCTCTATATCTCTATCCTATCTATCTCTATATCTCTATCCTATCTATCTCTATATCTCTATCCTCTTTATCCTATCTATCTCTATATCTCTATCCTATCTATCTCTATATCCTATCTATCTCTATATCTCTATCCTATCTATCTCTATATCTCTATCCTATCTATCTCTATATCTCTATCCTATCTATCTCTATATCTCTATCCTATCTATCTCTATATCTCTATCCTATCTATCTCTATATCTCTATCCTATCTATCTCTATCCTATCTATCTCTATCCTATCTATCTCTATCCTATCTATCTCTATCCTATCTATCTCTATCCTATCTATCTCTATCCTATCTATCTCTATACACACACACACACACACACGTGTGTGTGTGTATATGTATGTGTGTAAAAAATGTTTTATTTATTAGCAATTTAACAACCAAACTTTATCTGCATGGATTATGTTCACACTACCTGTAACCACTTTATTCTTTCAACTGCAGAGTCATAAGAAGGCAGGTGCCCTCTGGCAAGAATCTGGCCTGAGTTGGAAGGAGTTCCTGCCACATGAGGATGTGCAGAAGTTCATTAGTGATCAGGTTAGAAATTTACTCTTTTATAAACAGTGCTGCTCCTTACCCCCCAATTCACTCCCAATGCTGAGCAGCTATGCTTTGTACCCCCAAAACATGCCCAATGCTTGTGTGGGTTGGCTGCCCACCTCCCACATGCACACTTTGTGCTCTCTGCTCCCTTTCTCACTGCCCTCTGCGGCTTTGCAACCTCCCTCTCTGCTTCCTCTCTTCCTTGTGCTTCTGAACAACTGAGCTCCCTGCCACACCGCCTATCTCATGTGTGCAACTGTATTCTCTTCCCATTACTACAGAAATTGGAGTACACCTTGGGGGATGACTCTGAAACGCCTAGTAAGAAGGAACTCTCGCCACCAGAACTCAACACAATGTTGACCAGGCTTCTAGGGGACAACAGTACCAATCAGAAAATATTTGACTGGATTGAAGTAAGAGCATGACAAATTTTGTAGTATGACTGGCAATGGTTGGTCTGGACCGATTTTAATGAGACATAGTGAGGGTGCATATGATTGAAAATATTAGGGGTATAGTGACTAAGTGTGTGAGCTGTTGAGTGCGGGAGTGATTGGGAACAGACTGTAGTAAATGTACAGAGGTGGGTGGGGGATAAAAAGGGGTTGAGGAGGGGTGCAGTGTTGGAGAGAGTGGACATGATGTTTTGATGGTAGTGTGTGCTGTTGTGTCTGAATTGCAGCTGCTATTTGTGATTTTACCATTCTGACGTTTTTTTCCCTTCAAATTATTTTTATATATTCTCAGGCCAATTTAAGTGACCAGCAGATTTTATCAAACACCTTTGTCCGAACTCTGATGAGTGCTGTTTGCCACTCTGCCATTATCTGTGAGTATGATTAAGGGAGCTGTTCTTGGGTAGCCAACATATAATCTCCCAATTTCTTTAGCTTAATTTCGGTCTGATTTTCTAGTCCTTTCTTTTTTTTCTTTTTTTCTCCTTAACTTTTATTTTATTTTTGTTTAGTTTTTTGAATGTAGAAATTAGACATTTTCAGCAGCTATGTAGGGAAAAATCTTTCACTCCTAAAATCACTACCTCCCTCTCTTCTCAGTTGAAAATCCTTGTAGAGTGGATGTAGCTGTAATCCATAACCAAGCAAAACTCCTTCAGAAATACTTGATTGACGAGGCCAAGGAACTACAGGCTTTGTACGCACTACAAGCTCTTGTTGTGAAGCTGGACCAGCCTCCAAGTAAGTTTATGATTTTCATTTTTTTTTTGTTAGGACAATTAAGAATTACATCTCCTGTTAAGGGAATTAAGTCAGAGCTGTAACGTTAAGCAATATTATCTGACTTCCTATAGATCTCCTGCGAATGTTTTTCGACGCTTTATATGATGAAGATGTAATAAAGGAGGAGCCATTCTACAAATGGGAGTCCAGCAAGGATCCAGCTGAACAGCAAGGGAAAGGGGTCGCTCTCAAGTCTGTAACAGCCTTCTTTACCTGGCTGCGGGAAGCAGAAGACGAATCTGACAACTGACCCTACAGACCAGACACTTAGCTCACCCGCCTGCTTGCAGCTTTCCTCTGAGCTTCCAGCAATTTTTTTTTTTTTTCAGCTGACTTTTTAACAGAAAACACAAAAATCCATTTGACTGATTTTGAGAATAAGGGAGAAAAGAATGATTCACTGGCATGAAGATGAGCTTGGCAGAGGATGGGAAGGGAGCCTGGCACATGGGCAGTTGGTGGGGAGGGAGCCTAGCTTATGAGCATTTGTGCAAATTTCAAAGTTTTCATTTCCCTCACCCCTTCATTTTTTTTTTTTTTTTTTTGAGGAAACCATTACTTTGGTTTTACTTTAATAAAAAGAGTACTTGAGGTAATTTGGGACTGCTGACGGAGGATGGATAGCTCTGTGTCCCCTTTTCCCTTTACCCCATATGTCCTGGATATGTGTGGGCACAGGCCAACCTCTTGCAGATGTGTTTTTTTTTTTTTTTTTTAAGAGCAGACTGGATACTTTGCTCTTCATTGGGATGGAGTGACTGAGCTTCCCTTATGGCTGAAATATAGATATAAATATATATATATAAATATATATATAATTATTACAAATTGTTTTGTTCAGAGATGGCAACGAGCCATCTTTGAATCTTGTTTCTGATCTCCAGCACAAGGAGTTCAGGATACCCGCAGAAATACATTGTTGTTTTTCTTTCTTTTTTTTTTTTTCTTTTTTTTTTTTTTTTTTAAATTAGAATCTTATGAACTCCTAATTGATCTGTAATAATCCAAATTGGTGGTCACATCATTACCAACTGCTGAGATGTTTTTTTTTATATCTCCCCTGTACGTCAAAGGTTGGAAAGGACTTTTATTTCATTCGGTTCAGAACACCACCAAGTATTGGAATGAGACATTTCTCAAACTGCGCAAATTCTGTATTTATAGAGAAAGCAAAACCTTCTGGTTCCTTTTCCTCCCAAAATGTTCTGGAGGTTCTTGTAATTATTAAACAAACCAAGGATTGAGTGAAATTTGTAAATACTTTGCTTTCTTTATTAAGTATTTAATGATTCTGTCATACAAATTTCCCCAAAACCTCTTTTCACAGAAACTGGAATAAATAAGAACATTACATAATGCGATTTTTGTCTTCTGTTTGTTCTTGAACGGTCTAATGCTTGAACGGTGTATTTGCGTGGAGAATAAGCTTTTTACCTAATGCATAGGTTTATTATATAAAATATGTTGGTTGTTTGTTTTTTGTCTGTCTTCTTTGCCTTTTTCTTTTTAAATCTGGCTAAAGCAAGTCATATATAAGTTACTTTGGTGAATGTTTATGGGAAGGAACTATTTGGCCACAGTGTTCCTTACGACCTCATTAGGACGATCTTTATAGTTACTCTTTGAATTTCCTCTCGCTCATTTTCTGAATCTGTTATATTAGCAGCTGTATTAGATTTTATAAAAATAATTGTGATGCAAGAATACAAACATTATTTTTCCACAAAATACAGATGTTTATATTAAAGAAGGAAAGTTAGAATCAAGTGGTAACGGAGTTTGATGCAAGACATGGTGTGCTGTGACAAAGCTGGGAGAGAGAGGGGAAAAGGGTAGAACAGCAACCACAATGGGCATGGTGGGTTGGGGACAACTGATAATTAGAACATGTGTTTGCTAACTGGCCAGGGGAAGTGATTAGTCTTTCTTTATAAATGTATAAAAATCAGGAGAGGATGGGAGAAGGAGGGAGGTAAGTACTGAGGCGGCCAGACAGAACATTTCAAGATTGCTTGTGTAAGAAAATATGTATGTGAGAGAGAGAGCTGCCTGTACCAACTGCTTTTGGAACAAATTCAGGACCTCTTTTGATGACTCTTATTGCCTCTAAGCTTCAGCAAGTTTATGGGGTGAAGAGAGTAAGTGATTTTCCATTTAAGCCTAACTTGACTGGTGCAGTGCCTTGACGCATCCTAATTAATCAGAGCAAGGTCATAACTTTATCTCTCTGCATCCTACTTTTAGAAAATACTTTAAAAATCACCCCACTTTCTTTTTCTCATGTCATCAAATTTTGTATTTAAAATCATTAAATGCACGGTTTCCTTACAGCTAATTTGTGACTTCAGTGTACCTTTCTCACAACTGAAATCTTATTTCACACTGCTCTCTTTCCAACGCTGCCTTCCCTTATCCCTTTTTTTAAACCCAGTATATTTTTAAGTTCTGTAAAGGATAGGAGAAAGCGGCTCAATCAATACACGTGCAATAATGTAATCCATTCTAACATGGGTGATTCTGCCAAGAGAGGAAATGTTGCTTTGCAATACAGGTGGGGAACAGCAACCCTAGATTAGGAAATATCTTGCTCCACAATGTTTGCCAGATGTCTTCAAAACTGTCCACCACTCAGGATTTTCTGGTAAAACCCTGGACCTCAGCAGTAGAAGGCTTGGGCTTGGATAGCATGACAAAATGATGCAAGAGATGACTCCTTAATAACCACAAAGTTGTTTCATGAAAGAGGTACAGTAGACTGTTATCTGGCACCCATGGGGAGTGGTGGAGGCCAGATAAATGTAGCTTCTGGTTGCATAAAAAAGAGGCCTAGATTAGCTGCACATAGGATGCTCTGCTAAGTATATTTGTCAGTGAGGATTGTTCTAGCAGCAGCAGCTTTCACTCCTCACTTGCACACAGGTACGTTCGGCTGGAGGGTGCAGAACCGAACCTGGGGAATGTAACGCCAAAACTGCACTGGCTCAGTCACTCATGCCTTTCTGCCTCCAGGTAAAACTGAATTGCAGAGACGTACAGTGGATGAAATCTAGGTGCCTGTAAGCATTTTGTGGCATGACAACCTGGCACTTGTTGAGCCATGTAAAAAGACATTTTTATTTAAAATACAGAATAGTAATTTTTTTTTTTTTTTTTGGTTGCTTGAGTTCTGAGAGTCTACTGTATTTATAAAGGGGCAGTGTCTAGCATGAGTGCACATCTAGGTATGTGTAATTCTGTGAATGCAGAGTTTGATTCCGTCCAGATCAATTTGACTTCATTTATAGGGCCATTGTAAGTGCCAGATAAAGGACAATGAGTATCTAATTCACCACATGTCCACGAAATGTGTGTTTATACATTCAACAATAAAGCCATCTATATATAAAATGGTTTTAAAACCAATGCTACCTGCTTGATGCTGGGTATGTCTCCGCCTCCTTCCTGTCACATGACGCAGCACTTTGTGGATTCCATTGGAATCGACAAGTAGCCATTTACATTTTTTTTTGTTTTTGTATTTATCCTTTATCTTTCCCTATCACTTTGCTGTGTGTGGCCAAGACCCACCTTATTTGTAAGTGATATTTGTTTTTTCTTGTCTGATTTTCAAAGAGTGGCTATTTTATCAGATTAAAGAAGTATTTAAGTCCGGATTCCTGCATAAACCACTTCTAGATAACTTCCAACGGCTTCTACAGAAACAATTTGAGTCATGTGACAGAAATAACGTTGAGGCAAACCCAGCAGTTCAGACAGGTTATTCATTTTTAAACCATTTCATGTACCATTTATTGGTACACATTTCTTGAACGAACAAGTGGTAAACTAGATACTGGCATATGTGTTGTGTGTTTACACTAAATCTCAATTTCATGCAATCAAGTGTTACACATATGAAAATACATTTATGTTTTATGTCCATATAAACATTAGTTTGGTATTTTTAAATGGGCCTAAGGATAGGCATTGAGTGTTTGAATAATTTCCTACAGCTGGTTCCATAAACCAGACACAAAAAGTAGTGTATAAAAGGCCATAAACACAATTTCATATTTTGGTTTAATAAACTAAGCTAATATGTTTGTACGCTATATACAAATATTCTACGCATCCATAAAGAATTGAACATGTAATGTCACATTTTTAACATTGTAGGCTACAATAAGTTTAATACTGAGGTCACCTCCACAATGCCTTCCTTGATAAGGTCACAAACTAATCTGTGGCTTTTATTAAAAGGATACTGTAAATTATTTTTTTTCTTTACAGCCATCTAAAAATACAAATAACAGAATGGGAAAGTCAAGAGATAAACCCCCAAAATTGGGGATATCAGGTGAACCTTTTTATGCCAAAGTGGGTATAAAAAAAAAATGGTAGGGGCTTAAAAGAAGCAGATCAGATAGAGGTGGCAGGAATACACATAAATATACAGGAAGGATTATAACCTCAATAGATTGTCCAATGAGTTGGAGACTGATACAGTGCCTTGCAAAAGTATTCACCCCCTTGGCGTTTTTGCTGCCTCCACAACTTGGAATTAACATGGATTGTTTGAGGATTTGCATCATTTAACTTACAGAACATGCCCACAACTTTGAAGATGTGTTTTTTGTTGTTGTATTTTTGTGAAGCAAACCACAAATAGGACAAAATAACAGAAAAAGTCAATGTGCATAACTATTCAATACTTTGTGGAGCCACTTTTTGAGGCAATCACCGCTCCAAGTCGTTTGGATAAGTCTCTATGAGCTTGACACATCTTACCACTGGGATTTTTGCCCATTCCTCCTTTCAAAAGTGCAAACCATCCAACTTGAAGGAGCTGGAGCAGTTTTGCAAGTCTGTCAACAGATTTTCTATTGGATTGAGGTCTGGGCTTTGACTAGGCCATTCCAACACATTTACATGTTTCCCTTTAAACCAGTCAAGTGTTGGGTTAGCAGTGTGTTTAGGGTCATTGTCCTGCTGGAAGGTGAATCTCCATCCTAGCCTCAAATCACGCACAGTTTGGTACAGGTTTTGCTTAAGAATATCCCTGTATTTAGCACCATCCATCTTTCCCTCAACTCCGACCAGTTTCCCAGTCCCGGCTGCTGATGGTGTTCTTTGGGTGATGTGTTGGGTTTGCACCATAGCGTTTTTCTTTGATGGCCGAAAAGTTTAATTTTAGTCTCATCAGACCAGAGTACCCTTCTCCATACATTTTGGGAGTCTCCCACATGCCTTTCCGCAAACTCAAACATGCCTTTTTTTTTTTTTTTTGCTGGCCACTCTATGGAGCGTACGGCTTATTGTCGTCCAATGTACAGATACTCCAGTGTCTGCTGTGGAACTCTGCAGCTCCTCCAGGGTTACCTTAGGTCTCTGTGCTGCCTCTCTGATTAATGCCCTCCTAGCCCGGTCCATGAGTTTTGGTGGGCGGCTGTCTCTTGGCAGGTTTGCTGTTGTGCCATGTTCCTTCCATTTGACTATGATAGTTTTGATGTGCTCCTGGGGATCATCAACGATTTGGATATTTTTTTATAACCTCACCCTGACTTGTACTTCTCAACAACATTGTCCTTTACTTGTTTGGAGAGTTCCTTGGTCATCATTATTATTATTATCTTTTATTTGTATCGCGCCAACATATTCCGTAGCACTGTACAGGGGAAATACGCGTTTACCAAATTCAAAAGTTGAAGGGGCCTGTTTTGAGCTTAGAATCTTAGCAGAAAGTGCTTTATCCCAAAGCACCCTACAAGACTGGAAACTCGCTACTTACAATCTAAAGGATTTATGATAGATTTGATGGTGCTCCTGGGGATCATCCAAGATTTGGATATATTTTTTTTATAACCTAATCCTGACTTGTACTTCTCAATAACATTGTCCCTTACTTGCTTGGTCTTCATGGCAGTGTTTGGTTAGTAGTGCCTCTTGCTTAGGCATTGCAGCCTCTGGGGCCTTTCAAAAAAGGTGTGTATATGTAATGACAGATCATGTGACACTTAGATTGCACACAGGTGGACATCATTTCACTAATTATGTGACTTCTGAAGGTAATTGGTTGCACCAGAGCTTTTTATGGGCTTCATAACAAAGGGGGTGGATACATACGCAGATGCCAATTTTTTGTTTTCTATTTCTAAAAAATAGTTTAATGTATATATTTTTCTCATTTCACTTCACCAACTTAGACTATTGTGTTCTGATCCATCACATAAAATTTAGAATAACAAAACATTGAATTTAAGGCTCTAATGTAACAAAATAGGTAAAAAGTCAAGGGGTATAGTTCAAAGTATGATTATGTATTGGTTCCCTGATGGTCCAGTGGTTATCACTGAGACTTTGGTTTGATTCCAGTCTATGTACCAAGAGGTCACACCATCCTGAAGCCATGCAGGATGGGCCTGGTCAGTACTTGAATGGGAGATCACCTAAGATTACAAGGAGGTGTATGCTCTGGCCCAATGGAGAAGGAACTGGTAACCGACTCCACTATCTGCAATGAATACCAAGTGGATCTGCATGGTGTATAGTGGACCATAAGGTCAAGGAGAGTTGGACATGACTGAATGACAAAAAAAAAAAAACATGAATAGTACTAAAAACAATGGCATGATGTGTGCATACTTCATTTATTAGGCCCCTGACTCCTTAGATTTAGTTTGTTTTGTTTTTAGTAACATGGCACTGACGCTAGTAAGATCTGCAATGTACATATTACATCCTCATTTTGAATATGGGCTGGATGTCAAATGTATATATTGTATATTTAAAGGTGCACTATAGTGTTAAGTTTACTTGAGAAGACCATATAGAATTTATTTTTTATGGGAACATACTAGAATATTGTTGATTGTAGAATGATTCTTGGCACAGTTGACTTTTGCTAATAAAACCATTTTGTTAAGTGTGAAACTATAGTTGTTAGGAAGGAACATTTTTAAAAATGGTGCGATCTTCACATTGAACTTTTCTCAACATTTTTATGCATTTCATTTGAGTGAAGACACATTAATAATAATAAAATAAAAAAAAGGTAGATTTCATAAACACTTCTTTAAAAGCAAAAAGACTAAACACTCTTTAGGTTTTATAGGTAACCGTTTTACTGCATCTTTCTATTCCTTTAGCTGCTCCTTCAGGATCATGTGTTCTTTTTAAATTATTGAGCTTTCCATTATTCCTGTCAAGCAGTGGGAATTTCATCTGCCTCATTTCCACTGTGCAAATAGGAGACTTTTTGAAAGCTTTTGTACATAGCTTTAGCAGCTCATGCCAAATAGGTGCAAAATATATTGGGCTCCTGGATCAGCAGACCGTGCAAGAATTTTGCACCATTTAACACTTTAAGTGCACATTCTTACTACTAAATATTTGCAATCTATCTTCAGCTGCATTACCAGTGGTCTAAAGCTGGTCTTTAAGCTGCCGTGTTTCTGGGAGCAAGTTTCTTTTATTCCACCTAGGAATTTTTATGTCATTACCACAGCCTGATCAAGTCTATTTATGGCTTACCCAGATAGACAAATTCCCCAGGTAAACAATAGACATACAACAGTCCCATAAGCTTGTTATAAGATTGACTTTGTTTCCTCTAATGTTTTTTATGACTCTTTAGCTCCAGCTACTGCATGAAGACTCTACACAAAGCCCGCAGTACATTGCTCTGGGTCTTCCCAACATATTTAGGACCCGCTTTTGCTGCTTTTATCAATGCCTCTTCTTGAAGATGCCTAGTGAGTAGTATAATAGGATTAGGACCCTCAGCTGCTGCTATACCTCAACAAGAGAATAATGGTTTGTGGCGGCTAAATATAAGTAATATGATATAGAAGAATATGCCACTTATGATTATTCCAGAGTTAGGACGGCATCATAGAATACATCAGCAAAATCTGGGAGGATAATTCAACTCTCTCTCTCTCTTTTTCTCTCTCTCTCTCTCTCTCACACTCTCTCTCTCAGTTATTACACTGCACTCTGGGAAGCTGAGCTGGGACATGCAGATGTACCCACAAATGCCTCGCTATTCAATCCATAACCACTTTAAACATGGCTTTCTTTAAGCTTATCCCCACTGCATTACACAGCTTTTATGCAAAGCCAATATTGGATTATACACAAGCTGGGAATCCTACCCATGGACAGCCGTTTCAAGGCTACTCCCTATCGCCAGCATGGGGCGGGATCTCAGCTTGTGTTGTGGACCTTATGAGTAGGTAGTTCACCACAACAATCATTTAATATATGGTGGGCAAAAGAGCGATAGAAGCCCTCCACCGCACATTATATAAATAGTACATTTGTGTACATATTCGAATGTCTAAAACAAGTTTAAAAAAACCTGCTTCCTGCTCAAAATTCAGAGAAAAACAGTTATTACACTGCATTCTGGAAGCTGAGCAAATGCTTTTTTCTTCAATCTATAACCACTTTAAACATGGCTGCCTTTAAGCGGTGTATATATAAGGTCTTTATCTTGCCATTAAAGTTTTGTTTCAGTTGTCTTTCAAAGCAACAGTTTTATCTGTGTCCTTGGTCACAACTTCAGGCCATAAAATCTTATCTATAAACCTTGGTTTAAGAATGAAATAAATCACTTGTTCGTTATCCTACTGGATTTATAGTTTAATCCTAACTGTATTTACCTGCTCTCGTAGCTTGGTGCATTGAACCCTTCTAGACTACATGGGTCTAGGCCACTGTCTGTTTGACCTTTTGTGTTCTTGAGGACCTTCTGATGTCACCCTTACCCTGTCCCAGCGGGTTGCAGTAGCTTTGTCTCCTAGAAACTGTGGAAATGGGACTCCTTGTAAGCTACATGAGGATGGCACTTTCCCCCAATGATGCCCTGCCCTTAAATACTTCTGACAAATCTTAGACATTTGGATCTCTGGAACTTGATCCAGGTGTGAGTGGAATTTTCCTTTCTCTGTGGAATGCAAGTGATTTGATATGCAACCTCACACTGCATCAGATATCTTTAGAAAAGAAAAACAGAACCAATATGGCAATACAAATAGCAGGCATTTGTAAAATTTTAAAAAAACGAGCTCATAAAACCAAACCGGGTTTTTGCTAAACAGATTATCAGATGTATCAAGGTCTGGGAAGAAGAGACATTTTATCTTACACAAGACACAACTAAAATCCTAATACAATCTCTTATCATCTCTCGACTACTGCAACTCACTTCTTGTTAACCTACCCACCACCCGACTATCTCCACTTCAATCCATTATGAATGCCTCTGCTAGACTCATCTTCCGTACACAACGTTCAGTGTCGGCATCACCTCTCTGTCAATCACTCCAATGGCTTCCCTTAGCTTCCAGAATAATATTTAAAATCATGACCCTAACTTTCAAAGCCCTCAACAATAATGCTCCCCCATGCAATTCTGGTCTGCTCTCCAAATACTCCCCCACACGCCCTCTTCGCTCTGCTAATTACCTTCTTCTTTCCACAACTCTTGTCACCTCCTCTCACTCTCGCCTTCAGGACCTTTCCCGAGCTGCCCCTAGTCTCTGGAACTCCTTGCCTCGCTCCACCAGATTATCTTCATGCCTCAAAACATTCAAAACCTCTCTAAAAACGCATCTATTTAAAGAAGCATATCCCCTTTCACCCTAACACACTCAGTACCTCTCTCTCCCTCTTTTTCCGCACACAATACCTTCAGGTTGTAAGTCTGCGAGTTTAAATCCCACAAGGTGCTTTAGGGAAAGCTCCATGGAAACTGGATTCCAAGCTCAAAGACAGGGTCCCGCCTTGCTTTGCTATGTTTTTAATTTGTATGTATCTTTGTCTTGAACTTATCTTATGTACATCGCTACGTCAGTGCGTTATAAATAAACGATAATAATAATAATTTGTACAATCTTTAAAAATAAATGAACAAATAATACTTTCTTTAGGTAAACTACTGCAGAGAAAAACTGAGAGAGGCATATTTAAACTTAAAGGAACACTGGAATCTAAAAATACACACTGTTAAAATCAAAGTACATGCACAAGTTTTTTTGATTTAGAACATTTAAACTTGTAATGCTAGTAGTTATATTTAAAAGATCTAACCTTTATATATTTCTGTCTGTTGCTCTGTCAAATGACTACATCTTGTAGTTTTGCAGCTTACAATGACCCTATGTAAGTAATATCATAACCGTTTATTTACAGAAGATGATAATTTGCAGCCATTATCAAAGATAAATATTTAGTGTGACAAGTCACAGTCAGAACCTCATTATCCCTACCCTCTTGTGGGAGAGATCAGGAGCCATAGAAGCAAAAACTAAAAATCACAATAACTAACGCATTTCTTGGTGAATTAAAAAAAAAAAAACTTTCTCACAAATTTTTCAAATTTTGCTTGATAAAGCATTGCAGTTTTGGTGACATCAGTTCTCCCCAAAAAAGTTTAGAGGACAAAAAGAGAAAATGGTGACAGAATAGAAACCTTTAAATATATTTTTATTATTACTATCTTTATACAGTATGTAACACTCCAACAAATTCTGTGGTGCTGAACAAGGGTTAAGTACATTGGTGGAGCTTGTGAATGGAGGGCCCCAGTGCAACCCCCCCCCCCCCCCCTAGTTTTGACTGACCCCGGGACCCCCTCCAGTGCTATATATATATATATATATATATATATATATCACATATAATAGTTGGCAAACTGAGATACGTCGGCACGCTTGCGACAAATCGCAGTTTGACAACTATGATTGCTGGCAACCCCGCACATTGTGTTGTGGCCGTGCATTGCGCGTCGTGGGGCGCGCATGTGCATTGCGTCGGGGGGACACGCACGAGCGGGTGCCCATGTGCCGCTCCCAGATGAGGAAGAGAGAAGGGAGGAGGAGACACAGGGAAGGAGGGGGAAGACACAGTGGAGTGAGAGGATGGGGGTAGAGACAAAGGGGAGTGAGAGGAGGGGGGGAGAGACGAGGGGGGGAAGAAACACAGGGGAGTGAGAGGAGGGGGAAAGAGACAGGGGAAGGGGGGAGGCACCGGGGAGGAGGGGGGAAGAGACGCAGAGGAGTGAGAGGAGGGGGGAAGAGATGCAGGGGAGTGAGAGGAGGGGGGAAGAGTCATCGGGGAGTGAGAGGAGGGGGGAAGAGACACATGGGGGAGAGACACAGAGGAGTGAGAGGATGGGGGGAGAGACACAGGGGAGTGAGAGGAGGGGGGAAGAGACACAGGGGAGTGAGAGGAGGGGGGAAGAGACACAGGGGAGTGAGAGGAGGGTTAAAGAGACGCAGGGGAGTGAGAGGAGGGGGGAAGAGATGCAGGGGAGTGAGAGGAGGGGGGAAGAGACGCAGAGGAGTGAGAGGATTGGGGAAGAGACCCAGGGGAGTGAGAGGAGGGGGGGAGAGACGCAGGGGAGTGAGAGGAGGGGGGGAGAGACGCAGAGGAGTGAGAGGAGGGGGGGAAAAGACAGGGGAAGGGGGGGAGGCACCGGGGAGGAGCGGGGAAGAGACGCAGGGGAGTGAGAGGAGGGGGGAAGAGATGCAGGGGAGTGAGAGGAGGGGGGAAGATATGCAGGGGAGTAAGAGGAGAGGGAAGAGACACCGGGGAGTGAGAGGAGGGGGAAGAGATACCTAGGGGAGAGACTGAGAGGAGTGTGGAAGAGACACAGGGGAGTGAAAGAAGGGGAGAAGAGGCACAGGAGAGTGAGAGGAGGGGAGAAGAGACACAGGGGAGTGAGAGGAGGGGGGAAGAGACACAGGGGAGTGAGAGGAGGGGTGAGGGACACAGGGGAGTGAGAAGAGGGGGAAGAGACACCAGGGAGGGTGGAGACACAGAGGAGGGGAGGGAGAGGAGGGGGGAGACACAGATGAGTGGGGGAGAGAAGACAGGAGGGGGAAGATACACAGGGGAGGGGGAGAGACACAGGGGAGGGGGAGGTGGTGGGGGGAGACACATGGGAGGGGGAGGTGGTGGGGGGAGACACAGGGGAGTGAGAAGAGGGGGGAAGAGACACAGGGGAGTGAGAGGAGGGGGGAGTAGATGCAGGGGAGTGAGAGGAGGGGGGTAGAGATGCAGGGGAGTAAGAGGAGAGGGAAGAGACACATGAGGGGAGAGACACACGGGAGGGAGAGAGAGGGGTGAAGAGACACAGAGGAGTGAGAGGATTGGGGAAGAGACGCAGGGGAGTGAGAGGAGGGGGAAAGAGACACAGGGGAGTGAGAGGAGGGGGGAAGATATGCAGGGGAGTGAGAGGAGGGGGGGAGAGACAGGTGGAAGCACCGGGGAGGAGGGGGGAAGAGACGCAGGGGAGTGAGAGGATTGGGGAAGAGACGCAGGGGAGTGAGAGGAGGGGGAAAGAGACGCAGGGGAGTGAGAGGAGGGGGGAAGAGATGCAGGGGGGAGAGACGCAGGGGAGTGAGAGGAGGGGGAAAGAGACGCAGGGGAGTGAGAGGAGGGAGGAAGAGATGCAGGGGAGTGAGAGGAGGGGGGGGGAGAGACAGGTGGAAGCACCGGAGAGGAGGGGGGAATAGACGCAGGGGAGTGAGAGGATTGGGGAAGAGACGCAGGGGAGTGAGAGGAGGGGGAAAGAGGCGCAGGGGAGTGAGAGGAGGGGGGAAGAGATGCAGGGGAGTGAGAGGAGGGGCGGAGAGACAGGTGGAAGCACCGGGGAGGAGGGGGGAAGAGACACAGGGGAGTGAGAGGAGGGGGGAGAGACACAGGGGAGTGAGAGGAGGGGGAAGAGACACCGGGGAGGGTGGAGACACAGAGGAGGGGGGAGACACAGATGAGTGGGGGAGAGAAGACAGGGAAGGGAGAGGAGGGGGGAGAGACCAAGGAGGGAGGCAGAGACAGGGGAGGGAGAGGAGGGGGAAGATACACAGGGGAGGGGGAGGTGGTGGGGGGAGACACAGGGGAGTGAGAGGAGGGGGGAAGAGACAGGGGAAGGGGGAGGCACTGGGGAGGAGGGGGGAAGAGACGCAGGGGAGTGAGAGGAGGGGGGAAGAAACACAGGGGAGTGAGAGGAGGGGGGGTGAGATGCAGGGGAGTAAGAGGAGAGGGAAGAGACACAGGGGAGTGAGAGGAGGGGGAAGAGACACATGGGGGAGAGACACAGAGGAGTGAGAGGAGTGGGGAAGAGACACAGGGGAGTGAAAGAAGGGGGGAAGAGGCACAGGAGAGTGGTAGGAGGGGGGAAGAGGCACAGGTGAGTTAGAGGTGGGGAAAGAGACACAGGGGAGAGGGGAAGAGACACAGGGGAGGGAGAGGAAGGAGAGCGAATCATGGGATGGAGAGGTGGGGGGGGGACACAGGGGAGTGAGAGGTGGGGGGAAGAGACACAGGGTAGTGAGAGGAGAGGGAAGAGACGCAGGGGAGTGAGAGGAGGGGGGAAGAGACGCAGGGGAGTGAGAGGAGGGGGAAGTGACACCGGGGAGGATGGAGACACAGAGGAGGGGGGAGACAAAGATGAGTGGGGGAGAGAAGACAGGGGAGGGAGAGGAGGGGGGAGAGACCGAGGAGGGAGGCAGAGACAGGGGAGGGAGAGGAGGGGGAAGATACACAGGGGAGGGGGAGGTGGTGAGGGGAGACACAGGGGAGTGAGAGGAGGGGGGAAGAGACAGGGGAAGGGGGGAGGCACTGGGGAGGAGGGGGGAAGAGATGCAGGGGAGTGAGAGGAGGGGGGAAGAAACACAGGGGAGTGAGAGGAGGGGGGGAGAGATGCAGGGGAGTAAGAGGAGAGGGAAGAGACACAGGGGAGTGAGAGGAGGGGGAAGAGACACATGGGGGAGAGACACAGAGGAGTGGGGAAGAGACACAGGGGAGTGAAAGAAGGGGGGAAGGGGCACAGGAGAGTGGTAGGAGGGGGGAAGAGGCACAGGGGAGTGAGATGAGGGGGAAGAGACACAGGTGAGTTAGAGGTGGGGGAAGAGACACAGGGGAGGGAGAGGAAGGAGAGCGAATCATGGGATGGAGAGGTGGGGGGGGGGACACAGGGGAGTGAGAGGTGGGGGGAAGAGACACAGGGGAGTGAGAGGAGAGGGAAGAGACCCAGGGGAGTGAGAGGAGGGGGGAAGAGACGCAGGGGAGTGAGAGGAGGGGGAAGTGACACCGGGGAGGATGGAGACACAGAGGAGGGGAGGGAGAGGAGGGGGGAGACACAGATGAGTGGGGTAGAGAAGACAGGGGAGGGAGAGGAGGGGGGAGAGATCGAGGAGGGAGACAGATGAGGGAGAGGAGGGGGAAGATACACAGGGGAGGGGGAGGTGGTGGGGGGAGACACAGGGGAGTGAGAGGAGGGGGGAAGAGACAGGGGAAGGGGCGAGGCACTGGGGAGGAGGGGGGAAGAGACGCAGGGGAGTGAGAGGAGGGGGGAAGAAACACAGGGGAGTGAGAGAAGGGGGGGAGAGATGCAGGGGAGTAAGAGGAGAGGGAAGAGACACAGGGGAGTGAGAGGAGGGGGAAGAGACACATGGGGGGAGAGACACAGAGGAGTGAGAGGAGTGGGGAAGAGACACAGGGGAGTGAAAGAAGGGGGGTAGAGGCACAGGAGAGTGGTAGGAGGGGGGAAGAGACACAGGGGAGTGAGAGGAGGGGGAAGAGACACAGGTGAGTTAGAGGTGGGGGAAGAGACACAGGGGAGGTAGAGGAGGGGTGAAGACACAGGAGGGGGGAAAGACACGGGAGGGAAATGGGGGGAGGAGACGGGGGAAAGAGACACAGGGGAGGGAGAGGAAGGAGAGAGAATCATGGGATGGAGAGGTGGGGGGGACACAGGGGATTGAGAGGTGGGGAGGAGAGACGCAGGGGAGTGAGAGGAGGGGGGAAGAGACGCAGGTGAGTGAGAGGAGGGGGTAAGAGACGCAGGGGAGTGAGAGGAGGGGGGAAGAGACGCAGGGGAGTGAGAGGAGGGGGAAGAGACTGGGGAAGGGGGGAGGCACTGGGGAGGAGGCGGGAAGAGACGCAGGGGAGTGAGAGGAGGGGAGAAGAGACGCAGGGGAGTGAGAGGAGGGGGGAAGAGAAGCAGGGGAGTCAGAGGAGAGGGAAGAGACACAGGGGAGTGAGAGGAGGGGGAAGAGACACAGTGGAGTGAAAGAAGGGGGGAAGAGGCACAGGAAAGTGAGAGGAGAGGGGAAGAGACACAGGGGAGGGGGGAGAAATGCAGGGGAGTGAGAGGAGGGGGGAAGAGACACAGGGGAGTGAGAAGAGGGGGGAAGAGACACAGGGCAGTGAGAGGAGGGAGGAGAGACACAGGGGAGTGAGAGGAGGGGGAAGAGACAGGGGAGGGTGGAGACACAGATGAGTGGGGGAGAGAAGACAGGAAAGGGAGAGAAGGGGGGAGATAGAGGAGGGAGGCAGAGACAGGGGAGGGAGAGGAGGGGGAAGATAAACAGGGGAGGGGGAGAGACACAGGGGAGGGAGAGGAGACACAGGGGAGTGAAAGGTGGGGAGGAGAGACACAGGGGAGTGAGAGGTGTGGGGGGAGCGACACAGGGGAGTGAGAGGTGGGGGGAAGAGACACAGGGTTGTGAGAAGGAAGAGACACAGGGGAGTAAGAGGAGGGGGAAGAGACACAGGTTAGTGAGAAGAGGGGGAAGGGACACAGGGGAGGGAGAGGAGTGGGGAAGAGGCACAGGAGGGGGGGAAGACACGGGAGGGAAATGGGGGGAGGATACACAGGGGGAAAGAGACACGGGGAGAGACATGAGGGGGGAAGAAAAACAAGGGGAAGAGGGAGAGGTGGGGGAGAGATACAGGGGAGGGAGAGGTGGGAAAGAGACACAGGGGAGGGAGAGGCGGTAAAAACAGGGGGGAAAGGAGACACAAGGGAGGGAGAGGAGGGGGGGAAGGAGACACAAGGGAGGGAGAGAAGGGGGAAATGAGACACAAGGGAGGAAGTAGACAGGGGGAGAGACTCGCAATGAGCACCAAAGGCGCTGGTCGCAAGGCCAGTAAAGTAGAGGGGGAGAGGCTCCCATTGTGTGGCAAACAGCATTGCCAGGCTTTAAATTTTATTGCCATCATTTTTGACGGGCAAGTCACTAGTATATTTATTTATTTATATTTATTTATTTAAACTAAGTTTTCTTGTAACAAATATTTTATGTGAACATGTTCCTTTTCTGTAGTGCAGTGGACCCCTGCAACCCCCCCAGCAGCACCGTTCAGCCTCACAACCCCCCAGCAACACCATTTAGCCCCACAACCCTCCCATCAGAAACCATTCAGCCCCTCAGCAGCCCCCTCCTCTTACTTGTGCACTGTGGTCCTGTTCCCATTAGTCAGAGGCTGGATATCCTTCCCCTGCCGGCTGCAGGGCAGGGGAATTCCCTGCAATATGAAGCACCAACAGGAGAAGGATATCCAGCCTCTGACTAATGGGAACCGGACCACAGTGCCCAAGTAAGAGTGGGGGGTGGCTGAATGGGTCTGCTGGGGGCTGAATGGTGCTGCCGATGGGGCCCTGGCGATAGGTCCGTCCCTGGTTAAGTATGAGGCTAAACAAAAATTTACACATTGCAAAGAATGGAGAGCCCTGTCTTTGAGTTTAGAATCTAGTGTACATGGCGTTTTCGCTGAAGTACCTTACAAGACTGAAAACTTGCAAACTTGTAATCTAATCAAACAATTTAATAAAGTTAGGGAGGTCTTCCAGAAAGAGAGAATAATAAAAGAGCAAAAGGTCATAATTTCATGTTAAAGGATGGTAGACTTAGGTTTAATGTAGTAAAATTACTACTTTATAGAAGATAAGGGGAAACGTAGCTAAGGGGAAACCAATAATGGGAAGTGGTAGTAAAATTCAAAGTAAAGAAATTCAAACATCCTTGCCATGGAAATTAAACTGAGGGTTAGAAATGCCAGGTTTTTTCTTAAATTAAAATGAGATGGTTAGGTGGGCCTTTTGGTTCTTAACTGATATAAACTCTTTAAGATTCTGAATGGTCATGCAATTCCTTCCTGTTTCCCATGAAGATATGATGGTAACTTACTGGTATAATTTTTCTTCTGTATGTTCAAGGTAAATTTAAAACTATTATTGCGTTTACCTAGCTTAGATGAGTAATGAAATTGGAACAGCAGTGTAACTCATAAGCCTTTAAAGTGATGCTGGAAAAGTTACACTTACTGCAATACAAAGTACAAATAATCACTATTACACTTAGTTGTAATTACAATATTTAAGTGGGAGTGCCTTAAAATTTATATAGTTGGAATTATTTTATGTGTAAATTAAAGGACCACTGTATAAACCTTCAGTCTGACTAAGAACATAAACTTTTGTGAACAATAGGTACATTTAAGGAGAATGAATGTATAAAATGTCAAATGTGAGATCCAAATTACATACATTTATTTGGGCAATATAATAGAATTTATAGATTTTGAAGAAAGGTCCAAGCCTTGATAATGTAGTTCTATTTGCAGACATAGAAGATGAGATTTTCAAGGAATTGAGATTTGTGGAAATTTTTATCTTTATAGCCAAGATGAGGAACTGGATAATTAAGAGAGCTCCAACAATTTTAGAATTAAAACAAGCAATACTTAAACAAATAAATATTGATCAATGTTGGAAATCTTGAGAAGAGAAAGAAAGCATTTAGATTAAAATTGTTTAATCTTATGAAAATATTATAAAAATAGAAAGTAAAGATAATCCCAGTCTGAGTCTGAGTTTATTTATGCTGGATGTTAAGGAAACAAGCTCATAACAAGATAAAGAGAATGCATATTTTTTGACCATGGAGTTTTTGTTATATTGAAGATATTATGTGTATTATCTGACATAGACCTTTCCCTTTCCACTCTCTCTAAAAGAACAGGAGAAAAAATGTTTTTTTTTTTTGTATAATATTATGATGACATTTTTTATGCTTGATAACTGTATTTGTATATGGTGAATTGCAATTAATCTTTGTTGTAAACTTATTAGGACAAATTTGAAATAAAAATAGTAAAAGAAAGCCACAGTTTAGTGAATACATTTATCACCAGTAATTAATTAAGATTAGCAAAAAAAGCTAATAGAGATGTTTAACAATTAAACGCAATTGCTTCACTGTTAAAAAATCTATGTCAAGTATACTCCTCTTTTTTATTACCCCACTTCTAATCCTAGCCAGCTACTGTTGATAAGGTCATTACCTCAGATGATATAGCTGTCAGTTAATTTATACATCAAATAACTAACTTCTACATCAATGTTAATTACAACTAATTATATTTATATTTATTTATAGGTGTACTTTTACTTTCTGCTGTAGCTTGAACCTTTTCTATGTTACTTTAAGTTTGTTCATTTCTAGGCAGTTATAACGTCTCACCTTTTTATTTCTTTCTCCACTACGCCACTGGCCTAATGAACCTTCAACAAATGATATTTAACTTAATGCTATCAGAAACTAAATAAAATAGTAAGCGAACCAAACAAAAATATCTTAAAAGCAGATAATTGGTTAAAAGTAATACAATGCCTAATAATGATAATGGTGCTCTAAGTGATTATATCAAATCTTTTTTATTTATCTGTACTATTAGGTCTATCATTTAACCCAAGACACCTATGAAATGCATATGGTATACGTAAAGAAGATTGCGGTGTATTTTTGAAATGCGTATGGTATACATGTGGAATAGTGATGTCGCGAACCTAAAATTTTCGGTTTGCGAACCGCGAACGCGAACCTCCGCAAATGTTCGCGAACCGGCGAACATCGGCGAACCGCCATAGACTTCAATGGGCAGGCGAATTTTAAAACCCACAGGGACTCTTTCTTGCCACAATAGTGATGGGAAAGTTGTTTCAAGGGGTCTAACACCTGGACTGTGGCATGCCGGAGGGGGAACCATGGCAAAACTCCCACAGAAAATTACATAGTTGATGCAGAGTCTGGTTTTAAGCCATAAAGGGCATAAATTACCTAACATTCCTAAATTGTTTGGAACAACGTGCTTTAAACCATCAGGTATGATGTTGTATCGATCAGGTAGTGTAAGGGTTACACCTTACATGACTGGGGGTCTATAGGTGACATTAGTACTGACCTTTATCTGACTGGGTGTCTATAGAGGGACATTAGTAATGACCTTTATATGACTGGGGGTCTATAGAGGGACATTAGTACTGACCTTTATATGACTGGGTGTCTATAGAGGGACATTAGTACAAAGATTCTAAGCTCAAAACAGGGCCCTCCACTTTTTGCAGTTTGTTAAAATGTATATTTTTCCTTGTTCATTTCCTCTGTATAGCGCTACGGAATATGTTGGCGCGTTACAAATAAAAGTAATAATAATAATAATAATAATTAGTAATGACCTTTTTCTGACTGGGTGTCTATAGAGGGACATTAGTACTGACCTTTAGCTGACTGGGTGTCTATAGAGGGACATTAGTAATGACCTTTATCTGACTGGGTGTCTATAGAGGGACATTAGTACTGACCTTTAGCTGACTGGGTGTCTATAGAGGGATATTAGTACTGACCTTTATCTGACTGGGTGTCTATAGAGTGACATTAGTACTGACCTTTATATGACTAGGGGTCTATAGGTGACATTAGTACTGACCTTTATCTGACTGGGTGTCTATAGAGGGACATTAGTAATGACCTTTATATGACTGGGGGTCTATAGAGGGACATTAGTACTGACCTTTATCTGTCTGGGGTCTATAGGTGACATTAGTCCTGACCTCCTGCTGCAGTATTATTACTCCCAGTACTCCCAGGCTTGCTACTATTAGATATAATAACCTAAGTTTCGTTTCCTTATCTGTTGGTAACGTCAAAATATGATTATTAAATATTTCATATTTGTTTGTTTTTTTCTCCCACAATAAAACCCCTTTGTGTGTGTCCCACAGATGTGGCGTTTCCGCTCTGCGTATGTTGGATTTGCACCGCTCAAAAAGTATGAAAAGAGATCCCCCCCTTGAAGCCCATTAATGACATCATCAGTAAATTGTATGTAACAGATTCCAGTGTTTAGGGTTTATGACCCAATACTGCGATCATATCACTTATGAAAAAAATCCGTATTTGTCGTATTATTCAGACGCGCGTGCATCTTTGTGTTACATTTCCTGATACTTTTATTATCTTGATCTTTATATATTTACTAGCGACTTGCCCATCAAAAAATGGCGGCAATAAGATTGTAAGGCAGGTAATGGTTTGGACGAGACATTCATTTTGTTGGCGGTCGGAGATCCTTCGGCGCTCATTGCGAGGCTGTTGGTTGTATTTTTTTTCTGATAGGCGCTTTTGCTGTTATTCTTTGGTCGGCGGTGATGTGTTTTTTGCGCTTATTGCAAGGCTTTGTATACTATGAGCAGCGTTTGCGCTCGTTGTGAGGCGCGCAGTGAATGGCTTTTATGTTTAATTTGATAATGTTTTTTTTGTGTATATGTATTTTTGTATGTTAATGAAATAATTACTAAATGAATATACTTTACCTATTTGTAAGTAATATATGCAGGAAGCATTGTGCTGAAGAGCTGACAATCTGTTTTCATGTTCCTGCAGCATACAATGTAGGTTTTCAGTGCTGTGGAGCTGCTGTGTAAGTGTCAGCAATGTGTGCAGTGTGTAGTGTAAATAGGCTGCGTGCGCGAGGGGAAGCCGTTAGGGTAGCTGGGTACTTCCGCATTGTGTAAGTTAGTGTTGTAAAATGGCGGGGAATGTGTATGTGGTACGCGGGTGTGGATGATTTAGCGTCCTTGTTAATAGTGTATCTTTACCTCGTACGGCTTTTTAGGAAAATCCGTATGTGTTTTGCATGTTTAAAGTCCTGTAGCCTCGTTTTCTTTTTTTCAAGGGCCATTTTTTCTCTCACTTAGGTGATTTTCGGGTGTCTAAACTCATGAATTTGGACTTAAATGGAGGTGTAACTTCACTTGCAGAGGTCCTCGGTGCCCGCCTTGCTGTGGGTAAGCTTTTTATGTGTTTGTTGTGTGTATTTATTGTGTTTTTAATGTTTTTAAGTGCGTGCGGTTCGGGCGTTAAGGTCGTATTTTTGTGAGCTCGTAATGTGTTTTTTTCTAAGTCCCGTATTTTTGGATGGTAAGTCCGTAAATTTGATGGTGTAAGTCCCGCCTGCGGCTCATTGCAGCCGACGTGGGAGCCTTCGGCGCTCCTTGCCAGCAACTCTGGCCCTCGCTTCGCAAGCCCGCAGCGTTAGCAACAACCCGCCTGCTCACAACTATATATGTGATATCTGCAACGTCTTCCCCAGTTGGCACTTGTAAATCGGCTAAGCGACAAAAAAAAATGGCGTAAAAAATGAAAACGAGGCTACACGACCCCAAACCGCGCAAAACATCACCAGCCATGTACGACTTTTACCTAGGAACAGACGAGGTACAAAATACACTATTATAAATAATGGAAACTGCTGGCGAGCCGCGTAACACATACACAATCGCCGCCATTTTACAACCCTAACTTGCAACTAATAACATTACAAATCTAAAATGGCGCGTTACACGACTATACAAGCGGTTTCCCCTCGTGCACTGCGCACATTGCTGACACTTACACCTCGGGTCCCCAACAGTCCAAATGTACACTGTAAGCTGCAGGAAAATCAAAACTGATTGTTAGCTCTTCAGGTTATTGATCACTGGATATATTAATTACAAATAGGTAAAGTATTTTAGTAATTAATTAATTCATTATTATTTAAAAAAAAATATATAAAAAAAATACGCTTAATAGCATATTTTACACTGCGGTTACTTTACATACATTAACGCTTCGCAGTTCCTAATACATTTGTTCATTCACAATAGTTATTATCGTGCATTCATTTAATAAGTATTAATTAGTAATGGAAAATAAAAATGTAGACTTTACACTACACTAAAATGTTTTACTTTTTACTCTGCAGTTATATATCTGGATTACTGCTCATTGGCTGCCAGCGATAGCACTCTCAAAGCAGTTACAAATCTAAATCACTTTATTATGCTCTGAGACCTGAATACATTTTTTAATTTACACTGCACAAAAAAAATTATATATTTAACACTGTACTTATATATCTGTCTTTGCGATGAGCGCCGAAGATTGATAGTTGCAAAGCACGAAACATGAAGGACACGAGGGAAGAGACTCACAATGAGCGCCGAAGGTCCTCAGAGTACAAAAAGCATCACATTGTGTGGCAAACAGCATTGCCATGGCTTCAAACTTTATTGCCCCATCATTTGTGCCAGGCAAGTCGCTAGTGATATAATATAACATAATGCAATACAATATTATACAGTACACATGGGTGTTGGAACTGGGGGGGGAGGGGGTAAGGGGTAACCCCCCCCCCCCCCAAGATTTCTTATCGTATGTATGTATGCGTATAGAAGCTAACAGGGGAGGAGAGAGGGGGAGGAAACACAGGGGAGAGGGAGAGGAAGACACAGTGGAGAGGGGGAAGAGAAACAGGGTAAGGGAGAGGTGAGGGGAAGAGACACATGGGAGGGGGGAGAGACACAGGAGAGAGTGGGGGGTAGAGACACAGGGGAGAGGGGGGGAGAGACTAATGGGAGGGAGTGGTGAGGAGACACCGGGGAGAGAAAAGGGGGTAAAGACACAGAGGAGGGGGGGAATAAAACACAGGGGAAGGGAGAGGGGGTAGAGACACAGGGGAGAAGGGGGAAGAGACACAGACGAGGGGGGAGAGACGCAGGGGAGAGGGAAGGGGGGAAAGACACAGGGGAGGGGGGAAAGAAACATGGGAAGGGAGAGGGGGGTAGAGACAGAGGGGATTGGGGAGTGACACAGGGAAGAGGGAAGGGGGAAAAGACACAGGAGAGGGGGGAAAGAAACACTGGGGAAGGGAGAGGGGGTAGAGACACAGGCAAGGGTGGGAGAGACACAGGGGAGAGGGGGGGGAGAAAGACACATGGGAGGGAGTGGGGGGGAGACACAGGGGAGAGGGGGGGAGAGAGACACATGGGAGGGAGTGGGGGGAGACACAGGGGAGGTCTTCTGCTTTATTATTATTCTTCTTATTATTACTATATAATGTGTAGATGTACCGGCTGGGCATGCTCTTGTGCATTATTATTATTATTATTATTATTATTATTATTACTATATAATGTGTAGATGTACCGGCTGGGCATGCTCTTCTATATTATTATTATTATTATTATATTATTATTATTATTACTACTATATAATGTGTAGATGTACCGGCTGGGCATGCTCTTGAGCATTATTATTATTATTGTTATTATTATTATTATTATTAGTATATAATGTGTAGATGTACCGGCTGGGCATGCTCTTCTACATTATTATTATTATTACTATATAATGTGTAGATGTACCGGCTGGGCATGCTCTTGTGTATTATTATTATTATTATTATTATTATTATTATTACTATTATTACTACTATATAATGTGTAGATGTACCGGCTGGGCATGCTCTTGAGCATTATTATTATTATTGTTATTATTATTAGTATATAATGTGTAGATGTACCGGCTGGGCATGCTCTTCTACATTATTATTATTATTACTATATAATGTGTAGATGTACCGGCTGGGCATGCTCTTGTGTATTATTATTATTATTATTATTATTACTATATAATGTGTAGATGTACTGGCTGGGCATGCTCTTGTGCATTATTATTATTATTAGTAGTAGTATTTTACTAATAATAATAATGCACAAGAGCATGCCCAGCTGGTACATCTACACATTATATAATAATAATAATAATAATAATAATAATAATAATAATAATAATAATAATAATAATAATAATAATAATAATAACAATAATGCATGCCCAGCTGGTAAATCTACACATTAAATAGTAGTAATAATAATAATAATAATAATGCACAAGAGTCCTTCAGCACTGCACTGGACACTGAATAAACTTGCCTAGCTATGGTTTTCCCTATTGATGCAGGATCATCCAAACTGTCCCTCAGTAAGACTGCAAGTTACTTATGATTCCAAAATGGCTGCTGTCCATGAGGTGAAAGGGTGTGGAAAGGAGTGTATGCTGCTGATTGGCTGGAATGTGTCTGCTGACTGTGACATGCAGGGTCAAAGTTTGCTCAATGATAAAGTATTGGGGGCGGGTCAAATCTCGCATATGTTCGCAGTTCGCCGCGAACGCGAACATGCTATGTTTGCCGAAAAAAGTCCGCCGGCGAACTATTCGCGACATCTCTAATGTGGAATATTGCTGTGTGTCTTTGAAATGCACATGGTATACGTGTGGAATATTGCTGTGTGTCTTTGAAATGCACATGGTATACGTGTGGAATATTGCTGTGTTTCTTTGAAATGCATAAGGTATACGTGTGGAATATTGCTGTGTGTCTTTGAAATGCGTATGGTATACGTGTGGATTATTGCTGTGTGTCTTTGAAATGCATATGGTATACGTGTGGAATATTGCTGTGTGTCTTTGAAATGCATAAGGTATACGTGTGGAATATTGCTGTGTGTCTTTGAAATGCGTATGGTATACGTGTGGATTATTGCTGTGTGTCTTTGAAATGCATATGGTATACGTGTGGATTATTGCTGTGTGTCTTTGAAATGCATATGTGATACGTGTGGATTATTGCTGTGTGTCTTTGAAATGCATATGGTATACGTGTGGAATATTGCTGTGTGTCTTTGAAATGCGTATGGTATACGTGTGGATTATTGCTGTGTGTCTTTGAAATGCATATGGTATACGTGTGGAATATTGCTGTGTGTCTTTGAAATGCATAAGGTATACGTGTGGAATATTGCTGTGTGTCTTTGAAATGCATATGGTATACGTGTGGATTATTGCTGTGTGTCTTTGAAATGCATATGGTATACGTGTGGAATATTGCTGTGTTTCTTTGAAATGCATAAGGTATACGTGTGGAATATTGCTGTGTGTCTTTGAAATGCGTATGGTATACGTGTGGATTATTGCTGTGTGTCTTTGAAATGCATATGGTATACGTGTGGAATATTGCTGTGTGTCTTTGAAATGCATAAGGTATACGTGTGGAATATTGCTGTGTGTCTTTGAAATGCGTATGGTATACGTGTGGATTATTGCTGTGTGTCTTTGAAATGCATATGGTATACGTGTGGATTATTGCTGTGTGTCTTTGAAATGCATATGGTATACGTGTGGATTATTGCTGTGTGTCTTTGAAATGCATATGGTATACGTGTGGAATATTGCTGTGTGTCTTTGAAATGCATATGGTATACGTGTGGATTATTGCTGTGTGTCTTTGAAATGCGTATGGTATACGTGTGGATTATTGCTCTGTGTCTTTGAAATGCATATGGTATACGTGTGGAATATTGCTGTGTGTCTTTGAAATGCATAAGGTATACGTGTGGAATATTGCTGTGTGTCTTTGAAATGCGTATGGTATACGTGTGGATTATTGCTGTGTGTCTTTGAAATGCATATGGTATACATGTGGAATATTGCTGTGTGTCTTTGAAATGCATATGGTATACGTGTGGATTATTGCTGTGTGTCTTTGAAATGCATATGGTATACGTGTGGAATATTGCTGTGTGTCTTTGAAATGCATACGGTATACGTGTGGAATATTGCTGTGTGTCTTTGAAATGCATACGGTATACGTGTGGATTATTGCTGTGTGTCTTTGAAATGCATATGGTATACGTGTGGAATATTGCTGTGTGTCTTTGAAATGCATATGGTATACGTGTGGATTATTGCTGTGTGTCTTTGAAATGCATATGGTATACGTGTGGAATATTGCTGTGTGTCTTTGAAATGCATATGGTATACGTGTGGATTATTGCTGTGTGTCTTTGAAATGCATATGGTATACGTGTGGAATATTGCTGTGTGTCTTTGAAATGCATATGGTATACGTGTGGATTATTGCTGTGTGTCTTTGAAATGCATATGGTATACGTGTGGAATATTGCTGTGTGTCTTTGAAATGCACCTGGTATATGTGTGGAATATTGCTGTGTGTCTTTGAAATGCATAAGGTATACGTGTGGAATATTGCTGTGTGTCTTTGAAATGCATATGGTATACGTGTGGATTATTGCTGTGTGTCTTTGAAATGCATATGGTATACGTGTGGATTATTGCTGTGTGTCTTTGAAATGCGTATGGTATACGTGTGGAATATTGCTGTGTGTCTTTGAAATGCATATGGTATACGTGTGGAATATTGCTGTGTGTCTTTGAAATGCGTATGGTATACGTGTGGATTATTGCTGTGTGTCTTTGAAATGCGTATGGTATACGTGTGGATTATTGCTGTGTGTCTTTGAAATGCATAAGGTATACGTGTGGAATATTGCTGTGTGTCTTTGAAATGCGTATGGTATACGTGTGGAATATTGCTGTGTGTCTTTGAAATGCGTATGGTATACGTGTGGATTATTGCTGTGTGTCTTTGAAATGCATATGGTATACGTGTGGAATATTGCTGTGTGTCTTTGAAATGCATAAGGTATACGTGTGGATTATTGCTGTGTGTCTTTGAAATGCATATGGTATACGTGTGGAATATTGCTGTATCTTTGAAATGGATATGGGATACAGTATATACTAGGAAATTGCCCGTCAAAAATGACGGGATCAAAATTGTAAGCCTGGCAATGCTGTTTGTCACACAATGTGAGACTTTTGCTCCTCTGAGCACCTTTGGCGCTCATCGCAGGGCTCACAATGAGCGCCTTTGGCTAAGTCCCATGTGCCTCAACTGCTCGCCTCGCAAGTGCAATGAGTGCCTTTTGCCTAAGTCCTGCGTGGTCGACGGCTCGCCTCGCTTTGCAAGGCTCGCAGAGTGTGACCAACATCATAAGCGTTCTAGAAACTGACAACTATATATGTGATACATTTTTTGTATTACTTTCAAGATTAGGAAAAATGTCAAAAGTTAGAGAAGTTTGTCATAAATAAAAATATGAAAGAAGCAGTGTGTAAAGGAAACACCCGACAGCAGAGTAAAGTATACAGGGTGAGATTTATGAGGAAGTGAATCCAGTTCCACCCATGAGATGTCACTGCAGGATTATAGATAGAGCGGAAGGGATGACTGACACACAGTGACATCAACACATGCATACGGACACTTGGACCTAGTCAGACAAGACGCAGAGACCCGGACACAGAAACACACACTAAGCCTTCATTTTGTGGTTTCAAGTAATATTCTGTTTCAAGTGTTTGTTTGTTTTTTTATTGTGATTTAACCTCTTGAATCATATCCTGTATTGGTGAGCATTTGGCAAAATGATTCTCTATGTGCTCTCCATACATACATGTGTTTGCAACTCTCACATCAATAGTGATGATGGTTATGTATGATATTACGGAGCACATAGTGGGTTTAAATAGATTATTCCTAAAATGATTGTCTAGGAACTTATTTAACTAAACAGAAAATAATTTCTTTAAAGATTGTACATTATGCATTTTTTTAATTCAGCGAGGCTCCAAGAGGATAAAGTGTTTATTACACTAAGGTTTTTCTAACTCTTAGTACATATAAGTCATGTAATAAAAAAACAAAAAAAAATATTTCACATGGTATTATTCCTAAATGAAATGAAGATTATGACATTTTATAAGAGTCAATAAAAGTTGTGAGAGCAGGAATAAAAACTGTTTCTATACTAAAAATTGTTTTCAATTGTTCAATAAATGAATCACAGTCTCCTAGCACCAATGCTGACACATGATTAATATCTTTTGTAACACTTTGTCTGTGCAACAGAAATTGATTTATATACATTTTATTTATGTTACACAAAAGAATCGTGTTGCTATATTATTGCTATATTATTTGCATTTATGGTCCCTTCAGTGGTGGTTGGTCTGTCTGACCCTCAATGAAATCTCGCTGGACTGATGTTTCCACTTGTACTAGGTAGGTAAGTGTCCATGTATGACTAGAGGCATTTGGTTCAATAGCATAGAGCCAGGATCTGACTAGAATGTGAGATATGGTTATGCCAATAGGATGTAGCATTACAAACTTATCTATGGATGGAGTGCAATGTGATGCCAACTTATTCTTTTTTTTTTCACTTTCAAATTTTATTTAAAAGAAAATATATATCATTTAATATATATTTTTTTGTAAATGTGACAAAAACAATATCAAGTTGAACAGTAGTATCTTAAACAAGTCATTTCTCCGTATCAACATATTCAAACCAATGCAGATCATTATATAACTTAAAAAAAATATATATATTAAAATATTATTAGTGATGATGTGTCCATTAATTTCAACAGAAGTGAGTAATAAAATAATAAAAAGTGTATTTCAAAAGAATACTAAGGAAAAGGTGGAACAAAGAATAAAGAGAAGAAGAAATTATAGTAATATGAAAACATTAAAAAAGAGAGTAAACATTTAGTGAAAGTTATTTCGTTCTCCACCAGTTTGTCTCCTCTATCACTCCTCCAGACTCATCTCCCACAAACAAGTTTGCCTCTCCGGTTTCTCCATCATCCCAAGAACCATAACAGCAACAGATTCACAAGCCCTTCAAGTCCTTTTGTGAGGATTATTTCAATGAAAGAAATAAAAAGGAATGTGTTCCCCTGTATGTCCTAGTCTTACTCCCATTTCTCTTTTTTTCCTTAATTAACGGGTAAGGCCTTATGAGCTATCTTTTATTTTAAAAGGCACTTGGAGAATAAGATGTGGCTAGCCATGGGTTCCCAGGTCTTAGGAAAAATTGTCCCAGTCTTCTAACATCTGTAATTCTGTCATTAATGAATATATAGTTTATATAAAGTTTCAGACTTCCATTGTTTAGCTATATGGCTTTTAGCCGCTAACATAATGTACTGTAGAAGTTTGTTACGAGAGAGATGGAGAGGTCAGGTATTGATGTACCAAGGAGACATATCTCCGTTTCTGGAGAAAGGTCCAAAATGTCATTAGCTAACTGCAACACTTATTTTTAGAATTTCTGTACTTTTGGGCAAAGCCACAATATCTGGATAAATAATCCTGTGTCTTGTCATCCCTTGAAACATAAAGGACTTATTAAAGTTTTACTGGAGATAACCCAGAGTGTGTATCAAGTGTGATAAGAAGACCAAATTTATCTCTCATGGTTTCATTTGACATTATTTCCACATCTGAAATCCAAGCAGACAACCTATTGAGTTGATTGACTTTCCACCATTTAAAAACTGTATTGTGTAGTCCTTGAGGGAATTGTGGATTTGGTATGATATGAGTAAGAGGGGAAAAGTTAATTTCAGTTCATGTCAATCTCTAGCCCAGTACCACTGATGCTTTGTAAATTTAGTAAAAAAGCTGGTACTAGAAGGTAAAGGAGTATTAGATTTGGGAAGCCAAATAATCATGTCCCATGAGTAGGGGGACATAAGGGAATTTTTAATTGATACCCAGATCGGTTGGTGATTAGAGCCTGTGGAATAAAGGCTAGTTGAGCTGCTTTATAATAAAAAATTTAAATTAAGGCAGGAAAGTCCCCCTTCGAATTTATGTCTACACAGCTGATCTAGCTATTCTAGGTAGTTTGTTTCACCAGATGAATTAAAATAGAGATGTTTGGAACTTATCAAGTTCCTTAAAATTAATGGGTTGTAAAAGATTGTGTAAAATATATTATTTTCTTATTCTTGGCCGCTAGCATCCACAAGGACACCAGGACCATGGGATAGAATTTGGTAGAAGTAAGCCAAACCTGCTGACCTTCCAATTATAAGCAAGGAATTTGGAAGCATATCTTAACTACAAGGAAGGGTCTTCAATACATTAAGTAGTTGGCTCAGTGGTCATACCTGTAGATAGAGACTAATATCTGACTTCTAGGGTGATCATATAAAAATAGTATGCTGTGCTGGTAGAAGAGAATAGGTACATGCAGGATCTGCTAGTTTTAAGCTGTGGTATAATATTAGGTTAGAAAAATATTCCCAGACTCTCTCTCCAGAAAATAAAGTTGGTGAAAGAGTTGATCGATCTCTGATTCCTTAATCTGCCATTCAAACTTAGTCAATGTCTTCTATAAAATTAATTAAGAATGTTTATTTGTGGATGTCAAGTTGTGTTATGACGTACATTATAGACCCTCAGCTGTTTACGATTTAGTCTATCATATCCAGACTCTCCCACTGGAAAAGAAAGGTGAATGAGCCGATAAATCTCTAATTTGTTCTTCTGTCTGATGCCTTGGAGTCAGATTCTAAAATGTCAGAAAAGAGAAACTGACAAGGGACCTGCCATTTAGCCTCAACCCATCCTTCCTATCAAATAATCAAATGTTTATTAATTGATTACAAGTTGTGTGTTAACAGATCTTCAAACAATTACCTAAAACTTTGACAAAGTCTTCTCTCATCAAAGTATGGCCTTATCTGTGTATCTGCAAGTTTGAAGCATTGTGTTGAGCTTCACTTTGCTCACTACCTTTCAGTATGTCCTTTGGCATCCTTCACATCCCTTCAAACTTCCTGCGTGATATCCAAGATCTGGCAAAAATTGTCTTGTATTTCCATGAGGCTGAATCCAACATACCTTACTGGCCTGTCACATGGAGCTACTTGAAAAGCTGACATGCAAATGGTTATCATTTTTCACAAAGAATGCAGGCGAAAACCAATAAGACCTCAAGGCTCAAGCAAGTTGTCAAATGTCTTGGTAGTGAACGCTTCCCGATAAGCAATCTTCAAATTAATTTTTCTCATGCATATGGTATCAATGCAAAATTATACAACACAAATATCTCTGTATTCACTAGTTTAAGTATTTTCTTCATTGCCAACAGTACATGTGAAGAGAGGGTTCGCCTATTGATGGCCCATATTATAAAGCAACTGCTGATTTCCCAGTGAACTCCAAGGTATTATACTAATCAGATGAGGCATCTGCAAAATAAAGAAGTAGTGTGTGTGTGTTATTGGGGTTATTTATTATCTAAAACATCAGCTTAAGTCTAAGCAGCCCTTGCAGTAGGGATAGCAGCAACAGCTGAAGAAATAATAAATGAAGTATAAAATCCTGAAAATATTGAGTCGTCTGGTTAAATTTAACTCACTTAAAGAAACAGTAGTGTTATGAAGAAGGTCAGAACCATGGGTCATTTATTAATCTTCATTCACAGCAATTCTGGGTCTGGCAAGACATCATACTCAGCATAGTAAATATTGTAATATGCGTCAAAAATGTAACATCCATTGGTTTTAACTATTTCTAAATTTCCAGGTTTTCAACAGTCAGAGAAATACTTGCCAAGACTGTGTAAAGAATGAACACACCACTCCAGAACAATATAGAGGAACAAAGAGACTCAAACATATGTCTTCAGCTAGTGTAGAGTAAGGCCACCCAGGGATATCACATTTAGGAGAGAGAAAAACTGATGTGATATTGTCCCTGGTGCAGAAGGTACAAAACACCAGGAACAACCACAGCGTAGGGGCTCACTGCAACCAGCAGCAGCCAGGGGCAAAGTTAAAGGATCTTAATGTACCAGGGCATGGGAAAGGGGAATAAACTTTTTTTATATGTTCACTTTTTTATTAACCTCAACTAGATATTATATATATATTTATATTTATTTATTTAAACTCTTTTACATGTCCACAGAGAAGAGGATCGTGGACCATGTGATGGGGTAGCCATCTCCTTAAAAAATATCACACAAGCCATGATCCTCATGAAGCCAGGCTAGATTATGGTAATACTTGGACCAATAGATTATCACTTAATAGTGCTGTTGAGAAGGCCAAATCATAGGTGCAGACCCTATCTCCTCCTCTTCTTTGCCACAGGGCCCCCTCCGCCGTTCCACCACAAAGAGTCCCTGTCTAAGGGGAGTTGCAGTGAGAGACATCAGTACCCAAAGTATGCTGGGCAATGTCCATGCTGAGCTGGGTTAGCTAGCTCTGGTTCTGCACCACCTGGAGCAGGATGGCCATGTAGGACTCCACCTGCTGATGGTGCCTCCTCACCTCCCTATGGAGCATCTTGAGGTTGTGTTCCACCGAGGCCTGGTGGGTGGAGACGCTGGCCTGTATCCCATGCATAGCGTATCTACAGTCTCTCATCAGGACAAGCATATCCCCCATGGTGGCTTCCACTGGTGGTCTTTGGGATGGAGGTCCAAGTTGGCTGGGAATAGCTTTGGGAGGCTGTGGCTGTGTGTGTGGTGGTGGCCAAGTAGGGAGGTGATGAGAGGTGGTCCCTGATGGGCTAGGGCACTACACTACACATCCATCCCTACAAAGTCTGTATTTGCATATGCTGCAGTGGCCACACCCATAACTGTGGTCTTAATTGGATGTTTACTAAATGTACATCTATCTTGTATTTGCTGTATTTATTTGTCACTTATATGTGACCTAGCTATAAGTTTATGTGTATTTTGCTAGATAAAAAAAAAAAAAAGGCTGTGGAGTTTATCTCTTAACCTCTAGTTTCATAAATCATAAATATCTTGCTTATGTTTGTAATGGAAATTGGTTTTAAGCTAAGAAGAAATGTCGGATGATTGTTGGATTTTCAGTGCTTCATATCAGCCTTCTATATAGAAGAGTCCTGGATTTAATTTAGATTCTAACTGAGAATGTTTAGAAGATGAGTTATCCAGAAAGATCTGCAACATTCAGTGGCATGAAAATTCCTTGCATTTTGTCAATCCTTTAGCATGTGCCTTAGAAGAAATGAAGGACAGTTTCAAGGTATCTGGGCTGGCAAATAAAGGTTGTTTATATTTTGGCTAAGTCAGTATCTAAATGACACTTGGAAAGGTAACCAGGGAAGATGTTGTCTAAGAGGTACCTGAAACTGCGGATCCTATGCACAAGTGACCTCATAATATAGGAGGAGCAACCCTTATAAACTAACCACTAGGTATAAAGTAGCTTAAAAACACATCTTTTGACATACAATTCATGATTAATTCCCCCTGGCTGATAGCATACAGTAAGTGTTAAACCATCCTTTTGAATGTTAAGCATTGTTAAGCTATTTTTTATTAAAATAAATATACACAATATAAAACACGACAATCTGAGCTACTGGAAACCTACCTGATAGCAAAGTTTTCAAGTTTAAGACAGTTCATTAAAAACAGTTAAAATAGATCACAGTGGAAAATACATTTGGTTACATGGTTTAATTGAATGCAGATTTCACTTTTTTAGCACCAGTTACTGCTCCTCCTTTCCCACAAATATGTCCCCATCCTAGGATTATTACACATTATTACACACACACAATATATATATATATATATATATATATATATATATATATATATATATATATATATATATATATATAATCTCAATTTCATACTTTTACTTAGAAGCTGTTCGATATCCCTTCTTCCTTTAGCTGCAGATTTGAAAAAACAAAACATTAATAACTATATACACAGCTCCTTTTATTCAGTGCAGAAATAGTCAAAATGTTGGCATTAGTTCCAACTCATTTTAGATTTGTTGAGTCATCAGCTTTCTGAGAGCTGACACATGCAGCTGAATCAAAGTGAATATCCCCAGCTGCATGTACTAAAGATACTTCTGAGCTGTGTAATAACAGAGTCAAACTTGTTGAACAGGCAACGTCAACGTCAAATATTTAACTACTGACATGTGGAGAGGTGGTCATTTGGTGGTGACTACATGACAATTACTGCAGAGTGGGTTATTTTACCCAGCTGGAACATTAAACTGCAGGAACAAAAGCGGCCATAGAACAAGTAAAAAACTTCCACCAGCAGCACTAAATAATCACCCTTACATTTATATAGCTATATTATACAGTTTTGAATAAGTATAAAAACCCTATTTATCCTCTCATGTTTTGCTTTAACTACATACTGGGATTAATGTGTGGCTAACACCTATATTATTGCAATTTTGTGTGTTAGATTTCTAAGAACGAGTGCACTCACTACATTTATCTAACTTAATATAACGTGTGCTTCATACAGTACATAATGCCACAAACTTTAATCTGAATTAATTATTAACACACTGTAAATATGTTGAAACACTTTAACCCAGTAACTCAAAAATAGTTTGCTCTTGTTGCTTACATGAAGCTTAGTGACTCCTACTGGCTTTGTGGGGGAATTACTAGCTGAAAAGATAGGTCTTCATCGATTGGCAAAGCCAATGGTATTATTTGGGAGTAGAGTGTGACAACTGTATGAGAAAGACATCCAAACCTTGTCTAGACTTTGCTGACTTATGAAACTGTATGACACTCTTCCATTAGTAGTATGCAAATGCCGTTACTGTGAGACTTTTACTCACTGTGCCTTTAACTGTAACTTACCGACAGAGAGCTTGATCCAATTGCAAGCCCACATCTCACGGGATATAGGCCGTATGTCTGCGGACGTGCTGCGGGCTCCCGTTCATCTCCGATTTCGGTGCTATTCAATTGAACATGTCCGCAAGTTACGGGCCGAACGCCTAAGCCGTAATCCATGCACTTGTGCGTAGCAGTCTAGACAGGTACATGATCAATTAATGAGCAAAAAGATGCCAAGTGAGCTAAAACACCTTGAGTGCCCACCATTCATCAAGGTATCCTGTTTAGCATTGCCTGCTCTCAGGCATGTGTTTTTCATTTGTCATAAAAACTGCAAGAACAAGAATATGTGGTATGGAGACATTCCATGAATTGATTAAATATTCATGTGTAAAAACAAAATGTTAGACTTTTTGAGTGCTGGACTTGAAATCTTGAATGTTTATTAACTTCATATCTTGTATTAGCTGGAATGGGATTGACAAGATAAATCAGAAGAATATCATAACTGTAAAGGTATATTTTATAATGCTACATGGCAGTTAGACGTCTCAGTAGTAAAAATGAGAATGGGTGGGAAAAAGTACACAATTAGATGGTGCAATATTGTTCTAAAATGGATGAAATTATCTCTCACTGAGCCTGAGGTATTGGAGCACATGTATATAGCCTCCAGAACAGCTGAAGGAGTCAAGAACCATAAATATTAGCCATCAAGTGGTGCAATACACATATTTCTGAAACTGCTGCTGAACTAATTAAGTTATAAGGATTTTAGCTTAAGATTGAAATGTGTTTGAATTTCTACTGTAGCTGCTTTGTATATACATGGGTTGCTGTTTAATGTTTAGACTCAATATGAGTATGTCCGGCAGCATAGTGGATAAAGTATCAAGACAGCAAATTAGCAGTTTCAGAACAGGGCTTAATGTCACCTGCCTAGGGATGTCTGCTGGCAAGAGGTACCATGTTTCAGATTACAACTAGAACCTTGTTTTGTTTAGACATATTCCTTCCTGGAACTAGTCTTGAGGTGGGAATAGCAAAGCTCCTCTTAGTTTGGTATGTGCTTTAGAAAATTGTAAAACATTCCCATCTGTGGAGCAGCATTGACAGTCCATGAAGAATAGGACAGAGGAAAGCTTGGGGGTATTCAGATCAGCCCTACAGTGTAAATATGTTATTTACATGATATGGATTGAGCTGTATATATATATATGCAGCACGGACAGCATCTAGGGTATCTGGAAGCATGCAGACTGCATTGCATCCGGCAGCTGTTGAAGAGGGCATGGTGGAGGATGCATACAGAGATCATGGCGATCAAGGTGGTCCCACAGGTGCTCGATGGCAGTCCAGGGAATTTGGAGGCCAGGGAAGTATTTGGAAGTCTTCATTGTGCTCCTCCACCCACTCCCGAACAATTCTGGTCATATGACGTGTTGTATTGTACTGCTGGAAGATCCCATCCACTCCAGGAAAGACAGTCAACATAGCCCAATTGGTTGAGAGTGCCTTCCAGAGATATGGGTGGACCCAGGCAATGCAAAAAAAAACATTCCGAGACCAAAAGGCTGCCACCTTCAGCTTGTGTTCTTCCAACAATGGCTGAAGAGTGCTTGTTCTCAGAGGTTTCACTCCTGACACGCCAATGTCTGTCCAAATGAGGGAGCAGAAAACGTGACTCATCAGAGAAGGCAACCCTTTGCCAATCAGAAGAGGTCCGATTTCAGTAGTGTAGTGGAAATTGAAGCTCAGCATGTGTGCAGAGACCAGCCATTTGCTCCAGAATCCCATATGCAACAGAATTGGCTGTACTGTCATTTTAGACACACATCTAGTAGCCCTCTTATTTATTTGGACAGTGAGTTGCTCAACTGTAGTGTGTCGGTAGGCCCTCATACACCTTCACAGCCGACGTTCACCTCTGACATCAATGGCACGTGGTGCTCTGTAGTTTTGACCCTGTTTATTCCCAATGGTGCCGTTTGTCCAGTCACAGTATCCTTTAACCACAGCAGCACTCGAACAGGTCACAAACTGCACTCTTTCAGAAATACTGCCACCCTTGGCCTGAAAACAATGATCCAGTGGCGTAGTAAGAGCTGTTGCCGCCTGGGGCTGACCCTGAGGTTGGCATCCACCTATCCCCGCCCCCTGGTGAACATTATATATATATATATATATATATATATACACACACACACATACATAAAAATATGTTCCTCCACTCTCTCCCTCCTCTCTCTCCCTCCCTCCTTTCTCTCTTTCTCCCTTCTCCCTCCTTTCTCCCCCTCCTTTCTTTCCTTCCTCTATCTCCCTCCACTCCTTCTCCTTCCTTTCTCTGCCTCCACTCTCTCTCCTTCCTCTCTCCAACTCTTCCCTGTGTCTCCTTCCTCTCCCTATCCACTCTCTTCTTTCTCTCCTCTCTCCCTCCTCTCTCTCCCTACACTCTACCTTCTCTCTCTCTTTCCCTCCTCTCTCTCTTCTCTCTCTTCTTCCTCTCTCTATCTACCTCCCCTCTCTCTCCTTCCTTTTTCTCCCTCCACTCTCCTTGCTCTCTCTATCCCCTCCTCTCTTCTTTCTCCCCTCTCTCATTTATCTCTCTCCCTCCCTCTCTCTCATTCCTCTCCTCTCTCTCTTATTCCTCTTCCCCACCTCTCTCTCTCCATCCTCTCTCCCTCACACTATCTCTTTCTCTCTCACACACACGCTCTTTCTCTCCCTCCTCTCTCTTCCTCCCTCCTCTCTCCCTTCTCTCTCTCTCTCCCTCTATCTCTCTCATCTCCATTCCTCTCCTCTCTATCTCTATCCCTCCTCTCTCTCTTCTATATCTCCATCCTCTCTACCTCTATCCCTCCTCTCTCTACCTCCTCTCTATCTCCCTCCTCTCTCACTTCCTCCTCTCTCACTCCCCTTCTGTCTCCCTCACATACACTCTCTCTCTCTTTCACTCACTCACGCTCTCCCTCCTCTCCCCTCTCTCCGTTATCTCCTTCACACTCTCTCTCCCTCCTCTCTCCCTCATACTATCTCTTTCTCCCTCTCTCTCTCCCTCACAGTCACTTTCTCTCCCTGCTCTCTCTCTTTCTCCTCTCTATTGATCCCTCCTCTCTCTCCCTCCTCTCTCTCTTCCTCCTTTCTCTTTCTCCTACTGTCTCTCTCACATACACTCTTTATATTTCTCCACAACACTCTCCTATCTACCTTCCCTCTCTCTCTCCTTCCTCTCTCTCGCTCCCTCCCCCCTCTCCTGCCTCTGTCTATCTCCCTCCACTCTCTATCCTTCCTTTCTCTATCCCCCTCCCCTCTGCTTCCTTTTCTCTCTCTCCTTTCTCTCTCTTCTATTTCTCCCTTCTGTCTCACTCCTCTATCTTCTCTCTCTCCCTCCTTTCTCTCTTCTATATATCACTCCTCTCTACCTCTACCCCTCCTCTCTCTCTCTTACCTCCTCCTCTCTACCTCTCGTCCTCCCCTCACTTCCTCTCTCTCTCCTCACACTCTCTCTTTCACTCTTTATCCCTCCTCTTCCTCTCCCTCTCTCTCACACTATCTCTTTATCTCTCTCACCTTCCCATCTCTCTCCCTCCTCCCCTGCTATCTCTTCTCCCTCTCTCTCGATCTCCTCCATCTCTCTCGCTCTCCTCCATCTCTCTCTCTCTCCTCCCTCTCTCTCTGTCCTTCTGTCTCTCCCTAATCTATATCTCTGTCTCTCCCTCTATCTCCCTCCTCTGTTTCTCCCCCCTTCCTTCATCTGTCTATCTCCCTCCACTCTCTATCCTTCCTCTCTCTATCCCCCTCCCCTCTCCTTCTTTTTCTCTCTTTCCTTCCTCTCTCTTCTATCTCTCCCTCCTGTCTCACTCCTCTATCTTCTCTCCCTTCACTTCCTCTCTCTCTCCCTTCGCTCTCTCTTCTTCCTCTCTCTTCCCCTCCCCTTTCTCTCCTTCCTCTCCTCTCTCTCTTCTATCTCTCCTTCCCTCCTCTCTCTCCCTTCTCTCTATCTCCCTCCTCTCTTTCATCTTTCTCTCCTCTCTATATTTCTCCCTCCTCTCTCTCTCTTCTATATTTCCCTCCTCTCTACCTCTCTCCCTCCTCTCACTCCATCCTCCCTCTCTCTCATTCCTCTCTTGCTCTCCTCTCTCTCCCCCCCTTCAGTCTCTGTCACACACAAACTCTCTCTCACTCACGCTCTGCCTCCTCTTCCTTCTCTCTCTCAATCCTCTACCTCACACTCTCTCTTTCACTCTTTATCCCTCCTCTTCCTCTCTCTCACACTATCTCTTTATCTCTCTCTCCTTCCCCTCTCTGCCTCCTCCACCTCTCTCTCTCCTCCCTCTCTCTCGCTCTCCTCCACCTCTCTCTCTCCTCCACCTCTCTCTCTCCTCCCTCTCTCTCTGTCCTTCTGTCTCTCCCTCCTCTATATCTCTGTCTCTCCCTCTCTCTCCCTCCTCTGTTTCTCCCCCCTCTCCTTCCTCTGTCTATCTCCCTCCACTCTCTATCCTTCCTCTCTCTATCCCCCTCCCCTCTCCTTCCTTTTCTCTCTCTCCTATCTCTCCCTCCTGTCTCACTCCTCTATCTTCTATCCCTTCACTTCCTCTCTCTCTCCCTTCACTCTCTCTTCTTCCTCTCTCTTCCCCTCCCCTTTCTCTTCTTCCTCTCCCCTCTCTCTCTTCTATCTATCTCTCCTTCCCTCCTCTCTCTACCTTCTCTCTATCTCCCTCCTCTCTTTCATCTTTCTCTCCTCTCTATATTTCTCCCTCCTCTCTCTCTCTTCTATATTTCCCCCTCTCTACCTCTCTCCCTCCTCTCTCTCCCTCCTCCCTCTCTCTCATTCCTCTCTTGCTCTCCTCTCTCTTTCCCTCCCCTTCTGTCTCTCTCACACACAAACTCTCTCTCACTCACGCTCTCCCTCCTCTTCCCTCTCTCTCTCCATCCTCTACCTCACACTCTCTCTTTCACTCTTTATCCCTCCTCTTCCTCTCCCTCTCTCTCACACTATCTCTTTATCTCTCTCTCCTTCCCCTCTCTCTCCCTCCGCCCCGCTCTCTCTCCTCCCTCTCTCTCGCTCTCCTCCATCTCTCTCTCTCTCTCCTCCCTCTCTCTCTGTCCTTCTGTCTCTCCCTCCTCTATATCTCTGTATCTCTCCCTCCTCCTTTCTCTTTCCCTCTCCCTCCTCTGTCTCACACACTTTCTTCCTCTCGCCCTTCCCCACTTACCCTCCTGGTTTGCAGCTCCTCTCCCGTGAGACTCCGCCCCTTTCTGTCTCCACCCACTGCCAGGGAGGCATAGGCAGCCTGGGGAAAGGAGTGCCGCCCCCAAGGCAATGTGCCCGGTGCGGTGCGCCCCTCCTGCCCCCTATTACTACGCCACTGCAATGATCATTCCCTTTACAAAGTTGGATAAATTTCACATTTTTCCATGACAGTGATGGTTGATACGTTGGCAGAATGCCTGCATGTCACCTTATATATTTGTGAAGATCCCAAATAAAGTTACAGACAATCCCTGCCTTTGGCCACAGGAACTCCCCACTAAATAGACAATCTTCGTTGAAGGAATGGGCTGCTCGGTATCCGGCTAACGGACCAGGAACATGTAGATGTACGCTAGCTTAGGAAAATAGTAAAAGCCTCCCGTTAAATTAAACACGCCATCCTCTATGTGTTCCAAATAACAACAACCACTTTATTTTTTACAGCAAACTCTATCTCACATTTTTTCCATGTCAGTGGGAGGCCCTATCCCAAAAATAACCTTCCCGATCAGGATCATCCAGTAAGGGAACGGCAGCTGGGGGGGGTTATGGACATACTTGGGTGATTAGAGCCAATCAGGAGTGAAAGATATGGGGGCTTGGCTTGGGGGGGGGGTGGACCACTGGGCCGCACCCACAGAGGATCAGAGCGGCAAAACAGAACAAAGAGCCCCAACGTCCTGCAGTGACATCTTGTAGGCAAGAATTGGAAATACGTGTTCTTTTCTACAACTATCCTTTAAAACATGACAGTATATTAGTTGAGGGCAAACTGATCTTCACAATATTATTACTATGATTATTATTATTATTATTATTATTATTAATAACCTCTATTTGTAACTAGCGACTTGCCTATCAAAAAATGACGGTTAATAAAATTTGAAGCCATGGCAATGCTGTTTGGCACACAATGAGCGCCTTCGTTTTAGTGCCTTAACAGCTTAAGTGCTGCAAGTTAATGGCTCGCCTCGCTACACGAGGCTCCATGGCGATGAGCGCCTTCGGTGCTCATTGCTCAAGTGCTGCGAGTTTGAGTGTCTTAACGGCTCGCTATGCGAGGCTCGCAGGCAATGAGCACCTCATCGCCTAAGTGCTGCAAGTTAACGCGAGGCTCGCAGGCAATGAGCGCCTTTGGTGCTCATCGCTCAAGTGCTGCGAGTTTTAGTGCCCTAATGGCTCTCCTCGCTATGCGAGGCTCACAGGAGATGAGTGCCAACAGCGCTCATCGCCTAATTGCTCCGAGTTAACTGCTCACCTCACCTTCAGCGATCATCGCCTAAGTCGTACGCACCACGCAAAGCGAGAAGACGTCTGGTAGTTCGACAATTATAATATGTGATGCACTGACATATTCTGTAGCACTAATCAGTAGCAAGGACACCCAAAATGGCTGCCACGGACTCACTCACTGAACTGCTGCTGCTGAAATATATCCAGACACTGCCTTTTATATTTGTTTACATAAGACAATGAAATAATAAATGTTTACCCCATCTAGTACCATGGTACTACCCACTAACAACCAATGACATTTTATTTACATATGATATCCAATAAGAATATAACACATACTTTGGTAAAATCTGTGCGTATATCTACCTATATGATACACTTGTGCGCAGTAAATAACGCTTATTAGACCTTGAGGGTGAGTGAAAATACATATTTGCTATGTCTAGAGATGTGTTCTGTCTCTTACTGAAATTGCTAAGTCATGGGTCATGTAGACAACTATTTCATAACGTATATTGTATAAAAATAGAAAATACTGGTTTAATGCTTATATGCGAGCCAAATATCACACTAACTGGAAAGAGTGCTAATTGTGTGTGTATATATATATATACGCTAAAAATGTAAGGCTATTTGTATCTTTTTCCCCAACACCACCAAGCCAGCTCACAACACGTGCAGTATTTCATTAGCTATGTGCTGCTGGATCGCTACCATGTCATATCATGTAGGGTCACCTAAGATGGACAGGTCATAGCAGTGAGGGTAGACAAATCACAGTCGACTGAATAAAAAACTAGCAACCCAATTGGTGGAACTTTCTTGGGGCTGGCAAAAAAAATCCTGCACAGTCCCCCTGCGTCCCTCCTCCTCCCCAACCATTGAGGAGGAGGAGAGACGGAAAGAGAAAGATGGGAAGAGAGAGAGGGTGAGAGAGAGAAAGAGGGAGGGAGAAAGAGGGGGGAGAAAAAGAGAGAGAGAGAGAGTGAAAAAAAGAAAGGGGGGTTGAAATGGAGAGAGAGGGGGGGATAGGGAGAGAGAGCAGAGAGAGGAGAGAGAGACAAAGAGCGAGAGACAGGGGAAGAGACATGGAAAGAGAGGGGAGAGAGAAAGAGGGAAAGAGAGACAGAGAAAGGTATAGGGCAAACCAGAAAGGGAGAGAGAGAGGGAGAGAGAAAGAGGGGAGAGAGGAAGAGAGAGAGAAAGAGGTGGGGAAAGAGGGAGAGACAAAGAGTCAGAGAGCGGGAGATGAGAGCGAGAGAGGGAGAGAAAGGGGAAGAGACATGGAGAGAGAGGGGGAGAGACAGAAAGATAGACAGAGAAAGGAAGAGGGAGATACAGAAGAGGGAGAGAGAGGGGGGGGAGAGGCAGTGAGAGAGAGGGAGAAAGAGGAGGAGAGAGAGAAAAAGAGGAGAGAGAGAGGGAGAGTAGAGAGAGGAGGGAGAAAGAAAGAGGGAGAGAGAGATGGAGATACAGAAAGAGGGAGAGAGAGAGAAAATGGGAGAGAGAAAAGGAGAGAGAGAAAGAGGCGGGGAGAGACAGATAGATAGAAAGAGAGAAAGAGAGAGAAAGAGGCAGAGGGAGAGAGGGAGAAAGAGGGGGAAAGAGAGAAAAAGAGGAGAGAGAGAGAAAGAGAGAAAGTGAGAGAGAGAGAGGGTAGAGAGAGGAGGGAGAAAGAAAGAGGTAGAGAGAGATGGAGAGACAGAAAGAGGGAGAGAGAGAAAAAAAGAGGAGGGAAAGGCAGAAAAGGAGAGAGAAGTGAGAGGGAGAGAGTGAAGGGGAAAGAGAAGGGGGTGAGAGAGAGAGAAGGGGATATATATAATGCTGATATGGGGGCAGCAAACTTAGGGACAGCCATAGGTGGCAAAAGCTTTAGCTAAGCCACTACAGTCACTACCTCTAATATGTATATAATTATTAAATGTCTGCTACACAATTTGTCAGACGTTTATAGGAGTAACCATATAGCTTGCTCCTTGTAGCTAATAAAGTAACTGAAGTGATAGGGAATTAATTTTATATGGGCAGTAAATAAATAGTACATTTGTGTTCACATTTGAATGTCTAAAACAAGTTAAAAAAAAAATGTTATTACACTGCATTCTGGGAAGCTGAGCAGGGACATGCAAATGTGCCCACAATGCCTCGCTCGGCAATCCATAAACCATTTTAAACATGACTTCCTTTAAGCCTATGCCCACTGCATTTCACAGCTTTTATCCAAAGCCAAGGTTGGATTATACACAAGCTGAGGATCCTACCCACGTACAGCTGTTTCATGGGTATTGCCTACAGTACATATATATACATATATTTATATACAGTTTTGCTCAAAAGTTTGCAAACCCTGGCAGAAAGTGTTAAATGTTGGCATTTATTTTGAAAATATGAGTGATCATGCAAACATTTTTTATTTTATTGAAGGATAGTGATCATATGAAGCCATTCATTATCACATAGTTGTTTGGCTCCTTTTTAAATCATAATGACAACAGAAATCACCCATATGGCCCTGATCAAAAGTTTACATACCATTGAATGTTTGGCTTTGTTACAGACACACAAGGTGACACACACAGGTTAAAATGGCAATTAAAGGTTAATTTCCCCCACCTGTAGCTTTTTAAATTGCAATTAGTGTCTGTGTATAAATAGTCAATGAGTTTGTTAGCTCTCACATGGATGCACTGCACAGGCTAGATACTGAGCCATGGGGAGCAGAAAAGAACTGTCAAAAGACCTACGTAACAAGGTAATGGAACTTCATAAAGATGGAAAAGGATATAAAAAGATATCCAAAGCCTTGAAAATGCCAGTCAATACTGTTCAATCACTTATTAAGAAGTGGAAAATTCAAGGATCTCTTGATACCAAGCCAAGGTCAGATAGACCAAGAAAGATTTCAGTCACAACTGCCAGAAGAATTGTTCAAAATACAAAGAAAACCCCACAGATAACCTCAGGAGAAATACAGGCTGCTCTGGAAAAAGACTGTGTGGTTGTTTCAAGGAGCACAATACGATGATACTTGAACAAAAATTAGCTGAATGGTCAAGTTGCCAGAAAGAAGTCTTTACTGTGCCAATGCCACAAAAAATGCCCGACAACACATTGACATGCCTCACAGCTTCTGGCACACTGTAATTTGGAGTGACAAAACCAAAATAGAGCTTTATGGTCACAACCATAAGCTATATGTGCGGAGAGGGGTCAACAAGGCCTATAGTGAACGGGGAATCTTGTGAAAATTGATGGCAAGGTGAATGCAGCCTGTTATCAGAAAATACTGGCAGACAATTTGCACTCTTGTGCACAAAGGCTGTGCATGGGACGCTCTTGGACTTTCCATGACAATGACCCTAAGCACAAGACCAAGTTGACCCTCCAGTGGTTACAGCAGAAAAAGATGAAGGTTGTGGAGAGGCCATCACAGTCTCCAGACCTTAATATCATCAAGACACTCTGGGGAGATTTCAAACGTGCGGTTCATGCAAGATGACCAAAGACTTTGCATGACCTGGAGGCATTTTGCCAAGATGAATGGGCAGCTATACCACCTGCAAGAATTAGGGGCCCTATAGACAACTATTACAAAAGACTGCACACTGTCGTTGATGCTAAAGGGGGCAATACACAGTATTAAGAACTAAGAGTATGTAAACTTTTGATCAGGGACATTTTGGTGATTTCTATTATCATTATGATTTAAAAAGGAGCCAAACAACTATGTTATAATAAATGGCTTCATATGATCACTATCCTTCAATAAAATATATATATTTTTTTTCATGATCATATTTTCAAAATAAATGCCAACATTTCACAATTTCTACCAGGGTATACAAACTTTTGAACACAACTATATATGTATATATGTCAATCATGTTTCTCCCCATGATAACATACAGTAATTAGTGTCTGGTTAGAGTCTCTCTCCAGCCTCACTTCACAGTTTCATAGTGAGCCAACCTCACACCGAGCCCCATATATGGGTGACACTGCAGTCTGTGAGTGGGTTCTGGCTCTGTACCCTAATCCATGGCTATGTTCTGAAGTCTGAGAGCAGGGCACATAGTCCTAAACTGATTCTCATGTTAGTGGGTCTGAGGTAAAAAGGTGATACGTGTTGAGCCTTGTTTGGATATCACTTCCCAGCATCTTTACCTACAGAGGAAGTGTTTACTGAGAAATTATCTATCAATATATTCTTTTATGTGGGCAAAATTAAAGACAATTGTTTCAGAGTCCCAGTGAGATATGCATTTATTGATAACCATTTCCTATTAAAAATAAATATGATTGTTGGTGGAAAAAGTAATTAAATAATATCTATAGTTTTAAATTACACCATATTATCTAATATTATTTATTATTGTTGTCCTTTTATGTTATCAGAAGCTGAAAAGCTGTGTTTGTATCCTAAATAAATGTTTTGTTTAAAATTTGCCCATAAAGTAAGTATATTTTTCTATATATAAGCACACAAATACTAGGCAAAATATGGTACCTAATAGGGGCAGAGTTAAGTTCTCTGCCTAGGGTCACCTTTTTCAGGGTTTAACTCCAGGTAATAGCTCTGGGGTTTTTTATATTACAGGATAAAACAAATAAATAACAATTATAGGTTGTATAAAACAACTATGGGCTCTGCAGTGCAGACAATCATTCATCCCCATTCTAAACACCTTACAAGTATTTAACTTTCCATCACTTCTCCCAAGCAGATCTCCCACAGTATAAACACAAAGTACATAGCCTGCAAACGAAAGACATAGAGATAGCTCTGAACTAAATGACTTTACAGAATGTCTGTCTCAATGCAGCTTCATTTACTTGATAGAATGGCCATATAAAGCAACTAATTGGCTGTGTGTACAACAAGAAAATGTATATGCTGACATTCCTTGGGCAACAACAGAGCATCTGGCAATCCTATAATCTCTAGACCAAATAACATATTATGTCTCTCTAAGAACCTGGTATGGAAGAAAAATATCAATGTAAACAAAAAAAGAATAAAAAGTCTCCCATGTAATCCAGTATACCCTATTACATTACCCTCAGTAATTATAAATAAACAATATAATAGTGTAGAATCAAATATATAGAATTTATTAGCAAATATAAATACAATTAAAAAATGGTTGCCCTTGTAGCCAAAACACCCTCACATATAAATTACATCAAAGTATAAAGTCTATGTGCAAAGTATTGCTGGTGGTAATCTCCAAACCACTTAGGAAATAAAGTGCAATATAATATACCTATATACAACTTGTTAAGAGTAGCATAGGAGGAGCCCGCCACTTACTCCCTAATTGTGCAAAAAAGTGGAAGACTAATCTAACCCTTCTAAAAAACTCACCCTACTATAAAAAGAGAAGAAAACCCTGTTAGGATGTGGCAGAATGGGGATTATCACTTGTCCCCTTATATTTATGTGAAATAAACCTATACTGTATTATTTAAAATTAATTCCCTAAGTAGGATGTGTATACCACTAGTTATACCAAACACAAATATATATTGTACAATTATTTAAAAAGGTAGTATATCAGACAATATCAGTATCCACTAGATATCACATATTATAATAGTCAAACTACGAATCGTCGTCACGCTTTGCGAGCTCGCATAGCGAGCGACGCAGTTCTTGAGAGCGTGCGAAGTGAGCGACGCAGTTCTTGAGATCGCGTGAAGCGAGCTCGCAAGAACTGCGTACTTCGCGAAGCGAGGGACGCAGTTTGGTCCGCAAAAGCGGACAATCGCGAAGCGAGGGGCCGCATTTGCTGAAGGCAGGGGCTCTAATATCGGCTGCAATGAGCCGAAAGCTCATTGCAGGCGGCAAATGCGGACCCTCGCAAAGCGAGGGGCCACATTTGCGGAGGTGGAGGCTCAAAGGCGCCTCACACGGGGCTACAAACACCCACACAAGCAGCACTTTACCAACAATACGACTAGACGCACATTTAAGGACTTAGCAGACAAAACACAATAAATACACACATAAAAAACTTACTCACAGCAAGGGGGGGGGGGGGTTCATTCAGGACCTCTGCAAGTGAAGTTACACCTCCATTTAAGTCCAAATTCACGAGTTTAGACACACGAAAATCCACTAAGCGAGAGAAAAAATGGCCGCCGAAAAAACGAACATGCAAAACAGTACCAAGCACATACGGCTTTTCCAAAAAGCCGTACAAGGTAAAGATACACTTTTACTAAGGACGGAAAATACACACCAGCGTCACATACACATCCGCACCATTTATCAATGCGGAAGTACACAGTTGCGGAAGTACACAGCTTTACATCGCGCACGCACCACATTTACACTGCACACATTGCTGACACTTACGCCACAGCTACAGAAATGTGCAAAACTACACTGGATGCTGCAGGAACATAGAAACAGATTGTTTTCAGCACAATGCTTCCTGCATATATTACTTAGGAATAGGTAAAGTATATTAATTTATTAATTTATTCATTATTTCATTGGCATACAACAAGACATATACACAAAAAAACACCTCTAATAACAAAAAAAATAAAAAAAACAGCCAAAGGTCCTCACGCCAAAAAAATTAATAAAACAACATTACCTGACTTACGATTTCATGACCGTCATTTTTTGATGGGCAAGTCGATAGTAATGTATATAATGTTAATCCAAAGTATTCATTAAAGATCAGTCTGATTACTTAGCTTTACATATATCATACTGAGGGATGTCAAAACATTAAGTGAGTCCAATCCGTCATCACTCTAGTGAAGTCGCTCCTCCGGTATGCACCATGCCTCTCCTGCATACACAGTGCAGATCCAATCCCTCATGCAATACTTCCGGGTTGACGCAATGACATCACTTCTAGGGCATCAAGGGCAACTTAGCCGACGCATGCCTTTCGCCATGGGCTTCGAATTGGCTGTGTGGTCAAGTCATAGTCCTCGTTATCTATGGAGTTTCTTATGGGAGAGCTTCAATGGCTATAGCAACAATAACTAAAATATAAACTGTAACTTTTGATGGTAAAACTTCCTTACCCCCAACCGCTGCAGCAGTAACTCAATTTACCTTATGTCATTTTTGGTTACTTAAATCATATGATACTAGCTATGTGTCATCCTGTACTTACTAGATAGTGATCTGTCCTGACTGCTGTCCCTAGGCTCTCTCACCAGCTCTTCAACCAGCCAAGTGTGGTTACGGGGGTCTCCGGTGTGTGACGTCACTTATCAGTGATTCCACCAAGCGATTGCCCCGCCGCCCACCATGAAAGCTTGAATCGGCCACTAGTGGCTTGTAGGGACCAGGATGACTACCACTGCTCTCTCCAGTTTAGTGATTTCCATCCTCCTTTAAAACCTTTATTGGCATTTTGAGGATGACATGTTTAGGGCAAATTTAAATTGATTAACTTAGGGGAAATTCTCCTTTTAAATGACATGAGTGAGCCAAACTGGTCACCATTCAATCTTAAGTGTAGTTTTTCAAAATAATATGATTTGAACATAGAGCTGAATATTATATTGAAATAACCCTCTACCACCAAAATGCATCTAGTAAAATCTGAAAGCATGTTTATAAATGTCTGTTGGTTGTTTTGATACATTTTTTATTAACTATGCAATATGCACTGACATTGGGCCCCATTCAATTGAAGCAAGCAAATGCTTGTAACCCGTAATTTTGTCTGCGGGTTAAATTTTTTCTAAATATTTAAACAAACTCAATTGTCTCTAACTCTCAACTGCCCTCTTACAGCCTCCACATATAAGCCTGCCTTTTTCCGTTGAATTTCAAGGGGCCTGATCATATGGCAATATTTAAGCAAGCCCGTAATTTACTTCTTAGACAGAGCCAATAGTAAATGAGACCGTCATCATGACGTCAGAAAAACATGGAGGTTAGCTTTAACCTGCAATCATCGGCTAAGCTTTAAAAAACGCAAATAAGTAAGTAATGTTCACCTATCGGGCTGCACTCAAGCAATCTTGAAATGCATTAAAAAATCTGTTTAAGTCCATGTGGGTGGCCTGATATGTATTAACCCCTTGATTTCCGGCATCAATATAACATGGAAATAAAAGTTAAAAATTATTATTATTTATTGCAGATTTGCGAGCTTGAGACTGTTGTGCAATTAATTCTAATGCACATTCTCATTGCTTTCCCAGTAAAGTACAGTAGAGTGTGTTTAATAGGTGCTGTAGTTATCAGAACTAGTATTTAACCCTCTTGCGAATCCTATCTAGTACTAGTAATATTTTTTTGATACATTTTTGAGTTGACGGTCAGATTTAATTTGCAAGCTACTTGAACTTTTGTAATTGAATATCGATTTTGCGTCTTTATCACTGTTAATATTTGCAGGCTTGAAAAATAAATGGAGGAGATAGGACAGAGTTACGTCTTTGGCTGGCCCATAGTTATTGTGGGCAGGTAACTTGCAAATGGAATGTGAGTAGCTAAATGTAGCCAATGTAATATCTGTAACATTGACAAGCTACATTACGAGTTCAAGTAATTGTGATTTGGCCAATTGAATGGGGCCCTGTGTCTTTTAGAATTGTATAATTCTCAAAAGAGCAAAGGAATGAAACAACATAACTACTACATAACTCTTCTGTAAAAGGATTGTAATCTGGAAAATAATAAAGACACTTAATATCTCATTAATATATATCAAGAAAATGAGTACAATACAATCCACACCTGTAGACCCTAAAATCTCTTTGATTAATTAATACTCGAAAATTGTGTATTCAAATATTAATACATTACTATTTCTTTTCATTAAAGGTGACCAATTAGTGTCTTAAAGAAATTGTCTCCAGTTGAGAATTGACATGAAACTAGATAAAGCCCTCTGTTTTAGTCTCTAGGGACTTTGCCATTTGTTAAATTCCCAGAAATCAATACACTTGACAAATGAACAGAAGCAAGAAAAGATAGAGGCTAACTGATATAAAATAAAGATCACCTTCAACATTTTAATGGCAATGGAGAGAATATTAGTTCTTGAAACAAGTGGGTTGAAAGGGTAGACTTGCTCCTTTTTTTAAATATGTTTATACATCTGAATATCAAGTATGTTTGTTGCTTCAAGACACAATTAGTCTATACTCTAAATCTCCATGCAATATACTTTGAGTGAGCTAAGCTATAAAGACTCCATTAATGCAATGGATAGATTTATGCAATATCTTTACATAGGAGGTGGGTTAAGTTGATAAACAATGTAGCAATTGAGAATTTACACAATATTATGAGGAAGGATCTAGGTTAGGTTTCTATTGTTGAATATGGCCCCATGTCTTGTGACCAGGCTTCATAACCAAATGGTTGTTAGGCCAATGTTAGCTTCTATGAGGTTCCTCTATACAATACAGTTTATGTCTGCCTATTTACTGACCTCAGATTGTTTTTCTACAATAAGAAATATATATTTGGATCCAGGTCCCTGAGTCAGTGGTTGGTCTTAATTTTCCAATCTCAGTGCAGTGGCAATTTCAGTGCCAAGGGCATAGTTACAGTGGTTAACTAAGGAGAGGTTTGGGTTTTTAGAGCACTGGGCTGACTTCTCACTTGGGTACAATCTCTATAGCAGGGATGGATTGCACCTTAATGATGAGGTAGCTGCTGTGATAGGGGAAAAATGGTAGAACGGCTGGGGGAGTTTTTAAACTAATAGGTGGGGGGAGGGACTAGATATGAGTAATGGGTAGAAAGTGTAAAGGCGGTAAGGAATGAATTAACTAGTCATGTGGGAGGAGATGGGGGGGAGGGTTAGTATAATTAATAGGGAGGTATGCTAAGTAAATCAAGTATAGTGGCAGGCACTTCAGAAGTACAGACTCATAACATAAGGTGTATGCTTGCTAATGCCAGAAGCTTGCAAGGAAAAATGGGAGAGTTAGAATTATTAGCAGTTAATGAGAAATGGGATTTAATAGGCATTACCGAAACGTGGTGGGATGAATCTCATGACTGGACAGTTAATCTAACCTATTTAGGAAAGATAGGGGCAATGGTAAAAGGGGAGGAGGGATTTGTCTGTATGTTAAGATATGGTGTAAAAAAAACAGGCATTTAAATTATACAAACAAGAGGGGACAGAGACTGCTTTACTGGAGTACAAGGAAATCAACAAGGCTTGCAAAAGAGCTATTAGACAGGCTAAAATAGAAAATGAAAAATTAGTTACAAAGGAGAGTAAGACTAACCTTAAAATATTTTTTAAGTATATACATGGGAAGAAGGCCAGAAAGGAAGCTATAGGAGCATTACAATGTGACACAGGCCGTCTGACAATTAGTGACCAGGAAAAGGCAGATGAGCTAAATAGGTTATTTTCTTCGGTATACACATGGTTGTGATACTGCAACATAATGGGGTTACACTACCTTCACCAAATAATTGGTTAACTCAGGAAGTAATCCAAAAGTGGTTGGAAAAAATAAATGTTAATAAAGCCCTGGATCCTGATGGAATACATCCAAGGGTACTGAGAGAACTGGGTTCTATAATAGCAAAACCATTATATCTATTTTTTCAAGATTCACTTAGCACAGGGTCTCTACCAGATGACTGGAGAAATGCAGATGTGATTTCTGCATTTAAGAAGGGAGCAAGAGCAAATCTGGGGAATTATAGACCTGTAAGCCTCACTTCGGTAGTGGGAAAGCTTTTAGAAGGGTTAATAAGGGATACTATACAAGAATATGTCTATTCAAACAGGATTATTAGTAGGAGCCAAAATGGATTTATGAGGGATAGGTCATGTCAAACAAACCTAATTAGTTTCTATGACGAGGTTAGTAGGAACTTGGATCAAGGCAACTCAGGGGAGGTAGTCTTTTTAAATTTTGCAAAGGCGTTTGATACAGTGCCACATGGGAGACTAAGGGATACAGGAATTGCAGTTAATATTTGCTCATTGATTGAGAGCTGGCTAAAAGACAGGAAACAAATGGTTGTTGTAAATCCAACATGCTCAGACTGGACTAATGTGGTAAGTGGGGTTCCTCAGGGGTCAGAATTAGGTCCTCTCCTTTTTTTTTTTTTAAATAGTTTTTATTGCAGGAATACAAAGTGCAAACAGTTGTACAATATTGAGCGTAATAAAACAATACCCCAACATCAGTCGGGAAATCTTATCCTTGTATCCTGCCTCCTCCTTTTTTTTCATATTTTCCTCCGTGCTATTATCGGTGAACCAATGCATAGATATATAATGGACCCTTCTTGGCTATGTAAACATGTATCCCTAAACTTATCCGCAACCTATACTATTCTTTGGTTGTTAAGTTGTTATCTCCCATTACCTTCCGTTATTAACCTATGACTTAGGGGACCATAAAGATATTATAAAAAAGCCCTAATTTTATCCATTGACTGGCTCATTTACCTCTAGAGGGATATAGTACGATTTTCTTCGTTTGCTAATCTTTCAGTTCCTTTCTCCCATTCAATTCCCCCCCGTTATCTTTTCTTATATATTAAGGAAGAGTCGCTTACAAACTTTTACAAATGTTAACTTAACCAATTAAACTAAAACATTCTATCTGACACATCTATATTAAGCCTTCCTCTTTGGAAAACATTTCTCTATCTCGATCTTGCTGTTGTTCCATCCTAACATACCTGTCAGTCTTCTTCCATATCGGTGCAGCTCCTCTCTCGGTATCTCCTCTCCGGCCCCCAGCCCTCCCTGTATCCTGTCAAGAAGGTGAGGGTGCCCTTCCCTCCTCCTCCCCTTTCATTGGAGTAGAGAGATTCTGATATCAGTGTATTCTATCCAGGGACCCCACATTTCTAAATACTTAGGAATTAAATCCGCCACTGAATGGTAAAATCCTTTCATTAACCGCTAAGTAATGAATCTTAGCTCGAACTGCCCCTATCTCTAGTGTCTTTTTCTTCCAGCTCCTGGCAATATGTGATTTTGTCGCTAAAAAGATAAATTGTAGGAGTCTGTTGTGGGGGGCAGAAAGAGAGGCCACCGGTATCCCCAGTAGACTAGATTCCGGGGTAACTTCAATATGGTATCCAAATATATTATCCACTAAGTCACCCACTGCCGTCCACAACTGCTGAACCTTTGGGCAGCTCCACCAAGTATGGTAAAAGGAGCCCAGCTCTGAGCATCCCCTAAAGCACTTCGGACTTTCCGTCTTACTCCATTTAGCTAGTCGATCTGGGGTAATGTACGCCCGATGAAGGACTTTAATTGATGTCTCTAATACACTATAATTTAGTGACCCCCTCATGAGATTGGCCCAGGAAGTCTCCCACGTCTCAATCTCCCAGTTCCTGGCTATATCCTTTTCCCATTCCCTCATGTATTTTTCTTTGGCTAACGTTTTTGGGGTATTGAAGACCCCGTATAATTCCCCTATCACTCCTCTTTTAAGGGGGGCTTTTTCACAAATTCTAGAGAACCTATTATGGGAGGGGACCCCTGAACTCCTAAGTACTTTATCTACAAAGTACCTCAATCTGCGAAAGTTATAGTGCTCATAAAGGGGGATGTCATATTCGTCTCTCATAGTTTCGAATGTTAATACCCGACCATCTCTCATCCAGTTACCCAATCTATCAAGTTTATTATTCTTCCACCATTGCCGAGAGACCTGTGAGATACCTGCCGGAGCTAGTGGATGCGTAAGTATAGGCGTTAAGTGGGATATCCGGGGTAGGAGGTCTGTATGATTGAAGGCCCAGATAATATTAGCCGCGGAGTTCTTTATTATAGGATTGGCAGATTTCTTAATCTCTGTGGGGAGTGGGTGAATCCAGACCGCCGTGTCCCATGTATAGGGCATCATGTCTTGGCTTTCGACAAACATCCATGCCGGATGGGCTTCAGGTAAGTGGGCCTGGGGAATAAAAGCTAGTTGAGCTGCTCGATAATATAGTTTTAAATTGGGACATGCCAACCCCCCTCTGGATTTATGTTTGTACATGTTATTTCGCGCAATCCTGGAGGGACCCCCACCCCAGACAAAACGGAACACCCTGCTTTGGAAGTTTGAGAGGTCTTTCATATGTATCTGGATCGGTAGAGATCTAAATAGATAAAGCAATCTAGGTAAAACATTCATTTTGACCGAACTAATCCTACCGAGCCAGGAGATGTTATATTTTCCCCTTTTTATCATCTCATCTTGGAGTAAACGGAACATTGGCCGGTAGTTAGCTTTATATAGATCTTGTACTTTAGCTGTCAGCCAAATTCCTAGGTATTTAATCCCCTTCCCAGCCCACTTAAATTTAAACCTCTGTGCAAGGGATTCTTTCTCCGGGAGCGGAATATCTAGGGCCAAGGCTTCAGTTTTTTCTACATTGATTTTCAATCCTGAAAGCACCCGAATTGTTCAAGTTTTTGCATCAGGGGTGGTACCGACGTCGATGGCTCCGAAATGGAGCATAGTAAGTCGTCCGCAAATAGTGACACCTTGAAATGATGTGACCCCACTTGGATACCCTTTATCTCCGGGGAAGCTCTAATTTATTGGCTAAAACTTGTGATGCGTGATTCTAAGAGCTCTCTCCGTTCTCTCTGACAGAATCATGTCCAGTTCCGCCCTGGTTTTCTCAATCTGGGACCTATCCCCAATAGAATTATCTTGCTGCATTGCCTTTTCCAATCTCATCAACTCTTTATTCAATGCATCCTCTCGGGCCCTATTTTGCTTTTTATGTTCAGCAGATATCTTCATGCAGACCCCTCTAATATATGCTTTGTGGGCCACCCACACCCAGCCTATTCCTACATCTCCCTTAGTATTCTCCCTAAAATATATCTCAAGATCTTGCTGGATCTTGTCTTTGGATTGAGGAAATGCTAGTAGCGTCGCATTGATGCGCCATATCGGGGGGGGGGGGGGGGGGATGAGTATACCGTGCCAAAGTCTAGGGCAATTTTGACTATTGAGTGATCCGACCAGGTACACGGAATAATCTCCGCTTCCTTTGCCTGATCCAAGAGCGAAGCATCTATGATGATATAGTCAATTCTTGAGTACGAGTTATGAGTGGCTGAGTAGAAAGAGTACTCCCTGTCCCTAGGATGAAGGTCCCTCCAGGAATCTACCAGGTTCAGGTTCGCTAGTTGTGTTTTAATTTGTTTTAGCCTACTGGGGAAGTGGGGCCCCACTCTCCCCTTGGACCTGTCTAATTCGGGATCCAACGCTAAATTTAGGTCCCCTCCCAGAATAATTCTACCAAAGTCCCCTTTCTCCAGTACTATAAGTAGTTTCCGGACCGTGTTATAAGGGTTCGTAGGTGGGGCATATAGCGCAATTAAAGACACTGTCGAGTCAAGTATTTTCCCAGTCAGAATCAGGTAGTGACCCTCGGGATCTGATTTTTTACTCTGGAGTATAAACGGAAAGTCCTTATGCAAGAGAATTGCTACCCCCTCCCTCTTGGCTAACATACCCGCTGTATAGAAGTGTGGGTATTGTTTGTGGAGAAATTTAGGGGGTTTGTTACGCATGAAGTGCATCTCCTGTAGAAAGATTACTGAGGGGCGATGCTCCCTGTATGTAAGAAAGGCTTTACGCCGCTTATGGGGGGAGTTAAATCCCTTCGCATTGTGGGACAGTATCTTAAATTCGGGCCTAGCCATTTATCCTTATCTGCCTGTGAGTGCTGTGCATGGTGTGCGACTTACATTTTTCATGCTCAGGATGGGATGGTTATTCGAGGGCCAGAGAGCCGGAGACGAGAGACCCCCCGGAGTGACCAGGAGACGAGGTGCACCTGCATCTTGGAGAGACCTTGAGAGTACTAGGTAGAACAGAGATAGACCATTTACATACAAGACATATTTCAGGGAAACGTACAGAAATACATGTGTCAACAAAAACAGAACAATTTCAACTTTTTTATCTATACTAAAACTTTTTCCTTGCGCTCTAGCGCGCTTGGTGGGCATGAGAATCCTGTTCTCCTGCATATAGCCCTGGCGAAGAGGTAGACTAGATTTTAACTACTCAGTTTACACCCTGTTTAATAAAAGGGAAAAACTCTCCGCCTCACCCCATGGGCCTATCACCCCTTGCATTGTGCAATACAAAATATTCATTTCAGTGAATCAAGAGAAACCCAGTAGGCCTCAATCCTATATCACACTCCTCTCGACTTCTAGTGTCCATTAGGCTTCTGAGGGAAGCAACTTATCTCTTAGCCAGTCCCCTCATCTCTTCTCTGGAGGGGGAATTTTCCCGGCCAATATCAACTTGAGCATCCCGGCCCAAGCCTGGTGATGCAGGCCTGTCATTTGCACGGGTTGCCTTAGACCCCCTTCTCTCGCCGCTTGAGGCTGTGAGTTTGCAGCTTTTTAACCGGCCTATCTCGCTTGTCTCCTGGTTCCTGACCCAGTGGGCGGGGGTTTTCACCCTCCTTCCATAAGTTCAGGGAGGAAAGAATTGTCTGGCATTCCTCCACATCTTGAGCAATAAATTTGTTTCCATTCACCGTAAATTGGATGTTGAAAGGAAAACCCCATCTGTAAGGAATTTTATGCTGTAAAGGCACCTCCACAGCCGGTCTCATTTCCCTGCGTCTCGCTAGGGTGGCTGGTGAGAGATCTGCATTAATCTGGATGGTGGCGCCGTCAGGACCTTTGATTTCGTCTAGACCTATGGCGTGAAAGAGAATCTGATCTCTTGTGTGTTGCCTCAGGAAACGGGCGATGATGTTTTTAGGCATGTTAGGGTTTGGGGATGCCCCAAGTGCTCTATGTGCTCTTTCGATGCAGATTTCACCCTCCTGGGGATCTGGAAGAATTGACTTTATTAGATCTGAAAGATAAGGCTCAAGTTCAGTGATTGAGTTTGGGACGCCTCTGAATCTGACGTTGTATCTCCTCGATCTATTTTCAAGGTCCTCCAGTTGGAGTTCAAGAGAGCATATTTTCATTGCATTTGTATCAATGTCTACTCGATCTTGTCTTTGGGAGTCTATGACCTGGTCCAGGGAAGATTCCAAAATACTTGTCCGTTGGCCCAATTCTTGGATTTCGTGTTTCAGATCTTGAACTGCCAATGATAGTTGTGATTTTAGCATGTTCTCAAACCAAGTTTTGGAATCATTGGACAAGTTTGCATCCATCATATTCCCTTTCTGGGAGCACTCAGCATCCGATACATCCGAAGCCCCCGAGATTGACTCCGGGTGGGGGGATCTTCTGGCCGTAGTAGAGGGGAAATGTTCAGTTATCCGTCGGGACCCCTCTCCCTTTTTGGTTCTAACCATCATGATCTTTGCCCTTTGTATTGTAGATCGGGGCAGTACGGGGCCTAATTTAGGTATGAGCTTTCCAGTAGACCTAGTCTGTGCAGGTGGGGGAGGAGTCCCAGATTAAGGTGAGTCCCGGCCCACTGGGTAGCAATGCTGCTGCAAGGGTCTCTTAAGTACGCTTTAAGAATTAGGAGGGGTGGTGGCCCATTTATAGGGGTGTTGGCCCTACATTTACCACATCTTTACCTTAATGAGCAGGGTGTTTGCCAACTGGTTTAGTGTTAACATCCTCCAGGGTCCAGGCCCAATCTGTATCCGGCTAAATATTGCCTTAAATCTTCCAAGATATATCTGGTATGTTAACACCAATGTGACATTGTGGTATGTAATTAACTCAGTCCTTAGTACTACCGTTTCTCTCTAGTATATGGATGAGCCGAATTGGAGGACAGAAGAAAAAATGTGAGGAGCTTTAGTCCCTTGATGTTCTAGAGATTGGCAGGTTCAATTTAGTCTTGAAGTACAATAGGCCTGTAATGATTTGAAGCTGCCAGCGGGTGGGAGTAGAGTACTGTCAATTGAGACTGCTTATACAATGTTTTGGGTGGCACTGTATATCCTCATAGTGCTGTTGATGAGTGTTATATAAAGAAATATAATAAGGTGTCTGGTTCAGACTCAAGCACCCCGGTACTGTCGGTAATAATAAAGTCACATTAGTAGCACTGCAACATATAAATGCAAAGCCATATAAATTGCACTCTTTGCCTTTGAAGTCCTGTGCAGCTCAAAATGTATTTTAGTGTTCTGAGTTTCTGTAGACAGGTTAGACTGGTTTGCTTAAACCCAGAATACTGGGAGGACCCGATGGGGGGACAGAAGGCACAATGTGGAGAGCTTTGGCCCCTTGATGTTCTAGATATTGGCAGGTTCAATACCAGGTCCTCTCCTTTTTAACATATTTATTAACGACTTAGTAGTAGCACTGGAAAGTATTGTCTTCGTTTTTGCTGATGACATGAAGTTGTGCAAGGTAATTAAATCAGAAAAGGATGTACTTTTCCTCCAAAGGGATTTGCATAAATTAGAGAAATGGGCAATTAAATGGCAGATGAGATTTAATACAAATAAATGTAAGGTTATGCATTTGGGATGGAAAAATAGCCATGCAATTTATAAACTTAATGAGACAAATCTAGGGGTATCAGATATAGAAAGGGAATGGGAGTGCTTGTGGACATCCACCTACGTAACAGTTCTCAATGCCAAGCAGAAGCTGTAAAGGCAAATAAAATATTAGCATGTTTTAAGAAGGGTATAGAAGCAAGGGAAGCAAATATATTCTACCACTATACAAATCTCTAGTATTCCCTCATTTGGAATATGGAGTACATTTTTGGGCACCACTTGATAAAAAGGACATTTTAGAACTGGAAAAGGTACAGAGAAGGGCAACAAAACTAATAAGGGGGATGGAGAGGCTAAGTTATGAAGAAAGACTAACCAAATTAAACTTAGTTTCTCTAGAAAAAAGGCGTCTAAGAGGAGATATGATTACCTTATATAAATACATCCAGGGCCAGTATAAAGATTTGTTAAGGGAGCTTTTTGTGCCAAGAGGTTTTCAACTGACAAGAGGACACCCTTTGAGGTTAGAAGTTAAAAGATTTCACCTTAAAGAAAGAAAAGGTTTCTTCACAGTAAGGGTGGTTAATCTGTGGAATTCTCTACCAAGGCAGGTGGTGACAGCGGATTCAATGAATAACTTTAAAAAGGGATTGGATATACTTTTAAATAAAAAGGGTATTCAGGGTTATCCTGGTTAATTAGAGAGGGAGTATTGATCAAGGGAGGAATCTGATCACCAGTATCTGGGGTCAGGAAGGAATTAATTTAATTTTTCCCTTTTGAGAAATTTGGCAAAGTTTCACTTGGGTTTTTTCTGTTTGCCTTCCTCTGGATCAATTAATAACTAATCCTCATTTTGCAGATCAGAGGAGATCTTAAAAATGTTCAACCTCAATTACTATGTAACTATGTAACTAGAGTGTGTACCGTGTACACATTAAAGTGTCTATACAGTCCAAGGTTACTGAGGGAACTGTATTCTGGTATAGCCAATCTGGAATTTCTAATTTTCAAGAGTTTCCCAACACATTTTTTTAGCATCAGCGGACTAGTAAATAGAAGATGATATACCCATACTTATGAAGGGAGCTATCACAAATCCAGATAATTATAAACTGGTAAGCCTCATTTCTGTACAGCTGGGAAGCTCTTAGAAGGTTTGCTAAGGATTTATATCCAGGAATGTATCCATGGGGACAACCACAATAAGTAGCAGTCAACACAGATTTCTGAGGCTTTTTATTTGTCCTGTCCTTCAGTCGTGTCCAACTCTCGGTGGCTATATGGATGCAGCATGCCAGGTACATCTGTCTGTGTTTCTGGTTATGCTTGTCCATATAGATTTCATGGCAAAGATACTGAAGCGGGTTCCCATTTCTTTCTCAAGTGTACCATGATTTGTCTGACCTTTCTGCTATGACCTGCCCATCTTGGGTGACCCTATATGGTATAGCTCACAGCTTCACTGAGGTACACAAGCCCCTTTACCATGACATGGTAGCAATCCCGAAGGGGTTATGAGGCATAGGTCATATCAAACTAATCAAATTCATTTCTATAATGAGGTAAATAGGAGATTGACCCAGCTCACTTGATGTAGTCTGTTTGGATTCTTCAAAAGCTTTTGATACAGTGCCACATGGGAGCCTCTTACAAAATAAGTGGAACAGCAATTGCAGTAAAAAAAGGATTGTTGTTAATGGAACATTCTTAAATTGGTCCTCTTCTTTTTAAAATATTTGTTAAGGATTTAGAAGTACAGCAGATGAGATTTAACAAAGAAAATATTAAAATTATGTATTTGGGAAGAAAAAAACATGCAATTTAAGTGATAAATGGAATAAATCTAGGGGCATCAGAGAGTGCTTGTGTGCAATAACCTACACAACTGTGTCAGATTACATCTGCAAAGGCAAGTGAATAATTAGCATGCATTGAGAAGGCTTTATAAGCAAATGTAATTCTGCAACTATATGCATTTATGATAAGACCTCATTTGAGATACAGAGTACATTCTCATTGTGCAGATAGAGCCTCCTCTCTGTAGTTGATGTTGCCTCCAACATCAGGAAGTAGATAATTGGAAACCAAATAGTTGTTTCCACAGCAGTATAATTGCATATACAATTAATAAGTTAGATGCTGTATTTTTTACATTCTAAAAACATGTTGCCTATTTTCAAGTGTCATTCTTTGTAAGAGGATATTTGATCTTTAATGGAATGCCATATAGTCTGGCATATAACAGCAACAGTCTGCTATACACTCCCCCATGTATTGACCTGATAATCTTATGTTGTTTCTTTCTGTCTATTATTTGGGTTTTAATTACTTCTTCCCGCTGCACAGGGCTGTATAAATGGTTGGAGCTTTATAAATAAATTATGGTAAGAAGAATAATACACTTGTATAGTAACAGTTTGATTACCAATTGCTTATGATTTGAATAATTTATCACAGCCCTGAAGTGAACAACCACATTTTGTCAGAAGAAACAAGATATTAAAGTATTGAGTGTGTACCACCAGGCCTAGAATTATTAGCATTCAGTTTTTTTTTTTTTTTTTAGGGATTATTCTGTCTCATACATGTTATATGTCATGAAAGCATGGATAATAAGACAGAGAAATATTTCCATGGGCAAGTTCAAATTGCTGTTAGTACGTTTATATACAGTTATTCCACAAAGAGAAAAACATAGACTTCATTGCAGTTTTGTGGGTGTTATCAATATATTTACAGCACTTTGATCTAACCCAACAGTGTTGTTGTTATCATTTATAAAGCGCCAACATAAGAAAAACATGATAAAAGTTCACATATTAATACAGAAGGTGTAGAGGGCCATGCTCTCGTAAGACCTTGCAAATTAAGCAGGTTAAGTGTATTGGAGCCCAGAGGGAATTGCTTGCTGATGGTGAAGGGTGGCAGCATGATCCATGCACAAAGGTGATCACTGTTTTATTTGAATAGCCGCTACTAGGAAATAATTTGGTAGACATCTCTAAATGGGGTTTTCAGTGTTTAAAGCTATGAAGGTTACATGACAATCTCAGAGTGGGATTGATATTCCAAATGGTACGGGCATCATAAGAAAACCTGTAAGGAAGTGATAACGTGTAAAGACAGACGCACATCATGTATGTGAAGAGCTCCTTTAGATGAAATCTGATAAGTAGGAGAGTGCAATGTTGTAGAGAGCTTTGTACAACAATGTCCCTGTTTACCCTCTAAAAATAGTAATTGTTCTCTCACAAAACATTTACTCTCACTGTATATTTATATTCTCTTTCCTTTCGCAATGAATTTTACCATTTAATTCTACTCATTCAACAATGAAGGCCTACTGATCACTCATGGGCACCTCAAATGCAATAGGTTATTCATCAATGGGGTAGGGGTTTGACTTCCTATATTCATTGTACCCCTACAAAGATCTGATTTAAGAAAGAGAAAGGACATTTAACCGCCCGTATTTTGTATCCGCCTGACGGACCATGGCCACCTTAGCCAGAGGGTCTGGTGAGAGCTTCTCCTTTTGCCTTACCTTATGCTCGAAAAGGGTATGTGGCAGGTATGCTATCTAGCACACTTTTTTTTTATTTTTGGCACCCAATCTCAGCACTGTTTTTCTGGATACGAGCATGGCTTTTGAGTAGGACACTTTTGTACTCCACACCAGTGTAGCCGAGGGGCCTCGCTAGCCCTTGAGGGCATGGTCTTTTGGCCAGGGACACTTATAGAATATTCTGTCCTCATCAGGGAGCACCAGCCTGAAGATGGAGGAAAAGACCCCCCATTCCTAGAGGGTATTAAGATCTTTTGAGGTTCGCTTGACCTTTTGGCCAGAGCTCCAATGATCCAAGCATCTCTCAAACTCTCAAGGCAGGGGGCCTAAAGGATTTACAGGGGCACAAGCACCAAGAATGATTTAGGCACTCTTCACGCCCGGGCATTCTTAAAGAAAAAAAAATGACCCTACTGAATACTGAAGTTCTTATTTCACCCCCTGGTAGACCAGTACATAATGTGATCAGTAGCTAGGGACCATATAGCTGAAATGTATGATATTACAGGATATTTAGGTAGTATGTTTGAAATTTCATGACCACTCCTCCAGCCATGGTTGTTTTCCAATATATTTTTTTCTCAGATCCAAAAAATAAAAATAAAACACTGCCAGTCTCTTTGTATACGAAAAAAAACCATAAACTGGAGTAACCCATTCATGAAACAAAACTGTATGGATGTTGTTCTATATCTGCAGAAATAGCAGTCTATTGTGTGCGATGTCCTGCAGTGAAGTCTGCAGTGAATGTACGTCAGCATGAAAAGAGTGAGCAATTGTATTTCACATGTTAATAAATCCCTAACCTTTCCCCAATGGTTCTCTCTGTATGACCATCTTACTTTCGTTTTTTCGGAGCAGGAGGGAGTTTTGAGAAGAAAATAAGAGAGTCAAGCTGGCACTGACCTGTAGAGAGAGGTCCAATCTAGCTTTAGGAGTGTATTTAAAGAACCACTGTAACCCTTATTTCTAATACTCTCTATGAAAGGGCCTGTCTTCATAATGAGCTAAATGCTTTTAAAAAGTACAAAAAACAAACAAAACACAAATTTCAGCTACAGTGGCTGAAAGCTTCTATATATTCAGGGTTTTCTTCCATCTGTAGAAGGAGATCAGCAAAAATAAAAATGGTGGCTTCCATGCTAGTATAATTATATTTATTTTCAAAATGTGGTTAGCCAAATGTGAAGTGTGTTTTATTTATCTTGTAATATTTAGGTCATAAATGTATATTAGTGATTACATGATCTAAAATTGTACACATCCCTTGGGTTACTGACAACATGTATGGGTAATCTGTCAATCAGTGACTGGCAAATAGTTAGAGGCAGCAACAGCATGAGAGTGCTGCCTCATCTATATATACACAGTGCCACTAGTGATAGGTCATATAGACACTAGCAAGACTTATTTAACCATTTCTTCTCCTGACAGTCTGGGGTTTTAGCTGCCTTGTCCTCATACACTTATTTATATTTCAGGAGTTATTGAATCAATATAATGGTAGACTATGTATTCAATTAAATGTACGTTTAATAAACTTTTCTTTGAATTACTTGAGTTGATAATGGGCCAATGGTTTAATAAAGTAAAACAAAAAAGTACTAGCCTCTAATTTATATAATTGTTATACTCGTTTTTTTTTCTTTACTCTAGGTAAGTTTCTATTCTATAATGTTTTAGAAATGATAATAGGCCTAAATGCAAGTTGAACTCACAGTATAATCCCATTTCCAGATTGCAATTACAGAATACAAAGAAAGTTATACAGTGCCTTGCAAAAGTATTCACCCCCTTGACTTTTTACCTATTTTGTTACATTACAGCCGTAAATTCAATGTTTTGTTAATCTGAATTTTTTGTGATGGATCAGCACACAATAGTCTAAGTTGGTGAAGTGAAATGAGAAAAATATATACCTTAAACTATTTTTTAGAAATAGAAAACAGAAAATTGGCATGTGCGTATGTATTCACCCCCTTTGTAATGAAGCCCACAAAAAGCTCTGGTGCAACCAATTACCTTCAGAAGTCACATAATTAGTGAAATTATGTTCACCTGTGTGCAATCTAAGTGTCATATGATCTGTCATTACATATACACACATTTTTTGAAAGGCCCCAGAGGCTGCAACACCTAAGCAAGCGGCACCACTAACCAAACGCTGCCATGACGACCAAGGAACTCTCCAAAAAAGTAAGGGACAATGTTGTTTAGAGGTACAAGTCAGGGTTAGGTTATAAAAAAATATCCAAATCTTTGATGATCCCCAGGAGCACCATCAAATCTATCATAAATAAATGGAAAGAACATGGCACAACAGCAAACCTGCCAAGAGACGGCCGCCCACCAAAACTCAAGGACCAGGCAAGGAGGGCATTAATCAGAGAGGTAGCACAGAGACCTAAGGTAACCCTGGAGGAGCTGCAGAGTTCCACAGCAGAGACTGGAGTATCTGTACAGAGGACGACAATAAGCCGTATGCTCCATAGATTTGGGCTTTATGGCAGAGTGGCCAGGAGAAAGCCATTACTTTCAGCAAGGCATGTGAGAGACTCACAACATGTATGGAGGAAGTTGCTCTGGTCTGATGAGAATAAAAGTGAACTTTTTGGCCATCAAAGAAAACGCTATGTCAGGCACAAACCTAACACATCACATCACCCAAAAAACACCATCCCCACAGTGAAACATGGCGGTGGCAGCATCATTCTGTGGGGATGTTTTTCAGCAGCCCGGACTGGGAAACTGGTCAGATTTGAGGGAAAGATGGATGGTGCTAAATACAGGGATATTCTTGAGCAAAACCTGTACCACTCTGTACGTGATTTGAGGCTAGGATGGAGGTTCACCTTCCGGAAGGACAATGACCCCAAACACACTGCTAAAGCAACACTTGAGTTGTTTAAGGGGAAACATGTAAATGTGTTGGAATGGTCTAGTCAAAGCCCAGACCTCAAGCCAATAGAAAATCTGTGGTCAGGCTTAAAGATTGCTGTTCACAAGCGCAAACCATCCAACTTGAAGGAGCTGGAGCAGTTTTGCAAGGAGGAATGGGCAAAAATCCCAGTGGTAAGATATGGCAAGCTCATACAGACTTACCCAAAGCGACTTGGAGCTGTGAGTGCCGCAAAAGGTGAATAGTTATGCGCATTGACTTTTTCTGTTAATTTGTCCTATTTCTTGTTTGCTTCACAATAATTATAAAAAAAAGTATCTTCCAAGTTGTGGGCATGTTCTGTAAATGAAATGATGCAAATCCTCAAACAAGCCATGTTAATTCCAGTTGTGAGGCAACAAAACACGAACAATGCCAAGAGGGGTGAATACTTTTGCAAGGCACTGTAGATAGCCACAGAAAAGGATAATTGTATTTGGCACTTAATAAATTCATGGCTGCATTTATATATTTTTTTACTTTCTAAAAACAAAGAAAGTGATGTCAAGGAAAGGGAGGACTGTACTCTCTTGCATAGCAGACCATCTAGAAAATACAAGAGTGTTGTGTGCTTGCCCATACCTTTTTATTCACCTGGAAAACCATCTGTTCCACAACCTGTAAGCTATAATTGTGTGTATAACTTTCTCCGTTTTTATGCCTGTTTAATTTTAAGAAATGGTTGTACTAAATATACTCGTATATTCATTTATAAATCATTTATCAATAAACTGTATACTTATACAGGTATATATAAATATACATATATTCATTCATTAAGTTCTGTCTCTCATGCTCACATTACAGTACCTCACATTTAAGGATAAGTGTTTCGTAATGATGGTTTAAATGGTTATGGTTTACCTTGTAACCAGATTGGGGTTTTATATAACATTTATAGTCTTGGTCAACTGAAGTCTCCCATAGATAGTTATATCTTAATTGCCTTGATGGTGACAACATTTTGTTATTGAACTGATAACATAGGTGACAGTTAAAGGTGTTTATAGGCATTGTAGGTGGCTGCTAGCTTTGATAAGCTATTTAGTGATTAACCCTTTCACCCACATGTCAACCTAAAGTAGACATTTATAGGACCTCCGTGATTTATCATCTCTATTCCTACATTACTTTATGGGTAAATTTACTACGTTTTGACAACTCCAAGGATCATCCAACACCTTTAGTATTTATTGCCCACTCTGTTACTAAGCATTTTAATAAGTGTAAGTCCATATCAATTAATAATATATTTAGTTTAGATATTAAAACAAGTGCCCTGAAGTATTCTCATTATTACCTTTTCTTCTGTGGAATGAATGAAAATACATATATATATATTCATATTTATTTATATATATATATATATATATATATATATATATATACATATAGATATATATATATATATATATATATATATATATATATATATATATATATATATATATATATATATATATATATATATATTTATTTATAAACACACATCAGATGTTTCCTATAACAAATTCCTCCAGGACTCATTTTTTTTTTATAGGTAGAGATGTTAATTTATGAAATGAACTGTATGACCCGTATTCACACGGCTGTCTATTTATATTTCCAGTTATTCTCATTATCCAGACTGTCTCTCAAAATCTTTTGACTTTTCACAATTATTGCCACGTCCTCTCATGCTCTGGATGCTCTGTGTATACATGGTCTTAACTATAACTGCTCCACAGTTCCTTATATCCAGTAATTTCGTCAAGAGCAGCCAATCTGCTATGTCAGCAGCCACTACATTTAAGCAGTGTACATTGATATTAACGTGCTAAGGCAGATTATTGTACCATGTTTATTTCATAAGCACTTGTTCTACATTCTGGTGAAATAAACATGGCTCTGTAGTCTGCCTTAAAGGGACACTAAAACATTAAAGAGACACTGCCAACCACAGTTTTATTTTAGAAGAAAGGACAATAATTTTACAATATATAATATACTATAATGTAAAATACAGTCTTATATTTTATTCTTTTGCTTGTTTTCTGTTGCCATAATAAAATAAAAAAATCACATTTAATTGTATCCTCCCCCACCCTCATATCTAATGATACCATTCTAGATCAGGACATTCTCCTTCCAATCTCAAACCTTCTTAGGTACTTTCACCACAGTGAGCTTAATGCTTGCAATCTAAATAGAACCTGGCATCACCCCACTCTAAGGCCAGCTGCAGCACTGCAGCTACGGCAAGTCCAACTTACTACAGTGGTACACAAGTTGTACCACATAACCCAGTGCATGACTTTACTCAAAGGGTGATTCAAACCCCAAATACATCTAAGAACCTTATTAAGCACCTTCAACTGATTGGATCATTTCATCTGTTACTTGTGATCAGGGCTTTCTCTCTAGTGATGGTAGCTTGAGGTATGGAATTTTTAGCGACACTGTCCTAGCATGATTTAGAGGGCTTGGGAGATTGACACCAGCGTGGGGTTAGGTTAGGGTAGGAGGTATTTAAAGGGTGAGGGGGAGTTCCAGCCCCTACCACAATTCCTGGTTAACAACCAAGTACTTGCCGATCAGTTATTTCAACCTTTTATCCCATCCCAAATAGTAATATATATTTTTAAACATTATCCAAATTAGCTTATATCGTCAGTTGTGGAGTATTTAGTAGAGAACACGATTACAAAGCCAACAGCGCAACAGCGCAATTCATATTATAATCATTCAATAGTTAGTAGTTAATGTTCCCTGTGGTGAATTTTTTCTGTATTGTGACAGCCAATGTTTTTTTTTTATTATTATCCTATTTTATCCTTTATTTGTTAGGCACCAATATATTCCATAGTGCTAAACAGGGGTTAAGTACAAGACAAAAACAAAATTGGCCCTCATTCAATTGCACTTTGGCCAATTGAATAGTGCTCTAAATAAGCACATAACATCTTTTTTTAAATACGTTTTTAGTTAGTAAGCATCTATCCAAAAGCAAGGTTTTCACTAACTAAAAACTTATTTAAAAAAAATATGTAATGTGCTTATTTAAAGCACTATTCAATATGCCAAATCGCAATTGAATGAGGGCCTTTGAGTTTAAAATCAAACATACATAGTGCTTGTATCCAAAACCCCTTGCAAGATTGAAAACTCACAAACTTACCATCTAAAGGTTTAATGTTGCATAAAGTAGTTACCAATAATGTGGTTCCAGGTAGGTAAACAAATTCTACTACTCCACTTTTCGGATGGTATTAAAAACCTTTATCTACCGAGGATCACTGATCCACTGACAGATTTGAAGGGGGAAGATGACTTGCAGAAAAAGTAATTCTTGCTGCTAAACCTGCATTTAACTACAGTAACTAAAATGTAAAAAAACAGAAGAAAACTCAATGTCTATTAAATTCATAAAAATAATAAGATTGAATTAGACAGTTTAATAAAGGCAACTGTTAACATGCAGGCTATGCACCAATTAATATTAAAATCGAGATTTATTTTTTTATCAGTCCTAAAACAGTTGAATAAGTTATTGTTTTTGTAATTGGCATATTTCCCTGAGATATATTTTCTGTCTTTCCCAGATGGATCAATTCCATATTTCAGTTCTGAAAGAAAAAATTGAACACAAAAATGCAATAGTTGTAACAATTGATGGGTTACAGTCTGGAGAGAAGATTTATTTTCTGATTAATGTTTCACAGCAAGTTATTTATATGGATCCTCTCTTTACTTTAGTTTCTTTTGGAACTAGAATGTACTGCATCTCTCTTCAAATGCAAAAACCTATAAGCGGTTTTAATATTAATTGAACACTATACAATAAAAATATGCTTGAATACTTTGAGTATGCATAATTAAGCAGAGAAAATGTCATTAAGCCTATTTTAATTTAAAAAAAAAGTGAATACACCTGTTGTACCCTGGGCGCCTTGATGTAGATTGTATGTGTGAGAGGGGACCTTACATTTTTGGAGAGTGGTAGTTGCATTCAGGGGTGTAGGATCCAGAATAATTATGGGGGGATACAGCTCGTTGTATACACAGGCCGTAACAAAGCTTTTTTATACATACATACATCCATGGTTGCATTTTCTGATGCATGGAGTCTGCTTCTGGGCCTTGCGAGGAGAAAAGGATGTGGCGTCAGGCTGATCCCGTTATGTAACAAAGCCACTGATTGACGTCTCCCTTGTTCCAATGATAGATAAAAAAACACACCATCATGATTCAGCATAAATGATTTCAGATTTCCCCAGTGGCTGTGGGTATTGGTAGATAAACTTAATTTTATATAGGAATTAGCCAGTCACAAATGACGGGAATACAATTTTAAGGCTGGGAATGCTGAATCTTCAGCGCTCATCATGAGCCCCTCGCTGAGCGCCTTTGGTGCTCATTGTGTGGCTCGCAATGAGTCTCTCCCTCCATCTACTGTATAATTTTAAGACTAGCAATGCTGCTTGCCACACAATGCGAGGCTATGGGCCCTTTGGGCACCTTCAGTGCTCATTGTGTAGCTCGCGATGAGCGCTCATTGCAATCCTCTCGCCCTGTGTAGTTTATAGGCCTTGCGCTTGAGTGTTACTGTCTTGGGTTGTGTTACCTTGGGTTAAGTGTTAGTGGCTTGGATTAAGTGTTACTGCTTTGTGTTAAATGTTAGTAGCTTGGATTAAGTGTTACCTTTTGGTAAGTGTTACTGCTTAGGGCTATTTTTTACATCCTTCAGGCTAGTTTTACGTCCTTGAGCCTCATTTTGCGTTTTATCAGGAGACATTTTTTTCTTGCTTAAGCGATTTTCGCAAATATGCCTCAAATTAACTGACTCACAAGCTGACTCACAGGCTCCCTGGCTCTCCCACTGTGCTGTGTGTGTGTTAGTTAATTTGAGGCATATTTGTTGTTTTTTTCATGTCGTAATTTTGCGAGGCAGACAGTGCATGTATGGGTCGTAAGTCCTGCGTGCCTCAACTGCTCGCCTCGCTTTGCGAGGCTCGCAGTGCAATGAGCTCGCAAAGCGTGACAAACCCACAAACATGACCAACGTACAACTATATATGTGACTAAAGTCAAAAATTATGGTGCAATAAAATTGTAAGGCAGGTAATGCTGTTTGGCACAGACATTCATTTTTTTGGTGGTGTGAGATCCTTCGGTGCTCATTACGAGGCTCTTGCATGTTGTACTTTTTTTCAGCAGAGGCGCTTTTGCTGTCATTGTAAGGTTGGCGCTGATCTGCTTTTTGCGCTTATTGCAAGGCTGTCCCCTGGTGTCGTTTGTGTGCTATGAGCAGCATTGGAGCTTGCTGTGAGGCGCGCAGTGAATGTCTGTTGTGTTTATTAAGATAGTGTTGTTTTTTGTGTGTATATGTACTTTTGTATGCTAATTTAATATTTAATTTTCAAATATAACAGCAATTCAGTGTTGTTTAAAGGCATAGGGCCTCATTCTATTAACGGCCGTAGGAGATGCGTGGCCGCAAGGACCGGCCGCAGGCTATTTGCCTATTCTATTCCCTTGCGGCCTCCGGCAGGCTTGCGGGCGGTGCCCTGTTATCCCTTGCTGCCGCACGCGCAGCAGGAAAGCCTTTGATCTTACATGGCCGCAAGAGTTTCGGCCTCAAGAAAGCCACGGTTGCTATTCAAATGCTACGTAAATCCTCTCGTCATGGTCGTAATTATCTAAAACCGAGCCGCAGCTTACTTGCACCAAAAAGGTCCCGCTAGCACCAATTAAGCACATAATAAAGCCATTCTGCACTTTGATGAGACGATAAAGTGATTGGAGGTGTAAGCATTCATAGCACACCATTCCCCTACACTCAAATCTGAAAATCATTTTTATTTTAATTCATGTAAAATGTCCGTGGACAAAGTCCCAAGGGCTTGGAGCACCTCAGACCCGCAAAGGCTGCGGGATTAGCCTCCGTCAAGTCCGTTAATGGGTAAAATAGACCCACGGGTCGTAAAGGGCTTACTTACAAGTCGTAGCATAGAAAAGCCACCCTGTACTTTTATTAAAAGTGAAAGTGATGTTTGGTTTTAGAATTAATAGCTCAACATTCCCCTACTCTCAAATCCGCAAATAAAGATATTTAACTTCATGTTCAATCTTCGTGTTTTATCTATCATGCAAGCCCGTATGGGTTTGAATAAGGAGCTACGGGCTTGAATAAACGAGCTACGGGCTTGATCATTGTAGTCCGTGGGACTTGGACGGATTTTAAAATCAAAGTACAATTTGGCGATGTGCAAGCTTGAGAATGTTTTGCTATTAATCCTCATGCCCCCCCCCCCCCATTGTGTTCCCCATCATTTACAGTGCTTTGCAGTGCTGGATTGAATATATATTGGCTTCTACAATGCTTTGATATTGCGGCCCTCAACCTCCGAACCCGTACGGGTTTTAACAAGGGCGAGCCCGCGGGATTTCGGGATGGAAAATAAACCGTAAATGATATATCGGATTTGGGCGATGTGCAAGCTTGAGAGGGTGTTGCTATTAATCCTCATGTCCCCCATTATGATGCCTAGCATTTACAGAGCTTTACAGTGCCATCTTGAATTTATATTTGCATTTACAGTTTTCTGACTTTGCGGCCGGAAAACAAGATTTACGGGCGCGGGAAAAACAATTGCGGCCGTTTGCATGATGTGCGGCCGGCCGTGAGGGGTATATCCTTGCGGCGACGTCCATTTGAATAGCAGGGTAGCAGTAGCTCTACACGGGGCCGTAAGATGGCCGCAAGGAATTGCAGCTTTGCGGCCATTTTACGGCTGTTAATAGAATGAGGCCCATAGTATGAACTGCTCAAAAAGCTTTCACAAGAGGCATTTTGATTAAGTTAAAAAGTTTTAAAAAAAGAGGTCTACCACTAAGGAAGCTATATATCCAATTAAATAACTTGGAAATGGTCAACAGAGCAACTCCAAATGATTGTACTACAGCAGAAATTAAACAAATTAAATACAGATAAGAACATTTAATCAACATGTCAGATAAGGCTATTTGGTATATGCAACAGAGACTATATCATTTTGATAATAAAGTAAGTAAACTTTGACCAAATAAAATAAGAAGTAAACTACATAGGAAAATAATTGAAGCAATAAGATTTGACTATTCCTAAGGACATGGACATCTAAAAACTAAAATGAGATCCAAAGTTTCCTACCATGGTTTTGTTAACCTTTAGTCACGGATAGTGAATTAGAAACACTAAATTATCAAATAACGACAGAAGAAAATATAAGTGCAATTGAAACTTCATAAGGCTCCAGGACCAGATGGGTTTGATAATTAATTTTATAGGATTTTTCATCCAGTATTAATTGATAATTAACGAAATTAAAGTTAAGTAAAAAAATTCTGGAAGAAATTACCACAGCTAATATATTTACTATCCCCAAAAGTAAAGAAAATTTACAAGACTGTAGTAATCATAGGCCTATTTCTTTATTAAACACTGATGTGAAATGATATACTAAAATTCTATCACTAAGACTGAGAAATATAATAACAAGGTTAATATCAGTTGACCAAACTAGATTCATCCCTGGTAGGCAGGGAGCTGATAAAGTTAGGAAGCTAATGAACCTGATCTTATATACTAAGGCAACAAATATTCCCAACCTATTCCTAGCATTAGATGCAGAGGCATTTGATCGGGTAGGGTGGGATATATGGGATAGTAGGGTATATATGCAAATGGTTTTTGAAAAATTTGGGTTGGCTAGATTTGGCACTCATGCAATTGGTCATTATTTTCCAATCCTTCTGCTTCAATCTCTGGGTTTGGTTTTAAATCACAATTGTTCAGAGTTAGTAATGGAACGAGACAAGGGTGTCCTCTCTCTCCTCTTCTTTTCTCATTAATGAGCCATTTGCAGAAGCAATAAGAAAATCTACTCACATAAGGGGAGTAGAAATAGGAGAGAGAGAACACAAAATAGTTTTATTTGTGGACAATATAATTCTTATATTGACAGACACTGAATAGTCTTTAAAATGTCTACAAGAATTGATATATAATTATAATTCAAACTCTCAAAAAACAGAGGTATTAGCAATACATTTGGAATTAACTGAAAAAAAAAGAATTGGAGCAAAAATATTCTTTTAGATGGCAAATAAATGGATTCACTCATTTAGGAATAGAATTTCAGGAGGATATAAATAAAATGATTCCTATTAATTATAAAAAACATATATCTTAAATGTATTAAAACTATTTCAGGGTGGAAAGACACATGTTTTTCATTTTAGGGCAGGATTGCAGTTATTAAAATGGCAATGCTGCCTAGATTTAACTATGTTGCCTGCTGTATCCCGTTTGCCAGTGCCAATTTATGGGATTCAAAAGTTTCAAGTAATAATTGATAGGTTTATACACTCCAGAAAACATATTAGATTTAAAAAAACGACTATGGCAAGACAGTATATAAATGGGGTATATCTTATCCAATATTGAAAACGTATCATGGAGCTATAATTGTTATGCATATGGTTGGAGCCGGAAGATACATATTCATGGCACCAAATAGAGAAGGGACTGTTTTCAATAGGAGATCTAAAAGTATTAATATTTTTTTGATAAAATAGACAGTAAGAAACTAAAGGAAGGAGCCTATATAGTAAAAAATCTATCCAAATACTGTCAAAAAATTAATTACAAACTAGATTTAATTCCATTCCCAAATCTTATCATGCCTCTGGCATCATTATATAAGTACTTTAATATTTCACTTCCGAACGAATAGATAAAAAAAGAGATGTTTATGCTGAAAGATATTTATATTGGAGGTAAACTGGTATCGTTTGAGCAAATGATAAATAAATATGGTTTATCAACTCGAAGCTGGCTTAATTTGAATAACTTGAGTGCAGCTTTAACTTTAAGCAATATTACTATGCTTCAAAGAAGCAAACTTACACCGATTTCAATGCTAGAAAAAAAACAACACATGATATCGAGATGTACGAATGAAGAGGGAAAGACCAGAGGCATGAGGGAATGGGGAATAGATAATGGTTTTGGATTCTCAAATGAGACATAGGACAAAGCATTTAAGTTGACAAATAGGTTTAATAAAAGGGCCTCCTATAGAGAGGTCTACTTTAAAACCATTAATAGGTGGTATATGGTCCCAAAAAATCTATATAAAATTTCTCATAATAGATCCGATATAAATTGTTGGAGAAACTGTGGCCAGATGGGCTCATATAGTCATATATGGTGGGATTGTCAACATGTAAAGCCTTTTTGGAATGAATAATTTTGAAATATCTCTATGATTACCACCAAAAATGTTACCCCATCGATTAAAAACGGCATTTTACATATATTACCTGATGAATTTGAACTAGAAACAAAGGCATTTATCATTCAGATCTGTCTAATTGTTAGCTGGTTAGTGGTCTCCAGATGGAAACAAGATATTATTCCTATGTGGAGTGAAATTATTTTTATATTAAAGCGTAATCGATCTTTGGAGGAAAACTTTCATTCCACAGAATTAATTATTAAAGAAAATATCAAATGAAAAATTTGGGATGATTTTATTAAATCCCAAGTATCATCTGAAGAACACTAACATATTATATATTAGAATTTCAATCTACCCAACTCCTACAACCCTCATAGGCTAAATTATGTCTGTTTGTGTGTAACGTGTTTACATGTATGTTAATCGATATACATATCTATATATATATAAGAATTGTTTCAAGAGTCCATTATATGGACCTAATGGATTTATCTTCTGCAGTTAAAGAGAATATTAGAATGTTTTAACTTTTTTAATGTCTTGCATATGTAATTATTTAGTATTAACAAATAAAAAATAAGAAGCATTGTAGCAGTGCTTAGTCCCACAGTCACTGGCAACCTTTAACATCCCATTGTTATTAAACAAGTTTCTCTTTCTGTAGAGTTGAGATCTCTATACTTACCTGAAGCAAATAGAGGTTCTATCTACCTGGCAACTGGCATGTTGACATAGTAATGTTCTCATGCGATTAATAGATAATTAAGTTGATTTTGAAAGAACATCAGCACATTTCAAGGGATTAAAACCTTATCCTTTTATTTCCAATGTTTTTTTTATTAAATAATTTAAATGATTAATAAAAATCCTTTCTAATTTGAAGCAAGAAATATAAGAATGTATGATTCCCATAGCAACAGTTGAGAAGGATAAATCAGACAGGGCTGACACCACATCTGCGCAGGATGCAGTTAAATGCAGAAGAGTAAGGATCTCCGCTTCTCTATTCCATCAAATCCAGAGAGGGCATTGCAAAATATCTGCCCTTTAGTATGGCTGATATGACAGAGTCCACCTAATGACTTGCAAGGATTAAAATAATTGTATACATAGTTTGATCTTTCTAAATGCTAAAATGAGAATGAAAAATATATTTGAAAATTTCTTGCAAACAATATTCAAAAATATTGAACAGCTTCAGTCAGATATTTAAAGTATAGTTGCCCAATACATTACCATTGGCTCACTAGTCAAATCCTACTGTGAAATTTAATGGGTTAAAAGGACCACTAAAGATAAAAAAAAACAAAAAAACACTTGATTGTGAAGTATGTAACACATTAGCAGGTATGTAAGCCATGTACAAATGAGCAAATGAGAATTTTTGGATATTGTTTATGAGTAAAGAAATACATTTTGTGTATGTTACATCACTTTTTGAGAAATGGGTCAAGGGTGTTTGTTTTTGTATCTATCAGTGGAGCGAGGGATGTGGGAAGCGATAGAGTGTTTTTATTAGATAAAAGGATTTGACTGTAATTGACCCCACAACTCTTACCCCTCACTGGCCTAGAAGCAGACAGCTTGCATCAGGATAACATTGCTATCCAAAAATGTAATCCTCACACAAACAATTTCCACAAATGTATCATGGATTCTTCCATGTTCCAGGAGAAGCATAACAATATATATTTTTCAATGTAAAGCTAGCTTCAGGACTTTTGGCCTGCTTAATTATGCTCTTAGTCAGACTCAGAATTTTCAAAGATATAATTTAAACTATAAAAACAAGTCATGTGAATGCGTTTTGCACAAGAGTTACAAATCTCATGCTGTTCCATTTAAGTAATTATTTCTTGATTAGACTACTGGAACATCTTGAACTTGGCCTCATAAAACATGATCAACACCATCTTTCAGGATTATCCATATCCTTCCAGATTGGTGCAGCAGAATAAAATAAATATTAGTGCCTATTACATGAAACCTAGTGACCCAGTAGTCGTATCTCTAAGAGTCGGTACAATTTGTAAATTATCTACTCACCGGTGTCCCCAAATTAACCTAGCTGCTCAATAGTCTTCCATTTGCCACACCCTCTCTATATTTTCATCTATGAAAAGTAAACGTAAATTGTCTCCTAACGAACTGGCTAATGAATGCATTTTTAATAAAAACATTATAATTTCATATTGATGACTTCTATTTGGAAATAGGTAACTAGGTTTAGCCAATATAACACATGCCACAAAATAATAAAAAAAAACACACCAAGATCATCAATGTAGTGCATAATGTTTTAAAGCAGGTGTGCCATAGTTTAATGGCTTAAGATCTATCTGACCAGATCTACCACCTTTGCTAGCAGGGTGTCAACTAACTCTCACAGTAACATTTACATATGTTCTTCTCTCCCACACATGTACTAAGAGCTCCTTAGCTTTTTTTTTGTACATTGTGATCTACATTTTGGAATTTAAAAGTATGTCTGAATGTATGTTCTATCTGTTACAGCATGATAGTGAGCATGAGAAGTAAAGGAATATGTTCTTTTAAGGTATATAAATATGAGCCTTTGCATGGTAGATGCTTGGCACTATCCTCACCACATTGTCACTGTGAATATCTGCTTTCTTCAATCAGGCTTGATAAGGCTGTTGTGGCCAAACCTACCCAGCAGATCCACCAGGTTCTTTTAATCCCTTCACCGAGACAGATGATGTTTCTAAAATGTACTTACTCAGATGTAGTATTTAAAAAAATATGGACTCAGGTTTAGCATTATAAAAATCAGGAACTGCTTTAATTGTTGTTGTAATTCATAACCGGTTCAATAGATGTATAATTAAACTTGAACTGATGTATACATTGCTATATATTATCTTCTCTAGGAATGCTGACATATACATATATTTTCTAGATATATTTCCTCCCCTTTTATTATTAGGAGCATAGACACGCTTCGGTTTCCTGCCCTTTTATTAGGAGCATATACACACTTCATGAATTGTATAGGACCAGGGAAGCCATTTTCTTCACTATGAACTCATATGCTGTATCTCTTCCAGATATCTTATTATATATATATATATATATTTATTAATCTTTATCAGTCCCACTGATGGGTTACCTCACTTTTCTCCCGACAAAAGCATCACAGACTGCATGCAAACTGGCTTTTTCTCAGAGACACACATTACATAACTAGCTGAAACTCAACTGTCAGTTACAGATCACCTTATAACATTCTAAATCAGTTAACTCCTTATCAACTGGACACAATTAAACGTGCTATAAAATTACTGAGCCCAAAAATTGGTCAGGGGGATCTTGACAGTAACCCAAATTATGACTTCTGAGATTTAAAAATAATGCAATTGACCTGTGTATTGGAAACTATATCAAAGGGCCTGGTTATAAAACAGTTGATCCAAGTTCTTCCTAAAACATCTGAAACATGTGGACCCACTAGCTTAGACTAATAAAAATAGCAAGTTAATTCAAGGTAAACCTTCAAAACCTACATCCCTACAAAATGTGCCTACAATCCGAGGTGATTCATACAGGCCAATCAAAAATTGGCCTACCTTCAATGGGATTTAACATGGGGACTTCTTGCCTGTAGAGCTCGACTGCTAGAGCCCAAATCAATTTTTGTTTGTCCCCAAAGGATTAGTTCTTTTTGTGAAAGATTTTGGCCCTGAAGGGCCTGCAGTTTGTGCAGTCAGGGAAGTCCTGTCCTGACCCCAAAAAGCAGGGTATGACAACCATCATTGTGGAGAGCCTAATTCCTACAATGTCTTTCAACTTATTGTTGTTATTTAAATGGTCACCGAATTATTCACTTTTCATGATGTAAACAGTAAAAATCTTTATAAAAATCTGTTCAGTAACAGTTGATCTTTTGTGAGAAAACTTACACTAAATATAGTTTGCTTTCTTACCATCTTAAGCTTCTGTTAGACAATAAAATGTGTCAGCTTATCTCTCCAGACTGTGTCAGAAAAGTCACAAAATTAGCACTATTACAGTGGCCATTTAACTCTACTATTTTTCTCAGTACACATTTATTTTCCCTTCTTTGTGAACACAATACACTTTTACCAACTTGTCTCTCAAATTTCATTTATCTGGTAGAAATTGTTGAGCAAAATTATTGATAGCCACAGGTAAAATTCAGTAAGTGGATGTTTAATTGCTACAAACCATGGGCCATATTACATTCAAGCCTCGTAAGTCCAACGTGTAGCAAGTAAGGGCTGCATGCTTAAAATTTGGTCATTTTGGGCTCCATTTGCATGTTACGTGCTTGCTCGTGAGTGACCAAGTTGCAATATAATAGCTGAATTGAACAAGTAGGGGTTATGTCATGACAGATCAATGGATTACGTGCGCAAAGTTCAATGTTGCTCCACACGTAGCATATTCTCTGCCATCCTGCATCTTAACACGTAAGTTACAGCCTCATTTACAGCCTCATTAAATTCCAGCCTTGTAAGTCCAATGTGTAGCACGTAAGGGATGCGTGCTTGAAATGTGGCGGTTTTACTTCGCTATTAAATTAGAATGTGTTGCGAGCTACGAACGAGAGATGCTATTTCGTAATCCAGCTCTCGGCCATCAGAGTTGCGTGTTCGAGCGCAAACAATTAAGCAAGCATGTAGTTACAGGTTAAGATGGAGCCAATGCAAAAAGAGATTGTTAGCGTTATGTCACTGAATGTTAGCGTTACGTCATTGCGATCGGACCCACAGTCTAGATATAATGCAATATTAATAAAGCCATAAATATGATTTTCGATCTCATGTGAGTTACAGTATACAGTATATGTCTTAACGCATTGATTGCAGGGATTGATATAACACAAAATATAATCATGAAATAAAGTATTTTTCTGGGCCTATTTGCCGACTTGAGAATGTTGTGCTATTAATTCTAAGACCTATCATCACTTTCCCTTATAATAAATGTACAGTATTCTGTTGTTATTTGCACTACAAGTGCTACATATTGTACTTTACCCCCCTTGCGGGTGCTCTTGAGCCTTTGGGCTCCATTTGCGTGTTACATGCTTGCTGGCGAATGACCACGCTGCAATTTAATAGCTGAATTGAAAAAGTAGAGGTTACGTGCATGACAGATCAAAGGATTTGGGTCCGCGAAGTTCATTGTTGCTCAGCATGTAGCCTATTCTCGGCCGTCTTGCATGTTGATACGCAAGTCCGCTGCGAGCAACGTTATAGGGCTAATTTAATACCCGTAACACGTACATTTGGAGTTACGGGCTATGTTTTAAAACATAGCCCCAATTTAATGAGGCTGCATATACATAAGAAAAAACAAGATATACTTCCATGGCATTATTCCAGTGGAGAGAGACAGAGAAACTGAAAACAAATATTTGCAATCAGTTGCTGTCCTACTAACTCATTACTGCTAATAAAAATTCTAGTATTTGGTTTCTATTTCCAGTGGGAATGCTGTTCTCAAAGGGTTCCATGGTATGTTATAACAAATCTGTTTCTTACTATAAGACAAACATGAGAAATATCTGTAATATGGAATACTTTTAGGAAAATGATTAAATGTAGGCAATAAGACAGGGTAACCTGGTGGCCCAGTGGTAAGGATTTGGTGCTTTCACCGCTATGAGCAGGATTTGATTCCAGTCAGGGGAACAAGAGGCTGCACCATCCTGGTCAGTACTTGGATGGGAGGCCACCTAGGAATACCAGGAGCTGTATGCTTGAGAAGTAACTGGCAACCCACTCCAGTATCTCTGCCATGAATACCAAGTGGATCAGCATGGTGTATTACAGTCAAGGAGAGTCAGACACAACTGAACACCACAAACACATGAAATTAGACAATGGCTGCTGTTGTGGATTATTATATTATTATTATTATTATTATTATTATTATTATTATTATTATTATTATTATTATTAATAACAAAGGGTTGCTGACCAGTTATTGTGTTGTCAACATAACAAAACATTGCTTATTGTGTGAAACATGGAGTAAAACAGTAGAGCCTTTGGATGTCAGTCAGGTATCAAGTTTATAAATCAGAGTCAAGTTAAACAATTACCATTTATTCAGCACAATTTGGACGACACCAGTGGAAAGCTCTCATGAAGGCAGGTTGAAATACTCTCTCTCTCTCTCTCTCTCTCTCTCTCTCTTTCTCTCTCTCTCTCTCTCTCCTTCCAGCACAGCAGGGAAAGTAACGGATTGGCTGATACTTCCCATAGACATACAGCATGGCCACCAGGCACCAATGGGCTGCACCGCACACACCTTAATTTACTCTTGGGGGAACGGCCATACAATGTAAACACACCCAGTGGCCTGACACTCTTCTAATACCTTTCTTTTAAAACCTGCACATGGATTTTTCGACGGACACAAACTAGCTCTGCAAAATGCTGCAGAGCAACTTATGGGAGGTAAATGGCCCTTTAAGATATCTAAAATATCTGTTCAAATGAAAATAGTATAAACTCTCTCTCAAGATTGCTATCTTTTGGAGGAAAAGCCCCTCTATCCCTCACAACACCAAGCAGTCCCTCCTTTGAAATGACAGTCTCACATTAAAAAGCTAATGCCTGTTTTTCAGTCTAGCCATGTTTACTTCTTTCTCTTGGTTCTCTCTGTGATTCCAGGAGAAGGGGAAAGTAGAACAATGTGTCTGTCCTGGTGAATATAAATACTAGTTCAGTGTGCACATATAAAGTATATATATATTACCGTGTTCATGCTGCTAGCATTGTGAGTAATTAGTAATAAATGTATAAAAAAAAGTATTTACCCCTCTTTGGCCACTTGAAACGTGAGGCATGATAGACTCATTGTAATGTATTTATGTCATGACCCACTGCTTCAATGGGCATGATAAGAACCTAGTTCAAACCTACCCAGCACAGCATACGACCACCACAGGTACCCAGGGAATCTCAGGAGGCAGGCTAAGCAATAGTAAACTAATAATTAAATACAATAATTCACAAAGGGGTGGTTCCAGTTCAATTTATATTATCAGTAATAATAATACTAAGAGTTAACTGTAGAGCTTAATAGCTCTATATTAAATACTGGAACCCTTCCTAGAAGAAAGTGTTATGCACCGAAACACTGTTACTAGAGACAGATACCTATATATCTTATATCTGCTATATAAGCAATAGTAACCCCAGTGTTAAGGGTTATAGTTTCAGGCAGTTTCACAAATAATAATCCCAATGTTAAGGATTATTCTTTTCCCCAGAAAGCTGCATAAACATAGATTATGTAAATTCAAACTGAATGACAGTGTTATAGTCAGACAAACAGCATATTTATTGACATCATCTCCCAATCACAGATGGGTCACAACATTTGGTAAAAAATATGCAGGCAATCAACAAGTCCTGTCCCCTGATCATATTGGAGGTCGGTCTATCAAGTGATGTTGGCCTCCCTGATGACGGTTGGTTTGGAACCCGAATGACTACTTTGTTTAATTTAGGCTTTGTTCCAAGCTTTCCAAGGGGGAAGGTAGTCTAAACAATACAGTGGACGTTGTCTACCTGGACTAAGTTACCCCTCCTTGTTAGGGCAGAAATCAGCTGGTTGATCAGGGCTTCCAAATCTTACACTGCTGCTAGCTTTACATGACACCATAGGGTTGATTATAGACAACAGGACCTGACTAGTAAACAATAGTTCAAAAGCAAGTTGGTGTTAACCACTTAATCCTAATTGATATTTTGTTTGTTGAGGCAATTACCTGAGTAGTCTATCTTGACAAGTGTAACAAGTCCTCTTGGAAGCTCCATACCTCCCACAATTCCATGCAAGTCTATGAGATAAGGTTTAACTATGACCATGAGTTCATAACCAGCTGGTACCCTACCTGACAGCTCCTGCTGAGATGAAGCCACAGGCCATGGCTACTTAATTGAAAGCTTAAACTCCCTGTGGAAAACTGTTTAAGTTTTGAGTTTAAGTATTACTGAGTGGATATGCAAATAGTAGCAACCACAACATACATGACAAAGACATAGAGCCATATTCAATTGAGCTTGCAGCCCGTAAGTGAGGTCACAAGTTTTTCAATTGGTGTCTTTTTGCGGGCTCCAAATGGGTTACAGCCTGAAAAGATTTCGATGGTTAAACCCGTAACTTACAGCTTCCTGAAGCCTTTGATCTTTAACTTTCGCAAGCGTTACAATTGCTAAAATCGCAAATTGCTATTCAATTGCTCAATTTCCGCAAGTCCGCAAATGTTTTCACACTATAAATGGCAAAATAAGGAGAAAATCCTATGCGTGCTAGAGAGGACCTGCAAGGGGGTTAAACACATATTCGTAACACTGTAAATGCAAATAAAAAATCAATAGTGCACCCAATAATGGGGAAAGCTATGAAAGACATTAGAGTTAATTGCACAACAGTCTCAAGCTCACAAATCGGCAGCAAATGAAATACATTTTTATGTTTCATTTGGGGGTTAAATCGATCTCGGGTATCAATGAGTTAATACATATCAGGCCACCCAAATCGACTAAAATTGTATTGGCATTCGTTTTCATAATTCTTTATTTTGCGGTTATGCGAGTCTGATAACATATCGGACACCCGAGCCTAATTGATTGACACGTAACCTCCATGTTTTACTGCCGTATTAATGACTGAATCGAAATGGGAGGTTACGGCTTGTTTAATTCATCATGTTCATGCCCTGAACCGCTACAAACCTAATTTATGCAAATAGATAATATTGTAGTAGAGTGCCTGCTTACAGTGAAGCAGTCCCTGGTTCAAAGCCAAGTGCCACTCTCTTTTTAGAGTTAACAGGAAACAACAAACAGAATTACAAATATAAACTGTAAGGCTGCTTACGCAAGTATTTACCCATGTGAATTTTTCCACATCTTGCAGTAAGTCTTGCCAAAGATTCTCAATTGGATTGATTCTGATATTTGGCCATACCAAGACATTACATTTTTGCTTCTAACCTGTATATTTTAAGGGTCATTAGCCTACTGGCGGATGAGCATCATCCTCAGTTTCATGTCTATTGCAAACTGATGCCGGATTTCCTCTAAAATCACCATGTATTTGGCTCTATCCATCTTCCCTTAAATCTTGACTAGTTTCCCACTCACTGTAGATGGAAACTACCACCAACCTGCCTTACCATGCAGATGGTATTCTGAGGTAATAGAGCAGTGTTGGCCTTGTGCCACACATAGTGGTTTGCCCTAAGGTCAATTTTGCCTCATCTGACTAGAGGACCTTTGCCCACATATTTTCTGTGTCCTCCATATGCCCTTTGGCAACTGCCAAACAAGATTTAATAGTTTTTTAAGCAGCAGCTTTCCTCTTGCTGCCTTTTTATAAAGCCAAGCTTTGTGGAATGTCTTCTCCTTTCTCAGCTGTGACTCTCTCAAACACCAGGATACATATATTGAAATCCCACAGTGCTTATTGCTAATAATGCAGAATATACAGAATGCAAAATAGGTATTAAAATAGATATGTTTATAAATTTGTACAATAAAAAAATACGTTGGCTCAAGAAATTAATAAAAAATCCAGGGTTGGTTTAAATTAAAACAAACCTATCTGGAATATAGCCAAAGTAATTGTAAATCTAAAGAGTTAATAATACACTATGAACTACTCCGAACTGGAAGGCTCAGCTTCTATCTGCAGCCACATCAATACTAGGATTTCTGGGATCATTATTATGATAAAACTTAATATAACTGTAACGGAACCCATCACTGTTTTACCCTGTTTTATGATTATTATGGTTAAAATATGATCCTACTATTATACTGCATGTATGTTGGTTTATGCTCTGCAGAATATTGGCCCAGACTAGTGCAGACCTTGGCATGGGAGATAATCCTGTTACAGATAAGGAAGTCTATTGTATAAACTGTTTTCATTCTCAGATAAGAACAAAGAAGGATGATCTAATTAATGTCTGATTGTATCAAAGTTGCCAGGGAGCCTCAGGGAGGTATGACTCACCTATTGTCCCTCTATGTGTATTGTGTGGCCAACTATGAGGGATGTGTATTGCCTGTGAAATGTCTGTGTGTTATGTGTAAAATATACTTTTACTAACTTTTGAACCCCTGGTCTGATTCATGCCATTTTTTAATATGTTGTTCCCCTGGGTGAGAGCTATTGAACGGACTTAAAGGTGTACCCCCTGTTTTTGGGGTACATCCAGAATGTGGTTAAAATTGTGTCTGTTTTAATTGTGTTACCTGTTATCTGAGGGGAGGAGACGTGGGGGTTGAACCATGTATATAATTGGCTGTTGTGATAATTATGTGGGTGTAGCCCTTCAGAGGGCACCATTGCATAAAAGGAGATCCCCTGTCATTAAAGTTCACTACTTGGCCCTTCAAAACGTAGCCTCGTCTTGTTATTGGAGGGGATCGCTATATCCTACTGGGGATTGCTATGCTTTTGCATACTCCCTTGAGATGTAACGAGTCGGTGGTGGTGGTGGTGTCCAGTGCGGTGCTTGTAGGCCTCGACGCAAACTAGGACACGTCTATCAACGGAGGTACCCGGTCGGGGTGCCAGGAGATCCGTTACAATAACTAGTTACAGGGTATCATAATCATCATGATGTTGACTGTTGGCCCTTTTAGCAATGTAGCAACAAAACTAGATGCCCATGGAAGCTAATGCAAAATAGCAATAGCGGTATAACTTTTCTCGACCAGTGTAGGGCACCAGCCAGCTTTATGGGGCTGCAGATAGTAGTTGAGACTTCCAGTCAGGAGGAACACCTTCATGGGTCACAGTATATTATTAGCTCTTTTGAATCTTTAATTTAATTTACTATCTTACTATCTTTTATTGTTGAAATTTATTAACATATTTATTTTAATCTCTATTTGGTATTCTGTAAATTAATGTATCCTTCTACACACCTTCAGGGAATCACACTTTTCACTAATTGCTAAACATGACAGAACATGACTTCTATCCTGCAGAGTTGGCAAATGACAAAAAACATAACATGTTTTAAGTATCACACCCTGAAGCAGATGAGAAACACTGATACAAGGTCTTCCAAAAGTTTAAAAATATTTAAAAAAATAGTTTTTTGTATCTCCTTTTGTTACGACCCAGAGTGAGGGAACCACATTCACTCCAAAACCTCCTGCCTTCTGCTATAGAAATCCCTCCAGAGAGTTTGGGTATTCTCAGTGCCCAGCATGCAAATTCAGATCACCAGTCATGGAGATCAGAAACCCAGGATTACAGGATTAGTCCAGCCAATGCCATCTGGATCTTAGTCCCTTTCATTAGGACCCAGTAGAGTTTCAGGATACAAAACAATAAAAAAGCCTTTTCATTAGATTGCATTACACACAGTGTTGATGCGTATGCAAACAGAGCATACTTTATTGGTCAAGGCACAACATATTTATGGGTTACATTAGCCAATCCTGTGGAGCCTCTGCCTTGGACAAATAACTTGTTGCCTAATCACAATAGTGCAGTATCTGGACCACGTGGGGTCACATTACCTAGCCTACCCCCTACAGGCCAGGAGCCTGGCTGGCTAATACTCCCTATCACTTTACAGGAGGTAATCAGTCACAAAAGGCGCATAGACAGACAGTCTAAACTGGTGTGTGTACCTTTAAACTAGTAACAAGCCTGAACATCACTTGATTCTGGTCTGTATTACACACTCTATTGGACCAACATGTCAACCATCTCGTATAATGCAATAATGACAGAAGTTATATTTCTTAAATAAACCAAAACAAACAGTAACAACCAACAAAGTTCCAGTGTCCATATGGTTGTGATAGCCCTGAAAAGGTTGGTGGGGCTCAGGGGTTTCCACCCTAGCCCCAAAAGGGTAGTTATGACACCTTGAGATAGACATCTAGCTCTATTTGTCTGATTTATTGCCCATGTGAAAAAATGGCCAATAAATTACTCTTTGCTTATGTCACCAAGCCTCTATTTTTATTATTTATGTAGCAATTTGTGAGAGGGTATCAAGGGTTACAAAAGCAATTACTAGCATGCCTAATACTAAACCAATTCTTTATCAGTTTAAAACAATTAAGCATGATTTTCAAGACTATGAGCAATATTAAATTCCAAGCCCGTATCAGTAACACCTGCAAAGCCTTTGGGCTTGAAATTCATCTTAGAGCTATAACATTCAACCATGGTGCGACCTACAGGCCGTAGATGCAAGTCTGTAAACCCTTTCTGCTCACTCAAGTTGTTAAGGGGCTGGCCAAGACGCGATCGGCCGTTACAATCCAATCGCGGTATAACGTAGTGCGACACAGGCCTCTCAGCCAATAGAAAGCAGTCTAGCCGGAGATGATTGACAGAGGGACATTAAAAATGTACGTTTAACCCACCCATGCGTTGACTGTGTTGTGTTTTCTGATAAAGTAGTACGCAGGTCCCGGAGTTGGAGGTTTTTGAGAGAGAGAGAGAGAGAGAGAGAGAGAGAATTTTGAGAGCTGTAATTTGCGGTTCTGTTCATTTAGCTTCTACTATTTACAATGTTACACTTAATCCTTGATTATACATATTTACAGATTCCACATAATTTCAATACACATAATTAAAAAAAACACATAAAGACACACATAGAGCTAGGTCATTCCATACACCCCCCCCCCCCCCCATCCCATACACCACACCCCAGCCCCCAACAGTTATTAATTACACATAATACACACATTTATTTTCCATGATATATTTACCGGAACAGTTATTTTTATTTATCGTTCTATTATTTGTGGGATTGAAATGGAGGGAGGAGATAGGAGGGGAGAGGAGTGGGGAGGTTGGGAGGAGGAGAAGAGGCGAGGAGGGGAGAGAGGTGGCCCTGGGGAGTGGTGGAGGAGAGGAGTAGAGGAGTGATGGAGGAGAGGAGGACGAGGTTGAGGAGTTGGAGGAGGAGGTGGCGGAAGAGGAGGAGGGGGAGGAGGAGCAGGAGGAGAAGGAGGAGGAGAATGTAGAGGAGGAGGTGGGTGGTGGCAGGGTGGCCCTAGCACCAGGAACACCTAGAAGAGGGACAGAGGGGGAGGGGCCTGATCCCATCAGGGTTGGTAGTACGGGGGACGGACAGGCCTCAGGGACAGGTCAGGGAGGTAAGGATCCCCGTCCACAGTCGGGAGGGCAAGAGGCTAAGGGCAAGCACAGGGCCCACAATTACACGCACAAGGAGAATGTGGTCCTCCTTGGTGCTATCCGTGGCCGCCCCATGATCCTTGCAGGGGGGAGGGAAGTAAGGCGAGGGACAAGGACTCAGGCATGGAAGGAGGTAGTGGCTGAGGTTACAGCAGTAGGCACAGCGCCAAGAGATGTGAAGTCTGTCAAGCACCGTTTTGACGACATCAGGGCCAAGGTGAGGAGGATGATGGCCAAGGAGGACAAGAACATGACTGTGACCTATAATGAGTGGGAGAAGGTCGGCAAGGAACTGCTGAGCCAGGTGCCTGCCGCTGGAGCTTCAGGCCGGTGGCCCAGCAGTACCCAGCCTCCATGTCAGGTGAATATCACATACACCAACACCATGAGCAACAACGACACTGACATGTCAGCTCTATGGAATTAACAAGGGATAGATGGATGCGCCATTAAATCCATGAAGCTGACAAATCATTGTCATTCCTGGGAACAACAACAGTAATCAACCAATAGAGAGTTCATGTATTGGTGTGCCCACTGCAGCCTATGCAGTTACAGACTGCAGCCGGAATCAAGATAGCTTTAGCATCCAAGAACGATCAAGACCAAGAACCAAAGAATAGATCATACTGTATCTAGCAAATGATAGCTAATCTGAGTAGCAATTAGGAGAATTCTCCATGTTCAAGCTTAGATGTCAGATAGTTAGGAATGCACACAAAACAATGTATTATTCATCATGCTAATGACATATATCCCAACAACACCTTATTTTGCAACATACTCCACCCGGGCCCCAGACCCTCCCCACAAACAAACTGCCACCTCCACCAGGCCACACCCCAGGGGCCTCCATGCTCAACATTAGGCCAGGCTGTGCAGGCGGAGATGCTGGCCATCATGCTGCAGCAGTTGGAGTGTCTCCGAGGGGATCCAGGCCAGCATCTCTGCCAATAATGCAGAGGTAATGCGCAGCCAGGCCAGGCGCAATAGGGAGGAGAAGAGGCATCATCATGAGAGCATTCCTGGGGGTCACCACAGAAGCCATGCGACGCGCTCTGGTGCCAAGCCCCACCTCCTTTACCCTGGAGGCATCCCCTGGCCACCCCTCCTCTCCTCCCATTATGCCTCCACCACTGCAGGTGCTGCTGCCTCCTGGGGTGTTGCCTCCCCCCCCCCCCCGCTTTCCCGGGAGACGGCGGTTAGCCATGGGGGATTTAGGCCCTGTGTCTAGACAGAGGGGCTGCACAGATGTTTGTGCCTTCTATTGGTCACAATGTTAACCATAATCTAGCTGGCTACAGAGATCTTGGCTCTTGGCCTATGTGATGGTGATATTTTGTATGCAGATGGCTACCTCCCATCACATGGTCCATGGTCCTGTTCTCTGTGGACACATAGGGTTCTGTTGAACATGTCACCAAGTGATGGTCACTGAAGAATGCCGTTGAGAAGAGATGCTGCAGTCCTTATCTTTTTTTGTAAGGCCTTATTTTGAAGGTGTTTTATTTTTTTTGTTTTAGGTACAATTCAGGACCATGAAGACATCTTTTGCATCTGCAAGCATTGTGAAGGAAATGTATGAGGTGTAAGCTTTTCACAGTACATCTCAGGTAGACATTCCTTCAGTAACAGTCCCCCTTACCATGTAGATCCCACTATCATATAGCCAGATATCCTCAACATGATTATTATTAGCTTAATAGCTTAAATGTAGACTAATGCGCGCTATGGCGGTGGACTTGCATTGTCTCACAATGGCATGTTAATGACAGCCAGCATTAATATATGCACTAGTGAACCGTTTGATCCTGACCTTAATATCGGTCTAAGAACAGGTCCTTGGGTCTGATGTAAGTGACATTGAATCTGGCTGCTGACCTTTGTGTCCTCTATGTATACATTTATATTTTCTCATATTGCTGATTATCCAGAGACCTAGCTAATAGTTAGTAATGCTTGCAGATGGAAATCAGGTGAGATGGTATATTGTTACAGTTACAGTATTTAGCACTGTACTGTACATGCAAGTACATTTTTTTTTTTTTTACATTCTCCACCTTTTTTTAGTTGACCACTTTTTTCAGATTTTTGTTTTGTCACCACACGGGATGTGTGAAACTGAATTGTATTAAACAGTCCAGAGGTTGACTCATCTGTTTCATTGAGCAGATCTAGACAAGTTGTAAGTGGTATGCACATTAACGGTTTCTTCAATTAAATGGAGTGATTTATGATGATCCTTTTTTTTCATCAGTTCCGGTTGCAGTGGTGTAGTGACCACATGTGACCCTGGTAGGTGCTATGCATCATGCTTATTCTAGACTATGACATTACCCCCTGTAGGTATCCCCTTTTTACCACAAGCCTCTTGCTCTCCCGGGGTCCACCCACACCACTTCCATGATATTAACGCACAGTCTTGTCCATTTCTGATTGTGCTCTGTTTATGAAATAAAGCTTTGTTATACCGTTCTAACCGTGTCAGTGTGTTTTCAATGGCTGGGGTTATGGAACATCCACATACATCACATTTGTGTCACATTCCTATTTATGTAAACTAATGAGCCCTAGTTACTATGCAATAGATCAATACATATAACAATAATAATATTCATAATAGCATTAGATATTATATAAAATATATAGCATATTTAATCAAAATAAAGGGTTAATACACATGCAAAGTCCAATTTGTGATACTGTGGAGCATCAACATTCCCCTGTGGGCCTGATAACAATATGACAGGTGATACTGGAGTGGGTTGCCAGTTCCTTCTCTGCTATGACCTGCCCACCTAGAGTGACCCTACATGGTATAGCTCACAGCTTCATTGCAGTACACAAGTCCCTTCACCACCACCACTTAGCAATGCTGAAGGGGACCACAGGAACATTCACCACACTAATCTACTCTAACCCATCAGGAGGGGCTGCAAAAACACATGGAGGCTGTGCAGAGGCAAGTGAATCAACAGCCAACTAACCTCCATCAGGGATAATCTCTGCTATGCCCATCCTGGCTATATCATTTGTGCCACTGTAGGTGGGCAGGTGATAGCAGAGAGGTCAGACAAACCACAGTCCCCTTGAGAAGGAACTGTCCACCAACTCCAGTATATTTGGCATGCAAACCTTGTGGAACAGCACAGGCAGAGACCTAGCTAAATGGGCTGCAGTCCATAGGGTCACAGAGAGTTGGACACAACTAAAGGACTGAACACCAAATAATAAAATGTTCCCCTGGTACTTGATATATGTTATGTGGCGATGTAATTTGGCCACTATTTGTTTTCCCAATGTAGATGTGATGAATGAGATGTATATGCAATCATATATATATATATTCCAGGGTCCACATTAGAGCCTCTGTGAGTGAGGAAGGGTTAATATGGCATCGGTTTTATGTTTTTGTGTTGCTATTTAATCAGGTAGTGTGTCTTTAATTGCTTTATGCATCTTGCAGCATGGCTTTTCATATTGGCATATGCATGGCTATTCCAACAAAAGATAAAATAAAATATTTTTTAAATGCCTATTTTGTATTGGTGTATTTTTGTGCAAGTAATTGTAATGCCTTCCCATGCTTTCCTCATATTTTAAAATCCACTGGTGTGCTTATATTGTCTTTTACAGTGTTGACAAATTGCCTGTAAACCCTTTGCGGGTCCTATGTGGAACACGTAATATTTTTGCCTCCATTTGCGGGTTACGGGTTTGAACGCCAGTGCGTCCTTGGGAATTAATAGCAATTTAATAGTGATTTTCAAACGTAACCGTTACGGGCTTGACAGATAAAAGGTTTTGCGTCAACGTGGTTCCATAGGGGTTTTCCAACTGTAACCTGCAGATCATTTGCGGGTAGCTGTAACAGGCCAATTTAATAGCCGTCTTGCAGGCTCCGTTACGGTCTATGGCTTTACACTTTGGGGGAATTTAATAGGGCTATATATGGGGTGGTGCAAAAAAGCATGGTAAGTTCCATGCCCCTTTAAAAAACATAACAGTTATAAGATAGTGACTTCTTTGATAGACCTCAGGAGTCACATGCTATAAATAATTGTCAGCTGGAGGACATTTAACCATATAATTAAACACGGTTGTTTTCTGCTCATCACTGTCAAACTGGAAGTGCCTGACAAAAATAAATTGGCTTTGACAGTTTTTCCAGAAATACAATGAGCAAAGTACGAAAAAAAGTATTTAACATTGCCAGTTTTTGGAGAGAATCAAGACAGAATTTATACTAGCATATGACTACTAGTTCACAGCAGATACTGTTGATAACACTGTTACAGTATTTTCTGCGCCATGGTTCAATACAAATAAGCAGCTCCAGAGTGCCCTGCCACTAAAAAGCATAGCTAAAACACAGCCATAGGTCATGCTACTAAAGTAGTTTTGTTTTATTGAGGAGAATATTTCCTCTGCAGGAGAACTCCCATCTATTTATCCAATTCTGAAACTCCTGCAGAGACTTGAATGTCTATTAATAACATAACAATAGCAAAGAAACTGAGGATCTAATATGTCAAACTTTCTCTGTTCCGTATTATACTAAGTGTCTAGTCCTTTATAATAATACACACAAATTAATTATGAAGAACTTGTACGATAACATTGATGTGGTTAAAACATGAATATTGTAATCTTACATTGTAGGGTTCATTGAGGTGTAAAATGCACATATCATTTAATTAAAGGGACATGTTCTCACAAACATTTTAAAGAGCAAACATTTGCTTGTGGCATGGAAAATCATACAGTCATAAGTCATGTTATTGACTGAAACTCAAGGCTCATTCAGTTCTGCAAGTAGGGAAAGGTTCTCTAGTCTGATGAGACCAGATTAGACTCAATTTGACCATAGGGCAAACTGCTATTTGTGACAGAAAGCCAAAACTACTCTATTACCTCAGAATACTACTCACATGGTGAGGCAGGGTGGTGATAGTACCAAGCAGGGAGTGGGAGTATGAAACTGGTCAAGATTAGGGTGACATTTTCTTCAACGCACTTAAAAGCAATACATTTCATGTCATAGAAAATCATAAATCATAAGTCATGTAATTGGCCGGAATTCAAGGAACATACAGTTCTAAATGTAGGGAAGGGTTCTCTGGTATCATGAGAACAAAATTGAATTCATTTGACCTTATGTGTGGCATAAAGTCAACACTGCTGTATTACCTCAGAATATCATTTACATGGTGAGACATGGTGGTGGTAGTATTCCCTCTATGTCTCACATGTCTAGCTGTCTGCTTTTTCTTTTCTTTTATGGAATCTGTCTCCTTCCCCTCTCATTAGTTTCCTTTGGCGCCACTTTCAAGCTTGTCTCAGTTCACATAATGAGACATGGTGGTGGTAGTATCAGAATACCATTCACATGATGAGACATGGTGGTGGTAGTATCAGAATACCATTTACATGATGAGACAGGGTGGTGGTAGTATCAGAATACCATTTACATGAAGAGACATGGTGGTGGCAGTATCAGAATACCAATCACATGAAGAGACAGGGTGGTGGCAGTGTCAGAATACCATTCACATAATGAGACATGGTTATGGTAGTATCAGAATATCATTAAAATGATGAGACATGGTGGTGGTAGTATCAGGATACCATTCACATGAAGATACAGGGTAGTTATGGTGTCAGAATACCATTTACATGATGAGACAGGGTGGTGGTAGTATCAGAAAACCCTTCACATGAAGATACAGGGTGGTGGTAGGGCTAGAATACCTTTTACATGAAGAGACATGGTGATGGTAGTATCAGCATACCATTCATATGAAGAGACATGGTGGTGGTAGTGTCAGAATATCACTCACATGGTGAGACAGAATGGTGGAAGTATCAGAATACCATTTACATGATGAGACATGGTGGTGGTGGTGGTATCAGAATACCATTTACATAATGAGACAGGGTGGTGGTAGTATCAGAATACCATTTACATGAAGAGACATGGTGGTGGCAGTATCAGAATACCACTCACATGAAGAGACAGGGTGGTGGCAGTGGCAGAATACCATTCACATAATGAGACATGGTTATGGTAGTATCAGAATATCATTAAAATGATGAGACATGGTGGTGGTAGTATCAGGATACCATTCACATGAAGATACAGGGTAGTTATGGTGTCAGAATACCATTTACATGATGAGACAGGGTGGTGGTAGTATCAGAAAACCATTCACATGAAGATACAGGGTGGTGGTAGGGCTAGAATACCTTTTACATGAAGAGACATGGTGATGGTAGTATCAGCATACCATTCATATGAAGAGACATGGTGGTGGTAGTGTCAGAATATCACTCACATGGTGAGACAGAATGGTGGAAGTATCAGAATACCATTTACATGATGAGACATGGTGGTGGTGGTATCAGAATACCATTCACATGATAATACAGCATGGTGGTAGTATCAGAATACCATTTACATGAAGAGACAGGGTGGTAGTAGTATCAGAATACCCTTCACATGAAGATTTTGGGTAGTGATAATGTCAGAATACCATATGCATGATGAGACAGGGTGGTGGTAGTATCAGAATAACATTTACATGGAGAGACATGGTGGTGGTAGTATCAGAATACCATTCATATAAAGAGACATGGTGGTGGTAGTGTCAGAATATCACTCACATGGTGAGAAAGGGTGGTGGTAGAACAACAATACTATTCACATGAAGAGACAGGGTGGTGGTAGTGTCAGAATACAATTCACATAATGAGACATGGTGGTGATAGTGCCAGAATACCAGTCACATGATGAGACAAGGTGGTGGTAGTGGAGGAATATCACTCACATGGTAAGACAGAATAGTGGTAGAATCAGAATACCATTCACATGAAAAGACAGGGTGGTGGTAGTGCAATAATCCAATTCACATGAAGAGACATGGTGGTGGTAGTGTCAGAATACCATTCACATGATGAGACATGGTACTGGTAGTGTCAGAATACCATTCACATGATGAGACATGGTGGTGGAAGTGCCAGAATATAATTCACATGATGAGAACGGGTGGTGGTAGTGTCAGAATATCACTCACATGGTGAGACAGGGTGGTGGTAGAATCAGAATATCATTCACATGAAGAGAGAGGGTGGTGGTAGTGTCAGAATGTCATCCACATGATGAGACATGGTGGTGGTAGTATCAGAATACCATTCACATGATGAGACATGGTGGTGGAAGTGCCAGAATATAATTCACATGATGAGACCGGGTGGTGGTAGTGTCAGAATATCACTCACATGGTGAGACAGGGTGGTGGTAGAATCAGAATATCATTCTCATGAAGAGAGAGGGTGGTGGTAGTGTCAGAATGTCATCCACATGATGAGACATGGTGGTGGTAGTATCAGAATACCATTCACATGTTGAGACATGGTGGGGGTAGAATCAGAATACCATTCACACGAAGAGAAAGGGAGGTGGTAGTGCCAGAATGCCATTCACATGATGAGAAAGGGTGTTGGTAGAATCAGAATACCATTCACATGATGAGACATGGTGGTGGAAGTGCCAGAATATAATTCACATGATGAGACCGGGTGGTGGTAGTGTCAGAATATCACTCACATGGTGAGACAGGGTGGTGGTAGAATCAGAATATCATTCTCATGAAGAGAGAGGGTGGTGGTAGTGTCAGAATGTCATCCACATGATGAGACATGGTGGTGGTAGAATCAGAATACCATTCACATGAAGAGAAAGGGAGGTGGTAGTGCCAGAATGCCATTCACATGATGAGAAAGGGTGTTGGTAGAATCAGAATACCATTCACATGAAGAGACAGGGTGGTGGTAGTATCAGAATACCATTCACAAGAAGAGGTATGATATCACTCACATGGTGAGACAGGGTGGTGGTAATGCCAGAATACCATTCACATGATGAGACATGGTGGTGGTAGTACCAGAATACCATTCACATGATGAGATATGGTGGTGGTGGTGCCAGAATACAATTTGCATGATGAGACATGGTGGTGGTAGTGTCAGAATACCACTCACATGATGAGACATGGTGGTGGTAGTGTCCTAATATCACTCACATGGTGAGACATGGTGATGGGAGAATCAGAATACCATTCACATAATGAGACAGGGGGGTGGTAGTGCCAGAATACCATTCACATGATGAGACAGGGTGGTGGTAATGTCAGAATATCACTCACATGGTGATAAAGGGTAGTGGTAATGCCAGAATACCATTTACACGATGAGACAGGGTGGTGGTAATGTCAGAATATCACTCACATGGTGATACATGGTGGGGGTAGTGTCAGAATACCATTCACATGAAGAGACATGGTGGTGGTAGTGCCAGAATACCATTTACATGATGAGATATGGTGGTGGTGGTGCCAGAATACAATTTGCATGATGAGACATGGTGGTGGTAGTGTCAGAATACCACTCACATGATGAGACATGGTGATGGTGGTATCATAATATCATTCGCATGAAGAGGCATGGTAGTTCTTAATGTCAGAACACCATTCACATGAAGATACATGGTGGTGTTAATGTCAGAATACCATTCACATGATGAGACAGGGTGGTAATGTCAGAATATCACTCACGTGGTGAGACATGGTGATGGTGGTATCAGAATATCATTTGCATGAAGCGGCATGGTGGTGTTAATGTCAGAATATCACTCACATGGTGAGACATGGTGATGGTGGTATCAGAATATCATTTGCATGAAGGGGCATGGTGGTGTTAATTTCAGAACACCATTCACATGAAGATACATGGTGGTGGTAGTTTTAGAATACTATTCACAAGAAGATACAGGCTGGTGGTAGTGTCAGAATACCATTCACATGAAGAGACATGGTGATGGTGGTATCAGAATATCATTCGCATGAAGAGGCATGGTGGTGGTAATGTCAGAATACCAATCACATGATGAGACAGGGTGGTGGTAATGTCAGAATATCACTCACATGGTGAGACATGGTGGGGGTAGTGTCAGAATACCATTCACATGAAGAAACATGGTGGTGGTAGTGCCAGAATACCATTCACATGATGAGATATGGTGGTGGTGGTGCAGGAATACAATTTGCATGATAAGACATGGTGGTGGTAGTGTCAGAATACCACTCACATGATGAGACATTGTGGTGGTAGTGTCAGACTATCACTCACATGATGAGACAGGGTGGTGGTAGTGTCTGAATACCATTCACATGAATTGCCATGGTGGAGGTAGTGTCAGAATACCATTCACATGATGAGACATGGTGGTGGTAGTGCCAAAATACCATTCACATGATGAGATATGGTGGTGGTGGTGCCAGAATACAATTTGCATGATAAGACATGGTGGTGGTAGTGTCAGAATACCACTCACATGATGAGACATTGTGGTGGTAGTGTCAGACTGTCATTCACATGATGAGACAGGGTGGTGGTAGTGTCTGAATACCATTCACATGATGAGCCATGGTGGTGGTAGTGTCAGAATACAATTCACATGATGAGACATGGTGGTGGTAGTGTCCTCATATCACTCACATGGTGAGACATGGTGATGGTAGAATAAGAATACCATTCACATATTGAGACAGGGTAGTGGTAGTGTCAGAATACCATTCACATGATAAGACATGGTGGTGGTAGCATCAGAATACCATTTACATGAAGAAACAGGGTGGTGGTAATGACAGAATACCATTCACATGAAGAGACATGGTGGTGTTAGTGCCAGAACACCATCCATATGATGAGACATGGTGGTGGTAGTGCCAAAATACCATTCACATGATGATATACGGTGGTGGTGGTGCCAGAATACAATTTGCATGATGAGACATGGTGGTGGTAGTGTCAGAATACCACTCACATGATGAGACATGGTCTTGGTAGTGTCAGAATATCATTCACATGATGAGACAGGGTGGTGGTAGTGTCAGAATATCACTCACGTGGTGAGACATGGTGGTGGTAGAATCAGAATACCATTCACATAATGAGACAGGGTGGTGGTAGTGCCAGAATGCCATTTACATGATGAGACATGGTGGTCGTAGTGCCAGAACATCATTCATATGATGAGACATGGTGGTGGTGGTGTCGGAATACCATTCACATGGTGAGACATGGTGGTGGTAGTGTCAGAATACCATTCACATGAAGATACATGGTGGTGGTAGTGTCAGAATATCATTCACATGATAAGACTTGGTGGTGGTAGTGTCAGAATACCATTCACATGATGAGACATGGTGGTGGTAGTACCAGAATACCATTCACATGATGAGATATGGTGGTGGTAGTGTCAGAATATCATTCAAATGATGAGACAGGGTGGTGGTATTGCCAGAATACCATTCACATGAAGAGACAGAGTGGTGGTAGTGCCAGAATATAATTTGCATGAAGAGACATGGTGCTGGTGGTGCCAGAATACCATTCGCATGATGAGACATGGTGGTGGTAGTGTCAAAATAACATTCACATGATGAGATATGGTGGTGGTAGTTTAAGAATATCAGTCACATGGTGAGAGAGGGTGGTGGTAGAATCAGAATACCATTCACATGAAGATACATGGTTGTGGTAGTGCCAGAATACCATACACATAATGAGACACGGTGGTGGTAGTGCCAGAATACCGTTCACATGATGAGACATGGTCGTGGAAGTGCCAGAACACCGTTCATATGATGAGACATGGTCGTGGAAGTGCCAGAACACCGTTCATATGATGAGACATGGCGGTGGTAGTATCAGAATACTATTCACATGGTGAGACATGGTGGTGGTAGTGTCAGAATACCATTTGCATGATGAGACATGGTGGTGGTAGTGCTAGAATACCATTCATATGATGAGACATGGTGGTGGTAGTATCAGAATACCATTCACATGATGAGACATGGTGGTGGTAGTGCCAGAATAGCATTCACATGGTGAGACATGGTGGTGGTAGTGTCAGAATACCATTCATATGAGCCATGGTGGTGGTGGTGTCAGAATACAGTTCACATGATGAGACATAGTGGTGGTAGTGTCAGAATAACATTCACATGATGACATGGTGGTGGAAGTGTCAGGATATCACTCACATAGTGAGACAGGGTGGTGGTAAAATCAGAATACCATTCGCATGAAGATACATGGTTGTGGTAGTGCCAGAATACCATTCACACAATGAGACAGGGTGGTGGTAGTGCCAGAATACCATTCACATGATGAGACATGGTTGTGGTAGTGCCAGAATACCATTCACACAATGAGACAGGGTGGTGGTAGTGCCAGAATACCATTCACATGATGAGACATAGTGGTGGTAGTGTCAGAATATCACTCACATGGTTAGACAGGGTGGTGGTAACATTAGAATACCATTCACATGAAGAGACCGGCTGGTGGTAGTGTCAGAATATCATTCTCATGAAGAGACCGGGTGATGGTAGTGTCAGAATACCATTCTCATGATAAGACATGGTGGTGGTAGTGTCAGAATACCATTCACATGATGAGACAGGCTGGTGGTAGTGGAGGAATATCACTCACATTGTGAGACAGGGTGATGGTAGTGTAACGGAGTTGGAATCATAAGTCCAATATCTCCGCTGGTATACCGTTAAATATCCATATAGAAGCACTGCACAGTCTCAGAAGCCCAGACCACCCATATTGGTCGACACTCAGTTGGGAGTCAAAGAATACTGTCCTTTATTTTATTGTGCAGAAATATATATACACATCTCTTCCCACAGGCAATACACATCCCCCATATTTGGCCACACAATACACATAGAGTGATAATAGGTGTGGTCACACCCCCCGAAGGCTACCTGGCTACTTTGATACAATCAGACATTGATCAGATTATACTCCTCTTTGTTCTTATGTCTCATAATGAAAACACTTTATACAATATACTTCCTTATCTTATGAGGAGTCTCTGTAATACGATTATCTATTAGCCTAGTTGCTGTAATATTCTGAGCCAATATATTCTGTAGAACATAAAACAACATATCTATAGTACAGCAATGTGATCATATTTTAACCATAACCATAAACAGGGTAAAACAGTGATGGGTTCCGTTACAGGTAGCATCAGAATACCATTCACGTGAAGAAACAGGGTGGAGGTAATGACAGAATACCATTCACATGAAGAGACATGGTGGTGTTAGTGCCAGAACACAATCCATATGATGAGACATGGTGGTGGTAGTGTCAGAATACCATTCCCATAAAGAGATATGGTGGTGGTAGTGCCAGAATACAATTTACATGATGATATATGGTGGTGGTGCCAGACTACAATTTGCATGATGAGACATGGTGGTGGTAGTGTCAGAATACTACTCGCATGATGAGACATGGTCTTGGTAGTGTCAGAATATCATTCACATGAAGAGACAGGGTGGTGGTAGTGTCAGAATATCCCTCACATGGTGAGACATGGTGGTGGTAGAATCAGAATACCATTCACATAATGAGACAGGGTGGTGGTAGTTCCAGAATACCATTTATATGATGAGACATGGTGGTGGTTGTGCCAGAATACCATTCGCATGATGAGACATGGTGGTGGTAGTGCCGGAACACCATTCATATGATGAGACATGGTGGTGGTGGTGTCAGAATACCACTCACATGGTGAGACATGGTGGTGGTAGTGTCAGAATACCATTCACATGAAGATACATGGTGGTGTTAGTGCCAGAATACCATTCATATGATAAGCCATGGTGGTGGTAGTGTCCGAATACAATTCACATGATGAGACAAAGTGGTGGTAGTGTCAAAATAACATTCACATGATGAGATATGGTGGTGGTAGTTTCAGAATATCACTCACATGGTGAGACAGGGTGGTGGTAGAATCAGAATACCATTCAAATGAAGATACATGGTTGTAGTAGTGCCATAATACCATTCACATAATGAGACAGGGTGTGGTAGTGCCAGAATACCATTCACATGATGAGACATTGTGGTGGTAGTGTCAGAATACCATTTGCATGGTGAGACATGGTGGTGGTTGTGCCAGAATACCATTCGCATGATGAGACATGGTCAAGGAAGTGCCAGAACACCGTTCATATGATGAGACATGGCGGTGGTAGTATCAGAATACCATTCACATGGTGAGACATGGTGGCGGTAGTGTCAGAATACCATTCACATGATGAGACATGGTGGTGGTAGTGCCAGAATACCATTTGCATGATGAGACATGGTGGTGGTAGTGCTAGAATACCATTCATATGATGAGACATGGTGTGGTAGTATCAGAATACCATTCACATGATGAGACGTGGTGGTGGTAGTGCCAGAATAGCATTCACATGGTGGGACATGGTGGTGGTAGTGTCAGAATACCATTCATATGAAAAGCCATGGTGGTGGTAGTGTCAGAATACAGTTCACATGAGGAGACATAGTGGTGGTAGTGTCAGAATAACATTCACATGATGAGACATTGAGGTGGTAATGTCAGAATATCACTCACATGGTGATAAATGGTGGGGGTAGTGTCAGAATACCATTCACATGAAAAGACATGATGGTGGTAGTGCCAGAATACCATTCACATGATGAGATATGGTGGTGGTGGTGCCAGAATACAATTTGCATGATGAGACATGGTGGTGGTAGTGTCAGAATACCACTCACTTGATGAGACATGGTGATGGTGATATCAGAATATCATTTGCATGAAGAGGCATTGTAGTGGTAATGTCAGAACACCATTCACATGAAGATACATGGTGGTGGTAGTGTCAGAATACCATTCACATGATGAGACAGGGTGGTGGTAATGTCAGAATATCACTCACATGGTGAGACATGGTGATGGTGGTATCAGAATATCATTCGCATGAAGCGGCATGGTGGTGTTAATGTCAGAACGCCATTCACATGAAGATACATGGTGGTGGTAGTTTTAGAATACCATTCACAAGAAGATACAGGCTGGTGGTAGTGTCAGAATACCATTCACATGAAGAGACATGGTGATGGTGGTATCAGAATATCATTTGCATGAGGAGGCATGAAGGTGGTAATGTCAGAATACCATTCACATGATGAGACAGGGTGGTGGTAATGTCAGAATATCACTCACATGGTGATACATGGTGGGGGTAGTGTCAGAATACCATTCACATGAAGAAACATGGTGGTGGTAGTGCCAGAATACCATTCACATGATGAGATATGGTAGTGGTGGTGCCAGAATACAATTTGCATGATAAGACATGGTGGTGGTAGTGTCAGAATACCACTCACATGATGAGACATTGTGGTGGTAGTGTCAGACTATCATTCACATGATGAGACAGGGTGGTGGTAGTGTCTGAATACCATTCACATGATGAGCCATGGTGGTGGTAGTGTAAGAATACCATTCACATGATGAGACATGGTGGTGGTAGTGTCCTCATATCACTCACATGGTGAGACATGGTGATGGTAGATTAAGAATACCATTTACATATTGAGACAGGGTGGTGGTAGTGCCAGAATATCATTCACATAACATGGTGGTGGTAGTGCCAGAACACCATTCATATGAAAAGACATGGTGGTGGTGTCAGAATACCATTCACATGGTGAGACATGGTGGTGGTAGTGTCAGAATACCATTCACATGAAGATACATGGTGGTGGTAGTTTCAGAATATCATTTACATGATGAGACATAGTGGTGGTAGTGTCAGAATATCACTCACATGGTGACACAGGGTTGTGATAAAATTAGAATACCATTCACGTGTAGAGACCAGGTGGTGGTAGTGTCAGAATATCATTCTCATGAAGAGACCGGGTGGTGGTAGTGTCAGAATACCATTCTCATGATAAGACATGGTGGTGGTAATGTCAGAATACCATTCACATGATGAGACAGGGTGGTGGTAATGTCAGAATATCACTCACATGGGGAGACATAGTGGGGGTAGTGTCAGAATACCATTCACATGAAGAAACATGGTGGTGGTAGTGCCAGAATACCATTCACATGATGAGATATGGTGGTGGTGGTGCCAGAATACAATTTGCATGATAAGACATGGTGGTGGTAGTGTCAGAATACCACTCACATGATGAGACATTGTGGTGGTAGTGTCAGACTATCATTCACATGATGAGACAGGGCTGGTGGTAGTGTCTGAATACCATTCACATGATGAGCCATGGTGGTGGTAGTGTCAGAATACCATTCACATGATGAGACATGGTGGTGGTAGTGTCCTCATATCACTCACATGGTGAGACATGGTGATGGTAGAATAAGAATACCATTCACATATTGAGACAGTGTGGTGGTAGTGCCAGAATATCATTCACATAACATGGTGGTGGTTGTGCCAGAATACAATTCGCATGATGAGACATGGTGGTGGTAGTGCCAGAACACCATTCATATGAAAAGACATGGTGGTGGTGGTGTCAGAATACCATTCACATGGTGAGACATGGTGGTGGTAGTGTCAGAATACCATTCACATGAAGATACATGGTGGTGGTAGTTTCAGAATAACATTTACATGATGAGACATAGTGGTGGTAGTGTCAGAATATCACTCACATGGTGACACAGGGTTGTGATAAAATTAGAATACCATTCACGTGTAGAGACCAGGTGGTGGTAGTGTCAGAATATCATTCTCATGAAGAGACCGGGTGGTGGTAGTGTCAGAATACCATTCTCATGATAAGACATGGTGGTGGTAATGTCAGAATACCATTCACATGATGAGAAAGGGTGGTGGTAATGTCAGAATATCACTCACATGGGGAGACATAGTGGGGGTAGTGTCAGAATACCATTCACATGAAGAAACATGGTGGTGGTAGTGCCAGAATACCATTCACATGATGAGACCAGGTGGTGGTGGTGCCAGAATATCATATCATTCTCATGAAGAGACCGGCTGGTGGTAGTGTCAGAATACCATTCTCATGATAAGACATGGTGGTGGTAATGTCAGAATACCATTCACATGATGAGACAGGGTGGTGGTAGTGTCCTCATATCACTCACATGGTGAGACATGGTGATGGTAGAATAAGAATACCATTCACATATTGAGACAGGGTGGTGGTAGTGCCAGAATACCATTTGTAACGAAATCCCCTATTTTACAGACTTCACGAACCAACCTGTTCGGTTATTTGAGGAATTACAATGGGCTTTCGTGGAAATACCTAATAAGACAAACTTCAGTCGATGATTCTGAGAACTGCGTTCGTGGGATCTGAGCGCTATTCGCCTAGAATATGCACTTAGATCTCAGCTATCTGGGGATATGTGGAACTTCAAGTTTATATTGTGTAAAAACAAAGTTATACATTTTTATTCTGTTTTATTAAAACAAAGAAGCCATGTTTCCTTTCTTCCTGGAGAGAATTAAGGCTCTCTGTGCTACCTTAATTTAATTACCTCCAGGATAGAAAAGAGGGAGTGATTTATGTGTAAGGGGAGTGCTTATGCTATAGCCACTGTGATTGGCTACTGTTTTTCCTTTGCCCACCAGGAGGAAGTCCTGATAATACCAGGCGTGTAGCCCAGAGTAAAGAGTTCATGTTTACCCCTTCATGAAGTTTTGACTCATGTTTGGGGGATTTGGAGCTATAATCACTTCGTTTCAGCTGGAGTTCGGAGGAAAACGCAAGGATCCTTTACACTGGTGGCAAGTGGTGGGGATTTCCTCCCGAACGGATATACCGAACTGAAACTGGTGAATGGCGCATAGATACGAACGCTTGAAACGAACCACACTAAAGGAACTGCTGGAAGCTCGAGGCATAGCGGCAAGCAACAAAACGAAAGCCACGCTAATAGCCGAACTACTGGAGAGCGATCAAACCGGCGAACCACAAATGGCGAATACAGAGGAAACAGACTTCCAGAGGGACGTGAGATGGAGACTCAGCCTGGTAGGACCTAACCCTGCACCAGAGATCGTGGTACAGATCTTGGCCCAAGCTACTGAGACCCAGAATGCCAGGGAAGCACGAGAAGCCAGAGACAGATCACCTCCAGTGGATATATTGTCGCTATCTGGATCTACAAGGGGGCGTCAGCGGAAAATTAACTACGCTGCATTTAAAAGCTTTGTGGAAGGTGAGATGGATATTGACAATTACTTGCAAGATTTTGAAAGACAATGGGCTGCCGTAGTAAGTAGTAAACTATCAGGTAGAGCAGCCGAAGCATTGAGAGCTGTGTCAGATGGGGATATACAAAACCTTGACAAGATAAAAGAGATTTTGTTAGCCCGGTACGCTGTAACCCCTGAAGCTCATAGAAGAAAATTCAGGGCTCTCAGAAGACAAGGTAAAGATTCCTATACGGAGTGGGCATTTCGTATGCAGCGCGCTGCCAGCAATTGGATGCAGGGGAATCAGGCAACTACTTTAGAGGATGCTGTGCAGTTGTTGTTGCTAGAACAATTTTTTGATTATACCCCAGCGGAGGTGAGAGATTGGGTCAGAGACAGAAAGCCAAAAACGGTAGAGGAGGCAGCACGGCTGGCAGACGAATTTCATGAGAGCAGGCGGATGGATGGAAACCGAGGGGTCCAGAGCCAGCGGCCTGCCTCTGGCCCACGAACTATGCCACAGAGGGTACCACCACCAGGGGGCAATACCACAAACAGAGGGTACCAAAGGACTGCTCCGATGTGTCATGGGTGCAAACAAGTGGGGCACATCAAACCTAACTGCCCACAACGCACTACAGACCGCTGGGGACGGGCACCGATACCACAGACAAAAGCCGCAGCACACTGTGTGCAAGAGGATTACAATTATCTGCCTCAAGAGACACCCAGTGGCAATAGTGAAAATTGGGCCACCTTACATGAGGTAAACCCTGTACAAGCGGCTGGGGATAACAGGGCACATCACCGCCAGTCAGTAAAACTCAATGGGCAAGAGGCTCGAGGACTGAGAGACAGGGGCGATACTGTTACGTTGGTCCAGCCACACCGAGTCGCCCCGACCCAGCACACAGGACGTACCATTGCTGTAAGGGTAGCCGGAGGGGCAATTCACAAGTTACCAACGGCCCAAGTCCACATCGATTGGGGTACCGGGGGGCATCATGCCAGATTTGCCCGCGGAAGTACTGCCTGACGTCACAATTGGCAGCCTGCAGTACCGAAGGAGCCCTACCTGTTACCACCCGGCAGCAATCCAGAGCTATGGAAGCCTCTCCCTCGACTCATGACCAGGTAAGCGATAACCCTCTGACGATCCCCCCTGACAAAGACTTCTTACTGGGGTACCCCTCAAGACTTCGGGCAAGCACAACGGGAGGAACCCACCTTAAAAGGGTATAGGAGGAAGGTAGAACAACCCCGGGGAGATAGAGATCAGGCAAGGTTTAGCTGGGAAAAGGGTTTACTGTACCGAGTGACTGGGGGGACAGGGACAGGAGCGGGCCAGGTAGAAAAAAGACAGTTGATAGTGCCCCGTAAGTATCGGGTAGAACTGTTGCGGATTAGCCACGATATTCCCCTAGCAGGTCACTTAGGCATTAAAAAGACGAGGGACAGACTCACCCAGTCCTTTTTCTGGCCAGGGGTCACGGAAGATTTGCAAGATTACTGTAGGACCTGCGAAGTATGCCAAAAGGTAGGGAAGAGAGGGGATCACCCCAAGGCAAAGCTACGCCCCCTACCCATTATTGAGGAACCATTTTTCCGAGTGGCGGTTGATTTAGTTGGCCCACTCAGTAAACCCAGTCCATCCGGTAAGAAATACATTCTTACTGTAGTAGACTACGCTACCCGCTACCCCGAGGCTATAGCTCTGTCGAATATACATGCAGAGACGGTAGCGGAAGCACTAGTTCAGGTGTTCACTAGGGTGGGATTCCCTAGGGAGATAGTGTCCGATCAGGGAACCCAATTCACTGCGGTGATTACCCAACAACTCTGGCAGAGCTGTGGGGTAAAACCCATATTAAGTTCCCCCTATCACCCCCAAACCAATGGCCTCTGTGAACGATTTAACGGCACCCTTAAGCAAATGCTCATCACGTTCAAAGAGAACTGCAGGAATTGGGAAAGATTCCTCCCTCATTTACTTTTTGCCTATAGGGAGTCCACCGGATTCTCTCCCTTTGAGCTATTATACGGGAGACGGGTCCGGGGACCCCTGGACCTCGTGCGAGAACATTGGGAAGGTGATATGGAACAAGCAGGTACCCATATAGTCTCATTTGTACTAGAGCTGAGAGACCGGCTACAGACTCTGACCGAAACAGTTCGGGAGAACCTGCGAGCTGCCTAAAAGCGGCAAAAATATTGGTATGACAAGGGAGCTAGGGACCGTATATTAGAAGTGGGACAAAAGGTCCTAGTTCTGAAACCCCTCAAAACAGATAAGTTGCAAGCCTCCTGGCAGTGCCCCTACACGGTCCTAGAGCGGATCAGTGATACCACGTACATTGTGGCAGACTGTTCCCATAATAGGATCCAGAGGTCCTTCCATGTAAATATGCTTAAGCCATATCTCGAGAGGCCAGAGGAGGTCGCCGCGGTATGTGCTCCAGCATATGAGGATAGCGAGGGTATCCCTCTACCAGATATGCTTCCCCAGAAACCCACAGGAGTAGACCAAGTACAGTTGGGGCCAGCATTAGGTCCCGAGGAACAAGCTCAGGTTTCCCAACTGTTAAAGGAATTTGGGGGCATGTTTTCTGCAGCCCCAGGGTATACGACCCTGGCAGTCCACCGAGTGGAGACCCCAGGCCAGTTACCCCTGCGGCAGCAGCCTTACCGAATTCCAGAGGCAGTACGGGAAAGTATGTTAACGGAACTCTGGGATATGTTAGAACTGGGGGTCATAGAACTGTCCCAAAGCCCCTGGGCTTCCCCAGTAGTCCTGGTTCCTAAAAAGGACGGTACCACCAGGTTCTGCGTGGACTACCGTAAACGTAATGATCGGACCATTACCGATGCCTACCCCATGCCCAGAGTAGATGAGCTGCTAGACTGTATGGCTGGGGGGAATTACTTGACCACTATTGATCTGTGCAAGGGATATTGGCAAATCCCCTTGGAGCCTGGGGCCATTCCGAAGTCAGAATTTGTCACCCCATTTGGCCTATACCAGTTTAAGGTTATGCCATTTGGGATGAAGAATGCCCCAGCCACTTTTCAAAGGATGGCGGACCGGCTCCTAGAGGGATTTCAGGGCTTCGCTTGTGCTTACCTGGACGATATAGCTATCTTCAGTGACACTTGGGAAGCCCACCTGGAACACATTTCAGTAGTGCTCAACCGAATTCAGCACGCAGGGCTCACGTTGAAGCCTGAGAAATGCCACGTGGGCATGGCAGAAGTCCAGTATTTAGGCCACAGAGTAGGGTCAGGGAAACAGAGACCAGAGCCCGCTAAAATTGAGGCCATCACCCAGTGGCCCCAACCACAGACAAAAACTCAGGTTATGGCATTCCTGGGTACCGCAGGTTATTACAGGAAATTTGTAGCGGATTACAGTAACCTGGCCAAGCCCTTGACAGACCTCACTAAAAAGTCCCTGCCCCGACAAGTAATCTGGTCCACTGAGTGTGAGGAGGCTTTCCAGAAACTCAAGGCTGCGTTAAGTGCATCTCCTGTGTTAGCGGCACCGGACCATACTAAAAGGTTTCTCGTCCACACAGATGCCTCAATGTTTGGACTGGGAGCAGTATTGAGCCAGGTGGGAGACGATGGCATGGATCAACCAGTGGCGTACCTGAGCAGAAAACTATTACCCCGCGAAGTCAGCTATGCCACTGTGGAGAAAGAGTGTCTGGCATTAGTCTGGGCACTTAAGAAGCTACAGCCTTACTTGTATGGACGCTCTTTCACCGTGCTGACTGACCACAACCCTTTAATTTGGCTCAACAGAGTGGCTGGCGATAACCCCAGATTACTCAGATGGAGCTTGGCGCTGCAACCTTATAATTTCACAATGCAGTACCGCCCAATGCCGATGGCCTCTCCCGGCAAACTGAACTGGAAAAGGCGTAATTTTGGTTGGTTTCTGGATTACCGGACATCCCTTAGCCGACCCGTTAGGATCTAAGCAGGTATGCCGTTCCATGGGACTAAGGGGGAGCTGTGTAACGAAATCCCCTATTTTACAGACTTCACGAACCAACCTGTTCGGTTATTTGAGGAATTACAATGGGCTTTCGTGGAAATACCTAATAAGACAAACTTCAGTCGATGATTCTGAGAACTGCGTTCGTGGGATCTGAGCGCTATTCGCCTAGAATATGCACTTAGATCTCAGCTATCTGGGGATATGTGGAACTTCAAGTTTATATTGTGTAAAAACAAAGTTATACATTTTTATTCTGTTTTATTAAAACAAAGAAGCCATGTTTCCTTTCTTCCTGGAGAGAATTAAGGCTCTCTGTGCTACCTTAATTTAATTACCTCCAGGATAGAAAAGAGGGAGTGATTTATGTGTAAGGGGAGTGCTTATGCTATAGCCACTGTGATTGGCTACTGTTTTTCCTTTGTCCACCAGGAGGAAGTCCTGATAATACCGGGCGTGTAGCCCAGAGTAAAGAGTTCATGTTTACCCCTTCATGAAGTTTTGACTCATGTTTGGGGGATTTGGAGCTATAATCACTTCATTTCAGCTGGAGTTCGGAGGAAAACGCAAGGATCCTTTACACCATTCACATAACATGGTGGTGGTAGTGTCAGAATACCATTCGCATGGTGAGACATGGTGGTGGTTGTAACGGATCTCCTGGCACCCCGACCGGGTACCTCCGTTGATAGACGCGTCCTAGTTTGCGCCGAGGCCTACAAGCACCGCACCGGACACCAAAACCACCACAGACTCCAAGGATAGTACATCAGGAACAAGCGTTCAGTAGTTACAGCTCAAGGGAGTATGCAAAAGCATAGCAATCCCCAGTATCATATAGTGATCCCCTCAAATAACGAGACGAGGCTACGTTTTGAAGGGTCAAGAAGAACTAACTTTTAATGACAGGGAATCTCCTTTTATGCTTCTTTGTTCTTATCAGAGAATGAAAACACTTTGGAAAATGCAAGGATCCTTTACAACTTTCTTATCTCTTGAATCTCTGTAACAGGATTATCTATTAGCCTAGGTCTGCAAAAGTCTGGCTAATATTCTGAGCCAATATATTCTGTAGAACATCAACCAACATACATATAGTAGGATCATATTTTAACCATAATAATCATAAAACAGTTTAAAACAGTGATGGGTTCTGCTACACACCTCCCCCGTGACCATAAGCATACACGGTCTGATCCCAACGGATCGGCCTGGGGATGTCCGGACAAAAGTATTTGTTGGTCAATTCTCTAGTTTGACAACCCATCAGCATTACTGCAATTCACATTTACTCACATTTCCCATATCCCCAGATAGCTGGGATCTGAGCGCACAAAACCATCGAATAGCGCTCAGATCCTCTTCACACAGTTCAATTGCCATGTAGCTAAAGTCTTTCCCATAGTCTTTCATTATATGAATGGGCTCCATGGCATAGCTATCTGGGGTATCATGGTTCACACAGGGCAAGTACAGAATGACCCCCCTGTATGTAAAGGGCCAGAATGAGTGACTTACACTCTGGTATGGCCGAACACTGGTTCCAAAGGGCAATATGTACCAGGGCCATAGTCGCACGGCAGGAGGCTGGCAAACAGTCCTCTCCAAGCCAAAGTGGCGAAGGGCACTTCGTCACACATCTCTCCTTTGGGGGGAAGTCTAACCAGGTACCTGGTTATTTTGCTGTGGTGATGGGGCAACACGCTGAGGGGACTTGAGGGGCAGAGGCCAGCGGCACTCTGCCCTGATGCCAGCTCTTCTGCTGGTATAACCTGCAGGACATCCTGCTCTGTACAAGGGACAAAGGGAGGGCAGAGGCCGACTGCACTGTGCCCCGCTGTCAGCTCTTCTGCTGGGGTACTTGGGACTTATTCCGGCTCAGTAGCCAGGGAAACGTGGGGGTCAGTGGGGGTTAACATTTCCTCTGTTAACCCTGGGGCCACATTAGAAGTTAGCTGGGGAGGGGAATTTGTACTTACCCCCTCCTCCGGTTGTCCCAGTGACGGTAGTTGGGGATCTGGACAAGCTGTGGGCGCAGAGACCACGGTCCCATCTGCGCCGTCTGGGAGATTGGTGTCTCCCCTGGTTAGGGTAAACTGTCGCTGGGGGTGAAGGACGACACCTTCTGCCCCCTGTGTTTCACACTGCCGCTGGGGGGGAAGGATGACACCTTTGGCCCCCTGGGGTACCCACTGCCGCTGTGGAGGAAGGTCGACAACTTCTGCTCCCTGGGGTACACACTGCCGCTGGGGGGGAAGGACGACACCTTCTGCCCCCTGGGGTTCACACTGCCGCTGAGGGGGAAGGACGACACCTTCTGCCCCCTGGGATTCACACTGCCGCTGGGGGGAAAGGACGACACCTTCTGCCCCCTGGGGTTCACACTGCTGCTGGGGAGGAAGGACGACACCTTCTGCCCCCTGGGGTTCACACTGCTGCTGGGGAGGAAGGACGGCCCCTTCTGCTCCCTGGGGTACACACTGCCGCTGTGGGAGAAGGCCGACACCTTCAGCTCCCTGGGGTACACACTGCCGCTGGGGAGGAAGGACGACACCTTCAGCTCCCTGGGGTACACACTGCCGCTGGGGGGAAAGGACGACACCTTCTGCCCCCTGGGGTTCACACTGCCGCTGGAGGGGAAGGACGACACCTTCTGCCCTCTGTAGGGCCGGTAGAGAGACCTCGGTCCCATCTCTACCTGCCATCTGGAGGTCATCCCAGGACCAGTCAATGAACTCTGGTTCTGCTTGTCGAGTAGGTTGGGGCTGCACAAGGCTGAGCAGGTGTTGGTAGTCCTGCTCCAGCTCCCACTCTCTCGTTACCAGGTGGGTCATGTCTTTGCTCACCTCGCCTTCGTCATCCCAGACATACATGCCCATCCGGTAGTCGTAGATGTCCCAAAACCTAGACCCCTCCGTGCTGCCAAGATCAATATCGTCCTCCAAGCATCCCATAATAAACCCGGGCCATCATAATCATCCCCCTCCGGTAAGTCGTGTTCAGACGTCCAGGGGGTAAGTCGAACGGTATGCCACCAGAGGGCCTGGTATGCGTTGTCTAGCCAGATCTCTCGCCATACCAGGGTTTCTAGTCTTGTCACCCACTCATCCAGGGGCTGCTCTCCCAATAGATACATCCGCATCGCCACACGCTTCTGTAGCCGCTGCTCATCACTGGGGAGACTCTCACCTCGCCGCCATTGGGCATCTTCCAGGGCATCATACCAGAGTTCCTTTCTGTCTGCATCCCTGTAGTCCGCGGCCGCCTCCTCCTCCTCATCATGAAACGCTGTCTGCAAACTAGCCGGTTCCATCCTGCTGTAGCCAGGGGCGCTGTACGGATACTAGCGTTGCCCTCAATTTGTAACTCCAAACGTTACCGGTGTCTCCGTGCTGCTTTTCCTCTTACTAGGACGCCATCCCACCACTGCCAGCCAATGTAACGGATCTCCTGGCACCCCGACCGGGTACCTCCGTTGATAGACGCGTCCTAGTTTGCGCCGAGGCCTACAAGCACCGCACCGGACACCAAAACCACCACAGACTCCAAGGATAGTACATCAGGAACAAGCGTTCAGTAGTTACAGCTCAAGGGAGTATGCAAAAGCATAGCAATCCCCAGTATCATATAGTGATCCCCTCAAATAACGAGACGAGGCTACGTTTTGAAGGGTCAAGAAGAACTAACTTTTAATGACAGGGAATCTCCTTTTATGCTTCTTTGTTCTTATCAGAGAATGAAAACACTTTGGAAAATGCAAGGATCCTTTACAACTTTCTTATCTCTTGAATCTCTGTAACAGGATTATCTATTAGCCTAGGTCTGCAAAAGTCTGGCTAATATTCTGAGCCAATATATTCTGTAGAACATCAACCAACATACATATAGTAGGATTATATTTTAACCATAATAATCATAAAACAGTTTAAAACAGTGATGGGTTCCGCTACAGTGGTTATGCCAGAATACAATTCGCATGATGAGACATGGTAGTGGTAGTGCCAGAACACCATTCATATGAAAAGACATGGTGGTGGTGGTGTCAGAATACCATTCACATGGTGAGACATGGTGGTGGTAGTGTCAGAATACCATTCACATGAAGATACATGGTGGTGGTAGTTTCAGAATATCATTTACATGATGAGACATAGTGGTGGTAGTGTCAGAATATCACTCACATGGTGAGACAGGGTGGTGGTAAAATTAGAATACCATTCCCGTGAAGAGACCGGGTGGTGGTAGTGTCAGAATATCATTCTCATGAAGAGACCGGGTGGTGGTAGTGTCAGAATACCATTCTCATGATAAGACATGGTGGTGGTAGTGTCAGAATACCATTCACATGATGAGACATGGAGGTGGTAGTGCCAAAATACCATTCACATGATGAGACAGGCTGGTGGTAGTGGAGGAATATCACTCACATTGTGAGACAGGGTGATGGTAGCATCAGAATACCATTCACATGAAGAAACAGGGTGTTGGTAATGACAGAATACTATTCACATGAAGAGACATGGTGGTGTTAGTGCCAGAACACCATCCATATGATGAGACATGGTGGTGGTAGTGCCAAAATACCATTCACAATGTGATATATGGTGTTGGTGGTTCCAGCATACAATTTAAATGATGAGAGATGGTGGTGGTAGTGTCAGAATACCACTCACGTGATGAGACATGGTCTTGGTAGTGTCAGAATATCATTCACATGATGAGACAGGGTGGTGGTAGTGTCAGAATATCACTCACATGGTGAGACATGGTAGTGGTAGAATCAGAATACCATTCACATAATGAGACAGGGTGGTGGTAGTGTCAGAATGCCATTTACATGATGAGACATGGTGATGGTAGTGTCAGAATACCATTCGCATGGTGAGACATGGTGGTGGTTGTGCCAGAATACCATTCGCATAATGAGACCTGGTGGTGGTAGCGCCAGAACACCATTCATATGATGAGACATGGTGGTGGTGGTAGTGTCAGAATACCATTCACATGGTGAGACATGGTGGTGGTAGTGTCAGAATACCATTCACATGAAGATACATGGTGGTGGTAGTATCAGAATATCATTCACATGATAAGACTTGGTGGTGGTAGTGTCAGAATACCATTCACATGATGAGACATGGTGGTGGTAGTGCCAGAATACCATTCACATAATGAGATATGGTGGTGGTAGTGTCAGAATATCATTCAAATGATGAGATAGGATGGTGGTATTGCCAGAATACCATTCACATGAAGAGACAGAGTGATGGTAGTGCCAGAATATAATTTGCATGAAGAGACATGGTCGTAGTAGTGCCAAAATACCATTTGCATGATTAGACATGGTCGTGTTAGTGCCAGAATACCATTCACATGATGAGACATGGTGGTGCTAGTTTCAGAATATCACTCACATGGTGAGTCAGGGTGGTGGTAGAATCAGAATACCATTCACATAAAGATACATGGTTGTGGTAGTGCCAGAATACCATACACATAATGAGACAGGGTGGTGGTAGTGCCAGAATACCATTCACATGATGAGACATGGTGGTGGTAGTGTTAGAATACCATTTGCATGGTGAGACATGGTAGTGGTTGTGCCAGAATACCATTCGCATGATGAGACATGGTCGTGGAAGTGCCAGAACACCGTTCATATGATGAGACATGGCGGTGGTAGTATCAGAATACCATTCACATGGTGAGACATGGTGGTGGTAGTGCCAGAATACCATTTACATGATGAGACATGGTGATGGTAGTGTCAGAATACCATTCGCATGGTGAGACATGGTGGTGGTTGTGCCAGAATACCATTCGCATAATGAGACCTGGTGGTGGTAGCGCCAGAACACCATTCATATGATGAGACATGGTGGTGGTGGTAGTGTCAGAATACCATTCACATGGTGAGACATGGTGGTGGTAGTGTCAGAATACCATTCACATGAAGATACATGGTGGTGGTAGTATCAGAATATCATTCACATGATAAGACTTGGTGGTGGTAGTGTCAGAATACCATTCACATGATGAGACATGGTGGTGGTAGTGCCAGAATACCATTCACATAATGAGATATGGTGGTGGTAGTGTCAGAATATCATTCAAATGATGAGATAGGATGGTGGTATTGCCAGAATACCATTCACATGAAGAGACAGAGTGATGGTAGTGCCAGAATATAATTTGCATGAAGAGACATGGTCGTAGTAGTGCCAAAATACCATTTGCATGATTAGACATGGTCGTGTTAGTGCCAGAATACCATTCACATGATGAGACATGGTGGTGCTAGTTTCAGAATATCACTCACATGGTGAGTCAGGGTGGTGGTAGAATCAGAATACCATTCACATAAAGATACATGGTTGTGGTAGTGCCAGAATACCATACACATAATGAGACAGGGTGGTGGTAGTGCCAGAATACCATTCACATGATGAGACATGGTGGTGGTAGTGTTAGAATACCATTTGCATGGTGAGACATGGTAGTGGTTGTGCCAGAATACCATTCGCATGATGAGACATGGTCGTGGAAGTGCCAGAACACCGTTCATATGATGAGACATGGCGGTGGTAGTATCAGAATACCATTCACATGGTGAGACATGGTGGTGGTAGTGTCAGAATACCATTCACATGATGAGACATGGTGGTGGTAGTGCCAGAATCTCATATTATGAGACATGGTGGTGGTAGTGTCAGAATACCATTCACATGATGAGACATGGTGGTGGTAGTGCCAGTATACCATTCACATGATCAGACATGGTGGTGGTAGTGCCAGAATACCATTCACATAATGAGACATGGTGGTGGTAGTGCCAGAACACCATCCATATGAGGAGACATTGTGGTGGTAGTGTCAGAATACCATTCAAATAATGAGACATGGTGGTGGCCCCTGATGAGTGAGAGACTGATAGAGCCTCACGAAACGCGCGTCGGGAGATTGTGACGTCATCAGTAAGCGCGATCACAGCGCAGACCACGCCAATATAGCGTGGAGCATGATAGATACAGCTCTAAAGCTCCAGGTCCACTACTAATTTAAAAGAAAGATAGAAAGCCAATTCCTTCACCACAAAGTCTCAATATAGTTACAATAGAGTAATATACAAGAATAAGGAAATAGAAAAGAAAGAAAAAGGAAAAAGGAGTAAAAGCATAATTAAAGCAAAAAAACGGAAGAAAAAGGAGGACATAACCTCCTTCTAAAAAACAATAGACAGAAGCATTAAGGTAATATATAGTTTAAGAAACAGCATAATCAGGAGTGTATACATTTTTAAAAAATAGCACAGCATTAGCACTATAAATGAATAAGGTAAAGTAGTGACTGTGATAGACTAACAGTCACAAGGTAAAAGGGTAATATAAGAGGAAATAAGCACTAAGTCAAATAGCACAAGCACTTTAAGATAAGAATTTTTGAATAACACAACTTGAATTACAATGCACTTTAAGTAATAGAATTCTGAATTAACATAAATCAACAGGATAAAAGATTAACACAAAAGAAATGCAAAGGCACTTAAAACATATACTCCAGGGAAGTGCTGTATGAATAAACAAAACTATACAACAGACAAAAGGATTATAAAACCTTATCTTAATCTTATGTAAATAATGTAATCTTATGTAAATTAAAATCCAGGGTACCTGATAAGGATTTGACTAAGGAAACATAACCAAAATTACACAAATACAATTGAATTTAAAAACCAAATCTTTTATTGACTTGAGCATAATAAAGTAATTAAATAAAAAAGCTGTGATCAAAGCAAAGAATATAATAATAACAAAAATAAAACTTTAATAAACCTCTAATAATTTGCTGGACGTCAAAAAACCCAAAGGATTAAACACCTTGGGTTTAACATGATTTTTTTAATCATGGCATTTTTAACAACATTTTAAATGTACAAATAAAGATTGAATTTTTTAAAATTAGTATGTGGCAATAATAATTAAAATAAAGGCTGCATAAAAGGTGTTTCTGTACAACCTTGGTTGGTTGTTCAAGGATTCCTAAATAGAATCCACAGGACAATATTTTGGTACGCACTTATGTAATAACACCTAGGCCTAAAAAATAAACAAAGATCATTTTTTTGAGTATTATGGTGGTGGTAGTGCCAGAACACTATCCATATGAGGAGACATTGTGGTGGTAGTGTCAGCATACCATTCCCATAAAGAGACATGGTGGTGGTAGTGCCAGAATACCATTCACATGATGATATATGGTGGTGCCAGAATACAATTTGCATGATGAGACATGGTGGTGGTAGTGTCAGAATATCATTCTCATGAAGAGACCGTGTGGTGGTAGTGTCAGAATACCATTCTCATGATAAGACATGGTGGTGGTAGTGTCAGAATACAATTCACATGATGAGACATGGTGGCGGTAGTGCCAGAATACCATTCACATGATGAGACATGGGGGTGTTAGTGCCAGAATACCATTCATATGATGAGCCATGGTGGTGGTAGTGTCAGAATACAATTCACAAGATGAGACATGGTGGTGGTAGTTTCAGAATATCACTCACATGGTGAGACAGGGTGGTGGTAGAATCAGAATACTATTCACATGAAGATACACGGTTGTGTTAGTGCCAGAATACCATTCACATGATGAGACATGGTGGTGGTAGTGTCAGAATACCATTTGCATGGTGAGACATGGTGGTGGTAGTGTCAGAATACCATTCACATGATGAGACATGGTGGTGGTAGTGCCAGTATACCATTCACATGAAGAGACATGGTAGTGGTAGTGCCAGAATAACACTCACATAATGAGACATGGTGGTGGTAGTGTCAGAATACCATTCACATGATCAGACATGGTGGTGGTAGTGCCAGAATACCATTCACATAATGAGACATGGTGGTGGTAGGGCCAGAACACCATCCATATGAGGAGACATTGTGGTGGTAGTGTCAGAATACCATTCACATAATGAGACATGGTGGTGGTAGTGCCAGAACATTATCCATATGAGGAGACATTGTGGTGGTAGTGTCAGCATACCATTCCCATAAAGAGACATGGTGGTGGTAGTGCCAGAATACCATTCACATGATGATATATGGTGGTGCCAGAATACAATTTGCATGATGAGACATGGTGGTGGTAGTGTCAGAATATCATTCTCATGAAGAGACCGGGTGGTGGTACTGTCAGAACACCATTCTCATGATAAGAGATGGTGGTGGTAATGTCAGAATACCATTCACATGATGAGACAGGGTGGTGGTAATGTCAGAATATCACTCACATGGTGAGACATGGTGGGGGTAGTGTCAGAATACCATTCACATGAAGAAACATGGTGGTGGTAGTGCCAGAATACCATTCACATGATGAGATATGGTGGTGGTGGTGCCAGAATACAATTTGCATGATAAGACATAGTAGTGGTAGTGTCAGAATACCACTCACATGATGAGACATGGTGGTGGTAGTGTTCTGATATCACTCACATGGTTAGACATGGTGATGGTAGAATAAGAATACCATTCACATATTGAGACAGGGTGGTGGTAGTGCCAGAATACCATTCACATAACATGGTGGTGGTAGTGTCAGAATACCATTTACATGAAGATACATGGTGGTGGTAGTTTCAGAACACCATTTACATGATGAGACATAGTGGTGGTAGTGTCAGAATATCACTCACATGGTGAGACAGGGTGGTGGTAAAATTAGAATACCATTCACATGAAGAAACAGGGTGGTGGTAATGACAGAATACCATTCACATGAAGAGACATGGTGGTTTTAGTGCCAGAACACCATCCATATGATGAGACATAGTGGTGGTAGTGTCAGAATACCATTCCCATAAAGAGACATGGTGGTTTTAGTGCCAGAACACCATCCATATGATGAGACATAGTGGTGATAGTGTCAGAATACCATTCCCATAAAGAGACATGGTGGTGGTAGTGCCAGAATACCATTCACATAATGATATATGGTAGTGGTGGTCCTAGATTACAATTTGCATAATGAGACATGGTGGTGGTAGTGTCAGAATACTACTCGCATGATGAGACATTGTCTTGGTAGTGTCAGAATATCATTCACATGATGAGACAGGGTGGTGGTAGTGTCAGAATTTCCCTCACATGGTGAGACATGGTGGTGGTAGAATCAGAATACGATTCACATAATGAGACAGGGTAGTGCCGAAATATGGTGGTGGCAGTGTCAGAATATCATTCAAATGATGAGATAGGGTAGTGGTATTGACAGAATACCATTCACATGAAGAGACAGAGTGGTGGTAGTGCCAGAATATAATTTGCATGAAGAGACATGGTGGTGGTAGTGCCAGAATACCATTCGCATGATGAGACATGGTGGTGTTAGTGCCAGAATACCATTCATATGATGAGCCATGGTGGTGGTAGTGTCAGAATAAAATTCACATGATGAGACAAAGTGGTGGTAGTTTCAGAATATCACTCACATGGTGAGACAGGGTGGTGGTAGAATCAGAATACTATTCACATGAAGAGACATGGTGGTGGTAGTGCCAGAATAACAATTACATAATGAGACATGGTGGTGGTAGTGCCAGAATACCATTCACATGATGATACATGGTGGTGGTAGTGCCAGTATACCATTCACATGATCAGACATGGTGGTGGTGGTAGTGGCAGAATACCATTCACATAATGAGACATGGTGGTGGTAGTGCCAGAACACTATCCATATAAGTAGACATTGTGGTGGTAGTGTCAGAATACTATTCACATAATGAGACATGGTGGTGGTAGTGCCAGAACACTATCCATATGAGGAGACATTGTGGTGGTAGTGTCAGAATACCATTCCCATAAAGAGACATGGTGGTGGTAGTGCCAGAATACCATTCACATGATGATATATGGTGGTGCCAGAATACAATTTGCATGATGAGACATGGTGGTGGTAGTGTCAGAATACCACTCACATGATGAGACATGGTCTTGGTAGTGTCAGAATATCACTCACATGGTGAGACATGGTGGTGGTAGAATCAGGATACCATTCACATAATGAGACAGGGTGGTGGTAGAGCCACAATACCATTCACATGATGACACATGGCGGTGGTAGTGTCAGAATACCATTCACATGGTGAGACATGGTGGTGGTAGTGCCAGAATACCATTTACATGATGAGACATGGTGGTGGTAGTGTCAGAATACCATTCACATGGTGAGACATGGTGGTGGTAGTGTCAGAATACCATTCACATGAAGATACATGGTGGTTGTAGTGTCAGAATATAATTCACATTATAAGACTTGGTGGTGGTAGTGTCAGAATACCATTCACATGATGAGACATGGTGGTGGTAGTGCCAGAATACCATTCACATGATAAGACTTGGTGGTGGTAGTGTCAGAATACCATTCGCATGATGAGATATGGTGGGGGTAGTGTCAGAATATCATTCAAATGATGAGACAGGGTGGTGGTATTGCCAGAATAATATTCACATGAAGAGACAGAGTGGTGGTAGTGCCAAAATATAATTTGCATGAAGATACATGGTTGTGGTAGTATCAGAATACCATTCACATAATGAGCCATGGTGGTGGTAGTGCCAGAATATAGTTCATATGATGACACATAGTGGTGGTAGTGTCAGAATAACATTCACATGATGAGACATGGTGGTGGTAGTGTCAGAATATCACTCACATAGTGAGACACGGTGGTGGTAGAATTAGAATACCATTCGCATGAAGATACATGGTTGTGGTAGTGCCAGAATACCATTCACACAATGAGATAGGGTGGTGGTAGTGCTACAATACCATTCACATGATGAGACATGGTGGTGGTAGTGTCAGAATACCATTCACATGGTGAGACATTGTGGTGGTAGTGTCAGAATACCATTCACATGATGAGACATGGTGGTTGTAGTGCCAGTATACCATTCACATTATGAGACATGGTGGTGGTAGTGCCAGAATAACACTCACATAATGAGACATGGTGGTGGTAGTGTCAGAATACCATTCACATGATGAGACATGGTGGTGGTAGTGTCAGAATACCATTCACATGATGAGACATGGTGGTGGTAGTGCCAGTATACCATTCACATGATGAGACATGGTGGTGGTAGTGTCAGAATAACACTCACATAATGAGACATGGTGGTGGTAGTGTCAGAATATCATTCACATGATTAGACTTGGTGGTGGTAGTGTCAGAATACCATTCACATGATGAGACATGGTGGTGGTAGTGCCAGTATACCATTCACATGAAGAGACATGGTGGTGGTAGTGCCAGAATAACACTCACATAATGAGACATGGTGGTGGTAGTGTCAGAATACCATTCACATGATGATACATGGTGGTGGTAGTGCCAGTATACCATTCACATGATCAGACATGGTGGTGGTAGTGGCAGAATACCATTCACATAATGAGACATGGTGGTGGTAGTGCCAGAACACCATCCATATGAGGAGACATTGTGGTGGTAGTGTCAGAATACCATTCACATGATGAGACATGGTGGTGGTAGTGCCAGAATACCATTCACATGATGATATATGGTGGTGCCAGAATACAATTTGCATGATGAGACATGGTGGTGGTAGTGTCAGAATACCACTCACATGATGAGACATGGTCTTGGTAGTGTCAGAATATCATTCACATGATGAGACAGGGTGGTGGTAGTGTCAGAATATCACTCACATGGTGAGATATGGTGGTGGTAGAATCAGGATACCATTCACATAATGAGACAGGGTGGTGGTAGTGCCACAATACCATTCACATGATGAGACATGGCGGTGGTAGTGTCAGAATACCATTCACATGGTGAGACATGGTGGTGGTAGTGTCAGAATATCATTCACATGATGATACAGGGTGGTGGTAGTGCCAGAATACCATTCATATGATGAGCCATGGTGGTGGTAGTGTCAGAATAAAATTCACATGATGAGACAAAGTGGTGGTAGTTTCAGAATATCACTCACATGGTGAGACAGGGTGGTGGTAGAATCAGAATACTATTCACATGAAGAGACATGGTGGTGGTAGTGCCAGAATAACAATTACATAATGAGACATGGTGGTGGTAGTGCCAGAATACCATTCACATGATGATACATGGTGGTGGTAGTGCCAGTATACCATTCCCATGATCAGACATGGTGGTGGTGGTAGTGGCAGAATACCATTCACATAATGAGACATGGTGGTGGTAGTGCCAGAACACTATCCATATAAGTAGACATTGTGGTGGTAGTGTCAGAATACTATTCACATAATGAGACATGGTGGTGGTAGTGCCAGAACACTATCCATATGAGGAGACATTGTGGTGGTAGTGTCAGAATACCATTCCCATAAAGAGACATGGTGGTGGTAGTGCCAGAATACCATTCACATGATGATATATGGTGGTGCCAGAATACAATTTGCATGATGAGACATGGTGGTGGTAGTGTCAGAATACCACTCACATGATGAGACATGGTCTTGGTAGTGTCAGAATATCACTCACATGGTGAGACATGGTGGTGGTAGAATCAGGATACCATTCACATAATGAGACAGGGTGGTGGTAGAGCCACAATACCATTCACATGATGACACATGGCGGTGGTAGTGTCAGAATACCATTCACATGGTGAGACATGGTGGTGGTAGTGCCAGAATACCATTTACATGATGAGACATGGTGGTGGTAGTGTCAGAATACCATTCACATGGTGAGACATGGTGGTGGTAGTGTCAGAATACCATTCACATGAAGATACATGGTGGTTGTAGTGTCAGAATATAATTCACATTATAAGACTTGGTGGTGGTAGTGTCAGAATACCATTCACATGATGAGACATGGTGGTGGTAGTGCCAGAATACCATTCACATGATAAGACTTGGTGGTGGTAGTGTCAGAATACCATTCGCATGATGAGATATGGTGGGGGTAGTGTCAGAATATCATTCAAATGATGAGACAGGGTGGTGGTATTGCCAGAATAATATTCACATGAAGAGACAGAGTGGTGGTAGTGCCAAAATATAATTTGCATGAAGATACATGGTTGTGGTAGTATCAGAATACCATTCACATAATGAGCCATGGTGGTGGTAGTGCCAGAATATAGTTCATATGATGACACATAGTGGTGGTAGTGTCAGAATAACATTCACATGATGAGACATGGTGGTGGTAGTGTCAGAATATCACTCACATAGTGAGACACGGTGGTGGTAGAATTAGAATACCATTCGCATGAAGATACATGGTTGTGGTAGTGCCAGAATACCATTCACACAATGAGATAGGGTGGTGGTAGTGCTACAATACCATTCACATGATGAGACATGGTGGTGGTAGTGTCAGAATACCATTCACATGGTGAGACATTGTGGTGGTAGTGTCAGAATACCATTCACATGATGAGACATGGTGGTTGTAGTGCCAGTGTACCATTCACATGAAGAGACATGGTGGTGGTAGTGCCAGAATAACACTCACATAATGAGACATGGTGGTGGTAGTGTCAGAATACCATTCACATGATGAGACATGGTGGTGGTAGTGTCAGAATACCATTCACATGAAGATACATGGTGGTGGTAGCGTCAGAATATCATTCACATGATAAGACTTGGTGGTGGTAGTGTCAGAATACCATTCACATGATGAGACATGGTGGTGGTAGTGCCAGTATACCATTCACATGAAGAGACATGGTGGTGGTAGTGCCAGAATAACACTCACATAATGAGACATGGTGGTGGTAGTGTCAGAATACCATTCACATGATGATACATGGTGGTGGTAGTGCCAGTATACCATTCACATGATCAGACATGGTGGTGGTAGTGGCAGAATACCATTCACATAATGAGACATGGTGGTGGTAGTGCCAGAACACCATCCATATGAGGAGACATTGTGGTGGTAGTGTCAGAATACCATTCACATAATGAGACATGGTGGTGGTAGTGCCAGAATACCATTCACATGATGATATATGGTGGTGCCAGAATACAATTTGCATGATGAGACATGGTGGTGGTAGTGTCAGAATACCACTCACATGATGAGACATGGTCTTGGTAGTGTCAGAATATCATTCACATGATGAGACAGGGTGGTGGTAGTGTCAGAATATCACTCACATGGTGAGATATGGTGGTGGTAGAATCAGGATACCATTCACATAATGAGACAGGGTGGTGGTAGTGCCACAATACCATTCACATGATGAGAAATGGCGGTGGTAGTGTCAGAATACCATTCACATGGTGAGACATGGTGGTGGTAGTGTCAGAATACCATTCACATGATGATACAGGGTGGTGGTAGTGCCAGAATACCATTCATATGATGAGCCATGGTGGTGGTAGTGTCAGAATAAAATTCACATGATGAGACAAAGTGGTGGTAGTTTCAGAATATCACTCACATGGTGAGACAGGGTGGTGGTAGAATCAGAATACTATTCACATGAAGAGACATGGTGGTGGTAGTGCCAGAATAACAATTACATAATGAGACATGGTGGTGGTAGTGCCAGAATACCATTCACATGATGATACATGGTGGTGGTAGTGCCAGTATACCATTCACATGATCAGACATGGTGGTGGTGGTAGTGGCAGAATACCATTCACATAATGAGACATGGTGGTGGTAGTGCCAGAACACTATCCATATAAGTAGACATTGTGGTGGTAGTGTCAGAATACTATTCACATAATGAGACATGGTGGTGGTAGTGCCAGAACACTATCCATATGATGAGACATGGTGGTGGTAGTGTCAGAATACCATTCCCATAAAGAGACATGGTGGTGGTAGTGCCAGAATACCATTCACATGATGATATATGGTGGTGCCAGAATACAATTTGCATGATGAGACATGGTGGTGGTAGTGTCAGAATACCACTCACATGATGAGACATGGTCTTGGTAGTGTCAGAATATCACTCACATGGTGAGACATGGTGGTGGTAGAATCAGGATACCATTCACATAATGAGACAGGGTGGTGGTAGAGCCACAATACCATTCACATGATGACACATGGCGGTGGTAGTGTCAGAATACCATTCACATGGTGAGACATGGTGGTGGTAGTGCCAGAATACCATTTACATGATGAGACATGGTGGTGGTAGTGTCAGAATACCATTCACATGGTGAGACATGGTGGTGGTAGTGTCAGAATACCATTCACATGAAGATACATGGTGGTTGTAGTGTCAGAATATAATTCACATTATAAGACTTGGTGGTGGTAGTGTCAGAATACCATTCACATGATGAGACATGGTGGTGGTAGTGCCAGAATACCATTCACATGATAAGACTTGGTGGTGGTAGTGTCAGAATACCATTCGCATGATGAGATATGGTGGGGGTAGTGTCAGAATATCATTCAAATGATGAGACAGGGTGGTGGTATTGCCAGAATAATATTCACATGAAGAGACAGAGTGGTGGTAGTGCCAAAATATAATTTGCATGAAGATACATGGTTGTGGTAGTATCAGAATACCATTCACATAATGAGCCATGGTGGTGGTAGTGCCAGAATATAGTTCATATGATGACACATAGTGGTGGTAGTGTCAGAATAACATTCACATGATGAGACATGGTGGTGGTAGTGTCAGAATATCACTCACATAGTGAGACACGGTGGTGGTAGAATTAGAATACCATTCGCATGAAGATACATGGTTGTGGTAGTGCCAGAATACCATTCACACAATGAGATAGGGTGGTGGTAGTGCTACAATACCATTCACATGATGAGACATGGTGGTGGTAGTGTCAGAATACCATTCACATGGTGAGACATTGTGGTGGTAGTGTCAGAATACCATTCACATGATGAGACATGGTGGTTGTAGTGCCAGTATACCATTCACATGAAGAGACATGGTGGTGGTAGTGCCAGAATAACACTCACATAATGAGACATGGTGGTGGTAGTGTCAGAATACCATTCACATGATGAGACATGGTGGTGGTAGTGTCAGAATACCATTCACATGAAGAGACATGGTGGTGGTAGCGTCAGAATATCATTCACATGATGAGACTTGGTGGTGGTAGTGTCAGAATACCATTCACATGATGAGACATGGTGGTGGTAGTGCCAGTATACCATTCACATGAAGAGACATGGTGGTGGTAGTGCCAGAATAACACTCACATAATGAGACATGGTGGTGGTAGTGTCAGAATACCATTCACATGATGATACATGGTGGTGGTAGTGCCAGTATACCATTCACATGATCAGACATGGTGGTGGTAGTGGCAGAATACCATTCACATAATGAGACATGGTGGTGGTAGTGCCAGAACACCATCCATATGAGGAGACATTGTGGTGGTAGTGTCAGAATACCATTCACATAATGAGACATGGTGGTGGTAGTGCCAGAATACCATTCACATGATGATATATGGTGGTGCCAGAATACAATTTGCATGATGAGACATGGTGGTGGTAGTGTCAGAATACCACTCACATGATGAGACATGGTCTTGGTAGTGTCAGAATATCATTCACATGATGAGACAGGGTGGTGGTAGTGTCAGAATATCACTCACATGGTGAGATATGGTGGTGGTAGAATCAGGATACCATTCACATAATGAGACAGGGTGGTGGTAGTGCCACAATACCATTCACATGATGAGACATGGCGGTGGTAGTGTCAGAATACCATTCACATGGTGAGACATGGTGGTGGTAGTGTCAGAATACCATTCACATGATGATACAGGGTGGTGGTAGTGCCAGAATACCATTTACATGATGAGACATGGTGGTGGTAGTGTCAGAATACCATTCACATGATGAGACAGGGTGGTGGTAGTGCCAGAATACCATTTACATGATGAGACATGGTGGTGGTAGTGCCAGAATACCATTTACATGATGAGACATGGTGGTGGTAGTGTCAGAATACCATTCACATGGTGAGACATGGTGGTGGTAGTGCCAGAATACCATTCACATGAATAGACTTGGTGGTGGTAGTGTCAGAATACCATTCGCATGATGAGATATGGTGGTGGTAGTGTCAGAATATCATTCAAATGATGAGACAGGGTGGTGGTATTGCCAGAATACCATTCACATGAAGAGACAGAGTGATGGTAGTGCCAGAATATAATTTGCATGAAGATACATGGTTGTGGTAGTATCAGAATACCATTCACATGATGAGCCATGGTGGTGGTAGTGCCAGAATATAGTTCATATGATGAGACATAGTGGTGGTAGTGTCAGAATAACATTCACATGATGAGACATGGTGGTGGTAGTGTCAGAATATCACTCACATAGTGAGACACGGTGGTGGTAGAATTAGAATACCATTCGCATGAAGATACATGGTTGTGGTAGTGCCAGAATACCATTCACACAATGAGATAGGGTGGTGGTAGTGCTACAATACCATTCACATGATGAGAAATGGTGGTGGTAGTGTCAGAATACCATTCACATGGTGAGACATGGTGGTGGTAGTGTCAGAATACCATTCACAGGATGAGACATGGTGGTTGTAGTGCCAGTATACCATTCACATGAAGAGACATGGTGGTGGTAGTGCCAGTATACCATTCACATGAAGAGACATGGTGGTGGTAGTGCCAGAATAACACTCACATAATGAGACATGGTGGTGGTAGTTTCAGAATACCATTCACATGATGAGACATGGTGGTGGTAGTGTCAGAATACCATTCACATGAAGATACATGGTGGTTGTAGTGTAAGAATATCATTCACATTATAAGATTGGTGGTGGTAGTGTCAGAATACCATTCACATGATGAGACATGGTGGTGGTAGTGCCAGAATACCATTCACATGATAAGACTTGGTGGTGGTAGTGTCAGAATACCATTCTCATGATAAGACATGGTGGTGGTAGTGTCAGAATACAATTCACATGATGAGACATGGTGGCGGTAGTGCCAGAATACCATTCACATGATGAGACATGGGGGTGTTAGTGCCAGAATACCATTCATATGATGAGCCATGGTGGTGGTAGTGTCAGAATACAATTCACAAGATGAGACATGGTGGTGGTAGTTTCAGAATATCACTCACATGGTGAGACAGGGTGGTGGTAGAATCAGAATACTATTCACATGAAGATACACGGTTGTGTTAGTGCCAGAATACCATTCACATGATGAGACATGGTGGTGGTAGTGTCAGAATACCATTTGCATGGTGAGACATGGTGGTGGTAGTGTCAGAATACCATTCACATGATGAGACATGGTGGTGGTAGTGCCAGTATACCATTCACATGAAGAGACATGGTAGTGGTAGTGCCAGAATAACACTCACATAATGAGACATGGTGGTGGTAGTGTCAGAATACCATTCACATAATGAGACATGGTGGTGGTAGGGCCAGAACACCATCCATATGAGGAGACATTGTGGTGGTAGTGTCAGAATACCATTCACATAATGAGACATGGTGGTGGTAGTGCCAGAACATTATCCATATGAGGAGACATTGTGGTGGTAGTGTCAGCATACCATTCCCATAAAGAGACATGGTGGTGGTAGTGCCAGAATACCATTCACATGATGATATATGGTGGTGCCAGAATACAATTTGCATGATGAGACATGGTGGTGGTAGTGTCAGAATATCATTCTCATGAAGAGACCGGGTGGTGGTACTGTCAGAACACCATTCTCATGATAAGAGATGGTGGTGGTAATGTCAGAATACCATTCACATGATGAGACAGGGTGGTGGTAATGTCAGAATATCACTCACATGGTGAGACATGGTGGGGGTAGTGTCAGAATACCATTCACATGAAGAAACATGGTGGTGGTAGTGCCAGAATACCATTCACATGATGAGATATGGTGGTGGTGGTGCCAGAATACAATTTGCATGATAAGACATAGTAGTGGTAGTGTCAGAATACCACTCACATGATGAGACATGGTGGTGGTAGTGTTCTGATATCACTCACATGGTTAGACATGGTGATGGTAGAATAAGAATACCATTCACATATTGAGACAGGGTGGTGGTAGTGCCAGAATACCATTCACATAACATGGTGGTGGTAGTGTCAGAATACCATTTACATGAAGATACATGGTGGTGGTAGTTTCAGAACACCATTTACATGATGAGACATAGTGGTGGTAGTGTCAGAATATCACTCACATGGTGAGACAGGGTGGTGGTAAAATTAGAATACCATTCACATGAAGAAACAGGGTGGTGGTAATGACAGAATACCATTCACATGAAGAGACATGGTGGTTTTAGTGCCAGAACACCATCCATATGATGAGACATAGTGGTGGTAGTGTCAGAATACCATTCCCATAAAGAGACATGGTGGTTTTAGTGCCAGAACACCATCCATATGATGAGACATAGTGGTGATAGTGTCAGAATACCATTCCCATAAAGAGACATGGTGGTGGTAGTGCCAGAATACCATTCACATAATGATATATGGTAGTGGTGGTCCTAGATTACAATTTGCATAATGAGACATGGTGGTGGTAGTGTCAGAATACTACTCGCATGATGAGACATTGTCTTGGTAGTGTCAGAATATCATTCACATGATGAGACAGGGTGGTGGTAGTGTCAGAATTTCCCTCACATGGTGAGACATGGTGGTGGTAGAATCAGAATACGATTCACATAATGAGACAGGGTAGTGCCGAAATATGGTGGTGGCAGTGTCAGAATATCATTCAAATGATGAGATAGGGTAGTGGTATTGACAGAATACCATTCACATGAAGAGACAGAGTGGTGGTAGTGCCAGAATATAATTTGCATGAAGAGACATGGTGGTGGTAGTGCCAGAATACCATTCGCATGATGAGACATGGTGGTGTTAGTGCCAGAATACCATTCATATGATGAGCCATGGTGGTGGTAGTGTCAGAATAAAATTCACATGATGAGACAAAGTGGTGGTAGTTTCAGAATATCACTCACATGGTGAGACAGGGTGGTGGTAGAATCAGAATACTATTCACATGAAGAGACATGGTGGTGGTAGTGCCAGAATAACAATTACATAATGAGACATGGTGGTGGTAGTGCCAGAATACCATTCACATGATGATACATGGTGGTGGTAGTGCCAGTATACCATTCACATGATCAGACATGGTGGTGGTGGTAGTGGCAGAATACCATTCACATAATGAGACATGGTGGTGGTAGTGCCAGAACACTATCCATATAAGTAGACATTGTGGTGGTAGTGTCAGAATACAATTCACATAATGAGACATGGTGGTGGTAGTGCCAGAACACTATCCATATGAGGAGACATGGTGGTGGTAGTGTCAGAATACCATTCCCATAAAGAGACATGGTGGTGGTAGTGCCAGAATACCATTCACATGATGATATATGGTGGTGCCAGAATACAATTTGCATGATGAGACATGGTGGTGGTAGTGTCAGAATACCACTCACATGATGAGACATGGTCTTGGTAGTGTCAGAATATCACTCACATGGTGAGACATGGTGGTGGTAGAATCAGGATACCATTCACATAATGAGACAGGGTGGTGGTAGAGCCACAATACCATTCACATGATGACACATGGCGGTGGTAGTGTCAGAATACCATTCACATGGTGAGACATGGTGGTGGTAGTGCCAGAATACCATTTACATGATGAGACATGGTGGTGGTAGTGTCAGAATACCATTCACATGGTGAGACATGGTGGTGGTAGTGTCAGAATACCATTCACATGAAGATACATGGTGGTTGTAGTGTCAGAATATAATTCACATTATAAGACTTGGTGGTGGTAGTGTCAGAATACCATTCACATGATGAGACATGGTGGTGGTAGTGCCAGAATACCATTCACATGATAAGACTTGGTGGTGGTAGTGTCAGAATACCATTCGCATGATGAGATATGGTGGGGGTAGTGTCAGAATATCATTCAAATGATGAGACAGGGTGGTGGTATTGCCAGAATAATATTCACATGAAGAGACAGAGTGGTGGTAGTGCCAAAATATAATTTGCATGAAGATACATGGTTGTGGTAGTATCAGAATACCATTCACATAATGAGCCATGGTGGTGGTAGTGCCAGAATATAGTTCATATGATGACACATAGTGGTGGTAGTGTCAGAATAACATTCACATGATGAGACATGGTGGTGGTAGTGTCAGAATATCACTCACATAGTGAGACACGGTGGTGGTAGAATTAGAATACCATTCGCATGAAGATACATGGTTGTGGTAGTGCCAGAATACCATTCACACAATGAGATAGGGTGGTGGTAGTGCTACAATACCATTCACATGATGAGACATGGTGGTGGTAGTGTCAGAATACCATTCACATGGTGAGACATTGTGGTGGTAGTGTCAGAATACCATTCACATGATGAGACATGGTGGTTGTAGTGCCAGTATACCATTCACATGAAGAGACATGGTGGTGGTAGTGCCAGAATAACACTCACATAATGAGACATGGTGGTGGTAGTGTCAGAATACCATTCACATGATGAGACATGGTGGTGGTAGTGTCAGAATACCATTCACATGATGAGACATGGTGGTTGTAGTGCCAGTATACCATTCACATGAAGAGACATGGTGGTGGTAGTGCCAGAATAACACTCACATAATGAGACATGGTGGTGGTAGTGTCAGAATATCATTCACATGATAAGACTTGGTGGTGGTAGTGTCAGAATACCATTCACATGATGAGACATGGTGGTGGTAGTGCCAGTATACCATTCACATGAAGAGACATGGTGGTGGTAGTGCCAGAATAACACTCACATAATGAGACATGGTGGTGGTAGTGTCAGAATACCATTCACATGATGATACATGGTGGTGGTAGTGCCAGTATACCATTCACATGATCAGACATGGTGGTGGTAGTGTCAGAATACCATTCACATGATGAGACATGGTGGTGGTAGTGCCAGAACACCATCCATATGAGGAGACATTGTGGTGGTAGTGTCAGAATACCATTCACATAATGAGACATGGTGGTGGTAGTGCCAGAATACCATTCACATGATGATATATGGTGGTGCCAGAATACAATTTGCATGATGAGACATGGTGGTGGTAGTGTCAGAATACCACTCACATGATGAGACATGGTCTTGGTAGTGTCAGAATATCATTCACATGATGAGACAGGGTGGTGGTAGTGTCAGAATATCACTCACATGGTGAGATATGGTGGTGGTAGAATCAGGATACCATTCACATAATGAGACAGGGTGGTGGTAGTGCCACAATACCATTCACATGATGAGACATGGCGGTGGTAGTGTCAGAATACCATTCACATGGTGAGACATGGTGGTGGTAGTGTCAGAATATCATTCACATGATGATACAGGGTGGTGGTAGTGCCAGAATACCATTCATATGATGAGCCATGGTGGTGGTAGTGTCAGAATAAAATTCACATGATGAGACAAAGTGGTGGTAGTTTCAGAATATCACTCACATGGTGAGACAGGGTGGTGGTAGAATCAGAATACTATTCACATGAAGAGACATGGTGGTGGTAGTGCCAGAATAACAATTACATAATGAGACATGGTGGTGGTAGTGCCAGAATACCATTCACATGATGATACATGGTGGTGGTAGTGCCAGTATACCATTCCCATGATCAGACATGGTGGTGGTGGTAGTGGCAGAATACCATTCACATAATGAGACATGGTGGTGGTAGTGCCAGAACACTATCCATATAAGTAGACATTGTGGTGGTAGTGTCAGAATACTATTCACATAATGAGACATGGTGGTGGTAGTGTCAGAATACCATTCACATGATGATACAGGGTGGTGGTAGTGCCAGAATACCATTCATATGATGAGCCATGGTGGTGGTAGTGTCAGAATAAAATTCACATGATGAGACAAAGTGGTGGTAGTTTCAGAATATCACTCACATGGTGAGACAGGGTGGTGGTAGAATCAGAATACTATTCACATGAAGAGACATGGTGGTGGTAGTGCCAGAATAACAATTACATAATGAGACATGGTGGTGGTAGTGCCAGAATACCATTCACATGATGATACATGGTGGTGGTAGTGCCAGTATACCATTCCCATGATCAGACATGGTGGTGGTGGTAGTGGCAGAATACCATTCACATAATGAGACATGGTGGTGGTAGTGCCAGAACACTATCCATATAAGTAGACATTGTGGTGGTAGTGTCAGAATACTATTCACATAATGAGACATGGTGGTGGTAGTGCCAGAACACTATCCATATGAGGAGACATTGTGGTGGTAGTGTCAGAATACCATTCCCATAAAGAGACATGGTGGTGGTAGTGCCAGAATACCATTCACATGATGATATATGGTGGTGCCAGAATACAATTTGCATGATGAGACATGGTGGTGGTAGTGTCAGAATACCACTCACATGATGAGACATGGTCTTGGTAGTGTCAGAATATCACTCACATGGTGAGACATGGTGGTGGTAGAATCAGGATACCATTCACATAATGAGACAGGGTGGTGGTAGAGCCACAATACCATTCACATGATGACACATGGCGGTGGTAGTGTCAGAATACCATTCACATGGTGAGACATGGTGGTGGTAGTGCCAGAATACCATTTACATGATGAGACATGGTGGTGGTAGTGTCAGAATACCATTCACATGGTGAGACATGGTGGTGGTAGTGTCAGAATACCATTCACATGAAGATACATGGTGGTTGTAGTGTCAGAATATAATTCACATTATAAGACTTGGTGGTGGTAGTGTCAGAATACCATTCACATGATGAGACATGGTGGTGGTAGTGCCAGAATACCATTCACATGATAAGACTTGGTGGTGGTAGTGTCAGAATACCATTCGCATGATGAGATATGGTGGGGGTAGTGTCAGAATATCATTCAAATGATGAGACAGGGTGGTGGTATTGCCAGAATAATATTCACATGAAGAGACAGAGTGGTGGTAGTGCCAAAATATAATTTGCATGAAGATACATGGTTGTGGTAGTATCAGAATACCATTCACATAATGAGCCATGGTGGTGGTAGTGCCAGAATATAGTTCATATGATGACACATAGTGGTGGTAGTGTCAGAATAACATTCACATGATGAGACATGGTGGTGGTAGTGTCAGAATATCACTCACATAGTGAGACACGGTGGTGGTAGAATTAGAATACCATTCGCATGAAGATACATGGTTGTGGTAGTGCCAGAATACCATTCACACAATGAGATAGGGTGGTGGTAGTGCTACAATACCATTCACATGATGAGACATGGTGGTGGTAGTGTCAGAATACCATTCACATGGTGAGACATTGTGGTGGTAGTGTCAGAATACCATTCACATGATGAGACATGGTGGTTGTAGTGCCAGTGTACCATTCACATGAAGAGACATGGTGGTGGTAGTGCCAGAATACCACTCACATAATGAGACATGGTGGTGGTAGTGTCAGAATATCATTCACATGATGAGACATGGTGGTGGTAGTGTCAGAATACCATTCACATGAAGATACATGGTGGTGGTAGCGTCAGAATATCATTCACATGATAAGACTTGGTGGTGGTAGTGTCAGAATACCATTCACATGATGAGACATGGTGGTGGTAGTGCCAGTATACCATTCACATGAAGAGACATGGTGGTGGTAGTGCCAGAATAACACTCACATAATGAGACATGGTGGTGGTAGTGTCAGAATACCATTCACATGATGAGACATGGTGGTGGTAGTGCCAGTATACCATTCACATGATCAGACATGGTGGTGGTAGTGGCAGAATACCATTCACATAATGAGACATGGTGGTGGTAGTGCCAGAACACCATCCATATGAGGAGACATTGTGGTGGTAGTGTCAGAATACCATTCACATAATGAGACATGGTGGTGGTAGTGCCAGAATACCATTCACATGATGATATATGGTGGTGCCAGAATACAATTTGCATGATGAGACATGGTGGTGGTAGTGTCAGAATACCACTCACATGATGAGACATGGTGGTGGTAGTGTCAGAATATCATTCACATGATGAGACAGGGTGGTGGTAGTGTCAGAATATCACTCACATGGTGAGATATGGTGGTGGTAGAATCAGGATACCATTCACATAATGAGACAGGGTGGTGGTAGTGCCACAATACCATTCACATGATGAGACATGGCGGTGGTAGTGTCAGAATACCATTCACATGGTGAGACATGGTGGTGGTAGTGTCAGAATACCATTCACATGATGATACAGGGTGGTGGTAGTGCCAGAATACCATTCATATGATGAGCCATGGTGGTGGTAGTGTCAGAATAAAATTCACATGATGAGACAAAGTGGTGGTAGTTTCAGAATATCACTCACATGGTGAGACAGGGTGGTGGTAGAATCAGAATACTATTCACATGAAGAGACATGGTGGTGGTAGTGCCAGAATAACAATTACATAATGAGACATGGTGGTGGTAGTGCCAGAATACCATTCACATGATGATACATGGTGGTGGTAGTGCCAGTATACCATTCACATGATCAGACATGGTGGTGGTGGTAGTGGCAGAATACCATTCACATAATGAGACATGGTGGTGGTAGTGCCAGAACACTATCCATATAAGTAGACATTGTGGTGGTAGTGTCAGAATACTATTCACATAATGAGACATGGTGGTGGTAGTGCCAGAACACTATCCATATGAGGAGACATTGTGGTGGTAGTGTCAGAATACCATTCCCATAAAGAGACATGGTGGTGGTAGTGCCAGAATACCATTCACATGATGATATATGGTGGTGCCAGAATACAATTTGCATGATGAGACATGGTGGTGGTAGTGTCAGAATACCACTCACATGATGAGACATGGTCTTGGTAGTGTCAGAATATCACTCACATGGTGAGACATGGTGGTGGTAGAATCAGGATACCATTCACATAATGAGACAGGGTGGTGGTAGAGCCACAATACCATTCACATGATGACACATGGCGGTGGTAGTGTCAGAATACCATTCACATGGTGAGACATGGTGGTGGTAGTGCCAGAATACCATTTACATGATGAGACATGGTGGTGGTAGTGTCAGAATACCATTCACATGGTGAGACATGGTGGTGGTAGTGTCAGAATACCATTCACATGAAGATACATGGTGGTTGTAGTGTCAGAATATAATTCACATTATAAGACTTGGTGGTGGTAGTGTCAGAATACCATTCACATGATGAGACATGGTGGTGGTAGTGCCAGAATACCATTCACATGATAAGACTTGGTGGTGGTAGTGTCAGAATACCATTCGCATGATGAGATATGGTGGGGGTAGTGTCAGAATATCATTCAAATGATGAGACAGGGTGGTGGTATTGCCAGAATAATATTCACATGAAGAGACAGAGTGGTGGTAGTGCCAAAATATAATTTGCATGAAGATACATGGTTGTGGTAGTATCAGAATACCATTCACATAATGAGCCATGGTGGTGGTAGTGCCAGAATATAGTTCATATGATGACACATAGTGGTGGTAGTGTCAGAATAACATTCACATGATGAGACATGGTGGTGGTAGTGTCAGAATATCACTCACATAGTGAGACACGGTGGTGGTAGAATTAGAATAACATTCGCATGAAGATACATGGTTGTGGTAGTGCCAGAATACCATTCACACAATGAGATAGGGTGGTGGTAGTGCTACAATACCATTCACATGATGAGACATGGTGGTGGTAGTGTCAGAATACCACTCACATGGTGAGACATTGTGGTGGTAGTGTCAGAATACCATTCACATGATGAGACATGGTGGTTGTAGTGCCAGTATACCATTCACATGAAGAGACATGGTGGTGGTAGTGCCAGAATAACACTCACATAATGAGACATGGTGGTGGTAGTGTCAGAATACCATTCACATGATGAGACATGGTGGTGGTAGTGTCAGAATACCATTCACATGAAGATACATGGTGGTGGTAGCGTCAGAATATCATTCACATGATAAGACTTGGTGGTGGTAGTGTCAGAATACCATTCACATGATGAGACATGGTGGTGGTAGTGCCAGTATACCATTCACATGATGAGACATGGTGGTGGTAGTGCCAGAATAACACTCACATAATGAGACATGGTGGTGGTAGTGTCAGAATACCATTCACATGATGATACATGGTGGTGGTAGTGCCAGTATACCATTCACATGATCAGACATGGTGGTGGTAGTGCCAGAATACCATTCACATAATGAGACATGGTGGTGGTAGTGCCAGAACACCATTCATATGAGGAGACATTGTGGTGGTAGTGTCAGAATACCATTCACATAATGAGACATGGTGGTGGTAGTGCCAGAATACCATTCACATGATGATATATGGTGGTGCCAGAATACAATTTGCATGATGAGACATGGTGGTGGTAGTGTCAGAATACCACTCACATGATGAGACATGGTCTTGGTAGTGTCAGAATATCATTCACATGATGAGACAGGGTGGTGGTAGTGTCAGAATATCACTCACATGGTGAGATATGGTGGTGGTAGAATCAGGATACCATTCACATAATGAGACAGGGTGGTGGTAGTGCCAGAATACCATTCACATGATGAGACATGGTGGTGGTAGTGTCAGAATACCATTCACATGGTGAGACATGGTGGTGGTAGTGTCAGAATACCATTCACATGATGATACAGGGTGGTGGTAGTGCCAGAATACCATTTACATGATGAGACATGGTGGTGGTAGTGTCAGAATACCATTCACATGATGAGACAGGGTGGTGGTAGTGCCAGAATACCATTTACATGATGAGACATGGTGGTGGTAGTGCCAGAATACCATTTACATGATGAGACATGGTGGTGGTAGTGTCAGAATACCATTCACATGGTGAGACATGGTGGTGGTAGTGCCAGAATACCATTCACATGAATAGACTTGGTGGTGGTAGTGTCAGAATACCATTCGCATGATGAGATATGGTGGTGGTAGTGTCAGAATATCATTCAAATGATGAGACAGGGTGGTGGTATTGCCAGAATACCATTCACATGAAGAGACAGAGTGATGGTAGTGCCAGAATATAATTTGCATGAAGATACATGGTTGTGGTAGTATCAGAATACCATTCACATGATGAGCCATGGTGGTGGTAGTGCCAGAATATAGTTCATATGATGAGACATGGTGGTGGTAGTGTCAGAATAACATTCACATGATGAGACATGGTGGTGGTAGTGTCAGAATATCACTCACATAGTGAGACACGGTGGTGGTAGAATTAGAATACCATTCGCATGAAGATACATGGTTGTGGTAGTGCCAGAATACCATTCACACAATGAGATAGGGTGGTGGTAGTGCTACAATACCATTCACATGATGAGAAATGGTGGTGGTAGTGTCAGAATACCATTCACATGGTGAGACATGGTGGTGGTAGTGTCAGAATACCATTCACAGGATGAGACATGGTGGTTGTAGTGCCAGTATACCATTCACATGAAGAGACATGGTGGTGGTAGTGCCAGTATACCATTCACATGAAGAGACATGGTGGTGGTAGTGCCAGAATAACACTCACATAATGAGACATGGTGGTGGTAGTTTCAGAATACCATTCACATGATGAGACATGGTGGTGGTAGTGTCAGAATACCATTCACATGAAGATACATGGTGGTTGTAGTGTCAGAATATCATTCACATTATAAGATTGGTGGTGGTAGTGTCAGAATACCATTCACATGATGAGACATGGTGGTGGTAGTGCCAGAATACCATTCACATGATAAGACTTGGTGGTGGTAGTGTCAGAATACCATTCGCATGATGAGATATGGTGGTGGTAGTGTCAGAATATCATTCAAATGATGAGACAGGGTGGTGGTATTGCCAGAATACCATTCACATGAAGAGACAGAGTGGTGGTAGTGCCAGAATATAATTTGCATGAAGATACATGGTTGTGGTAGTATCAGAATAATGATGAGCCATGGTGGTGGTAGTACCAGAATATAGTTCATATGATGAGACATAGTGGTGGTAGTGTCAGAATAACATTCACATGATGAGACATGGTGGTGGTAGTGTCAGAATATCACTCACATAGTGAGACACGGTGGTGGTAGAATTAGAATACCATTCGCATGAAGATACGTGGTTGTGGTAGTGCCAGAATACCATTCACACAATGAGATAGGGTGGTGGTAGTGCTACAATACCATTCACATGATGAGACATGGTGGTGGTAGTGTCAGAATACCATTCACATGGTGAGACATTGTGGTGGTAGTGTCAGAATACCATTCACATGATGAGACATGGTGGTTGTAGTGCCAGTATACCATTCACATGAAGAGACATGGTGGTGGTAGTGCCAGAATAACACTCACATAATGAGACATGGTGGTGGTAATGTCAGAATACCATTCACATGATGAGACATGGTGGTGGTGGTGGTGTCAGAATATCACTCACATAGTGAGACAGGGTGGTGGTAGAATTAGAATACCATTTGCATGAAGATACATGGTTGTGGTAGTGCCAGAATACCATTCACACAATGAGATAGGTTGGTGGTAGTGCCACAATACCATTCACATGATGAGACATGTGGTGGCAGTGTCAGAATACCATTCACATGGTGAGACATGGTGGTGGTAGTGTCAGAATACCATTCACATGGTGAGACATGGTGGTTGTAGTGCCAGTATACTATTCACATGAAGAGACATGGTGGTGGTAGTGCCAGAATAACACTCACATAATGAGACATGGTGGTGGTAGTGTCAGAATACCATTCACATGATGAGACATGGTGGTGGTAGTGCCAGAATATCACTCACATAGTGAGACAGGGTGGTGGTAGAATTAGAATACCATTTGCATGAAGATACAGGGTGGTGGTAGTGCCACAATACCATTCACATGATGAGACATGGTGGTGGTAGTGTCAGAATACCATTCACATGGTGAGACATGGTGGTGGTAGTGTCAGAATACCATTCACATGATGAGACATGGTGGTTGTAGTGCCAGTATACCATTCACATGAAGAGACATGGTGGTGGTAGTGCCAGAATAACACTCACATAATGAGACATGTTGGTGGTAGTGTCAGAATACCATTCACATTATGAGACATGGTGGTTGTAGTGCCAGTATACCATTCACATGAAGAGACATGGTGGTGGTAGTGCCAGAATAACACTCACATAATGAGACATGGTGGTGGTAGTGTCAGAATACCATTCACATTATGAGACATGGTGGTGGTAGTGCCAGAATAACACTCACATAATGAGACATGGTGGTGGTAGTGTCAGAATACCATTCACATGATGAGACATGGTGGTGGTAGTGCCAGAATATCACTCACATAGTGAGACAGGGTGGTGGTAGAATTAGAATACCATTTGCATGAAGATACAGGGTGGTGGTAGTGCCACAATACCATTCACATGATGAGACATGGTGGTGGTAGTGTCAGAATACCATTCACATGGTGAGACATGGTGGTGGTAGTGTCAGAATACCATTCACATGATGAGACATGGTGGTTGTAGTGCCAGTATACCATTCACATGAAGAGACATGGTGGTGGTAGTGCCAGAATAACACTCACATAATGAGACATGTTGGTGGTAGTGTCAGAATACCATTCACATTATGAGACATGGTGGTTGTAGTGCCAGTATACCATTCACATGAAGAGACATGGTGGTGGTAGTGCCAGAATAACACTCACATAATGAGACATGGTGGTGGTAGTGTCAGAATACCATTCACATTATGAGACATGGTGGTGGTAGTGCCAGAATACCATTCACATCATGAGACATGGTGGTGATAGTGCCAGAATACCATTAACATGATGAGACATGGTGGTGGTAGTATCAAACAGGCAGTGGGAGTAGGAAACTGGTCAAGATTAAGGGTGAGTTGTTTTCGAACACATTTAAAAGAGCAATACATTTGCTTGTCTCATAGAAAATCATATAAGTCATGTCATTGACATTTCTACTACTGCTTATTTGCTTGCATTCAATATTAAAACCCTAATAAATTGAAAATTCTTGCACTTTTCTTTAATGCTCAATAGTACAATAGTTTAATGTTCAATAGTACATTTCCTTCAGCCTGTAAGACTTGCTCAGAGCTGTCCCTTGTCTGGGAAGGATTATTACCTGAGCTAAGTAGAGTTAGTGGTCTGTGACTGCATATGGTCCAACATAATGGTCTCAAATTAGATTCTGCTCTGAGGTCTAACTTTATGATCATCTTCAGTAATTAATAGCAAATTGGACAGGTAGTGTTGCCCAGTGCATCCCAAGTCCTCTATGCATGGGCCTTGCCCTGGGGGCCATGTTTATACCTTGTGACACACCTGTTGTGAAGCTTCCTGGTACTATTTTGAAGCCCTGGAAGCTATGCTGTATTTTAGTAGCACTTCCTTCCTCCTATGTTATACCTCCTGTATATCCACTTGTTTTCTATTTACCTCCAAATACACCCCCTGTGTGTTATCTGCCCATGTTCACCACCTTCTCTCTTTATCCACACTGTAATCCCTCGCATCTCATTGATTGGTTATTTATTGGCTCCTAATCAGCACTCTGTGTGTCATCCCTCTCTCCTCTCCCATTTCTCCTGGCTCTTCCTCCCCACCCCTCCCTCCTGTACAATAAGGCAGCAGGGTGTTGCTGTTGCTGTAATCTAGGGAGGGGGGAGTGACGTCACTGTCTCCGCTCATCAGCCGCTGCAGCTTGGAACGAAGGGATAGAACCAGGGACCCTCTTATACCGGGGACCCCCAGATCCCAGAAGAGATCCCCAGTATCAGGGGGCTCCCCAGCACCAACCGAGCCCCCGGGTCCCGCTGCTGTCACCATGGGTCCGGACTTGTGAGGAATATTATGGGCTGTATCGGGAGCCGGAGCAGCGGGACCGGTGAGAGGAGGAGAATCAGTGCTTATATGTGTGTGTGCAGTCATATGGAATGGCTATCTATCTATCTATCTATCTATCTATCTATCTATCTATCTATCTATCTATCTAGCTATCTGTGTTTATCTATCTATCTTTCTATCTCTATCAGTATCTATCTATCTAGCTATCTGTGTTTATCTATCTATGTAGCTATCTGTGTTTATCTATCTATCTATCTCTATCAGTATCTATCTATCTATCTATCTGTCTATCTATCTATCTATCTATCTATCTATATCAGTATCTATCTATATATCTATCAATCTATCTATCATCTATCTCTATCAGTATCTATCTATATATCTATCTATTATTATGTGTATCTATCTATTATTCTTTCTTTCTATCTATCTATCTATCTATCTATCTATCTATCTATCTATCTATCTATCCATTCAGTGTACAGTGAGACGATGGATAGCTCACGTTGTATGTATATATTTATATATATATATATATTTACAGCATGTAATATTGACTTGCCTGCATGTGTATAGTGTTAGTATGTGTATTTGTACATGCATGAGCTGTGCATATGTTATGTGTATGTGGCTGTGTCCCTGCATGTTGTTTGTGTTATGTATGTAATGTCAGTGCATAAGCACATATGTAAACACTGTTCGCAAGAGACCATGATCTAGCCCTCAAGTAAACCCCTATACTGCAGTGCATGAAGTGCTCTGCAGGCTCTGGCAGGAATGGGAATAATGCTCTGCAGGCTCTGGCAGGCATGGGAATAGTGCTCTGCAGGCTCTGGCAGGGATGGGAATAATGCTCTGGCAGGGATGGTAAACAATGCTCTGCAGGCTCTGACAGGGATGGGAATAATGCTCTGCAAGCTCTGGCAGGCATGGGAAATAATGCTCTGCAGGCTCTGGCAGGGATGGGAATAATGCTCTGCAAGCTCTGGCAGGGATGGGAAATAATGCTCTGCAGGCTCTGGCAGGTGTGGTGTTAATGCTTGGAAGGCTCTTGCAGATATGGGCTTGATTGTAAGCAGGCTTTGACAGAGATTGGGTCCATGCTCTGCTCGCTCTGGCAGTGATGGGATGAAAGCTCTAGCAGGGATCAGGTAAATGCTCCGCAGATTTTGCAATATTTTTGTTTAATGCTGTGCTGGCTTTGGCATTAGAGGTATTGGAGTTAACGCTCTGTGCATTTTGGCATCGTTGGGTTAATGCTATGGAGGCTCGGCCATTGGGAATGATGCAATGTGGCTCTGGCAATGTTGAGGTTTCGCTCAGCAAGTTGTGGTGGGGTTAATGTGCTGTGGGTTCTGGTATTGGAATTGGGGTTATTGCTTGGCGTACCTTAATGGTTATGGGGTTGTGGTCCAATGTATGCTATGCCTTGTTTTGCACAGGAAACGGTTGAAATCTAATGTTTGTACAGTATCAAAACATGCACACAATGACACCGTTACACAAACACACAATGACATACAAACGCCCATAGTGACGCCAGCAATGACATGCTTCAGTTCTTATATACATTCAGAGTATTATAGCAGAGCCTCTCTCAGACTCATATTTTGCTGTCTTCCACTCATTCTGGATATCTTGTAGCCCTTGTGTTAGGAGTCTTCTTCAGTTCTCTATTTCTTCATCCCACTTGATGCATCTCTTCAAGCCTCATTTTCCCTTGGGGCCACTCTTCTCCTTTAGCTTCTTGGTGCATGTGCCTCACCCCTTCCCTGGAGCATGTCACTTTCTCGTGTCTGGGTATCTATACCTTTCTTCAATACTTTCTTTGCTGGACTGCCTATCCCTGTTAATCATCTGTACTTTCTCTGATATCTTGCTTCTTCTCTCTTTCTCCACTCCTGAAGACTGACACTTATTCCCTCTATGTCTCACATGCCTAGCTGTCTGCTTTTTCTTTTATCTTGTACAATCGGTCTCCTTCCCCTCTCATTTATTTCCTTTGGCCTCACTTTCAGGCTTTTCTCAGTCCCATTTTGGGTCTTTCTATCCCCCTGAGTGGGTAAATAAAAGACCACTATCTAATTTACCTGCCACTGTCTGCAAGGGACAGAATTATGACACCCATCCTAAACTGCATGTGGCTCTAACAAGACTGGATGCAACATTTTCAAATTTGTTTCCAAAATTTGCAGATTTAAAAAAATGACATTTCTTATTCATTTAAATACAAATGTAATACATTGCATGTGCAAGGTTACAGTGCTATGTTAAATAGGCATATGTAGCTGAATCTATACTATAAGCAAGTTCTGATCTGAGGGATTGGGTATTTAAATTGGGCTCACAAACAACCTTCAACTAGAAGATTATTGACATTTTTGATAATTGTTACAAATATTATGTAGAATTATATCATATATATATATATATATATGTATATATATATATATATATATATATATATTCCACAACAATCATTTACTGTATGGTGAGCACAAAAGTGAGAAAAGCTCTCCACCGTACAAAGTACAGATGTATAAAGTTGCTATTTTTGGATTAAAAGAGTGAGGTACATTGTATTCTCATTTGCATGTCCCCGCCTTTTAGACATGCAAATGGGCTTATTAATGTATTATTCGTTTTCTATATATATATATATATATATATATATATATATATATATATATATGTATAGACTTGAGGCCATCTTTTCATGATAGATAGGCATTTCGTCCTATAACTATTCAATGAAACTTCCACTAACAACAATACATTTTTCATAATAACGTTGTATTTATGACCCGGTGTAATACATGTACAGATAGCAATGTATGGACCATTATACATGTACAGATAGCAATGTATGGACCATTGTACATGTACAGATAGCAATGTATTGACCATTATACATGTACAGATAGCAGTGTATGGACCATTATACATGTACAGATAGCAATGTATGGACCATTATACATGTACAGATAGCAATGTATGGACCATTGTACATGTACAGATAGCAATGTATGGACCGTTATACATGTACAGATAGCAATGTATGGACCATTGTACATGTACAGATAGCAATGTATGGACCATTGTACATGTACAGATAGCAATGTATAGACCATTATACATGTACAGATAGCAATGCATTATACATGTACAGATAGCAATGTATGGACCATTGTCAGGACATTGTATATCTACAGTTGGAATGTCAGGAAATTTGGTCCCCAAATATTTGAACATTTTTGAATAAGTATGGGCTTATAATGCACATATACAAAGATTATGAGATCTTGTTTTGTTGACTCTTACTTGCTGTTGTTTAGCCGTTCAGTCATGTCTGGTTGTGCTTATCCATAAGGTTTTCTTGGCAAAGATTCTGGAGTTCTTTCTCCAGTGGACTGCAATTTGTGTGACTGCTCTGCTATGACCTGCCCATCTTGAGTGACCGTACATGGTATAGCTCACAGCTTCATTGAAATACACAAGCCCCTTCACCATGACAAGGTAGTGATGTGGGGCTTTTATTTATCCTTCATCACAAATCTTTGATTTTCATTTAAAATCTCAGTGCCAGTGTATTTATCAAGATTGGTCCTTTGCACCTTTCCTCCCTCCCCACCACATCTCCCTCCTTGCTAATTTCTCTGAACACCTCTATTATGGAATCCCTGTTTGCTCCCCCTCATAGTGCCTGCGTTGTATAGAGGTGAATATGTTCATACTTACAATTGTGTAGGCGTAATGCAAAGAAATAAACATATACAATTAGTTGAACCATAGGGAGCACATTTCAGATAAATACTTGGTAGAACAAGCTAAAGTGTACCTGCACAAGGAGATATTATACAGAAACAGGAGTGGACTTATAACCAAGCCTTCCAGCAGAAGTGACCAAGGTTAGTACAATAAGGGGGTTCAAAAGCTAAATCATCAATATAAAGGAACAAATTCAAATTTGTATCTATTTGACAAGAGAAAACTGGATGTGTCTTAGATCATATATTCTTTCCTAATTTAGAAAAAAGAAACAAACATATTGCTGGGATTTAATTTTAATAATATAATATTTGCTAGGATGTAGAGCTGTTCTGTATAAATTATTAAATATATAATATGTATGGGGATAAAATAATATGAAATGAAATGTCTTGCCAGTTTGCATTGTAAGCAGTGAGACTGTGACTTTGTATATAAATTCACTGTGTACTAATACATAAAATACAAGTAGCCAGGAGTATAATTTTAGGGTATACACACATTACACAGAGGCTGGTTGCTGTCACTAACAGAGAGGTTCACAATGAAACATGTAAGGCAGAGCTAGCCCAGGGCTGCCGAGAGTCTGAGGAAATAATCTGACAGCAGGTAGTGAAGACGAGAAAGGTCTGTGGAAGAAGAGGCTACAGGAAGGAAGAAGGAGATGTCATTAGAAAGAATGGGGTGATGTTTGCTTCTAAAGGATAGAGGGTCCACATGGACATGTTGCTCACATACTGTAATTCATTACAGCTGTTTGTAGTAGTGAATACTGATATGTTTTGTGCACTCATATACAATAGTGCTGAGGTGTGTGTGCAGTATTATTAGGTTACGGACCAGATCACATCACTCCGGATAAATCTATCAACAGTTTTACCTATAAAGAATGACCATTGACGTTTATGGGCATTCTTTATTGGTAAAGCTGTTATTAAATGTATACAAAATAATGTTATCTGACCCTTTCATTTAGGTATATGTTCAGCGGCAGACTTGCAACTTCTAGCCTGGGGTGCAAGGAACTAATTTCCTTTTCCATCATTCATTATTTGCAGACCATTCTTTTTTACTAGAACTGCCTCAGACAAAGAGAAAAATAACATTTGTTGCCACAGAATAATGGGGGCATGCGTGCATTGTTACCAGGCAGTGCTGGGGTTTATTGGCAGTTATGTCATACAGAGCTGGAGACTTGACCCTCTTATGGTCAATAAAGGTCAGACATACCCAACCAACAACATGTATAACCATAGTTTAAATTTTAGCATGGCACAGCAGCCACTTTAAAACATATTGAATATCAACATAACATGACTAAACTTATAAAATCAATATTATAACAATGTTCTAGCGTCACTGCATTTTGCTGCCAGCTATGAGCTAAACAGGCATGTCCCAGAGAAATAAAAGGCAGATGGCCAATTTCTATGAATAGGACACCCCGCAATATCCTCATTAGGATGAAAAAACTATCACAAAAACCAGCCCTCAGTTAATCAGTCTCCGCTGCACTTATTGGCTACATGGTTGCTGCAACAGAATGAGCAGACTTGTTTACTTGCCATCATTAAAGGAGAAATATACTTTTTTAAACTTTTTCTTGTGGCCGGCGCTTCACCATGATCACCAACTCGTCCTGAAAAGAGCTGATGGAGAACCTGCTTAGGGATCATAATATTGACTCAGGCAGTGTCATCCTTTTCTTTCCTGGTCATGAAAGGGCTCACTACCAGACTCAAAATTACTTGTCATAGTTCCACTACATCAATCCCCCATAAGTGCTGTGAGCCTCTGCAATCTCACATAGGTATGTGTAAAGATCAGAATACAGCTCAAGTTTTTTTTTCCATTCATAACACAAATCTTTAGTGTAAATGCTTGAAGCCAGCATTAAAAAGTTTTTGGCAGTGTGATCCTATCATGCTTAGCAGTTTTGATGTCACCTACAGTGGCATTCACTTTATTCTCAGAACAATAAGAAGTCAGAAGAAGAGAAAACAACTCAATAAATTATCTGTTCCATATGCATAGTTTAACCTCAGATGCTAAATGCTTAACCAACCAACCTGTGGAGCATAAGTAAGAGATTTCATGAGCCTTTTCCACTACCGTAATGAGCGCTCGTAGGCAGTTGGTCGTGTGCCACTGTCTGTATCACAGCATATTGTGAGCTGCTCCTCTGCTCCCTTGCCTTGTCCTGATGCCTGCAGCATGTATTAGGTGGCAGAGCCTAAATGCCTGTGTTCTCATGCATGGCACCCGCCATGTTTTTCCGGAGCCACCACGATGACGACCAGAAATCCTGCCACACTTCTGGTTCCACCAGATATGGACAGAAGTCCCACCCCCAACTTTCGGGCCTGCCTTATTAAAAACAGGCTTGTATGCTCCCTGTAGGCCGCGGTCTTCTGAAGGCAGGGGCAGCACACCAGGGATAGAATCCGGTCCAGAAAAGGCCCCACTTGATGACTGAAATTGTCTGATCAGGCTATTTCTGGCATTGACAGTGCTGGCATGCTCTTGGTAGCAGATCAAGGCTGATGCCTCTTTTTAGATCCCTGAGCTGGACTGAGCCTACTTGGCGATCTGGAAGGACGTGTGGTTCGTGGTAGAGCAGCCAAAGGCTCCACTGATCAAGGAGAGCTGTGTTGAGAGAGCAGACGGGCCATAACCCAATCAGCTCCTCTCTGCAGCCTGTTGTTTTAATAATTCTATTAGGGCTTTGACCTCCATTATAAAAAGGAGTATAAACAAACTATAAACAAACCACTTTAATTACGTGTGTGGGGGCAGATCTGCTCACAGTAGAAAGGATGAATGGTGTGTGGAGGAAGAGCACCGCCTCTCCGTATAAGTGATTCTAATCGCTTCTTTTTTGGACATCACCCATTTCTCCCATTCCTGAGGCAGGTCCTACCCCCTCTTCTCCATGCTCCTCTTCTCCATTGAGTGCTATTAAGACAATGCTGAACCAAACAGGTAAAATTATTGTCAAACAGATTTTTGGCCCTAATATTAAAACCTGATTAAATTGCAATCCAAATAAAATTACTTTTTACCTGGACACTTTTATCACTTTTTAAAATAATTAATTGATGACGATTTTATAAGCTAATCTTAACTCTTCTGTTTCACTTGGGTAGGAGGGATTTCTTTTTTCCTGTTTGGATACAGATCTTGTTGCCAGGAGATTTTGAAGTAATGTATTTTTAGTTATACAGATTAATTCGAAACCTTTGTTTGGACACAAATTTACCATATTCTATCAGCAAATGTTAATTCAGTTAAATATATACCATCCAGGATAATCCAATATCTTGAAAAGCCATGACATAAATATGAACTTCAGATTTATTTGTATTATTTTAATTTCTACATCTTGATTGCACTTAAAGTAAATAACTCTTTCTGTGCTGATAGTGAAACCAGATTTCCTCTTATTCATGATTATTCCCAAAATAATGTAGCTATGGAACCATTTTTAGGGTTCAAATATATTGACTGAATTCTAGGAGACCAAAATGACAATGAGGCCCCACAATCAATATATATATTTTTTCAAAATGCACTCTCCAGTACCCCAAAAAGGCACCAAGGATCTAAAACTTACTTTTCATGACCTAATAACATATCTCCAGACCCGATCAAGAATGATTGTTTAGTCGTTCAGTCGTGTCCGACTCTCTGTGACCTTATGGACCTAAGCACACCAGGCACATCTTGTGTGTGGTTGTGCTTATCGATAAGGTTTTCTCAGTAAAGATACTGGAGTGAGTTACCAGTGGATGGCGATTTGTCTTACCTCACAGCTATGAAGGGCCTATCAAGAATATCACAAAACTTTTCATTTTCTTGTAAAACTCATTGTCTTACAAAATAAGGCCACTGATGTATACATTTTTGAATATAACGTTCTGAAGTAATTTGTTTTGTTTCTTTCACAAGTTTCTGTGGTGTATTTTTGTTCTTTCGGTGCCAAAATCATATATTCAAGGTGAGGCCTTCTCAAGCATTTATATACTGCAGTGCCAAAATGTTACTGCCTTGATTTCTATGCAAAAATCACATATATAGTTCTCAGCAATACGGGTTGTTGCTAACGCTTGCAGCCCTCGCGAAGCCGAAGGCGCGCCTTGCACTGGTGGAGATAAGCGCCATAGGCGCTCATCCCTATGACCCTGTTTGACTTTCGGACCGCAAATGCGGACCCTCGCAAAGCGAGGGTCTGCATTTGCGGAGGAGGAGGCTTTACAGCACCTCACAAGCGCTTGCAAACGCCCACAAAACACGCAATGACTAAATACGGACTTACACAAAAAAATATGAGCCACGAGACTTAAAAAAAAATCAATTACGGAGTCGCAAAAATACGACCTTAACATACAACCCGTGCACAGCGGAAAACATTAAAAAAACACAAAATACACGCAAAAATAAAATAAAAACCTTACCCACAGCAAGGGACGACACCCAGGACGTCTGGAAGTCCGGTTACTCCTCGATTTCAATCCAATTTAAAAAGTTTAGACACTCGAAAATCCCCTAAGCGAGAGAAAAAATGGCAGCCAAAAAAAAACGAAAACGAGGCTACACGACCCCTAAAGCCGCAAAACACCACCAAGCACATTTACGGGTGTGAAACCATTTGCAGGCTTGCTGAAATTGATCCATTTCCCCAAGCCCGAAATACTCTTGCGAGTTACGGGCTTGAACCAAAATTACATCTTTACGGCCACCATTTTTTTCCTCACATAGACCTCACAAAAACGCCAATTATGTAGAAAATTATCTTGCAACCTTACTTACAGGCTGCCTGCCTCTCCCCCTGTGCTGTGTGTGAGGTTTTAAGTTAATCTTCTAATTAATTGGCGGCCTCCCAACGAGTTCCGAGTTACAGGCTTGAAAAAAAAATGGTGGCCTTCTGCGCTCATTGCGAGCCTCTCCCACCTCTACCTTTGGCGTTTATTGCATCCCCTCTACCTTACGGGCCTTGTGATAAATGCTCATTGCAGCCCTCGTCAAACCCGTAACTTTCGGGCCTTCGCCGCTCATTGCGCATGCACAAGCCTGTCATTTTTAACATAGCGTGACGGACAAACTCGCAATTACGACAACTATATATGTGATTATATGCTGTGTATAGAACCACCCAAAACTGCTGTTCCCCATCAGATTTCTTGGGGAGAATTGCTTACATTTTTAAAATTGAAGAAGAATTGTCTTATATTGGATGTTTGATATCTTGAAGCTCTACCACAAGCAGCTGCATAGATAATGAGGATAGAGGTTGGGCCATGTGGCCAGTAAAGCTGCTTCATGTGGCCAATGAATGTGAATAGAGTGGAGACAGCCCCCAGGACAGGGCTTCAGGGAGTCACAACTCCTAAATAGCTTTTTAGCTGTTATATGTATATTTCTGCATGTAATCTTTTGCCTGGCTCCTAAAACAAGTTTGATTGGCTCCTTGTTAATACTACTTCAGTGCAAAACTCTCACTCTGTATTTCAATAGCTTCAATGTGATACAGATACCTTGTAAGAATTATCATGTGCCTGCTCTGCAAGGGAGAAGTTATATTCTAGCTTGCTCTGCCAAGGAGAAGTGATATTCTGCAATCTCTTGCAATTGGTGGAACATGTGATTTTCTACAACGGTGCTTTCATGCTTATGCCTTACATAGCTGCTAACTGTGGCCCCTATTCTATAGCCCAATTTGTAAAATTAAACACACTTAAAATCACTCTTTTTATTGCCACAGATTCTATTATCTGCTTCGATTACGAGTTACCACTCACAATCACTATGGCCAGCCAAAGGTGCAACCCTATTAGAACCCCATTGGCCTTAGAACACCATTGGTTTTAGCACAGCTTGAATATTACGAATGGTAAATAATTAAAGTTAAACCAAATCTATATTCTATTAGACCATAGCACTAGCTCACAAAGAAAAAGTCTAACCTGCAACTGAAAAAAGAATCACATTTCTGTCAAAAATATTACAAGTACTAAATAGGACTCGCAAGGGCTTTTTTAAACACTTATTATAGCTGTTTAAAAGCATGTAAAGTCATAGAAATACAGTGGAATAAATTGCACAACAGCCATAAAACTTACAAATATGCAACTATTTCTGAGTAATATGAATCCCGGGACTCAAGGAGTTAATACATATCATGAAACCCACATGGACTAGAACAGATGATCTAATGTATTTTATAGATTGCGAGCCCGATCAGCAAATATTATTTATTGATACTCATAATTCATAGCCTCCGATTGCAGGTTATGTCTAAATTGTGACTTCTTTGCCCTGTAAATGAGATTATACACGATTCACATACTGCCTGGGCCCAGAGATAAGCATGGCACAGACCAAATATGATCAGCCATGTTACCAGACAACTGAACCACTTGCTTATTTACTTTCACTTGCTTTCCACAGTTGATTTTACTGTTACTGAGATTTATTTACCGCACCCTTTGAGCATTTTATCCCAGCTATTTCCATTAGCATATACTCTACGTTTCACGTGAGACGGAAGCAATTTGTTTTAATAATCAGATTTGGATACCACGTTACTTCATGCTTAAATATACATGGACAATATTACAATGTATGTGTTTATCCCTGGGAATTTGTATGTTTTGAGTAGATGTTTGGAGGAAGACCACTGCTTTCATATTGTCTTTCACTGTATATGAAGTCTCAGGCTTTTTTTTCTTTTCTTTTTTTGTGTGTATATGTTTGTAAGTTTTACTTCCCTGCATTTGACCTAAAGGTGCCTTGATGCCTTTGAGCATTAATATCATTCTTTTCTGCTTTTATTACTTTAGTACTGACTTGTTTGTTCCAAAATAACAGTGACAGATCATAGGTTAAAATCCTCACTACCCTTGTTACCTTTCATAAAACCGACTGTATGGAGACAGGTAATTACAGCAAGCAGGCAGGTAAAATAAACAGTGGCAGAAATTATACATTTAGGAAAAAAGGAGAAACCACCAGGGAGGTTGGTGGCGAGTTGCCCCTAAGGAAGCTGGATGCCAAGAGTGGTAGCTCAGCTGAGGAAATTCAGGAGACAGACATTTTACACACAAGGGAGCTAAATAGACCACCAGTGCAACCACTTGTATCTATAGCCACATTTGGCCCAGATTTAGCTTTGTTAAGTCTTACTTTCTAATAAACTCAACAACATACCAGAAACTGACCAGTGAGCAGGGATATCCAGCAGTGTAATAGTTGGAATCCATTGCTTCAATGAGCCCAGCAAGACATCAAAAGAATGCCAAGTCCCAATGAATGAGTACAACTCTGCACCCAGTGGTGCACCCAGAGGTGGACTTGCTGTCTAAGGGATAAAAGCACAGCAGGCCTCAGTTGGATCCTGATCTTGCCCAACTGATACAGGATAAGAATGTGACAATGGAAGACAAGAAATCAAAATCAAAAATAGTTAAGATAGGAGTTGACACATGTATCTGTATCTTAGGAGCCTGCCACATAAGTGAGGAGCCAGACAGTTTTAAAAGCCAGGTTATGCATTACATATAGAAATGTATGTATAATAACTAAGAACTTAGTAGCCAACAGAAAAAATATTAAGAGCTGTGGCTTTCTGGCTCCTGGGATGTGTCAATCACTGAGTTAAAAGGTCATTTTGTTACTTATAGAGATGTGAGATTACAATAACATTTAGGGGTTCTGAAATTAAAATTACCAGGTGATTTAGGGAATATCCTCACACTATAATTTAACAGTGCATTATGAATGAATATATTTGTTTTACCATTTGGGCATCTTTTTATTGAGTCTTCATTTTATACTAGCTGTACTCTCATATATCCATACATATGTAACTTTAAATATGCAAAATAAATATAAACTAATTTTAAGATAATCAGCACTAAGTAATACATACATAGATAAAAAATGTGTTGGGTCTGCCTTAAAGGACCACTGCTGTGTAATGCTTATAATATGCTGTTTTGAAGTGCTTGACTTGATAATGTGCAGATTAAAATAAATAATTAAAGCCCTTGTTTTTTAGCTATTGTATTCAATTTTGCTTTAATGATGACAGACATTTTGTCTTTGTAAAATAATTAGAAATCTTGGAGGAGTGGGAGGAATAGTGGACACAGATATGATTTTTATTGACCACTCTTAAAACTGTCCTCTTCAAAAAAAAATGTTGACAATATATCTAAATAGCTGAGTAAGACTCCATAGGATAACATGTCCCTTCAAACTACAGACTAAGTAGCAGTCTAAGATGGAAACACTCAGGAGGCAATCAAAGTCATCTAAATATAATATTTTCTCAAATGCCTTTAAGTTCATGTCTTGCCTACCTACAAATGCTGTTATTTTGTTACATACTTCCATACATGAGCACATTTTACCAAGCAATAGTGGTCCTTTACTCTTGGCAGTTAAATGAAAAACACATTAGAAGTGTAATCAGGGACTCATGGAAAGCCTGCTATCTATGAGCCCAATTAAATTAGAAGCCTGCATCTTGCGGTATACAGGCTGTATGTCTGCGGGCGTGCTGCAGGCTTGAATTATGCTACAATTCCGGTGCTAATCAATTGAACAAGCCTGCAAGTTGCGGGCCGAAAGCCGAAACCGTAAACCATGCACCCCGTGCATAGCAGTTCAGGACGGGAACATGATCAATTAAGCAAGGCCGTAACCAACCCTTTTCGAAAGAGCCAATAGAAAATGAGACCGACATTATTATGGCAGTAAAACATGGAGGTTACATGTCAATCAATTAGGTTCAGGGGTCTGATAAGCGATGGGACAAAATACAAAATAATACAATGCCAACACTGTTCTTGTCCATATGGGTGGCCTGATATGTATTAACTCATTGATTCCCGAGATTGATATAACCCTGAAATGACACATAAAAAAATATTTTTTATTGCCGATTTGCAGGCTTGAGACTGTTGTGCAATTAATTCAAATGTCTTTCAACGCTTTCCCCGTTATTTACAGTGCAGTGTTGATTTTTTTATTTACATTTACAGTGCTACAGACAGGGGTTAAAGCCCCTTGCGGGTCCTCTCTAGCACTTGTTGGATTTTCTCCTACATTTGCCGTTTACGGATGTGAAAACATTTGCAGACTTGGGGAATTGTAGCAATTGAATAGATCAAAGGCATCAGGAGGCTGTAACCTCTGTGTTTAATAACCGCAAGGTTTTCAAGGCCGTAACCCAGGAACCCGTTCTGAGCCTGCAAAAAGACGCCAATTGAATAGCAAATTAAGCTACGGCCTCACTTACGGGCTCCAGTTACTTACGAGATTGGTCAGTGGAATCAGGCTCTATGTTATTTTGTAATCTAAGTGATTTACATTGTGGATATATGTATAATACAGTTTCAGTTTAGATATTCATGACTCCCAGTACCCTTTAAGTATATTATTGTAATTTAGTTCTGATTTAAGGTTTCATTCCATGTCATCCAGATGCTGCATTGTTACACCACTAGTCTCTATCATAATATAACAATATAATGTCTATGTATGTATGTATTTATGTGTAATTAACTCATGTCGAATATTCTGCTTATTAGTTGCTTATTAGTTTTTCCTGAGTTCACAAGTGACTATGCATAACCTTAATGGACATCTCGGAAAAAATCAGTACTAGGCTTGTAGTCACTCATTGATCTTTAGATTTATGTTTAGTACACTTAATAGTATTTTAATGTATCACTTGCAAATGTTCATGTAAATCTTGCTTTAGAGTAAATGGGATATACATACTATAATTCTCAGCATAACAGTGTAAATACCCTAGTATATATACTTTGTACTACTTTTACAAAATAATAGCTATTACATTTTGTTTCTTTCTGAGGTTTTCTTGATTCACTGCATATTTTGAGTAGGAGAGCAATTTTTCAATGTGTCAGGTGGTAAAATAGGGTTGAGTGGAGAGTTATCCAGCAATATCGGTGAATTGCTTGATTTTCAGAGAGTGCTGGAGGTCTGTCTCTAAGTACACTGGGAAGGGTCATCAAGCTTAGAGTTTCTTTGATCTATTCTCAACTAATACTGATGGGGTTTTATGTGCTGGACTTTTGTAACCATTGTTATTAAAGTTGTTGAGGTGATTTGGTATTGGACACTGCTGGAGGTTTGAGTTTTGTGTTAAAGGCTAGTACTCGAGTTTTATATGTTGTGTGCAGGTTTCCATTTTCTTTACTGAGCCTGCTTTGTGCAGAGTGTATTCTCACAAACTAATGATTATTCCATTAAGAGAGCTCTGGTAGTTGTAAGTGACACATTCCCATTTTGTGTAGAGAAAATGTTTTTGTGTATTTAAAGTCTCTACTCGTCTCAGGATGCAGGTCACTGGAAACTAAAGTCAGCTACACTTGCATGTCTACAACAAGTTAGGAAAATGATTGTGTTCCCACTGGATTCTGGAAAGCTGGGTGGTGACATGTAGATAAGCTCAGAACATGTTCCATTATTTTGTTAAGGGGCTGGAACTTGTTTTCTGACTTATTTTAGACATGCTGATGTACACAGTACAGATTCTTGAGTTGATAAATCTCGTTCAATAAATAAGTCAGTCTTTGCTTAGAAAATGCCTGTCAATACATAAAAATAATGGTATTTTGTACCTGCCTTCCAAAAAATGATTGTTCTTGTTAATACTTGTTTTAGTAAAAATTAATGTGTCCTTCTGTCTTTGACATTTAGAAGAAACAAGATATATTGGTGACACATATAAAGCTTAATCTATGTATAAAACAAATATGCAGAATATAATTATAATTAATATGTCAAAGTTCTGTAAATCTGCTTATCTCATGGGAAAAATAATAGAGTTTGGTTGTGTGCCTCCTTAATATACACAAACGTTTAGTAGAAAATCGCTTCAGTGCACATGACCAAACAGAGAGGAAGAGCGTGCCACTAGGTGTAATAAAATTGTATTATTTATGCAAGGTAAAAAGCTAGACAAAGCAGTAGATAAGTGGGAGTGATAGTTACAAACACAATAAAGAAATTCAAGCATGCCTGGGATAAGCACAAGGCTATGAATGCTCATCAATACTATTCCTCCAGTGTTCATCCATACTATTCCTCCAGTGTTCATCCATACTATTCCTCTAATGCTCTTCCATGATATTTCTCCAGTGTACAAGTGTCCATCCATACTTTTCCTCCAGTGTTCATCCATACTATTCCTCCAGTGTTCATCCATACTATTCCTCCAGTGTTCATCCATACTATTCCTCTAATGCTCTTCCATGATATTTCTCCAGTGTACAAGTGTCCATCCATACTTTTCCTCCAGTGTCCATCCATACTTTTCCTCCAGTGTCCATCCATACTTTTCCTCCAGTGTTCATCCATACTATTCCTCCAGTGTTCATCCATACTATTCCTCCAGTGTTTATCCATACTATTCCTTTATTGCTCTTCCTTGACATTTCTCCAGTGTGCAAGTGTCCATCCATACTTTTCCTCCAGTGTTCATCCATACTTTTCCTCCAGTGTTCATCCATACTATTCCTCCAGTGTTCATCCATACTATTCCTCCAGTGTTTATCCATACTATTCCTTTATTGCTCTTCCTTGACATTTCTCCAGTGTGCAAGTGTCCATCCATACTTTTCCTCCAGTGTTCATCCATACTTTTCCTCCAGTGTTCATCCATACTATTCCTCCAGTGTTTATCCATACTATTCCTCCAGTTTTTATCCATACTATTCCTCCAGTGTTTATCCATACTATTCCTCTAATGCTCTTCCATGATATTTCTCCAGTGTACAAGTGTCCATCCATACTATTCCTCCAGTGTTTATCAATACTATTTCTCCAGTGTTTATCCATACTATTCCTCCAGTGTTTATCCATACTATTCCTCCAGTGTTTATCCATACTATTCCTCCAGTGTTCATCCATACTATTCCTCCAGTGTTTATCCATACTATTCCTCCAGTGTTTATCCATACTATTCCTCTAATGCTCTTCCATGATATTTCTCCAGTGTACAAGTGTCCATCCATACTTTTCCTCCAATGTCCATCCATGCTGTTCCTCTGATGTTTATACATGCAATTCCACTAATGCTCATCCATGCTATTCCTCTAATGCTTATCCGTATTATACTTCTAAAGCTCAACCATGCTATTTCTCCACAATATCCTGTTATATCTGTACTGCAGTAGTATGCCTGTTAGTGGTATCTAAGAAGTGTTCAGACTACAGATGATTCAACAAGTTTATTGATATATTCTGAATTATTATTAATAAAGACGGTGGTGGGATGCCAAAACATGTGTGAATACTGCAGCATCCAGACATTGCAGTAAAGATAGACCAGGAACTGGTGGAGGATTTCATCTACAATATGACTGACATTTTTATATCTTGTTGGTGCACAGACGATTTTATCTTGCTTAAAAGTAGCATTTAACTATTCCTTGTGGCACACTCATTTTCTCTCTCTTTGCTGTTGTGTACAGTTTGTGCATTTTGGGACATACAATGACTTATTCAGCATATGTACTGGCATCCAGTAAAGCATATAATCCTATATAAACAATGTCGTTCAGTTGGTCCATTCCTCAGGCTAGTCAATCAAGTTTTTTTCAGAATCTGGATAGAAGAGAAACAGAAAGAAAGAAGATGGACACTATACAGTAGTATATAAAATGTACATATTAGCATAGATGCAGAATGATTAACTATTTCCAAGACCACAATTCAAAGGCATCAATTCTTTATGGTCCATCTCTCACATCCATATGTTACTATTGGGAATGTCATAGTTCTAACTATGCAGACCTTTGTTAATAATGTAGTATCTTTACTTTTTACAAGCTTGCCCAAGCTTGCCATAGTTTTCCTCCCTTGAAGCAAACGTCTTTTAATTTCATATGTCTACAATCACCATCTGAAGAGATCCTGTCACTGCCTCCACTTCTTCCTTATTTATTTGCCAGGAACTGAGATTGCTGTTTGCCATGATCTTTGCCTTTTAAACATTTAGCAGCAGGCCAGCTGGTGCACTCTCTTCTCTCACCCTCATCAATAGGTCATTTAGTTCCTACTCACTTTCAGGCATCAGAGTAGTACAAAAATAGAGAAATAGATCCTCTTATAGGGCAGTATCATCCATGTATCTGAGGTGCGTGTTGATATTTCTTCCAGCAATATTGATTCATTCTTTCAATTGCTAATACAGGCACAGATAATGAGTATATGTGTTTTGAAGTGCAAGGAAGAGTGATTTACTAATTGTGAAAGATAAAATTGACTCTGTATTGTTGCTGCCAGGCTGGGGGCGTATGGAAAGTGTATCAGGACTTCATGTGGCCCTACGGTCACTTGTTACCCACCCTGCAGTAGGCTATACATATGATCTCCCATGTGCTTCATGTAAACCCATTGTGGCTGCTGAGGTTCACATACAACTGCTACTGAAACTCATCAAGGAATGTATATAAAACTACAGTTAATGTGAGAGCTGTATAAAATGCTGTAACGATTAATAGGTAGACCATAAAATGACTAACCCAGCATGTGTCATTGTGATAGATACAGATTCATACCATATAGGGAGTAAATGATACTGTATGTCTAGTAGGAATTAGAAACATTGAGCCTCATTCAATTCCAAGCCTGCAAGTCGTGGGATGTTGGCTGTAAGTCTGCGGGTCCGCAGCATTCTAGACTTACGGTGCTATTCAATTCGACAGTTCCGATAGCGCACATCGTAAACCATGGCATCGTATGTAGCATTTCGGGGCGTGAACATGATCAGTTAAGCAAGCCCGTAACTCCCGATGCAGTAACAGCCAGAAACAGAGCCCATCAACATTATGTCAGTAAAACATGAAGATGACATTTTAATCAACTAGTGATTCAGGGTTTGATATGTGATCAGACCCGCAAACCCTCAACCCGCAATTTACAAATAAATAAGAATTAATTAAGCCAATGTTCTTGTCCATGTGGGTGGCCTCATATGTATTAACTCATTGATTCCCGAGATTGCTATAACCCCGAAAATGACACATAAAAAAATTATATTTTATATTTAATATTTACGGGCTTGAAACTGTTAAGTTGTGTTCCCCATCATTTACAGTGCAGTATTTGATTTTTATTTGCATTTAAAGTGCTCCGGATATGTCTTTAAGCCCTTTGCCAATTCTCAGCTTGCTTTGCGAGGGGGAATCGGAGCAATTGAATAGCGGTTTGCTATTTTTGCACTCGTAACTCTTGTGGCCATGAAAGATCAAAGGCTTGGAGGGGCATTAACTTGCGATGTTAACCATAAGACAATCGGAGCCCACAAAAAGATGCCAATTAAATAGCAAAATAACTTACGCCCTTCCTTACTGACCCCCCGATCTCCCGATGCCTTAATTGATAGAGGCTCATTGTGTCTAAAGAAGCACCTAGTGAGATAAATAACATTGGCTTACATGGACTTGATATATTAGAGTGTCATAATTGTAAACATAACATCTTTTGCCATTAAACATTGAGGTTATCCAAGTCTTTTGTAAAAGATTTTTTACCTAAAAAAGTTGCTTTAAAATTAATGAAGGCGTGGTAACTTTCTAGGGCCCAGGGATATTTTCAGGGCCCGGACAGAGGCTGATCCACACTGAAAGGCAACCCCATGATCTCTTCACTTAGAGACTGAGTGCAGGGGTGTGTTTCTGCCTAGCCCAGGCATAGGGCAGCACATTTTTAAGGACAGCAGGCTGCCTTAAGTTACCAGCATAGGGCCTCATTAAATTGGTGCCTCTTAAGTCCTACGTGTAGCTCGTAAGGGCTGCGTGCTTGAAATTTGTCCGTTTTACATCCCTATTAAATTAGAAGTGCTGCAAGTTACGAGCGAGAGAAGCTAAATCGTAAACCAGTTCTCGGCCATCAGATTTGCGGGCAAGGATGCAAACAATTAAGCAAGCACGTAGTTACAGGTTCAGATGGAGCCAATGGCAACAGAGATCGTCATCATTGCGTCACAAGAAAATGGAGGATGGATTTCAAAGTCTTACTGGGTTCAATTGAGAGCTACGAGTGAACCCACATTACATTCAAAATACAATATTAATAAAGCAGTAAATATGATATTCTATCACATGCAAGTTACAGTATATGTCTTAACACATTGATTGCGGGGATCGATATAACACGAAATATAAACATGAAATAAAGTATTGTGTCGGGGGCCGATTTGTGGGCTTGAGAATGTTGTGCTATTATTCTAAGACCTAACATCACTTTCCTTTTTAATAAATGTACAGTAGAGTGTTGTTATTTGCACTACAAGTGCTACGTATTGGACTTTACCCCCCTTGCGGGTCCTCTCGAGCACACATTGGGCTTTGGGCTTCATTTGCGTGTTACTGGCTTGCTCGTGTGTGACTTCTTAGTAGCGGTTACGGGCTTAACGGATCAAAGGATTTAAGGCTGCAAAGTTCACCATTGGCTAAAACGTAGCCTATTCTTGGCCATCCTGCGTCTTCACACGCAAGTTAGTTGTGAGCAACGATATATGGCTACGCTTTAAAACGTAACCCCAATTTAATGAGGCTGATAGTATATTGAAACATGTCTATATGCAGTGATATTTCTGTCTGTAATTATACTTGACACTTTCTGATATACCATATCACATATATAGTTGTGGACCAAGAACGTTGGTCACATTTGCGGCTTTGTCACGCTTTGGGGCCAGGGGCACAACTGCGAGCCTCTTGAGGCGAGCCATTACGGGCCGCAACCGCAAGGCCCGCGGGCTTAGGCTGCAATGGGCGCCGAAGGTACTCATTGCAAACAGTCATCACCAGCGGCACAGGACTTAGGCTGTAACACCTGAAAATAACAACAAATATGCCTCAAAATTAACTTGAGGTTAACACCAGAGGTCACACCACTCTGAAGCCAAGCAGGGTTGGGCCTATTTATTATTTGGATGGAAGACCACCTAGGAGTTCAAGGAGCTGTATGCTGTGGGCCACTGGAGAAGTAACTGGCAACCCACTCTGGTACTCTGTCATGAATGCCAAGTGGATCAGCATGGACATAAATGACTGAACGACGCAAAAAAATAAAAAGGGGACACTTGAACCCTCAACAGGTAATTGATTTTATCATAAAGATTGGCTATACACTGTACTAGCCTTTAGTCTTTACAGTAAATGATTCCTGAGATAAGTAGCTCCTTTATGTCATTATGTCGTAACATTAGATGTCATGGCCTTGGCCACCAAGGAAAAAAAAAAAGTTCTTATAAACTGCCAGTAGCCAGACTAAGGACTACAAGGTGAGGTTATGGCTTCATCCGTTCCACTCAGTGTGAATATGTGGCATGTGGACTGAACAATAAATGTTGCAATTGTGTAAGTATTTTTGTATATACAAACAGAGCAATGATACAAATCAGTTTTGCTTTTTTGATAACCATGCTTGTGGTCTTCACTTCTGCAAAAAATGATGTGATACCAGTATGGGGGATTAGGCCAATCATTCATTTATTTCCTCAAGGAGTAAAAGTAGACTATAATTCATGCACTATCTAGTTTGAATTAATATGCTAGTTCAGTTACCTTTTAGGTCTTCTATAAAGGTATATCTAAGTTTCCTGGATTATGAATGCATCTGATAGAGGAGAATCCGTAGTGTATGCAAACTCACTCAGTTTACAAGCTGCAGCTTTTGTTAGTTGACACCCCTGAAAATAGCTGCTAAGATTAGCATAACATTCATAATTTGTTTAAGTTTTTGGGGTTCCTGTGTTGCAAAGCAGTCTGGGATTTGAAGTCTCTCTCTCTCATGGTGCTCTGATTTAGCTGTGAGCTCAGACCCCACTCAAACATGTGATTCCACCCTTCCTGTGGTCTCTACCGGGAAGGTAAAAATCTGTATCTAGCTGCTCTCTTCACTGTATGTAAGCTTTCTCTAGGTGTGAAAAGCTGGATTTTACTCTCCTTCACATAACCTTGTAAGTACACTGAACATTTCTATATAACAGATATTTTTCTGTTAATCACTGCCTATATCATAACCAACATTTTAAATCCAGGAAACATATATATATACCTTTAAGAGTTTCCATAGGACTAGTAACATTGAGCTATATTCACTTAGGAGAGGTGAACCTCCTCAAATCATATATGAACATAGGAAACTTTTTTTAACTGGAATGAAACTTTTATATAATCTGGTTTGATGTGAACAATATAATATTTTTTCAGATTTATAACATTTTGGAAAAAGAAAATGACTAGACAGACATTATGAGAACAATATGTCATTATGCAAAGTGCAATATACCGGTGAAATGATTTTTGCAGTCTAGAATTTTGACTTGTTGAAAATACTGCACTATAATATAAAATCATAATGTTCTTTCAGTTAAAGATATATTGACCTAATCTCCTCAAGTGCCAGAGAAATTATGATTTCTTGACACATTTATTGCTTCAAAAGTTAATGAATTGTGTCACATAACTTGATCGATTACACATTGCATAAAGGCAGTAGTCTCTGTAGATTTCCATGTCTAATTTGTAGCTTAGTATATTGGAAGCTGGCTTTTTAACCAGTATAATATTTGCTAGCGACTTGCCCGTCAAAAAATGACGGCAATAGAATTGTAAGCCAGGTAATGCTGTTTGGTACACAAAGTAAGTATTATGATTGTGTGAGTACCGTACACTGATTTTGAGCCTCATGCTGTGCGCCTTCTGCGCTCATCGCGTGTCTCGTAATGAGCGCCTTTGGTGCTCATTGCGAGCCTCTTGGTTGGTGTATGTTTGGTTATGAGAGCTCCTTTGGCACTGATTGTAAGGTTAGCGCTGATGGCCTTTTGGCTGGCATTGTGAGCCTTTCCCCTGGTGTAGTTGTGGTTCTGTAAGCACCATTGGCGCTGCTTGTGAGGCTCGCGCTGATCGCCTTTATAGTTTATTGTGATTCTGTAATTTTTGTATTTTGTTTTCTCTGTGTATTTTTTTTTTTAATGTAAATTAATTCATTATTAAAGTTGTAAATTAATATACTTTACCTATTTGTAGCCAATGAATGACGACACCGTGAGCTGGCTTGGTGGGTATATAAGGTGACATGTAGACATTCTGCAAACATATCAACCATCGCTTATGAGGCTTGTGTACCTCAATGAAGCTATGAGCTATTCCATGTAGGGACACCCAAGATGGGCAGGTCATAGCAGAGCGGTCAGACAAATTGTGGTCCACTGGAGAAGGAACTGGCAACCCACTCAGTTCACCCACTCACAATATCTTTGCCATGAAAACCTTATATGGATTAGCACAACAAGCCACAAGATGTGCCTGGTCCATAGGGTCGTGGATAATCGGACACGACTGAACGACTTAACAACAACAATCATTGCTTTGGTCATAGAACACACCATTTTATGTATTATTTGTGAGCACCAGCAAGGGCTAGGTATTGAAGTTATTTTCTATGTGCTTTTCAATAGTTACAGTTAGGAGATAGTAGGGAAGTGAACAAGTTAGTGTTATCTATATAATGCCCAGAATTGATTTGACTGGAAAGAGTTCACAATGCCATAGGCTTTCACACTGGAAATGGGTCTGAGAACAGAGGATTTGCAGCCTACTACATTGGCTTGTAAGGGTTACACACCCAGAGTCCCATCAATTCGTGGATGCCTAGTATTGACTTAATTGAAAACCAGTTTAGTTTGTGTGTGTGTGTGTATATATATATATATATATATATATATATATATATATATATATATATATATATATAATATACCTCATTTAACGCTGTAGATAGGTTGCAGGCAATAAGAGCTGTTTCGCTTAGCACTCCTAACATGGGGGAGATAGGGTAAGGGGAAAATAAACATACAAATTTCAATTGAAATTTAAACTTTTTCTGGTTTTATACGAACTTCAAAGAAACAGCAAACATGACACAAACTGAACATTAGCAGAAATATAAACTGTAAATTATTGGATTCTGTTTTCTTAGGATGAAAAAAACAGCGTTATAATGAATCGGAGCATTAAAAGGGGTCCGGCAGGGAAAAAACAGCGTTACAGCAGGGTTTAGCATGGGTCAATTTTTAACCTACATATATGCCCGAGCAAACACGCACTACATGAGGCATAGAAATGGACACTGCAGCATTGAGACGCCCATTCCAATTTTTTAGTTGCTCTGGTGAGCTCGTGCACAGCATTTGTCGAGGCCTTTTCTCGATGAATTATTAGGAATATTCCTTTAAGACATTTAGCTGATACATTGTATTGGAATAGATTATAACAAAAAGATGAGTTTTCAAGATGCAAGTATACATTGTAATAAGCTATGTGCAATTAGGGTGGCAGTTTTAAGTGAAATCCAAAGCTTCAAAGCTGCTGGGAGCAAATGATAAATTTATACCTACATTTCCATTCCATATCCTATTAGTGTGTTTTTGGTAATAGAACAACAGAACAGTCATACTACAGGCATCTAAAGTGCCTGCAGTTTGGGAAGGGGGTCTGTTTAAAAATAACAAATGTCATAGGGGTTCCTAACCATATTTAAAGACAAGCACATGCATTGTGCATGATAATACCTATGATGAAGTTTGTGGTGCTGTACTTTTCAGAGCTATACATTTCAGTTCTCAGGGAGGTGGCAAATAGATATTGGTGAGGGTACAAGCTATATCAGATATCTCACTAAAAGAGTGTTACAGTTGTGAGTTATGATCGTTTATTTCTCATTTTAGATAAGCTTATGTATAATGTTGTTTTGATTTATACTATTTATAATATTTGCTCACCAGTCCTTCATGTGAAAAATTTCCACTGCCCCTAAAGTGAAAAGGTTGGACACCTCTGGTTTTCTAGGAACTCCATGTATACAATGTAATGGCAAGTTGTAATTAATCAGATGTGTTCTATTGTTTATGTCTTCCATAAACTACATTCTACTGCCCTTGATGTTCTGCCCACGTATTGCTTCCCACTGGGGTACTGTACAAAAAGAAATTACATAGGTAAAAGAATAGTATATCGTTTTTTGTTTCACCGAAAACAAAATGTCAGATTTTACTTGGAACATATTTGTAGTTAGCTCATATTTATATATATATATATATATATATATATATATATATATATATATATATATATATATATAATATATTTAAATAATTTAGATCAAATAATGTTGCTATTTTTTGTTACAGAGATGGTACCAATAGATTTTTTTATATTGGTGACTCTATGAAATTAATGTTTATTTTATTTTTTTAGAAAAGTATTCACCCCAAATTGTCATCATTTAACAAAAGAAGAGTATGTTTTACTTCGATTTTTACCTGTTAGAAAGGATCACCATCCATATGTATAATTGTTATGTATAATATTATTATTATTATTATTTTTTTTATCTTTCACTTTTTTAACTTCCCTTTCCAGAACATTAATTTCTGAATTCTTCTAATTTTTAATTCTCCTGGTTCTTTTCAAACAAGTTAAAATGGAATTACTCTAATTAAGGCTATTTAGTGCTAGCAATGCATTCTTATGTTGGAGTCTTTTCATATATATATATACCGTGTATATATATATATATATATATATATATATATATATATATATATATATATATATATATATATAAGCAATCTACTGTTGCTTGTAAAAAGAAAAACAATTTAGCAATCTTAGCGAAAAACAGGTTAAAATAATAATTTAGCATGTACCATGTCATTCCTTAGTGTAAATTGCAATATGTTACCCATGTTTGGATACTTTATGCTTCACACACATTTCTGTCCCATTTCATCAGATTACTCAAATTTTTATGTCATCAAATTGGCTGCTTTGCTTTGCAACAAATACACGCTATTTGCTTACCCATAACCCATCTCATTAAATCACTGATGCTCCCTCAACCTTTCACTACATCCTCACTTAACAGTACCAGTGCAACTCCATTTAAAGTTTTATGACTAATACAGTTCTATTATTACTCATCCTCTGATCGGGACACACTCTGCTGGACAATTGTGCATTCAGTGTAATTAATTCAGCACGGGGACCATTGTTTTACAAATAAAACACAATGCAATTAATTTTCAGATAACCTTATTTAGATTAAGACAAGCTTTCCTTGCCCCCTTTGAAATTAGAGCAAATAATTTGTTTTATTTATATAATGTAATTAATTTAAAATACTGCTAAGTGCATGCACTTATTATGAATATTAAAATATAACAATCTTATATACAAATTGATCCTGAAGTCCAAAGAAATATCATGAAGTTCTTGATTGAAACATTCTTCAATATAAAGGAAGACTGTAAAGAACACTTATACAATCACAGATAACATCCCCCCCATCCTCAACCCCTCAACCCCCCCTCCTTATCCTCAACCCCCATCCTCACATCGTCAACCCCCACCTCCTCATCCTATACCCCCCTCTCCCTTTCCCCTCACTTACCTTCCATTTGCAGCAGCTGCTCCTCCGCTCCTCCGCGCTCCTTCCGGCTGCGTCTTGACCCGGCCAATGACGTGGCGTGCATGTGACATCACGTCATTAGCATATGCCGGCTCCCGGCATATGCTAATGACAGGATGTCACATGTGCGTCACGTCGTTGGCCAGTTCAAGATGCAGCCGAAAAGAGCGCGGAGGAGGAGCTACTGCAGATGGAAGGTAAGTGAGGGGAAAGGCAAAGTGGGAGGTAATTAGAGGAGTAAAGTGAGGAGGGGGGTTTAGGATGAGGATGGGGGTTTAGGATGAGGATGGGGGTTTAGGATGAGGATGGGGGGTTGGGGATGAGGATGGGGGGTTTAGGATGGTGATGAGGGTGTTGAGGATGGGGGGTTGAGGATGAGGATGGGGGGTTGAGGATGATAAGGGAGGGGGAGAGAGAGAGCCCCGGGGGGGGGGGAGAAAACCATGGGGGGAGAGAGAGACATGGGGGGGGGGAAGAGAGACACAGGGTGGTGACTCGAGTATAAGCCAAGGGGGCCCTTTTCAACCTTAAAAAAAGGGCTGAAAAACTCGGCTTATACTTGAGTATATACGGTATATTTGTTGAAGCTTTAATTTGCTTTAAGGTAAAGAGCAATATGTAGGCTCACAGATCCGATCTCGGTAGCTCCAATGGTGTCATCTCTGCATGCAAAGATATTAACAATGTCCTCACTCAGGGGCTGAGGGTTTGAAAGTAGCCTAGGAACAAAGGAAGTAAAAGGTAGTGGAGAATATTTGTCCAACTGAATGTAGAATTCCAGAGGATAGCAAGAAGAGACAATGAGACATTCTACAATGAGCGATGTAAAGAGATCAAAGATAATAACTTCTTTTTTTTATTGTTTTTGTTGTTTTTGCATTTACGCATTTCGGCCATTAACTTAGTATTTTTGCGAGCTCGTTTATTCTGCGGGTCGTAATCAAGTGGCGAAACTCCTTAAAATCGACTTTCATTTGCGTGCAACCTCACCCCCAGACCTCCTGGCTGTCCCCCCGTGCTGTGTGTGATGTTTTTGTTATTTTTTATGTTATTTTCATTGTTTTTTGATGTAAGGGTTTCGGCCGTTAAGTTCGTATTTTTGTGACCTCATGTTTTTTTTTTCTAAGTCCTGCGGGTCGTATTTTTTCAAAGTGGCGAGGGACGCAGTTCTTGTGAGCTCGTGAAGCGTGACGACAACTCACAGTTTGACAACTATTATATATATATATATATATATATATATATATATATATATTTTTTTTTTTTTTAATTTTTTTATTTATTTATGCTGCAGCAATATTTGTGAAAATCTTCTTTACTTTTTGACTTAAAAAGTTTAGCCCTTATGAGCGGTTAACTAATTAATTGTAAGGTGTGATTTGTAATGTTTACACAAATTGCCACCAGTGGTGTATGTCTGTATACACTAAAATATTTGCCTGTCAATTAACTCTTTTCTCTTGGAGTGAACATCTGCAGGGCACACAATGACTCACACAATGGCACACACACCTGAAATTGAAAAACAGCACAGTCAATAAATTAATGGAAAGGGATAGATAAAGAGTGAGAACAAACATAAAATAGAGTATTATGGGGAAAGAGATATAAAGATAGAATTTAGAAGTACGGAGTATTGTACACGTATAATAAGCAAGAATGAAAGTATTAAGAAAAGGGAAGGCCGTTTAAGCAATATGTTAAGGAAAGACTGCAGGCTCACTCATAATAAAACAAAGCAGTTGAGGAGAGAAGCACTGTCACCCCACAACCCCAGCTTCCCCTAATCAAGCATGTCACTTGAGGTCACCAGATCCTTAAATTTCTACCATCTATTTCTAAATTCTCCATGATATAAGGACCTTGAGCTAAGTCAATGACCAATATGAGCGTCGTCTGAAATATTCCTTAGACCCTGACTTGCTTGGGCGTCCAACAAATGGAGCTGAGAGATACTGCTCCTCCATCTTCACTGTAAAATCTCTATTAGTCATGCCCACATTTTCTAGCTTGCATTCCACCTCTTCTCTTTCATGCTCTCTTTACTCACTCTTCTATGTATGTTTCTTTCTTTATTTCTCTTACTATTTCTCATCCACTCTCTATGCTTGCTCATCTTTCTTTGTCTAATCCTCTTTTCATTTTCCCATTCCTAATTTTGATTTCCTTTTTGCATTATCTACTTGCTCTTCATCTCTCCCTCCCCTCCTTTTGTATGTTATTATATATTTTATAGTTCAGTCTTTCTTTTATTCATTTCTTCATCTTCAGATTGTTCCAAAAGCTTTGACATATATGAACAAATGTTTAAATCAGTGCTGTCCAACTTTTTTAGTTCAGGGATCAACATTTGTTTGGCAAACAAGCTGTTTGGGATTATGTCTTTAATGATTCTAGGTTTGTGATAGGACTTTCCCTAGCAGACTGTGGCCCACATAAAGTGGCTGGTTGGTCGCATCTTGCTGCAGAATGACAGTTTGTCTTTGTTTAAACAATACTTCAAACAGTTTCCATCCAGTTCTCTACTATCTATGGTTGACTTGCTAGTTTGCAGAATTTTTAAATGCAATCTCCATTAAGTATTGGTAGAGTCAAGAAAATGTTTATGAACTAGGGCTTCATCAAGCCTCATTTTGTTCAACATGGTCTGATTAAATAGCTTCTTTAATGTTGTTGAAAGATTACCTTTATATCTTAATAAACTTTGTTGTGCCCAAATCTGGCTCTATTGATGCACTTTCACTCACAAATTTTGTTTTAATTCATAAGTTTGCCTTTTGAATTATTGTGAATTTGAATAAGTTGCATTTTTTTGCAATTGCCTTTTTTCCAGTAAACCATCCAGATGTGTCTATTGAGGCAAAGCATTTTCTATAGCCAAGATTAATTTACCATCTTTTATACTTGTGATCATTGAAACCCCATTATTCCATATAATATTAAAACTTCCTTTAGTGATCTTAAAAATATCACTATTATGTGAGTGATGGTTTGTTTAGTGAAATTGGGAAATCTGTTAATTTACTTTCATCTCACTTAGAACTCTCCTGTCACCTAAACTTATTTACATCTATAAAATCGCAATAACCAGTTTCTTCTTTTTTGGTTGGGAGTTTCAGCAGTGAGGGCAGCAGGTGTCCCGGAGGCCACATGCAGCCTATGACACTTCTTCCTGCCTGTTCAGCATACCCCTCTTCAACAATACACAGTCTATTATATCTATCTAAACCTAACAAATAATACCCAATTTTACTACTAAATACTTATCATCATTATCTATTTCTCTATTGCATATTTTCCTCTTTTCTACAGCAATTTTACCATTCTGCTTTGGAGGGGGGGGGGGGGGGGGATATTTAAAGCACTATGAATCCCTTTTAAAGACTCAGGGGCACATATGAGGCCATGCAAGTGACATAGGTTGCTGTCCACAGTCTGCTCCAGTATATGGAAACCCTTCCTAGATTTAGTCTGATCATCCCTATGTTTGTTTTCATGATGTCCCTTCTTTTGCAATCCTTCTTTCTTTGCATCAATATTTCTCCATAGTTATACTGCTCAAATGATTCATTGTGATTATTTTCTCTTTGTATTACTCCCTATTGCTTTGATGCATCTTCTGCTAGCAGTCTTTCACCCCTGGGCATGTTCCCAGGAGTCATGTTCTGTCTAATCTCTTCCTTTGGCAGGCAGAGAGGTGGCAGCTTGATTTACCATCACTTCACTGCCCCAATCAGCTAGTTTCAATAATTGTTAAAATAATGTGTGATTTACTCACTGAGTATATAGGACGGAGTACAAGCAAGACAGAAGTCTCTTTTATATTGGCTTTTATCCCTCCACATTAAGTACTGTGCCTAATTGGCTGATATCCTGGCAGTACCTTAGTCACAGCGAAATGAACAGAAGCCTGACACACGACACATTATGCACAAATCTGCCTCACATGCACTTTACTGACAAACATATGTATCCCACTGACGTACACATATCTTCCTGAAACCAACTCACACCAATGATAACACAATTATCACTGCGTACTAACCTATTTTTTTCCCATTCTCCTCAGTGAGTGACACTGTCTTTCACAGAAATGTCTCTGCTTACCCTGGCAATGATCCTATTCACCATGTCTTGGGAATGCCACGATTTCTCTATATCATAGGAGTACAACTGTTTCTCCATTGTCCAAGAAGTGCCATTCTCTTCCTTCATGATTTCCTCCTTATCTGAAAGTCCTCCTCTCTTACTGCTGCCCTCCAAGTTCCACCGGGGATTGCCACCACATTCCTATATATTAGAGTATATCTATCTCATGTTTTGGCAGTGTTATTAGCATAACCTGTCCTTAGTAATCCCTGCATCTCCCCACAGTTGAAGCTCTGCGTGTGGAGTGGCGTGAAGGGCGGTGCAGTGCTGCTCTTTACCACCAGAAAAGGTCGACTCTTGTACGAAGGTTTAATCTGCGAATCCCCACGGAGAGCCAGGAATTCCTGGAGGTGACATGCACCTTCTCTTACAGTAACCCATAAACCTGTTCCGTAACATTTTTTATTCTGAAATACTCCTCCTGTATTGCTCTGCTGGTGCAGGTGCAATTCTCTGCCACTCTTATATTGTGTTAATATGGCTGATATACCTTATTAAGAGCAAAATATATCAGTGGCAGTGATGACCAATGTGTATTAATGACATCTTTACAGGTATAAGTGAATAATTTTACATCCTTTTTTCCCACTCAAGTCATGGAGTTACATGTCACATTGAAATGTAATGATGCAGACATTGAAACAGTATGTTTTTTAACCCATCCATAGGGTAACCTCTAATATATCTAATACCGTTGTATTTGTTATTTAAAGATATTCTGTGAGCAGCTCACATTGTGATCTCCTCTGGTCCCTACTTTTGCTCTGGCCTGTTCCCTCTGTTTAGTGTCTCCCAGGGGCACTCAGTTATATGTCCTTGGTCCAGATGGTGCAATACAGTGAGACATTAGCAGAGTGAAGGAGGTGGAAAAGACTAACCACTAAAATCTCTCATATTCCTCAACTCCCATATTTATTTCTCTCTTGTTTAATGTGCTTTCTGTATCCTGGGAGATTCATTCTGTGATGATGTTTCCATAGAAATTCACCTTGTTGATGTTGGATCTCAAAGAAGAGGTGGGGGTGGGGGGAGTGGGAGGAATATATGGGAGGAAAGGCCACCTGTTATAGAAAGAAACTGTGTTTGACTAAAAGCAGCAGTGCTCAGTGTGTCCAACGCCCCCTGGCAGAGCATTGCAGAGCACTTTGTGAACATATGGGAACAGGTTGATGAAGAGTGAGTATGAGACCTGTTACCATGGTTCAATTCCACTGGCAAAAATAAGATGCTTAAAGTGTTGCACATTGGCATGTAGGCTCCATATAATAATATGTACCATATCTATTACTTTTCACCAACTACTTGCCATTTGCTTAAAATAATAACATAGCAACCCATATTATAAATCACATTACATTTAATATGAACCTATAAATCTACAAGCAAATCTCTTCATGATTAGAGATACACCAAGATCTGAGATTCATTATAAGTGCTATTGCATATTACAGTGAGAAGAGATTTTGAGGTATGATCAAATAAAGATTTATTTCAAGTGATACACACTCAGTTCATTATTTCACAAGAGAAAATATTTCCTTAATATATTTGTGATTAATCATATTGGATCAAATGCCTCAGTATAATTGAGCAGATGTGTCCTGTTTTACTGCCTTTCGCATGTTAGCTCTGTACCACTAATATATAACAACATCTTCATATATTGAATTGTCTTCTAGAAATAGTCCTCCTACTGTATATAATCTCCCTATAGATAATATCCGTTGTACCGTCCCATGCCCAGTAAGAACCTCCCGGCTGTATGATAGGTTCCCAGTTGTAGTCACTCACACCAGGAATCTATCCCACTATGCTCTGCTCTCAGTCCCTCGAAACACCATGTGTGCCTCTTCTTTGTAGGATGGCACACATTTAGTGACAGTCACCCGGTGACAGTGTTGTACAGTCAGTGTATCCGTCTAGTGTCTTTAATAACCTTTGATTGGAGCACTCTTTTCTGTCCATGTCAGTCTATTGTGAGACTATATCTGACTGTCACAATTCCCTTCTGTCAATGTCACTGGTTTACAACTCATTTCTGTCAACATCATTGTGTTACCCTGTAGTGTGATATCAGGCCTTTGCTCCCCTGTCCTGTCCTTGTCACGCTATAGTGACATTTTGCCGTCACGGCTACCTTTTTTCTGTATAATTTTGGCTCTCTCAGCTGCCATCTGTTCATGTCACCCCTCAGAGTCACATCTGGCTCTCACAGCTGTGTTCTGCCCATGTCACTCTGTAGTGTCTCACCTGGCTGTCACATGTCCCTTTTATCTGTGCCATCTTATAGCACTGTTGAGTAAACATTGCTGTCATATCCCGCTGCCCACACTTTATGTGTATGTGTCGCACTGCAAGGCCTGTATGTGGATACCACAGCTATTATATGTCTGTATCACACTTCAGGGCCATATGTGGATATAACAGCTACCATGTATCTGTATCACACTGCAGAACCATATGTGAATATTTCAGCTCACATGCGTATATGTCACACTGCAGAGACATATGTAAATATCACAGCTCTTGTGTATGGGTCACACTGCAAGAATATCACAGCCACCGTGTGTCTGTATCACACTACAAAGCCATATGTGGATATCACAGCTCCCATGTGTCTATGTCACACTGCAGGGTCATAAGTGGATATCACAGCCCCATGTGTCAGTGTCACACTGCAGGGTGATGTGTGTTTGTATCACAGCCCCATGTGTCAGTATCACACTGCAGGGTGATATGTGTTTATATCACAGCCCCATGTGTCAGTGTCACACTGTGGGGTGATGTGTGTTTATATCACAGCCCCATGTGTCAGTGTCACACTGCAGGGTGATGTGTGTTTATATCACAGCCCCATGTGTCAGAATCACACTGCAGGGTGATATGTGTTTATATCACAGCCTTATGTGTCAGTGTCACACTGCAGGGTTATACAGTGGGGGAAAAAGTATTTAAACCCCTGCTGATTTTGAACGTTTCTCCACCGACGAAGAAATGATCAGTCTATAATTTTAATGGTGCGAGACAGAATAACAAAAAAGGGAAATAAGTATTTGACCTCTTCGACTTAGTACTTAGGGGCAAAACCCCTGTTGGCAATCGCAGATTGTAATTGGCCCCAGATTTGCACACATCTCAGGAGGGATTTTGTCCCACTCCTCTTTGCAGATCCTCTCCAAGTTATTAAGGTTTCGAGGTTGATGTTTGGATAATCGAACCTTCAGCTCCCTCCATTGATTTTCTATGGGATTAAGGTCTGGAGACTGGCTAGGCCACTCCTGGACCTTAATGTGCTTCTTTTTGAGCCACTCCTTTGTTGCCTTGGCTGTGTGTTTTGGGTCATTGTCATGCTGTAATATCCATCCACGACCCTTTTTCAATGCCCTGGCTGAGGGAAGGAGGTTCTCACCCAAGTACATGGCCCTGTCCATCATCCCTTTGATGTGGTGCAGTTGTCCTGTCCCCTTAGCAGAAAAACACCCCCAAAGCATAATGTTTCCACCTCCATGTTTGACGGTGGGGATGGTGTTCTTGGGGTCATAGGCAGCATTCTTCCTCCTCCAAACACGGTGAGTTGAGTTGATGCCAAAGAGCTCGATTTTGATCTCATCTGACCACAACACTTTCACCCAGTTCTGCTCTGAATCATTCAGATGTTCATTGGCAAAACTTCAGACCGGCCTGTACATGTGCTTTCTTGAGCAGGAAGACCTTGCGGGCGCTGCAGGATTTCAGTCCTTCACGGCGTAGTGTGTTACCAATTGTTTTCTTGGTGACTATGGTCCCAGCTGCCTTGAGATCATTAACAAGATCCTCCCATGTAGTTCTGGGATGATTCCTCACCATTATCATGATCATTGAAACTCCACGAGGTGAGATCTTGCATGGAGCACCAGACCGAGGGAGACTGACAGTTATTTTGTGTTTCTTCCATTTGCGAATAATCGTACAAACTGTTGTCACCTTCTCACGAAGCTGCTTGGCGATGGTCTTGTAGCCCATTCCAGCCTTTTGTAGGTCTACAATCTTGTCCCTGACATCCTTGGACAGCTCTTTGGTCTTGGCCATATTGGAGAGTTTGGAATCTGATTGATTGATCGCTTTTGTTGACAGGTGTCTTTTAAAGAGAGTGCTCCTAAGCTCAACTTGTTACTTGTATAAAAGACACCTAGGAGCCAGTAATCTAGCTGATTGATAGGGGATCAAATACATATTTCCCTCCCTGACCTGCAAACCAATTTATAACTTTTTTGACATGCGTTTTCTTGTTGTTGTTTTTTTGTTATTCTGTCTCTCACTGTTAAAAAACACCTACCAATAAAATTATAGACTGATCATTTCTTTGTCAGTGGACAAATGTTCAAAATCAGCAGGGGATCAAATAACTGTATGTGTTTGTATAACAGCTCATGTGTCTGTGGTACACTGCAAGGTGTGTGTCACACTGCAGGGTGACGTGTGTTTATGACATCTCCTGTGTGTCACACTGCAGGGTGATGTATTTGTATCACTGACACATGTTTTTGTGTCACATTGCAGGGTGACATGTGCATGTATCACATCTCCTGTGTTTCACACTGCAGGGTGACGCGTGTTTGTATCACAGCTCCTGTGTGTCACTCTGCAGGGTGACATGTTTGTATCACAGCCCCATGTGTCAGTGTCACACTGCAGGGTGACATGTGCATGTATGACATCTCCTGTGTGTCACTCTGCAGGGTGACGTGTGTGTATGACATCTCCTGTGTGTCACTCTGCAGGGTGACGTGTGTGTATGACATCTCCTGTGTGTCACTCTGCAGGGTGACATGTTTGTATCACAGCCCCATGTGTCAGTGTCACACTGCAGGGTGACATGTGCATGTATGACATCTCCTGTGTGTCACTCTGCAGGGTGACGTGTGTGTATGACATCTCCTGTGTGTCACTCTGCAGGGTGACATGTGTGTGTATCACAGCCCCATGTGTCAGTGTCACACTGCAGGGTGACATGTGCATGTATGACATCTCCTGTGTGTCACTCTGCAGGGTGACGTGTGTGTATGACATCTCCTGTGTGTCACTCTGCAGGGTGACATGTGTGTGTATCACAGCCCCATGTGTCAGTGTCACACTGCAGGGTGACATGTGCATGTATGACATCTCCTGTGTGTCACTCTGCAGGGTGACGTGTGTGTATGACATCTCCTGTGTGTCACTCTGCAGGGTGACATGTTTGTATCACAGCCCCATGTGTCAGTGTCACACTGCAGGGTGACATGTGCATGTATGACATCTCCTGTGTGTCACTCTGCACGGTGACGTGTGTGTATGACATCTCCTGTGTGTCACTCTGCAGGGTGACATGTTTGTATCACAGCCCCATGTGTCAGTGTCACACTGCAGGGTGACATGTGCATGTATGACATCACCTGTGTGTCACTCTGCAGGGTGACGTGTGTGTATCACATCTCCTGTGTGTCACTCTGCAGGGTGACGTGTGTGTATGACATCTCCTGTGTGTCACACTGCAGGGTGACATGTGTGTGTATCACAGCCCCATGTGTCAGTGTCACACTGCAGGGTGACATGTGCATGTATCACATCACCTGTGTGTCACTCTGCAGGGTGACGTGTGTGTATCACATCTCCTGTGTGTCACTCTGCAGGGTGACGTGTGTGTATGACATCTCCTGTGTGTCACACTGCAGGGTGACGTGTTGGTATCACAGCTCCTGTGTGTCACTCTGCAAGGTGACGTGTGTGTATCACAGCTCTTGTGTGTCACTCTGCAGGGTGACGTGTTTGTATCACAGCCCCATGTGCCAGTGTCACACTGCAGGGTGACATGTGCATGTATCACATCTCCTGTGTGTCACTCTGCAGGCTGACATATGTTTGTATCACATCTCCTGTGTGTCACACTGCAGGGTGACGTGTTTGTATCACAGCCCCATGTGCCAGTGTCACACTGCAGGGTGACATGTGTTTGTATCACAGCTCCTGTGTGTCACACTGCAGGGTGACATGTGTTTGTATCACAGCTCCTGTGTGTCACACTGCAGGGTGACGTGTGTGTATGACATCTCCTGTGTGTCACACTGCAGGGTGACATGTGCATGTATCACATCTCCTGTGTGTCACTCTGCAGGGTGACGTGTTTGTATCACAGCCCCATGTGTCAGTGTCACACTGCAGGGTGACATGTGCATGTATCACATCTCCTGTGTGTCACTCTGCAGGCTGACATATGTTTGTATCACATCTCCTGTGTGTCACACTGCAGGGTGACGTGTTTGTATCACAGCCCCATGTGCCAGTGTCACACTGCAGGGTGACATGTGTTTGTATCACAGCTCCTGTGTGTCACACTGCAGGGTGACATGTGTTTGTATCACAGCTCCTGTGTGTCACACTGCAGGGTGACGTGTGTGTATGACATCTCCTGTGTGTCACACTGCAGGGTGACATGTGCATGTATCACATCTCCTGTGTGTCACATTGCAGGGTGACGTGTGTGTATCACATCTCCTGTGTGTCACTCTGCAGGGTGACGTGTGTGTATCACATCTCCTGTGTGTCACTCTGCAAGGTGACGTGTGTGTATGACATCTCCTGTGTGTCACACTGCAGGGTGACGTGTGTGTATCACATCTCCTGTGTGTCACACTGCAGGGTGACGTGTGTGTATCACAGCTCTTGTGTGTCACTCTGCAGGGTGACGTGTTTGTATCACAGCCCCATGTGCCAGTGTCACACTACAGGGTGACATGTGTTTGTATCACATCTCCTGTGTGTCACACTGCAGGGTGACGTGTTTGTATCACAGCCCCATGTGCCAGTGTCACACTGCAGGGTGACGTGTGTGTATCACATCTCCTGTGTGTCACATTGCAGGGTGACGTGTGTGTATCACATCTCCTGTGTGTCACACTGCAGGGTGACGTGTTTGTATCACAGCCCCATGTGCCAGTGTCACACTACAGGGTGACATGTGTTTGTATCACAGCTCCTGTGTGTCACATTGCAGGGTCACACTTTTCAGTATTGCTTTCTAAGCCATGGTTTGTTTCTTTTTGTCACAGTTACATGTTGAAGACACAGGTGAGATGTTACCCAAGTCTCGACGAGCACTCACTATCCATGAGATCACAGCCCTCGCACGCTCTTCTCTGCATGGTGAGCCATGTACTGCACACCCACACACAATTATATATAGTCACTCACATGCACATAGCTACCCACATGTTATTATATAATCTTTATGCTACATACCCACTCACATTTATACACACTTAATAATGTACAACCATGTACAATTATATGCGCACACATAATAATTATACACTCACAGAAAATTAGATATTACACATGTACTTAATAATAAAAACAAGCATAATTACATATACAACCACATACAATTATACTAATTGTACACACAGATATAATATATATACAAAGGCATGTACACATCTGTCTGCCATCTCTTCTCTCTGTCTTGCAGGAATCTCACAGGTGGTGAAGGATCATGTGACTAAACCCACAGCAATGGCTCAGGGACGTGTGGCACATCTTATCGAGTGGAAGGGCTGGAGTAAACCTAACGACTCCCCCGCTGCCCTGGAGACTCACTTCAACTCATACTCACACCTCAGTGAGGGGGAACAAGAGGCCAGATTTGCTGCAGGTGGGGAATAGAGAAGGGCACTGAGGTAGATTATGGATATAAGCATTGTTGTTCCTGCACTTTCTGTGCTTTTACCCCTTTCTTTCTATACAGTTTATCATTCACTCGTTTACATTACCGGTCTACGGTTTCTGCCTTGTCATTTTCTACCATCACTACATTCCCTTTATCTATAGTTCCTGCATGTTGTTCTGCACAGTCTTTTTCTTTCATCCATGTACCCTGTTATTTTGTCTTGTTTTTTTCTTTGTTACACTTGTATTGCAGTTCCTATTCTTTCTTGATCTTGCATTCATCCACTATCTTTGCCGGTGAACACTACTAGAAGAGATTAGCTATGTAAAAGTTATGGAACTTGCCATTTATGGCTTTATGTCTGAGGAGAGCAGGAGTTCTGTTCAAAGTACAGTTTCAGTTCTTAACTGCAACTCGTACATCCATTTTTCTGTTCTTCAGCAGCTTTCATCACATCAAGTGCAAAAAAGGTGTACACACATATATTTGAGCTTCTATAAGTGAACTCTTATATAAAAGTAACTTGTTTTTAGGTGGCACTTCCATAGTAGAATGGATAGAAAGTAAAAGTGCTTTATGAAGCAAGAGAGACTGATATGCTATACATCAGAGAGTTCTCACTATAAAGAACAGAACAGGAGCCTCGTGTCTAGCCTCACTAGTGCTGCCTGTTGACCCTAATTTGGGAATTCCTTTATTTGATGTTCTTGCCCACTCTTTTTATTGCTTTCTTGCTTTGACTCCACCCTTCATATGCTCCACCCTTCATATGCTCCACCCTTCATATGCTCCACCCTTCATATGCTCTGATAATTTCTCAGATCTGTTATCTGCATAATTTTTTACTGTACCTGCTCTTTTTCTCAGGGGTAGCCGAGCAGTTTGCTATAGCAGAGGCAAAGCTTCGCGCCTGGTCATCGATTGATGGTGAAGATTCAACTGATGACTCCTATGATGAAGACCTGCCTCCACTCAGTGACCGCTCCCAGGCCTCAGGTATTGGGGACTGAATGTTGTGTGTGACACTGACCTGGTTTATCTAGGCACCCTGTGTCTTTCTGTGAAAAAGTGTGTATAGAAATATGTGGAAGAGTGGTTATCATGGGTCTGGGATGTTTTGATGTCTCCCAGTGCATGTCTCAAACCACATTACGCTATTACCGTGGCTGGCTTGGGTGGATGCAGCATTACAATTTCTCAGAAGTGATCAAGTGTTTTTTTTAAAAATGATAGAAGCTAAAATATATATACCGTATATACTCGAGTATAAGCCGACCCGAGTATAAGCCGAGGCACCTATTTTACCACAAAATACTGGGTAAAATTAGTGACTCGAGTATAAGACGAGGGTGGGAAATGTGCTGCCCCCTGTGTCCCTTTTGTGCCTTCTGTGTCCCCCTCTCTCTTTCCGGTGTCTCTTCTCCCCTCTCCCTTCCCTGTGTCTCTTCCCCCCTCCCCATTCTCAACCTCACTCCTCAACCTCACTCCTCATCATCCCTCCTCATCATCCCTCCTCATCATCCCTCCTCATCCTCAACCCCTCCTCCTCAACCCCTCCTCCTCAATCCCCTCCTCCTCAACCCCCTCCTCAACCTCAACCCCCCCATCCTGAACCTCAACCCCCCCATCCTCAACCCTCTCCTCAACCTCACTCCTCATCCTCAACCTCCCTCCTCATCATCCCTCCTCATCCTCAACCTCCCCCCTCAACCCCTCATCCTCAACCCCCTCATCCTCAACCCCCTCCTCCTCAACCCCCCATCCTCAACCCCCTCCTCAACTTAACCCCCCTCCTCAACCCCCCCATCCTTAACCTCAACCCCCCCATCCTCAACCCTCTCCTCAACCTCAACCCCCCCTCAACCCCCCTCCTCATGGAAAAGTTCAAATGTGCATGTGGAAGGTATTACAGATATTTTATGGCTACAAAAATGTGGTATGTTACAGGCGGGAGGTGATATAAGCTCTTCTAGAAAACAATAATAAAACAAAATAATTTAACTTCAAAGAATAATACCATAGGTGTAGTTTTGCCTCTTGATTTTGTTTAACCAAACATATTACACATCTCAGATTTAAGTGTCTAAAATGTAGTGCTGTCCAATTTCTTATGATAGGGTGGCCTGATTTGTATTGGGCAGCCAATTGGTAGGCTGCATTTATATTGGCCCACAAACTTGTTGTCCTGATTTATATTGAACAGTTAACTAGTGGGTCAGACTTATATTGGCCAGTAAACTGGTGGGCCATATTTTATATATATATATATATATAGTTGCGGATCTTTGCGACTTTTCAGAACGTTTGTGATGTTGGTAACGAAGGCGCTCATTGCACTGCAAGCCCGCGAGGTGAGCAGTTGAAGTACACAGGACTTGCGAGGGTTGCATCTGCGAGCCAAGAGAGTAACCCTAAAAACCAGAAAAAACTGCTAAATAATTTAACAAAACTAATAACACACTAACACACAGCACAGAGGGAGAGCCAGGAAGCCTGGGAGTGAGGTTGCAAGCAAATTTATGGCATATTTGGAACTTTCCATCAATCCAAAATCGGCTAAGAGAGGAAAAAAATGGCAGATGAAAAACATAAAAAAATATGAAAATGGATGGAAAAAAGGCTGAACAAAGCCAGGCACGCGGCACTTAGAAAATACACGACGGTGCAGACAGTAACACACGGACAACGCCAGGCACGCAGGACTTTAAAAATAAAACCAGTCAGCACGTAACACGCTAACATTCAGCAGACACATAGAGGAGAAAGACACAGGGAAGGGACAGGGGGATATGCTGGAAAGAGACACATGGCATTCCCAGCACAAAACAAATGTGCCCACAAATGCCTCACTCTTCAATCCATAAACCTTTTTAAACATGGCTTCCTTTAAGCTTATGCCCGCTGCATTACACAGGTTTTATGCAAAGCCGAGGTTGGATTATAATGTAGGGTTTGTGAGACAGCGAGCCACAGACTACAGCTGGTTGGCCACACCTCACCCACAGGCCGTCATTTGAACAGCATGTATCTATAAAGCACAAAGTTGAAACACAATTATTTTTCTGTTGATAGCTCCTTCCTTGTCTGCCTGCTCAGACTAGACAACTACCATAACTTTAAAATACATATTTAACTTCTAAATGTGTTCTTTCATATAAAAGAAACAATTTTAGATGGAACTTTGAGAAGCATCAAAAGCTATAGCATTAAATGGCCATTGTAGTCTAAAAACATTAGTCATGCATTTAAGCATACACATTTTTTATATGAGAAATAACTGGTCTATAGTGTAGAAAAACTACATTTAGACAATGTGGGTTTGAGTTCTCCTTCTTTACCCTGACATATTCCAGGAAGCTGAGGGTCAGGGAACGTTACAGATGTCTATACTGTGACAATATTATTCCTTTATTCTAATAAGTTGAGCGTAAATCAGATAAGAAAATACAATTAACAGACTTTCCAAGAGCCATTGTTTACACTCCCTCTTAATTTACTGTTAAAACAAAGGTGAACCAAACACATTGGGCCATATTCAATTGAGATCCAGGAGCCCATAAGAGAGGTCGCAAGCTATTTTGCTATTAAATTGGTGTCTTTTTGCGGGTTCGGAGCGGCTTACGGCCTTTAAAATATGGCGCTGATCAAACTCGTAACATACAGCCTCCAGAAGCCTTTGATCTGTCACTTTCGCAAGGCTAAAATCGCTATTCAATTGCTACGATTCCTCAAGCCTGCAAATGTTTTCTCACCCGTAAATGGCAAATAAAGGAGAAAATCATACGAGTGCTAGAGAGGACCCGCAAGGTGGTTAAACACCTATTCATAGAACTGTAAATGCAAATAAAAAATGAATACTGCACTGTAAATAACCGGGAAAGCAATGATCGACAGAATTAATTGCACAACCATCTAAAGCTTGCAAATTGTCAGGAAATTAAATTATTTTGTATGTGTCATTTTGGGTTTAAATAAATCTCGGGTATCAAAGAGTTAATACATATCAGGCCACCCATATGGACTAGAACAGTATTGGCACTCATTTTCATAATTCTATATTTTGCGGGTTTGCGAGTCTGATCACATATTGGACCCCCGAACCTAATTTATTGACATGTAACTTCTGTGTTTTACTGCCGTAATAATGACAGACTTAGGGCCTCATTCTATTAGCGGCCGCAGCCGTTGCGGGGCCGCAAGGACCGGCCGCAAGCTATTCGGCTATTCTATTCCCTTACGGCCGGAGGCTCCGGCAGGCTTGCGGCCGGTGCCTTGCTATCTCTTGCGGCCGCTCGCGCCGGAGGAAAGCCTTTGATCTAAAACGGCTGCAAGAGTTTTGCAATTCAATTGCTCCGGGAAACCTCTCTGCAAGGCTAAAAACGAGCCGCTGCTTACTTGCAGGAAAGAGGTCTCGCTAGCACCAATTAAGCACATAAAATAGCTCAAATAAAGCCATCCTGCACTTTGAGAAGACTATAAAGGGATTTTAGGTGTAAGAAAAAATAGCACATAATTATCCTGTACTCAAATCCGTAAAATATTTTATTTTTAATATCCGTAAAATATACATGTAAAAAGTCCAGAGTGCTTGGAGCACCTCAGACCCGCCCACGCCGCAGCCGGAAAATGAACAGTTAATTTGAACTCGGGTTTGGGCAGATGTGCAAGCTTGAGAGTGGGTTCCTTTTAATCCTCATGTCCCCCAATATGATCCCTAGCATTTACAGAGCTGTACAGTGCAGGCTTGAATTTATTTTTGCGTTTTTATATTTCACAGCTTACGGCCGGTTCCAAGATATGCGGCCGGCCGTAAGATGAGATCCTTGCGGGGCCGTATAATAGAATCGCGAGTTAACTGAACCCCCGCAAGGAATCGCAGCCTTACGGCCGATTTACGGCCAATAATAGAATGAGGCCCTTATTTTCTATTGGCCTATTCAAAATGGGCGGTTACGGGCCTGCTGAATTGATCAGGTTCCCTCCCAGAACTGCTCCGAACCAGTGCATGGCTTACGGTTTTGACTTGAGGCCCATAACTCGCCCTTTCAAAAATGGAATAGCATCGCAATCGGAGACCAATGGGAGCCTGCAACTCACTCGCAGACATTCTGCTGTCTGCGATCGAGTTACGGGCTTCGAATTGTATATGGTTCATTGTTTCTGGCTATTGCTTTTGTCTACATTTCCTTAAATGAATCTAATTTATTTTCCATCATTTTTTTTCATAATGTATAAAACATGATCTTTTAAATACATAAACAAAACAACAATCAGAGGTGCTCAATCAGAGAACGAACTAACCTTAATAGGTTAGTTCTATGGACATGATAACCCACTCTGAGTGCAGTCTCTTTTAGCTCACTTGTCCCTTTCACATGGAGAAATATCCTGTAGGATATCAGTCTGGTCCCACTCGCTAGAGTGGCCCAGCCCCGAAATACCAGGCAATTCTACCCTGAACAGGAGAAACAGCAAACCCCAGACTTACGTTTCGGCCTTCATTTGGCCTCATCAATGAGGTAAAGCTGAATTCCCTATGGCACAGTGAGCAAGGGGTCCACGTCGGGAGTCCCCTATACCTCTTAGGAAGATTAATCCCTAAGGGTAATTTGCATAAACAAAACAATGAGGACCATAAAGGCCAAAACGCATCTGGGGGTTGCTATTTCTCCTGTTCAGGTTACAATTGCCTGGTATTTCGGGGCTGGGTCACTCTTTTGAGTGGCACCAGACTGATATCCTACAGGATATTTCTCCCTGTGAAGGGCACAAGTGAGCTAAAAGAGGTTGCTCTCAGAGAGGGTTATCATGTCCATAGAACTAACCTATTAAGGGTAGTTCGTTCTCTGATGAGCACCTCTGACTTGGTGGTTTTCTTTTAAATACATGAAAGAACATTTTAGATACCTTGACCTTCTAAGGCTTATATAGAAATCTTCCCCAACTCCCCTTTTTCTGTTGTCATTTAACTCCCGGAAAAACAGTTTTTCCACAGCACTGACCTTCCTTAACATCTTGATTTATTCCAAGACCTCTCCACATCTTCTATACATATTAGACTGCATTTATGAAATTGCTTGTATACCGGGATTATAATAATGTATTTTTTGAATAGAGGGGAAACATTAATAATAGTAGAATCACACTCCTAATATCTCATACTTTAAGACTTTTTGGCACCCGTGTAATGTAATGTTGAAGAGCTGCTGCTTCAACCTCCTTCTGAGCGGTGTCTATATTTTTCTTCAGTTTCACTAGGTCTCCTAATCACATATAAAGTTGTGGATCTTTGCGATGTTCGTAACGTTTGCAAAGGCGCTCATTGCACTGCAAGCCTCGCAAAGCAAGGCGAGCTTAAGCACCAGGGACTTAGGCTGCAATGAAGGCGCTCGGGAGTTAGGCTGAAGGCGCTCATTGCACTGCTCGCTTTGCGAAGCGAGGCGAGCAGTTGAGGCACACGGGACTTAGCACGCAGGACTTAGGCTGCGAGGTGAGCAGTTGAGGCATGCAGGCCGCCGCCAAAAACGTAGCACTTTGACGCGGACCGCGAGGAATGCAGTTTGCTAATTTAACGGCTAAACTTAGTTCAAGTGCGTATCTACAAAGACACTAAAAAACAACCAAAATAATTAAAAATAAATAAAAACACACTCACACACAGCACAGTGGGAGAGCCAGGAAGCCTGGGAGTGAGGTTGCAAGCGAATTTGAGCCATATTTGCTGTTTTTCGTCAATTGAAAATTAGATAAGCAAGGAAAAAAATGGCGGACGAAAAACGTAAAAAATCTGAAACTGCTTTGAAAATAAAACAAATGCCATTCAGCGCGTAACATGCAAACATTCTGTAGACACACAGAGGAGAAAGACACAGGGAAGGGACAGGGGGGAGATTGTGGAAAGAGATACGTGGTATTCCTAAGCAGAAGATTTGCAGGTTATCGAACCCAGTACAGTAGGCCGGAGGAACGTCTCCCAATGAGCACCGTGAGAGGGAGAGGCTTGCAATGAGCTCCAAAGGTGATCATTGCAAAGCAGGAACGTTGAAGTACATGGGGGGAATGGCTGAAGGTGCTCAGAGGAGCAAAAGCCTCAAATTGTTGACGGGCAATTTCCTACTCTATTAATAGTTAAGGAAACTATATAGAGCAAGATAGATTTTCAGTTTGACTTTCACTTTAGATATAAATTCTGTAATTTAGGTTTTATTTTAAAATGTAACATTTTAGAATTCCCTTTAGACAAATAAAGGAGCTAATCCATGCTATAAGGGCATTACCCCCAAATCTTACAAATTATAATATAGTTAACACAAGGATGATATTCTTTTGACCACAAAACTTGGGTTCTTGGGTTTTTCTACATTTTTACTCAACACACTGAACACATAAAATATGTAAAAGTTTTTATTGTGATACAAAAGTAAATTAAAGAAAAAAACACATAAACTTGTCAGTTGCATAAATATTTATCCCATGAGTCAATAATTGGTAGTAACCTATGGCTGCCATTATACTTGTGAGACGTTTAAGGTAAGTCCCCAGCTTTGCACATCTGAATCCTGCCATTTTGACCATTGGCTCATGCCCTAACTCTACGTTGAATGGGAGCTTTTGGTGAACAGCAGTTTTCAAGTCTTGCCACAGATACTCAGTCTGATTGTGACTAGGCCATTGTAAGACATTCAGATTCCATTTTTTTCTTTGGCTGTGTGTTTAGGGCCATTGTCTCAGTTCTCTTGAAGGCTGAAACAACTTTTCCCTGTACTTGGTTCCATCCATGTTGACCAGTTTCCTAGCCTGTGCAGATGAATAGCATTCCCTTAACTTGATCCTATAATCACCATACATCACCTTGAGAATGGTATTATCTAGATGAAGATCAATGTTGGCTTTGCTTTACACATAAGTTTTTGTGCTGTCTTCCACATGCATTTTGGCAAGCTCCCAACATGATTTGGTTTACCTTCTCTAAAGCCCAGCTTTGTGGACAATATCTCCCATTTGAGCTAGGGATCTCTCCTTCTCATTTAGAGTTACCACTGGCCTCTTAGTTGCTTCTTTGACTAATTCCCTCCTTACCAGTTTCTTTTTAAATAATGGATTAAATACTGCTCCAGAATTTCAAACTTTGGGATAATTGTATACCCTTTTTACCTTTCTCCAGATATTTTTCCCTGTCTTGTCAGGATGCTGTTTGTTTAGATATGCTCTCTATCAAACTATGGGTCCTTCTGGAAACAGGAATCTCTAACAAACGGTGGGGTGTTTCGAGATAGTTTGGCACTGTAACTACATACTCCAATAAACTAATTATGTGATTTGGTGCATAGGAGCTTATTTCATTGCAAATGGGGTGAATAAATATGCAATCAAGACTTATAAAAAAAAAATATTTGAAAATAATTTTGAAAAATATGTATTTTTTGTCCATTTCAACATTATGGATGAGTCTGTATAAATACTTGACATAAAATCCCAATTAAACTAATTTTAATTCCAGATTGTAACCCGTTATAAATGTGAAATAGTCCAGGAGGGAAAAATACTTATCCAATTTACTGTAGGTTCTGATCACAACTTGACCCCTAGGGCTAACTTGGGTAAGATCTTTTTATTAGTGAAATTAGACATCTTTAGGATATCCCATGGATCCAAGGAAGAAAAGAGACCTTGCAGGACAAAATAGTAATTGGATAGCTCTTATTACATAATTATTATTTACTTTGTGTCAGATTAGTTTGCTAAAATCATGACAGCTGTACCTCAGATTTATGGGTTGAGTAGGTACCGGTTGCTAGTGTTGTATATTGTGGAAGGCAATGGGTGTTCACCCAGCTTGTAACATGTTCCTCTCTCCATTCTGCAGATTTCCTGACCCCCATACAGAAGGATATGGTGTCCTCGCGTATGTGCTGCTGTGATAGTGACTCTACACGCACACTGTCCCCCGAGACTCTGTGCTCTAGTCTGTGCAGCATGGACGAGGAGCAGCAGCTTCTTCTGGGATCTCCTTCTCAGTTAACAGAGGAGGCTCAGCTGACCAAGCCTCAGTCAACTTTAGGTCCCTATGGGCGGCTCAGGGACCTGGAGTTTGAGGACTCTTCCTATTCCATGTCTTTCTCTGAGTCCTGTTTAAGTCCTAGCGAGGATGAGCTGATTTCCTTCCCAATTATTGGTCAGGGTTCTGGGGGTCTTAGCTTGTGTAGGAAGGGCTCAGATGTGGTATCTTCAGGGGTGGTTTCTCTTGATGAAGAGGAGGCGGCTGAGGAGGACCAGCCCTGACCTGCACTCAAACTGCCACTGTAACCCCTCCTAACTCTGCTACCTGCCTGTTCTCCCTCAAACCTGTTTTTTCATCTCATTTTATTCTCTCATATTCAAAAAGTTCCTAAACAATTCAGAGGGCATTAACCCCCCATGGCATGATTTTGTTCTTCATTCTTTTGTTCCCCTCAGCCATATTATATCATCTTCCATCTCCTCTACCTTCCCTTTCTTAATTTCTCTTTACCCAGTATTTCTCTACACCCTCCCTTCTCCACCTGCTGCTCCACTATTTGCCTGTTTTCTACTTTTTAGCCTTTTCTTTAATTGTTAACCTATTTTGCATGTTCCTTGCCCTTTGGCACAATGCTGGCTCAGTGGGGGGCTCAGAGCTGTTGTGTGCATGTCATGCACCCCACGATGCCACTCCAGTGTTCCCTACCTTGCACTGGTTAGCGAGTCCATGGTTGGGGTACAGTGGTAGCATGGCTTATCCCTGTCACCTCCCAGATATGTTTGGGACTCTGAGATTCCCCGCTCTTGCACCACAGATTCCAGACCCCACATAGGGTAGTCAGGGAATCATGGAATATGTCTGGATCCTGTGATATTAGTGCAGCCCTAGGACTGTCACTGCCTGCCTGTAAAAAGAACTTTGTGGAGCTCCGGTGACACTGTGGGAATCCTCCACCCTGTGGGCTTTGGGAGCGCATGCAATGTGCAGGGTTGACTCCCCTTTTCTAGCGTTTTGTATGTGTCTGTCTGCTGCTCTTGGAAGGTCTCGTGCAGTAACATGAGCTGTTTGTAATTTAGCTTCCTGTGTCTTTGTGGTGGGGTAAACAACTTTTTACATACTATTGGGAAGTTTACAGATTAACATTTGTTCACAATTTATGCATTACTCTGGGCTGATCTACATAACAAAGCATACAGTGTGTGTTGCCCTTGGTGTTATCTACAGAGGATTTCTCACCAGACTGTTCCCTAATGGGGTCACACTTCAGCTGCCTGAACCCAGTGTCTTATTTAGGAAAAATCAACATTTGGTCCCTCAAGTGGAAGAACCATCCTCTACATGTGAAAAGAAGAGTAATGGGATGGTTTGATATATATATATATATATATATATATATATATATATATATATATATATATATATAATGTAAAAGGTGACAAGACAGGCAAGATAGCTTGTGGAGTATTAAATGTATATTTGCTAAATATGTATGACAGGTAGAAACTGCAGCAAAAATCTAAATATTTCACAAGGGCAGAAAGGATTTCTTTTCTAATCTCCTGCATTTGCAATCTCTCATCTGGGCACTACTTTTATTGTGCTCCTACCACATCCAACACTTCTAATGCCAGTCCAGGATTTGCACTCAACTGTTCCCATGTGCTCAGCATTATGACACTACTACAAGAAAAGAAAACATGGGTATCAAACTAGAAATGCATCAGGGGACCAGAATCATAGAAAACATTACTTGTAAATTTACTTTGTTTAAGGTGTAGAGTGCTATTTGAATCAGCTTACCCAATGTATTCTTGGACATCTCTTAAACCTAACAAGTTTTGCTTACATACTCTGCATTCCTATACTTATCCAATGGCCAGCTAGATCCATTACAATGTTCCCTATAAACTTGGCACAAAAGTGCCCATGGCAGCACCTAAGCTTTACATGCTGCTGTTTTCATATCTAGAGTAACACCGGTATCAACACTTATTTCCTCTTACTGCTTGGTTTACGGAACTTCACCCTGGGCACATAGCATGTACTTAAAAGCCACTGGCATCTGACAAGAGGTAGGACATAATCATGCACTCAATTAAAAAATGTTTTATTAGATCACTATACAATGGGTGGCAGTGAGCAGGGAATATGTTAATACTTCTCCCACCCTGTGCAGGAGCTGTGGTAAGAGAAGGGTGGGTTATGAAGTCCTTATGTGCGTGATTACCCATCCTCGCTCTTACTCAATTCTTCTGTATACATTCTCATTATGAACCGTGAGTTCACTTCAGTGTGAAGTAATAAGGCACTTGTGGAATGGAGGACATATCACCAACAACTTGTCCTGCTCCTCAACATGATGGAAGACAAAACCTGGAATGATCTGAAGTGATTTTGATGGTCAAAGTGTGAATTGAGGGCAGTGATTGAATCTCGTTATCCAGTGGACTAGTGAAGAACCTCAACATCAAGATGGGAAGATTCCATCACTTGTCATCGCTGTCCGAAGGGCTGGACTCTCGTGGAAGGAGGTGTCGACGGCTTCGCTCCCACAGTTTGTGAATACTGGTAGTCTCTGTTTCACTGCTGCTTGTGGTGCTGTCCCTGAAGCTGGCTAAGGGGGGCCGCACCTTTGCCCCCTTTGCTGTTACTGAGCCCTCTATGGCCTTACGAAGCTGTAAATATATATATGTATAAACTGTAAATATACTTGCAATAATTCCTTGCAGTTGCTGACCAAAAGTATGATATTAACCTTCCAGCCACTGTGTGTATATTTAATGTGATAAAGATATTCCGTAGAGAAATACAAACGGGCACATTGACCACATTAAGAGGTATAAAATAGAATACCCCTCCTATGATCTTAAACTAGAGGAGAAAATAAGAAATTACTTATACAAACCATGAAGGGTCAATGTGGCAAAAATGGTTAACTGCTTCAAAAATAGACAAGACTAGGCCATAAAGGAAGTATGTGTTAGGCTTCTCTAAAAAGTGTGATGGATTAAAGGAACTGATGAATTTATGGGGAGGATCAGGTGGAATAAGGAAAGTCTACATAGAAAGAGCAGTATGGAAAAAATAAAAACATTTAAGTTGAGAAAGAAAGCAAGCAATGAGAGCAGACGAAGTGGATGGAATCAAATTTTGATATGCACTGAGAAAAATAAATACGGGACAGCTGCTGAAATAGCTAGTTAGGAGAAATACACTATAGGAAATAATCAATATGAGCAAAGTTTGGGAGTTTATTTTGAGATTAATAACTGAAGAAGAGTTAAGGTTACATAATTGTGGATGAAAAAGTGAATAGTAGGAAGCTAATTTGGAGATGGTTTGTAGTAGAGAAAACAATCAGTAAAGGGTATGTACTCTTTGTATTCTCCTATATATAAATGGGGATTTTTACCTCTCTTAATGTCACCATTCCAATGAGGCGTCCTATACTTGTGACATATGCATGGTCCATTCCCAGCAGAGAGAAAACTGTGTGTGCCTGAGGAGTGGGAGAACAAATATGAGGTAGAGGGAAAATAAAACAAGAAAGGTAGGCATAAATATCATTTGAGGAGAAAGTAGCATACTTTATGCAAAGAAGTCCTCTCCACGAGCTGGAAGGGTGCAGGATCTATCTTGCAGTTGTTAAAGTGGATTGGCTCATCCAGCTGAAGCTCTTCCCACTCCAAGATCTGATGGGATGTAAACACTTCATTAGCTTCTCCATAAGGTTCTCCTAGTGCCTACCCAGCAGTTACTTATATAAAGTTATGCATACCCAACAACAAATAACATTTTTCTTTAAATAATCAGGTATATTACAATTTGGAAAAATAATCTTATTTTAGCTTCTGCCTTTCGGTGCTCTCCACTATATCCATCCTTTTATAAAGGAGCTTAGACTACTGTTCCAAGATTTGGGGTTGAGTAAAGAATCCAGCCTGGCCTGCCCAATGGAAAGAAGTGTTACTTTCCAATGCGAAAAATAATTGATAACATGACAGAACACTGATATGGAAGGCAAAATGCTGCAGGTTAAATGGAAAATGTTAAATTAAATAATCCATTCAGTATTAATACTCATCTATGAATGATTATATATGTAATGTTTAAGTTATAATCCTTAAAAAAAATGAACAAAGGCAAAAGCTACACTTACCTTTTATTATATACTATGAAAAAAGTACCACTGAAAACAATAAATGTTTTCTATGCACAGTGTAGTGCAGCTGTTTGCTCCACATTTATCTATATAAAGGCCAATTAGGCACTTATATTGATAAAAAATAAAGTTGCGGTTAAATTAAAATTTTATATTCTTATATATAAGATTAGTTATCTCACTAAATTGTCATTATCTCATATCTGCCACAGAACCCAGCCAGCTCTACCAGCAATTCTCAGGAAATCCTGGCGGTTAGGCTGTGGTTCCTTACCAGTGGAAGGTATTTAGGACGATGATTGTAGGCTGGAAGGTAAAAGGCCCAAAGGCAGGGTTTCCTATGGAAGAAGACCTTGGTTCCCCAATAAAGAGCAACAGCTCTAATTCTTGTTTTTTTCCAGTGACTATAGCTTCATTCACAAGTCACACACTTTTTTATACATAACTGTTCTTAATGTTTTTATGTTTCCGGTTGGTGAAAGTAAACATTTTCCAACTTGTATTTCCCTCTTCTGAGAAAGATGTCTAGTTGTAGATAACAATGTATGCGGACCAGGACAGATTCAATCTGCCCAGAGTACATAAGCAGGGAAGAGTTAGGGATACCATTGAATGTGGACCAAGACTGATTCCACCTGCCCAAAGTATGTTTGATGGGTAGGGTTGGTGGAAAGCGGGATCAAGGATTTTGGACTGAATAAGGCATGGAGTGATAGTAGCTCTCCTTGGGGAAAAGGTAGAGATCCATGGGGCATTCCATGACAATCTCCCCATTCAAGAGGACCAAGTCAGCTCAGTTCCCATGGAATCAAGGTTGGTGGGTCCAGGTCACTAGTCGACCTGATTGATAAGCCTTCAGCATTCTGATGGGCTCTTCCCTGTGGCAGTGGATTGTGAAGTTACATACCTACAGGGCCAGGTTCCATAACAGTAACTGTCCCCAGTAGCCTTGTTAAGCCAGCATAGTAAATTGTGATGTCACCATGGCGAATTCCCAACCACACAAATAAAGTTGTAATTTCTGCAAATTGCCCATTGTCCAAGAAAGCCAGGGGCTGTGCTATCTAAATATTTTGGATAATGCAGGCCTAATATTCCTGCATCCAACCCAGTGCCCTAGGTGCTACAATATAGGATCATAGTCAAAACAATCCAAGTGATCAGACCAAGGCTTTATCATTCAGGTAGGCATGGGCAAAATCATGTCAACAACACACAAAAAAAAAACTATCGACTAGCTGCCTATCCAGGGAATAGGGTATTGGTTATGGTCTTGTCATTGAGCTTCCTGTTGTCCATTCAGAACAGAGTAGCACTATTCTTTTTGTTTGTGGTCTAGCACTACAAGTGATCCCCAGGTAAGGCTGGAAAGCTTGATGATATGCAAAACCAGCAACTCCTGAAGTTATTTCTGGATGCTATCCTAAACCTCCTCAGGAACCCCACAGGAAGGATTTTGCAGGGGAGTTTGATCTGGGTTTAAGGACCTCATGGGTAGCCAGGGGAATACATCCGGGACAGGCAGAGAAGAGACCGGGATAGCAGGTCAAAACATTATGGAGCCAACGCTCTTGCTCCAGGGAAAGTTGAGAGCTTTGTAGTTAGGGCCACCTGCAGTCGCTGAAGGGGTGGGGTTAGGAGGTCAGGGAGTACCCCATCCTTTGGGTCATCACTAGCCACTTGACATATGGCAAAGATCAGTGGGTCTCTGCTGTGAAATAATTAAATCATGTATACACTGAGAGACTTCTGTAAGGAATTCTCCTTATCAAGTCCCCCAAACCCCCCTAGGTCCCCCATTCTGATCTCCTACCCACCACCAGGCCCCCTATTCTGATCTCCTACCCCTGTGATGGTGAAACACGCAAGATCCAATTCCTTTTCTGTTTGTAAGTATGTCTTAGAGGTGATTTGAAGGTATGATTAGAACTGGATAGTAAAATGTAGAATGGTGTTAATTTAATGAGCTAATGGAAAACACTGTGTTAGTTGGGGGTATGGAAATACTGGATCTTGCGTGTGTCACCAGGAGGGGTGTAACTCCGACCAGCCTTGCGCTGGTGAAACACGCAAGATCCAAGGAAGATCTTGCTTGATTGTACACTTGGACGGTGCTCTAGGACATGACTAGAATGTGTCAGAGCACCAACTAATCCACTCACAAATACTTTTGTTGCCACACAGACCCTATTTATGTTGTAATCATTATATGGAACCAGTTGCCTAACTAAGTTTAAGAAGTCTGGCTTTAACCATATCCCATATAATCCGCTTATCCCATGTTCTCATTTTCACTCTCTGCACACTATCATAAAACCAACCCTTCCAAAGTTACAAGACCACTTACCTGAGATTGTGTCATAGGGTCTATTTCATCAAGATCTTCTCCCTGTAACACAAACAAACTTCAGTGTTTATGTCCAGGAATGTGCATGTGTGTTTCTGCATGTTTATCTTTGTGCATTTGTTCTACATGCATACTTCTTGAGTATGAATGTGTGTGTGTGCTTATATATTGCTGTGTGTATCATGCTATCTCCACTACTGACAAAAATAGGCTCTCCATTTTATCTATCTAAATAGATAAAGCCACACACATCCTAGTCTCTCTCTGATTACACCATTCTCTCCTATGCACAAGGTAAACATAGGCCACGGTAGAGTAGAGAACAGCTATTCATCTTTGCAAGGCATTTTATCTACAAATTGTACTAACATTTCTACCTTATTCATATATTTGTTAACATAATGTCAATTGAGAAATTACATGTTATAGAGATCTGCAGGTTTAAAAAAAACATATCTGTCCTTTAAGTCAGTGCCCATCAAAATTGTATTTTCTTTCAGATTGTTTAATGAACAGACAAATAGTCTTCCAATTAGTGTCACACTATAGACGGGAGTAAATTAATGACTGAACCTTTCTGAGATGAACATCCAACAGAGCATGACAATAGGGGGCAAATGAACAAGCAACATGGGTTGATATATATAATGTTCCGAAATAACAATAACACAATTTGTTCTATTTTAAATATCAGGGAGATAAAAATGTCAGTAGCAAATGACTCGAAGAGTAATGGTTATATACATAAGTAACAGCTTAAATTCTGCTAAGTAAATTTACAATAAGTACATAAAAAGAAGAAAAATTACATTATATGTAGCCACATTAAACTCCCCTAACGTGTAAAAAAGTTGGTCGTAATGTAGCCCGCAAGACTTACAGCTATTAAAATTGGCCTTGTAAAGCAACCCGCAGAAGACTTGCGGGGTAGGGGTGAGAAGACCCTACAGGATGTGAGAATTCGACTTGCGCACCAGCAAATCCTTTGTTCAAGCCCGTAACTGTTGCATTCCAATCGCGCTATTAAATGGCAAACAAATTGACTGGAATTCAAGCCCATAACCCGCAAATGGAGCCAAAAAGCCTACGGGTGCTAGAGAGGACCATCAAGGGGCTAAAAGTCCAATATGTAGCACTGTAGATACAAATATACACACACTACGGTACATATAATAAAAGGGAAAGTGATGTTAGGTATTAGAATTAATAGCACAACGTTCTTAAGCTCGCAAATTGGCAATATAAAATACTTTATTTGCCATTGGCTTCATCTGAACCCGCAACTACGGGTTTAACTAATTGATCACGTTCACGGCCGCGCATCCAACGTTCAACTAATGGTTTACGCGTCTCAAGCCCGTAACTCGCAGCATGTTCTAATTTAATAGCTCTGTAAATTTAGAGCCTACAGCAGTTGCGGGTATCACATTGCAATTACGGGCTTGGAATTTAATGTCGCTAATTGTGTTTGTGACAATTTAAAGCAAATCTACCAGGACCCCTCTTATTTTCTTTTCATTATTTATAGGGTAAAATTTATAAAAATGTATTTTGAAAAGCAGATACATTTACATCAAATTCACTTTCAAGATTGTCTAAGTGCCATGGGAGGAATGTGCCTTCTGATACTCAGGACTTGGTCAGGTACACCTAATGTGTCGACTCTGAAAGTAGTTATCAGGGTTTTAGAGTGAAATGTATACACTTAGGTATTTGCCGTTAATGATGTATTTTTGGAGGAAATATTTATTTAATGGATGATGTGATTTTCTGAAGAGCTGTTCTCACAGCTCAAAATTGTGCTTTATTAAAACATTTTAGTAAGCTTTTTAACTGCAAATGTAATAGAACAACAGTTTTAATCAACATGAACTATAAAATGTATAATATGATTATTCATTTCTAGCTATAAAAACAATGTAGAGGCATAACAGACTCCTGATGAAAAGGGTTATTACCTGAAATGTTGGGCACTGCTTTTCTGACTTCTTTAAAATATGTGAGTGTTACTGGCTCAATACTGCAAAATTGCTTTTTTGAAGAAACAAAAAGTTTGGTGTATTGTGAGGAGTGAGGAGAAATGTTATTCTATTTACAAGCAATGATACAAAATGGCTCTGGACATGAGAATTTATAATATGGAGAAAATGAGATTAAACTGAGCAAAATGTTGAAGGTGGATAATTTGAGATGAACTTCAGTTGTCCTTTAATCCACCATTTTAAGAAAAAGACATTTGCTTGTCATGTATGTAACAAACTAAACATTGTAAAAGCAGCGTAAACCATTGATATAAAAAGATTCGACCACACTAGCCCAGAAATGTAAATGCCCCTCTAGCACGAGACCTCAAACAATGTATCATGGATTCCTCTAGGGCCGGCAGAGGCATCAACATTTATTTTTTCTTATTAAAACTAGCTGTTTCTTTTTATGCTCTTAGTCATACATTGTTTTCAAATATATTTTTTTCAGTGGTCATTTTAATATGGATGTAGAGTGGTGACATGAGTGTATATACTGTACATTTTATTGATTTTTTTTACTCTAGTCTAGAGGATTATTCCAGTGTTATAAGAACTCTTGCTGGTGGTGAATTATCTTGTGTAAAATCCATTGTTTGTCTTGTTGCTTTTTCATATAGGTGGACTCTCATTTAGTGATTACTTTAGACTTGATGCAAAATGTGCTTAAAAGAAAGCTAGTTACATATACTATACAATAAATAAGAAAAGTAAAAAAATAGTGTGTTATAAAAATTAATTTTTCAAGGTTAAGTTCCACAATCAATTTACCCCACAAAGTGTGTCTATATAAAATAAATGATACATGCAATTGAATTTTGGCTTTCTAAGTAAAAGCACCACATTCCCAAATCTTATAGATTAGTTTTAAGTGCAGGTCTTTGGGACATTTCCAGATATACAATTTGTAACACAGTTGCATTATACCAACTGCTTTACAAAGTTGTGTTACTGGAGAATCATTCAACACTTTCTTATTTTCAGTATGTGTTTGTACTGGTCTGAGTCTGGACATTGGAACTCTGAACTCCATACCCTGAGGCTGCAGCCTCTTGTACGCCAATGAAACAGAGGGTCACAATCTAATGAAATAACCAAACAGTAAATTACTTAGGGATTCCTTAGGCATGATTTTTTGTTTTCTCTTCATTTTTTAACAAGGTAAATTATTTTATCTTATTGTCATTGCCATGTAAAATTTTTACATCACTTACTTTTAAGAAGCCCCAGGGTAACAGATTATCAAATTTTTATCATCTTCCAGTTCTCTGTAAGGCTCACAGGGATGTGCTACACACCACCAGTGTCTGATACTGCAAAAAGACCATGGCTCCCTTTATGTCTGAGCATTATGAGACATTGATAGTATGAAACTCCTCCGTGTGGATGTGGCCCTTTAGCTCACATCTGTGAAACATGACACCCTACATAAGACAGAACAGAAAGACAGGGGGAGGTTTCTCAAGATTAGAAAGTTTTCCCTTGGCAATGGTGCAGCTAGAGGATGGAGGGCCCCGATGCAGAATAATTTGGGGGCCCCTTCACAACCTCTCTGTACAAAGTAGAGGTCATAAAATAAAAAACACACACACATTATATATATATATATATATATATATATATATATATATATATATATATATAGATTGTCAGATCACTACTAGTGTAATCAAAACAAAATAATCATCTGCCCTCCCCTCCTAATAAATTAAGAATTCCTTTAGGCTGCTGCCATTAGCAGTGGGCCCCTACCTTTTTGTGGGCCCGGTGCACCTGCTGCACCAGTGGTAGCTCCAACACCAACTCTGGGGGCTTTTAAGGATTAGGTGAAGTATACATTTTATATGACAATTACATTAAGGAGGAGAAAATAAATTAAGTATACAAACAAAAAAATGCCTAAAGAGACCATTTCAATAAATTGCAGTAAACTACACCAATGTGGCTAGATTTGTAGACCCCTAAGCCTCCTTGTTTTTATTACTGGATCCTCTGAATCACTTTTATTCCTTTATTACTGCACCGTAATGGCACACTTATTTTTCCCGCTGGATCATTTTGAATGTTTTAATATTAGCTCCTCGCAAACGTTTATTGATATAGTATACATTGGAATAAGGGCTGTAATACAACTTGTTGTGGTTTAATTAGACACTAAAAAATAGGGTGCTTGTGAAGGATGAGACAGTACGGATTATGGCGGTGATTAAGGATTAGATAATATGTATTTTGATGATTATGAGACATCAGAACACACACACACCAGGATGGATGTTAGAGAATATATATTATTTACAGACTTCCTCACATCTCCACTGTCACTGCCACTATCTAAAATGCAAATATGAACTCTAACATTTGTAATGCAAACCTTACTAAACAAAGTGCTAGAGTGTGTGCACTATTTGTGTGTCTGTGTGTAAGTGTACTGCTAAGTGTATGTACTATGAATCTTTCTTTTTATAACACAGTATATCCACACTTAATAATAGCAACCAACACAAAAACTTAATTTGCCTAATATGAAAGAAACAGAAGAACAGGACTATAAGAAATTACAATCCTGAAAGTAAAGCGTGTAACACATATGAACAACAAGAGAAAACAAGTGTACGTGCGGGGAGTGTTTGGTTGCTTTGTGTTGTTTTCTGTTAGTGGTTTTGTTAGTCAAGATACTCAAGTGTTTCAGTGAAGGTGAGTTTTTAGGTGAATGTTGAACAAGGTATCAGCAGATACCAAAGGATGCTGAAAAGTAGCACTGAAAAAGGTTTTAATAGTGAGAGCATACGAACTGTACAGGATTGAAACTGGAATGATATAGCAGAAATTTAAGACATAATACCACAAGAAATATCCCCCCAAAATGTTAGTGGTACATAGTTTTCAGAACTTTGGAGAGGTGGTTATATGTGTACAAAATGATCACTTATTAACATACTAGTGCATGAATGTTTTATGTAAATATTAATGTGCAGGCATTGGTCAGACAGATGTGTCCCAAAGTGAGAGATACAACCATACTTGGAGGACTATTCAGCACAGAGTGTAGAGGTTTTGTCACACTTACCCCTAAACACAGATGCATCCTTTTGGATTTACTCTTTGATGGAGATACAGGATTCCCTCGAGACTTTAGTGTTAGCAACAACATAGAAAAAGAAAATGCAAGGACTACATGGTAAGTAACAATGGGGATGGGTTAATGGACAATGGGAGATAAAGTGTTAATCTGAGAATAGCATGGAGAGGGCACTGTAAAAAGTAAAGCAACAAGGAAGATGGTGCGTTTTGATAGAAAGAGGTAGATCATGGTGGGATATTTGAGTGTGGGTAATAATTACTTAGGTCTACGTGTGTGTAGTAGTTTTGGGTTGCTGTGGGGAAGGGGTCTAACCTCCATGGTTTCACTGAAGTCTCTGGCACAGAAGATGCTTTTCAAAGCAGTTACCGAGTTATCAGAACCATCTGCAGAAGGAAAGCAACAGAAGAAGCTTAATGGCCAACCCTTAGACAGTGTAAAGCAGTTAATGTGCCACGCTGAGCGTAGTGGACAAAATTTACTGTCCGACCATATCTACCATACCTGGAGGAAGCTCGGCCAGGCTGCTCAAGGTTCGTTTCAAGGCCGGTTTAAGGGTCTTCCGACTCTCAGATCGAGATGGTGAAAATGTAGATTGTTCTGTTGCAATCTGATGATAGATACACAAATATAATGCAATAACCCAAAGAATGAAAAGTATAGGATAATACAGCACCAGAGGGTACAGGGCACTACATGTCATGATCATGTACAGAAGTACCTTACCCCACAGTATATATATATATATATATATATATATATATATAAAATAAATAAAACAATGCCATCAGGTTATGAAGTGTTTGCATAACCATATGATATCAGAACTTGTAGCCTACAACGTATATATAGAATCATACAACCCTAGATTATGTAAATATTACTGTAAAGCCGCAGACCCACCTCAGACTATGCAGTATACTGTACACGTATAAAACAATAAGACTCCAAAACATTGAAACCATTACATGGCAAATTCAAGATAATGCACGGTTTTGGTCAAAATTGATGCATAAATTAACTGGAGCATAGTCACTTAAACGGAAACATTGTCCTGGAAAATGGAACAACTGCCATTTATAGAATAATGCTGCAAGCTAATACATAGTAATGTAAATTGGAGCATATTGTGCTGTATATCTGAGCATAGTGAGGTAGAATGGACTATAGTGACACAAAGCACAGCATTGACACAATAGATGTTGCTTGAAAATGGATTTCCAACAATAGTTATAATGTGATCCACACATTACGGTAATTAAAAAGTTGTATAACCTGGAATCGCACACCACTATTTGCCTCCTTCTTTTCCCCAAGTTCACCCTCACGTAGGTGTTGCAGGCGCCGCTTTGTACTGAGCTGATTTCGCAGCAAAGACATCAACTGAGTGCGGTCAATGGATCCGAGTAGGATCATGGACTCTGGGGAGAGAAATAATCACTGCACTGTTACTATGTCCTCCTCACTGTCTGATATAATAAAATATGAAACAATCTGCAAAGGGGTCATCAGAAAGGTCACAGAACATTGAAGTTCCAGATCCTGTCGGTTATATGTTGTTGGTAATGCACCATGCAGATCAGTGACATATGTTGTGTTATTTCTGATATATATTCCAGTGATGTCCCCCATACAGATCACTACACCGCACAGAGGATGTAGCAGTGAGGCATATATTTCTTATTCTTACTGAATAAATTCTCTTGTCGCTGTGGAGACCAGGCATCCTCAGTTGCTATGGTAACTAAAAACTGGTTGGGTAGAGAAGAAATGAGAGTAATGCCGGAGACTGGCACTTTAATGACCACACTGTGTTTGTGTAAGGGAGCTGGGGGTGCTATAACTGCATTATATATGAGTTAAAGAAAGGTTGGCACAGGCAAGGCTACGTTGTGTAAACAAGCTGAAGAGAGACATTGCCAGAACCACAATATGAGAGAGGAACAGGTTCTTGTTGCTATAGCTACATTTAGTGCAAATCATTTTACAATGACATGGCTGTATGAGGGAAAGTCTGACTATACAGTGGCTTTGCTATATCTGCCAATTATACTTAAATGATAAATGCCCCGAGTCTCTGCACTGCCTTACCTGCTGTCTCCACCAGTGCCATGTTCTTTAGCCGGCAATTCGTCAGCAGCTCTTGAAGATCTCGATATTTGGAGTTCAGAGTCACATAGGGGACATTCCTCAGCATGATATCCTCAACACGAACATTATATCTCCTGATATATACATAGAAAGTGTAAAATATAATAAACTATTATAATCTCTACTTTGCATTTCCATTTCACATTCATCTATCTTGTTTTACATCTTTAAAACATTTTATTTGACCTTGTATATGCTTGAAGGACACCCAAATGCAACAATACTTAAACACAACAACAAAAGTATATGCTGACACACATTGACAAACTCACATTGTCACAGGATGGTGACTGCTCACCAACATGAACAGGTAGGCGAGTCAGATGAAGATAAATAACATATATAGATCAGCAACCAATGTAAATAAGGACTAACTCCACTTTTGACCCATACAGTATGTACCCCTAGTTTAATCCTAAATGTAAAGTTCATGGTACTGTGGTGTTTGTAATCCAGCTCTAAGTTTACTTGTGTGTCATTGAAATAAATAATATAAAACATTTCTGTTCCAAGGACTACAATGTTCAAAAAGTCTTCATAAATTCTTCAGTTTGAACATCAGCCAAGCGTACCACTTAAGTATTTCCTCCACTGTACTCTCAAAACCTATTATTATTAAAAGTATGTAGCAGAGAAACACATTATTTGGAAGTAACAACATTAAAATAACAAAAGTGCTACCAAAATGATACTTTAATGGCTAAATGATAAGAATATTAAAAGTAAGCTTTCCTAACACTATGGTGCCTTCATCAGACTTATGCTTTCTAGTTGAAGGCGCAGTAGTGCGCTGAAAGCTCACTTTATTTTTCTTATTTGTTAGCCATTAAGCATCATCTTTATACCACTTTTTCTATTTTTATTATAACTGTTTAACATGGTACAACCCTCTCTCTATTATTATTATTATTGTTTATTTGTAAGGCACCAGCATATTCCAACGATATACATAAGTTAAGTTCCAGGTAACAACAAATTCAAAATTCACACATTGCAAAGATGGAGGGCCCTGGCTTTGAGCTTGGAATCCGGTGTCCATAGCGCTTTCCCTAAAGCACCTTGCAGGATTGAAACTCGCAGACGTACAATCTAAAGGTTAAGGTTTGTGTGTGTTACAGTAGGGATAGAGAAGTGTTGTGCGTGCTAGGATCGAATGTGATAGGCTTCTGCAAAGAGATGTGTTTTTAGTGAGGTTTTGAAGGATTTGAGGGAGGAGCGATGGTGAAGCGAGGCAAGGAGTTCCAGATAATAGGGGCAGCACAAGAAAAGTCCTGGAGGCGGGAGTGATAGGAGGTAACAAGAGTGGTATAAAAAAGAAGGTCGTTAGCAGAACAAAGAGGGTGTGTAGGGGAGTATTTGTTGATGAGAGCAGAGATGTTGTTGAGGGCTTTGTAAGTTAGGGTTGTGATTTTAAATTTTATTCTGGAGGCTAAGGGAAGCCAGTGAAGTGATTGACAAAGAGGTGCTGCTGACACTGAATGTTGTGTACGGAAGATGAGTCTGGCAGGGGCATTCATTATGGATTAAAGTGGGGAAAGGTGGGTGGTGGGCAGGCCAGCAAGAAGCGAGTTGCAGACGTCGAAACAAGAAATGATGAGAGAGTGAATTAGAATCTTAGTTGCGTCTTGTGTAAGGTGGTGGCGTATTTTGGAAATGTTTTTTAGATGGAGAAGGCAAGATTTTGTTAGTGACTGTATGTGAGGGATGAAAGAGAGGGCAGGGTCGAGTAGAACCCCGAGACAACAGGCTTGGGAGGTAGGAGTGATGATGGCGATGTTGACAGTGAAAGTGATGTGAGGAATTACAGCTGTAGTAGAGGTAGGGAAGATTAGGAGTGCAATCTTAGACATGTTTAGATTTAGATGGTGGGCGGATATCCAAGAGGATATACTAGAGCAGCAGTTGGAGATATCTGTTAGAAGAGAGGGGGATAGATCTGGTGCCGAGAGGTAGATTTGAGTGTCATCTGCACAGGGATGATACTGAAACTCAAAAGAGTTTATTAGGGTACCAAGTGAGGATGTATAGATGGAGAAGAGGAGGGGGCCTAGGACTGATCCTTGGGGTACGCCAAAATCAGGGGGTGAGGAGAAGAAGAGGCGCCAGAGAAGGAGATACTAAATGTTCGATCTTGTAGGTATGATGAGAACCACAAGAGAGCAGTGTCTCAAATGCAGAGGGAGGAGAGGATTTGGAATAGAAGCGGATGGTCAACTGTGTCAAAGGCAGCAGAGAGATCCAGAAGAAGAAGAAGAATGGAAAAGTGACCTTTTGAGTTGGTGCTGAGCATGTCCTTGGTGACTTTTTGAAGTATATAATACAAGCACAGCTGAGAGGTGCACACCTGAGTATGGATATTACTTAATAGTGTGCACTTTGGGATTGTGCCCACTCATGTTGCAGTCTCTTGGTTTTCTGTTCACTTATGCTAATGCAGAGGAGAAATCTCTTGAAGCAAATTGGACTCCACCTGTTCCTAAGGACAGTCCAGATCAAAACACGAAGTGGGGAGGAATAGTAAGCATTCGCCTTGGCATAACCCCAGGGTATATTTTGTCAATGTTCTCCAATATACTCATTCCTCAGTTCCATTGATAAAATCAATTGCTCTTCTCCTCAGGATAATCACAAGTTATTTACTCTCTCCTCTGCATTGGATTATACTCACTCATCTCCATCATAGGTTATACCCACTCCTTTCAATCAGTGGTTATACAGTACTCAATCTACCGTCCTAAAGTTATAGCCCCTCCTTTCCACAAAGGAGGGGCTATATCTCTTGAGCAATACCCCTGTCCCCTATTGTAATAATGCACATATACCACATCAATGAAAACAATAACTACTTGACCACACAAATAATAGATACTTCTGCTATTTAGAGTACTCCACACTTGCCTCACTGTTTTTGACTTGCCCGTTTCACAGAGTAATAATGACTTCCTTCTTGGAAAAACTCACTTCACTATCCTGACAATAACACATTAATTTCAGTCATCCTGGGTAATAATAATACCTCCATCCCTGCCTCCCCACATTGGAAATAATCACTCCGCTCTCCTGATGTAATACTCACTCTTGATGACCCCAGCCAAGCTCCGGCAGGTAGGGTAGTTTCTTTATGCGGATAATACTGTCATATAATGATGGCTGAAGACTCTGGGCAACAGCATTTGCCAAGATAACGGCAATCATCACTGGTAAAATGTGCGAGATCTGCCCAGTGAGTTCAAATACAATGACTGCAGTAGATACGGTGTGTGTAACTGCTCCAGAGAGAGCTGCTGCACCTGGTAGGGTAGATAAATGTAAGGGTACGTAGGATGTCAGTGTAAGGTGTAAGAACGGTTTCATTGGGTTCCTTACCAACCACAGCATAGCCGCCAGGAACAATACGGTATGTACTTCCATCAGTGTGAATTCCATCAGGGAACCAGGCAGCCATGCTTTCCCCAACCAATCGACCAAATGCAGCACCTGCAGAGAAGGCATAAGGAATGACACACTAAAAGAGGAAACTGAGAAAAATAGTACCTAGGTAGAGAGAATATAACATAGATATATAAAACGAGATAGGAACAGTAAGACATAGATAACAAGTAGAATTAGAAAAAAACAGTGAGATAGAGATGGTTCTGTAACATATATGGATTATAAAGGAAAAAAGTGGGCATCAACACAGAAGTACATAAGATATGACAAAAAAGTGGGTGGGATATTAGGGTCCCGGAATAAGGGTAGGATACCGAAGGTGGCATTAATACATAGAAAAAGGCACAGAGAAAGTAGGCCCATACATATTTTAAGGGGGAAAGATCAGTGAATATTGTGAAAAGACTACTGTTACTTGAAAAGTGAATGTATGAGCTGGTTGTTTGAGAGAGGTGAACAGCATTGTATTCATACTGAGAGTGAAAAAAAAAATCAATGTTTATTCTAATACAAGTGATTAATCTGAATTCTACGGCTTGGTGAGCACTTAAAATATATCTTCTTAATTAGTGTAGATGCCTCCCTTGATTAAATCGCAAGGGAATTAATCTGATGATGTCATGAACTGACAATAACTCACCAATCACAAAAACCGGCATGAAGGCCCCACATGGAACTGGGATTGTGGTCGCCAAAGCAGACATCCAGAACTGAGTGAGAGAGAATAAGGAGAGAGGGGGAGAGCCAGGGGCAGCAGATTGTAGTCAAAGGAATTGAAGGAGTACGAAAGTAGCGACACATGGAGTATGGGAAGGGGAGAGAATGAGAAAAAGAGAAGAAGGGAAAAGAAAAAATTAAGGTAAAGTGCAGGCGGTAAAAAATAAAGTAGTAGATGGGGAAGTGGGGAGAACAAATATGTTGAGAGAAGATAAAATATGTAAAATAGGAAGATAAGAAAGGAGAAGATTTGAAAATTGAAATGAAAAAAGATGGTCATTGTGGAGATAAACAGTGGGGGGGCATAAAGAGGGGTCAATGTGAGATGTGAAAGCTGAAGGGGAAATACAATTTTACAAACATAGGTGTAGCAAAATAAAGAACAAATGATCTAAATATATATGACACTAAAACTCCAATATATGATACATTGGTGGGAGACTGGGGGGAAAACATCTTATTATTTACTTAGATTATTGTTTAACTGCACAGTGGCTCATCCTATAAAGTAAGATGGTCATCACAAGTGAACAGTGATTATAGTTTTTTCCAAAGATGATGTCCTGCTTTCAGAGAGAAGAAATCAAAAGATAGAAGATGGCTAGACTAGAAAGGGTTAGTCAGCAGAATAGAGGCAAAAAATCCAAATATGAATAAAAAGGTGAGAAGATGAAATGAAAGGGAGAATATATGGAGAAAGGAGAATGGAGAGAGCAAGTGTGGAAAAGGGAATTTTGTGATTATGGAGATTAGAATTATAAATAAACCATCACCAACAGCCCCCTTAACCTCCAATGCTTTTTCTCTCTAAAAACCCTCAGAACAACACCTGTGATTGTATTTAGAGGAGACTTTATTTACCTTCATCAGAATGAACACGACTAGAGTGATGAAGACATTGGCTTTAGGGTGTTTCCATGCACTGGAGATTCCTTTGTACAGAAAGTCTTCAGAGACACCCTGCTGAGCCCATGTGTAGTTATCGAACAGAGTCACCAGGGTTTCCTTCTGAGTCAGCTAAGGAGGTACATAAGAGAATAAATATAAGTCCAAACCTACAAACCAGCCTGGTATAGATCATTCTTACATACATTTGATCTGTCACTACAGCCCACTCTGTGCCTGACCCATTGGCACCTACCTGCCCAGCCATGAACTGTCCAAATCCTGGGGGAAATGTCAGAGTTGCCGTGAGCAAGGTGACCAGAGCAGGGAACAGCAGGCGCCTAGGGTAGGGCAACAGCAGCCAATCAGAGAGCAGCGAATGTAAAAGCCAGTCAGACAGAAGGCACAGTGAAAGCCAATCAGATAACTTGAAAAGTACCAGCCAATTGGAGCACAAGGAGAGTGAAAGCAAGCCAGTATTACAGTGACAGCATTATGTTCTGTGAGAACTGGCACAAGCTTATACTTACCTGTAGACATTGTATGGAGCAGGTATAGTTCAGCAGCAAAACTTTAGCTACAAAATATAATTTAAAAACACAGTTTACTTCATCAATGGCCCCTGCTGTACCACCACCTATCTCATTGCCCTGAGCACGACTGAAATGAAGCCAAGGAAATATTTCAACTGATATAACATTGATTAGGCAGTCTTCAGTTGAAATATTTCATTTCCTATCCGTGGTGCTCAGGACAATGGGAGAGGTGAGACGGGGTACACCTATGACCATTAATGGTATAAATTGTATTTTTAAATTATATTTTCTGGGTAAACAAGTTGATTTTTTGCTGTTTACACAGGTATTTTAATGTAAATTAATAGTGAACTAAAAAGTGCATTTAAAATAAAGAACACTGGGAGTCGTGAGAGAATAAATGGATTCATGCAGGTTCTTTATGCACTTCTGTTAAAATATCTTCTCTAAAAAGCATACTTGACAATAGAACTCAATGGCAGTGTAGGGATCCATGATATAAACCCTCACCCTGTATTTACAGATATGGAGTAATCCATGACACTATCAGAGCCATCTAAACATAACATTTTCTCTAAATGCTTTTATGTTCCGGTCTTGCATAGCTGCCAAAATTACAGTAGTCCTATAAAGTTAGAAAATAAAGTTATATATAAATTAAAAACAGTTGGATTAAGAGCATTAATAAACAGGGAAATGGTACACAGCTACTTTTTAATAAAAAAAAACAGTTTGAAGCCTCTGGACCCTGGAGAAATCCACAATACTTGATGGAAGCTGTTTGTGTGTAAAAGGGCCTTTACATTTCTAGAGTGCTGTGTTTACACTGAATGGTGTCTGCTCTGGGTCCTATGATGAGAAGGGGTGTGGTGTCAATTTCTATATTATCTTATGATCAAACAAAGACTGTACTTCTGCCTGTTCCCTCCTCCCTCAATTGATCGCTAAAAGACACATCCTCATGATCCAGCTGTTAAGTTATGCAACAAACACAAAATGAATTCCTGTACTAATGAAAAGAAGTATTCAAAAATGTAGATTTCCCAAAAACTGATTCCCATGGCTTGCACAGCTCCTGCTGCTGGTGTTGTTAGTTTGGTAATACTTGACTTTTTTGATAAACTCCAGTGGTCCTTTAATGTAATTGCTAGGGAGTTAACAGGTATAACAAGGGCTGGAAACACATCCCGTTATAATCCTATGAAAATATATAATATGGAGAGCTAAATTGCAATACCAAATTAGAGAATCCAACTGTGGGATCCAGTGATTATTTTATAGTACTTGTATCTTTTCTGCCTGAGAATTAGTTATATTTAAAACATGTAGGCAGACAATCTTGTTATTGGGTAAGGCCATTCTGTTAAAGAACCACTGTAAAAACATTATGTATGTGAAATATGTAATACATTATCAACATTGCCAGCTATGTAGGCATGAGCATAAAAGCATTTTGAGAGAAAAACGTTACTTTATTTTAGCTTACTCCTGCTAGTACCGGAGGGGGTACAGGTTTGTGCTTTCCATGATTCATGTTGGCCTAGACCACAAGTCAGTTTGCTCTACTAATGTTTATCTACTTAGGGATGGAAGGAATAGGGATATATGAGGACCTCTTGACTCATTGGTTGATTCAGATAAGCTTTTAGTATATGACATCATCCCCCGCACATTGCCAGAGAAAGTCAGTCACTACTAAACTTGCAAGCCTTGCTTCCCGTGCTCTGTACCACACCCCATTGATTTGCAATTGAAGTCTTACAGTCGTGTCAGCTTCCATGCACTAGCAATCTTTTATAAAATTAATATTATAATGCTTTCATGCTGGTGGCTTACACAGTCGCTAAATTTCATACTTAACAGATAGGTGAAGTTTTTTCCAGTCTACAGAGGTCCTTAAAATACGTGGGCTATAATGTTTCCCATGCATATTAAATAAGGCTGTCAAAGCTGGCAGAGTATTAGGAAAGGCTTTGAAAAGTCTAACAGTGTGTATAGGTAAGAAGCACTGGAATGAGGGCACTGCTAATCCTAATCCTTACAAGTTATTTATATTGCAAACAATACAATATACATCGCCAGCACCTTAATCAGCTGCATGATGGGACATCTATAGAAGTGAAGGATTAGTAGAGATTAAGTAAAGAGCTTTCATAGGTTTTACTAATGATCCACAGTTTGCTACCCACCCTATTAGAGGAACCCCAACCATTAACAAGCATCTGCAACGACTTAGCTCACATTTCTCACAATCGGGGGTGTCCAACCTTTTCAAACAAGGGGCACATTGTTGTTTATTTCTCACTCAATGGACGGTGAGATGTTTTTAGAAATAGTATTAATGGAAATAAATATATATTAAACAATCTTCATAATCTATTTACACTACATTGTTCAGTCTGAGGCAGTGTGGGTGGGCTCTTCAGAAGCACTGGGGATGCATTGTACGGCCTATATTGGGCAGCCAGAATTGCTATATAGACTTTGAAACCGATGGAAAACCTTTTTTTGCTCTTCTTGAGTTTTTGGTAAAAAGACATTTCAAGCATATGCAAGTACTCACTTCTTCATCAGGAATCTGTTTATTGCTTTTTGCTTCCTCATGAATTCTACAATCTTCCGATTCAGATACACAAACAAAGCACCTCCGAAGCCACTGGCAATTCTATAGGGCAGAAAACACAGGAGGGTAATAGGAAAGAGAAGGAAGGCAGAAGTGGAATCAGTGATAATAACATAGTATGTGAAGGGTAAGACAATAGATAGTTAATTATATAAAGAGTGAAGGGGCACTGAGAGACAGAAACATGAGTATTAAAGAACAATACATACTGATATACTGAAAATTTGAACCTCAGTTTGAATCCTCCCTCCCGTGGTAAATGGAAACGTACCCAATCACAGCAAATGCTGGGAGCTCCTGCAGGTCAAAAGGGAAGTCGAGGCGGAAACGGGTTTTAAACAGTGCTGTTATAGTCTCTGAAAAGAAAGATTAAAGAAAAGAAAGTGAGAAAGAACCCGACAAATAATCAGGTAAAATCGGTAAACATCTACAGGGCATGTTTCAGGAAAAGACCCGGAAAAATAAGGCAACCCACTGTGTGGCCTCTGAGCCACAAAAAGGGCTAGGACAAGCTAATATTTTCATGGATGTATTAAAAGTTGTCACAAACAGAAACAAATACAGTGGCTCATAGACCCATGTACAGGAGAATAGGTTTACAACAGATGGTATATATTCTCCTAATATACAGCTGATGCACCCTAGTAAAAGAAAAATCTCTGAATATCTGAATATAAAAACTAAGAGAAGAAAAAAGGTTCATTATTGGTGCTTTCATAGTAATGGATGATTGGAGAAAAAATAACTAGTCTTAATAAAAAATAACCTTTATTGAATACTCTAAAATACTACACATCTTTAGAAAAAAATGTTGGCAAATAAACAGTAGATTTGTATATAAATTATGTTGTTACATAATAATTAACATATAAGCTAGATATGTTTACCATGTAAAAATGACATTATGATAACAAAATAACTCAATGAAAATAGCACTAAGAATAAAATAATACATTTAAATATTAAAAGGTCCACTTAATTCAGCACAAAATTACAGTAAAGATCTCATAAAAGCATGCTGAAATAAGTTTTTAAAATATGTACTCTTTTCACTGAAATATTTATAAAATCAAATCTATGTTTACAATATTCACAGACATGGCCTCTGCCAAACTCACAGCTACAGTTCTGTGTAGTGAGCATAATTAAGAGTTTACCCTTAAACAAATCAATCTATACAGAGCATGGGATGTTGGAATCACAACATCAAGTCAGTTATGGTTTAACTTTTCAGAGCAGTCCAGAGTTCGGGAAAAAAACAACTGCTGTGAAGCACTGTAATCACCACAAGGTTCTGCTGTCTGTTATTAAGCATGCAACAGTCAGTAGGCACAATAGACTGTGTTTGTAAACAGACATAAAACTTTAGATTTTTTTAGCTATTAGTGTAGTAACAAAATAGGTAATTTTAAAATACAATTGTGTGCTCTTTCACACCATGAAGAGCACTTGCAGTGAGGTAAATGGTCACTAGGAGGCTAGCACAGAGTGTGACAAACCAAAGCAAACAATCAAGGAGGTGCCCGCTCCACCAAAACCTCTTTAACAAAGCAATCGTTGCAATAACAAATACCTTCAAGTGTCAAAAAATCCCACATCTATAATTGCACAATTCACCTGTAAAGTTATAAAATGCTATAGTAATATTATGTGTATTTAATAAAATTCATCAATGTCACTTAAGGGCAGAATTGACTTATCTGGTACCAGAATGAGAGGGCTCTCGGATATCCACTAAAACAGTCCTACTAAAAACGCACTTCACTGTGATTATTTGGCTTTATCAGAAAGCCTTTACGTGATTCACTTCCAGTGGGATGCACAGGAGATTGTGGATAGTGTTACAATATAATAGTCCAATTTAGGATGAGTTGTTTGTTTATTAATACCCAACTGCTTTTACTAAAGTATGAGGGTTTTCTGTTTGTTCTTGATCTTCTGTATTATCCAAGCAAAATGCTGAAGCACTGACCCAGGGTGGGGCTACCTGGACTTGAATATTGAGCAGAATTTTGCTCTATATCACAAATTGTATTTATTTTGGTGCTAAGTGGGACAATTTAATATCATATATTATGATTATATACTTTACTTTAATTTTTGAAATTCCACTTGGAAGATGTTATTGATGGAGATTTTATATACAACAATTTTTTATTTGCTTAGCAAATTGTTGGCACATTGTCACTATACATGCATGTGGGGCTATTGTATGTTGAAATTTGTATAGAGTAATTGCATTAAACACACATAATATTAGCATAACATTTTGTCACTTGTGACTCATGAAGTTTGCATTAATGCATGTGAGATTTTTTTACACGTTCCCTGGTGGTGCAGTGGTTAGGATTTGGTGCTTTAACCTCTGCAACCTGCGTTCGATTCCGATCAGGGAACTAATAGGTCACACCACCCTGAAGCCAAGCAGGGTTGGGCCTGGTCAGTACATGATTGGGAGGCCACCTAGGAATACCAGGAGTTTTATGCTGTGGCTAACTGGAGAAGGAACTGGCAACCCACTCCAATATCTCTGCCATGAATACCAAGCGGATCAGCATGGTGTGTTGTGATGCATGTGGTCATGGAGACTGTGCATGACTGTATGATGCACACACAAAGGTATTTATATTATTGCAACAAGTTCACATTTTCTTATTTTGCTAGCTGCTACAACTGATAGCAGCTCTTGTGTCATTAGTTTGTTTAGGAAAAATATATATTCAATATTTCAGGCCATTTTTGTGACCAACTATTGTTATTATTTGTTTTTGCTAGGAATGACTTTACTGTGTTCAATAAAAGTTATTGTTAATTCAAATTCAAAGTTTTTTGAGGTATTCCTACAATAAAACATTACTGTAGGTATGCCACATAATAGGGAACTTTTTCTTCTCTTGGTCTTTACATACAAAGTTATATTTACTATCAGAAAGGAGGAAATTAGCTTCAAGTTTGTCAGCCATTCTAAATAAGAACATCAACTCTAGCGCTCCAAGATGTGTGGTTACCCATTTGTATTGTATTTTATTCTACTTTGTAAATAGAGGTATGGAAAATGCTGGCGCTATATAAATAAAGAGTAATAATATAACCCAGCAAGTAAAATGGTATTATGAAACAAAAGTGCTATACCATTGTTAGAAGGAGACGATGATGATATCCTACCGTACATAAAAAAAAAGGTTGGGGTCCGTCCGCGTGAGAGCAAGAGTAGGAGGGATTACAAAACAAATCACAGACACAGTCAATGAGCATCAAGAGGGCCTTTATTTACCAGAAATGACAACAATATATATATACGGTAGTTAAGCTTAAACTTACCAAGAGTGAAATGTGTTCAGATTACAATTTTTCTGTATTTAATTCAACTTCAGGTTTGACTTTTTTTGACCAATTTACTATGAATATGTTTGAACATAACTGGTATTGACAAGTTTTTACATCTAATAGTGAGGAATAAAAGTTCAGAATAAACATAATAAAGTTTTCTTAAATTGACAGGGGATTCATCAATACTGCTCTACATGATCAAGAAGAACTGAAAATCAAGTGAAACATCTTTTGAACATCTTGATTTATATGATCTATGATATAACTTATTTATTCCTTCAACTGCCTAATTCTCCGTAGAGAATGTAAAATCACAAATAACATGCAAATGGCAAAAAAAAAAAAGTATTGCTGCAAACATAAGCTTATTCATTTGGGTTCTTCAGACATATGCTGCAATAATAAATTCCATAGAATAAGGTACATATGAGCATTTAACTAGAGCTTGTAATGTATGTCATCCATTCAGGGCCTGTTAGAATGTGCCTAAAAGCTCAAACATTCTTGCAGTATAGGGGCTCTGCTTACAGTGTGGTTAAATCTACAATCTGAGTGCCATAAAAACTGGCACAGCAGCATTTTAAAACAAAAGCAGTGAAGAGAGCTTCAGATGACAAAGTTTTCATGCATTTTTGTTTAACATTAGCTTCTTTCTTTCCATGATGGTACAGAGCTGTATTAATGACACCGTGACTCTTTCATTGAATAATTAAAGGTATATGAAAGTGAGCTGTGTTATTTATGCATCTGATAGAGGAGAATTTATAGTGTCTGAAAAAAATTGTTTGCATAAAAAAAAAAAACAGTTTGATGAATTTCTTGCTTTTGAAAACGGTTTTCTCTCAATGTTGACACCCCCTGAAATTCCCAGGGATAATTAGTATAACTTATACAATGTTTCTTTTTGGCCCGAGGATTGTGCAGACATGCTCAGTTATCACCTGTAGTCTGCCCTACTGTGGGAAGTCACATGATTTCAGACACTTTACTTTCCTTTAGTCAATCAGCATGCGCATGTGCTGCATATTGGATATCTCATAAAAAACGAGATCTCCAATATGCAAATCTACATCACCCCAGCACATTTTTTTCTTTTCTGCAAATTTTTTTTGCATTTTTTCATGCAAATATTTTTTGCTAGGTGGATTATGATGCATTTTACAGGATGCATTCATAACCCACCTCACTTTCATATACCTTTAAGCAAATACTCAAACTACAACATTGTCAAAAAATTATCAAATGTCAGAATATAAATAAGAAATATTAAAATGATTTTGTTCTGTGCTTGTGTAATTTACCAAAGTATATGTTCTCAGAATAGAAAATGAACATCACTACAATTTTCTGGGGTTTTAGAACAGGGTCAGACATGATTATAACATCATGACTGACCACAAGATATTATCTGGTTGCAGTTAGGATAGGGAGTCAGGCAGCAGATTGTTTTAAACACTTCAGTTTTTATTTTAAATTGAAAAGACAAGTACAATAAAAAAATAAATAAAAAAAAATCACTTTTAGTGTTTGAGCATTTCTGCAGTTATAATGTTACTAAACGTGTATCTGTTGTTGATGTTTGATATTGTTGGTCTTTCTGCAGGTTTGCAAGAGTGTTGCAATTACAGCCTAATTCAGATAGCATACCTTTTAGGGTTTTGAGCTAGCTTGTGGGGCTTTAACATGTGTTAAGCCTTCCAGACAGGAGGACCACTTCAAGGAACTTAGGGTGTTTCATCCTAGGCTTTTTAATAGCTTTGAGGTTTATTGTAATTATTAATAAAGTCTCCAATTTGTTTATTTTCATTTTGTAGCTTGAGCATAAGGCAAAATTTGAATATCTCAGGATTTCTCTAAAACATTTACACAAGGGTTCAACAGCTGAGTCACCAGGATCTATCCAGACAAACTGACTCCCCTTTGAGAATGAGCTAAAAATATTGAGCAGCAACTTTTCATGGCTGTTACAGGGAAGTCTGAAGATATTCAAGGGCTGCCTTTACTCACACAAAACACACACCAGCATTTGAACAAATGATGCCCCCACAATGATACAGTACCTAGCCAAAAAGAACAAAAGAATGAAGCTGACACAGAATCAAACATGTTAAGAATGTGATAGCTAGAGAACCAGGGCAACAAGACGCCATTAAGTGTTTGACACTGCAGAGTTGAGAGTACTTGGCAAATGTACTGTATCATGTGGGCACGGCATGATCTGCACAATGTTCCTATTTTGATGTAGAGCCATGTTTACCTTCATCTTTGTTCCATACGGCGAGCACTCTAAAAATGAAGGCACTAAACGTGGCAGCGAAGAAGCCACGCCAGTAATTCCTAACAGCGAAAAATGTGGATGTGACTTCAATGCTGAACAGTACACCTAATGTCAGGAGAGACACAAGAGACTTATTATAATACTTCAAATTCCAGTGGACACCTCATATATGCTCACAAACACATACCTCTTGCTTCCCTTCCTCACACACACCTTCTCCATCACAAAACACACACTTCCTGCTTCCTTCCCTGCCACACAAACCCACACACCGCCTGCATCCCTCACTCCCATGCATACACCTCCTGCATCCCTCACTCCCATGCATACACCTCCTGCATCCCTCACTCCCATGCATACACCTCCTGCATCCCTCACTCCCATGCACACACCTCCTGCATCCCTCACTCCCATGCACACACCTCCTGCATCCCTCACTCCCATGCACACACCTCCTGCATCCCTCACTTCCATGCATACACCTCCTGCATCTCTCACTCCCATGCATACACCTCCTGCATCCCTCACTCCCATGCACACACCTCCTGCATCCCTCACTCCCATGCACACACCTCCTGCATCCCTCACTCCCATGCACACACCTCCTGCATCCCTCACTCCCATGCACACACCTCCTGCATCCCTCACTCCCATGCACACACCTCCTGCATCCCTCATTCCCATGCACACACCTCCTGCATCCCTCACTCCCATGCACACACCTCCTGCATCCCTCACAAACACACATACCACTTGCTTCCCATCCTCACACACACACCTCCATCACAAAACAAACCCACACTTCCTGCTTGCTTCCCTCCCACACAAACCCACACACCGCCTGCATCCCTCACTCCCATGCACACACCTCCTGCATCCCTCACTCCCATGCACACACCACCTGCATCCCTCACTCCCATGCACACACCTCCTGCATCCCTCACAAACACACATACCACTTGCTTCCCATCCTCACACACACACCTCCATCACAAAACAAACCCACACTTCCTGCTTGCTTCCCTCCCACACAAACCCACACAAACCCACACACCGCCTGCATCCCTCACTCCCATGCATACACCTCCTGCATCCCTCACTCCCATGCACACACCTCCTGCATCCCTCACAAACACACATACCTCTTGCTTCCCATCCTCACACACACACCTCCTCCATCACAAAACAAACACACACTTCCTGCTTCCTTCCATCCCACACAAACCCACACACCTCCTGCATCCCTCACTCCCATGCATACACCTCCTGCATCCCTCTCTCCCATGCACACACCTCCTGCATCCCTCACTCCCATGCACACACCTCCTGCATCCCTCACTCCCATGCACACACCTCCTGCATCCCTCACTCCCATGCATACACCTCCTGCATCCCTCACTCCCATGCACACACCTCCTGCATCCCTCACTCCCATGCATACACCTCCTGCATCCCTCACTCCCATGCACACACCTCCTGCATCCCTCACTCCCATGCACACACCTCCTGCATCCCTCACTCCCATGCACACACCTCCTGCATCCCTCACTCCCATGCACACACCTCCTGCATCCCTCACAAACCCACACACCGCCTGCATCCCTCACTCCCATGCATACACCTCCTGCATCCCTCACTCCCATGCACACACCTCCTGCATCCCTCACTCCCATGCACACACCTCCTGCATCCCTCACTCCCATGCACACACCTCATTCATCCCTCACAAACACACATACCTCTTGCTTCCTATCCTCACACACACACACACACACCTCCTCCATCACAAAACACACACACACTTCCTGCTTCCTTCCCTCCCACACAAATCCACACACACATCCTGCATCCCTCTTCCACATAAGCACACATACTTCCTACTTTTCTCACACACCTCCTGCCTCCCTCACTCCCCACAAACACCTCTGGCATTCCCCACAACCACACACCTGTTGCATCACTCACAAACACACAGACCTCCTGTATCCCTCCTTCCTACACACACCTCCTGCATCACTCTCCCACATAAACACACACCTCCTGTATCCATCACACACACACCCCTCACAAAACAAACACCTCCAGATTCCCTCCCACACAAACACACACCTCCTATAGCACTCCCACACAAAGCTTTGCTTCCCTCCCACATATACCTCTTGCATCTCTCTCTTCCAGAAACACAACTCCTGTTTTCCTCCCACAATCACACACCCTCTGTCCCACAAACACAGACAGAACTCCGGCATCCCTTCTTCCATACAAACTTACAGATGTCCACCCACCCTTGCACATACATACACCACCCGTATCTCTCCTGCACATTCCCTGTAACCCACACTTGAGAGAACTCTTACCTCCAATGGGAGCTGCAAAGCAGCATCCAACGCCCACAGCACAGGCTGATGCCAACATTTCAATGTTATGAGACTCATTCTGAGGAGATATATGTCCAGTTACATGAATAGCAAGAATAAAAATCCAAGAAAACTGCACTGTGAGAACATTAGAGAGAGACTCTAGGTATAGCTACAAAAGAGACCACAGCTCGAGTGGAACGTGATACTTCTAAAGAGGAAGCAGATCACATCCAGAGTGGCAGCAATGCATTACTAGAGGTGGCACTAAATAGCAAGTAAATGGAGATGGCAGAGAACATACAACCGGCATCTTTTCAAAGAAACAAACAGGCACCAGAACAGAGAAGGACAATAACCAACATGAAGTAGAAAGTGAATAAAAAGTTCTAATGTGAGGAGAGTTGGGAGTATTATACAGCATCAAACTAAGTGGGGATAAAGCCACTGCAAACCTCTAGCATGCCATGGAAGGATAGTGGGTCATTGCCCAAAAAGGACAGATTAACAATTTTGGTCATGCTCTTAATGCTTTCATTTGACTGTGATAGACAGAAGGCCACCAATATTGAGAGGGGAAGAACTACCTAGCACCACCAGGAAAAAAATGTGTTATAGTCACATGGCCATAAAGAGGAAGAAAGTAAGGAGCAGCGATGTGCCACCAGTAACAGAGGAGGTCCCATTGGCACTAAAGAAACACCCCAACACTACAAACCAGATATTGTCTGCATTGCAACCAGAAACATTTCACCACTATAGAGACAGCCAGCAATGGCACCAAAATAGCATGCAGTGTAAACAGATGGACAAAGTCACTAAAGAGACAATCCAGACTAAGAGGGATTAAATAAAGAGGGCAATATTACATTGTTTTATAAGAGAGAAAAAAAAGACAGAAAGAGAGCAAGAGTGAAGAATAACTGCTTATCAGAAGAGAGGTAGTGCCCTGCAGATCTAGACCAACATGGTAGACAATGCTTTAACACGAGACAGAAAGAGACACTGTCCTAAATGGATAAAGTAAATAGTTCCTATGACTTGCAATCTCAAAGAGCTTTAAGTTATGAGAGTAACATGTTTCTACATGTGAGAGAGACAAGTTAGAATTATGTTTCTGCTTACCTCATATATCCCTCCAAAGAGAGACATGAACTTGCTCAGAAGGGTAGCACACATACTGGCAATATGAACGAAGGGGCCCTGAAGAAAGAGGAAGGATGGTCAGGTTGGATTCAACTACTAGGCCTGGCTTAGATAATAATGCTCAATGGTGTGCGCAGAAAGTTGATAAATGTATTCTTTGTGTAGGTTCTACATAAACAACTTTTAAACCATATGGGACTCCATTTTACATAACTGGCCTGATACCGGATAATATATGAATATGTTTTAGATTTATATATACACACTATACAACCTTGTGCAGTCCCCTTGGCAGAACTAGGGATGTTGATCCTGGTTTGTTAAAAAAAAAAAAGAATACATATAGGATCGTCCCCCACACTGATGCATTGGAACATATAATACATACTATACATCTAGACTGTGTCATATAGACTTGTGTTTGATTTTTTATATAAAGAGACTGAGTTTCCCTGTATGGGTCACACACCTCCTTCCCTAGTGGCATCCCACTACCAAGTGCACATGTCAGTCCAATGACTTTGGCAATGAATGTTTTGAGAGTCAGATATTCCTTCAGGACCACACCACGTAAGATAGTTTTCATCTCTGGTATACCAGAACCTGGGAGAGAGAGGAGAGAGTATATGAGTGCGTGTGGGGTAAAGTACTACAGGGGAGGAGAGAGAGACAGAGAGACAGAGAGAAGCTTTATTAGTATCTGTTTACTGCCACTACCTGTCAACATTTCTTCCTGACGCTATTCTTTACTATTAGTGTTTGAGAACTAGTTGCACCCTTTACCAATAAAGCATATATCAGCAGGCATAATACAAAAAGGAGTGGGCAGACCGTTTTTAAAAGACTGATACAAAAGGGAAGTGATAAATGAATATGGTCATAGATGGGGCTGCACATACGTACCCACAGCCTGGGGAGCCATGATCTGTGTGAATCCTGCTGAGAAAGTGATCAGGACGACAGGATACGTGACCCAGGCCAAGTACTGCAGGAATACGTTACTGTCCAAGCCTCCATACATCCACTTATGTGCTGCAACAAAGAGTGGGAGAAAGTTGAGTAAGAAGAGATATGCAAGAAACAAATAGAAGAGGTATGGGAAATGGATGAAGAGAATGGAATAGATAAAATTGAGTTGGGAAAGTTGAAGGAATCACATATAAGGAAGAAATATATGCAACACAGATTATAGCATTGAAGAAAACAGGCCGGGATGCTTCTGCTGAATCCAAATCCCTTTTCTAACTGCCCAGAGCTTATTCCCACGACTTGAAGAAACTGATGCAAGTCAGTGCATGGGAGGTTTGAACTGCACTAGAACAATAGTTTCTCATAAGAAAAACAAACAAAAAAACAAACAAACACTGGAACACTAGTTTCTCATCAGAAAATGTAATTGTTGGTTTTTTTTTTGGCTTTTTGTCTTGTGCCCAGGCATGATAGGGCATCTTAAGTGGTTCTTATTCTAGTGTAGGATGGGGTTCCATTATAGACATGGCATGGGTTCTGTTATGAAGTAGGATTGGAATCTTTCTAGATTTAGAAGTAATTTGTTTCAAATTGTGATGGTTTATTACTCTTGGTTGGTAGGTCATCGCTATCCATTCGAATAAAAACTCACCTTTTGGTAGTAAAAAGTTGGTTCTCACCTTGCAGGCATACTGCTATCGTGAAGTCCATGACCCAGCTCACCAAAGCCATCAGCAAACCCAGGAGAATGAGGAATATCCAGTCCTCCCCCACACGAGACAGCACAATCCGCTGGGAGTGTACACAGCAAACTGAAATATCAAGAGCAGCTCAGAATGCGAATAACTGAATACGATAGCATTTGCAGCGAAGAGTGCAAAAGCAGCTGACAGAAACAGATGAGCATCCATGTCACAAGCAGAGGGCATGAGGAGCTGAGAAAGCATGCCTCAAACAGGCAACAAAAACTACTGAAAATGTATATAACGGATAGGCAGTTAGAGGAGCAGGCAACAGAAAATATAAAAAACAACAGAGGGTGGGTGCAGCAGACAGACAGTAATGAGAGATAAAAGCTAAGATAGCACTCCATAAGCAGACAAAAAGCGTGCCACAGACACCAAGAGCAAATGTAAGTGCATGCCACAGACAGCAAGAGCAAATGTTGGTGCATGCCACAGACACCTAGAGCAGAGGTGAGTGCATGTTACAGACACAGAGCAGAGGTGAGTGCATGCTACAGACACAGAGCAGAGGTGAGTGCATGCTACAGACACAGAGCAGAGGTGAGTGCATGCTACAGACACAGAGCAGAGGTGAGTGCATGCCACAGACACCTGGAGCAGAGGTGAGTGCATGCCACAGACACCCGGAGCAGAGGTGAGTGCATGCCACAGACACCCGGAGCAGAGGTGAGTGCATGCCACAGACACCCGGAGCAGAGGTGAGTGCATGCCACAGACACCTGGAGCAGAGGTGAGTGCATGCCACAGACACAGAGCAGAGGTGAGTGCATGCCACAGACACCTGGAGCAGAGGTGAGTGCATGCCACAGACACCTGGAGCAGAGGTGAGTGCATGCCACAGACACCTGGAGCAGAGGTGAGTGCATGCCACAGACACCTGGAGCAGAGGTGAGTGCATGCCACAGACACCTAGAACAGAGGTGAGTGCATGCCACAGACACCTGGAGTAGAGGTGAGTGCATGCCACAGACACCTGGAGCAGAGGTGAGTGCATGCCACAGACACCTGGAGCAGAGGTGAGTGCATGCCACAGACACCTGGAGCAGAGGTGAGTGCATGCCACAGACACCTAGAGCAGAGGTGAGTGCATGCCACAGACACCTGGAGCAGAGGTGAGTGCATGCCACAGACACCTGGAGCAGAGGTGAGTGCATGCCACAGACACCTAGAGCAGAGGTGAGTGCATGCCACAGACACCTGGAGCAGAGGTGAGTGCATGCCACAGACACCTAGAGCAGAGGTGAGTGCATGCCACAGACACCCGGAGCAGAGGTGAGTGCATGCCACAGACACCTGGAGCAGAGGTGAGTGCATGCCACAGACACAGAGCAGAGGTGAGTGCATGCCACAGGCACCAGCAGCAAGTGATTCTGTATCATTTATTGACCCACGTTTAAAGATTGCTTCTACGTTCACTTATTTCTTAGTGATACTCTACCCTAATAACACTCCACTCTATATCATATGCGTCACTTTAGAACCCTTAATACAATGTATGTCCCTCCTACTACAATACAGGTGTGTGTATTCTTGAACACATTTAGCAGCCCATGCGGTGTACCCCATCCAATAGAATAAGATTTAATTCTCATCACATGGAGTGTGTCCTGTCCAGTGTGCAGTACTACAGGGATATGTTCTACCCTATAACACATAAGAATTGTCCTATTAAATGTTTCTCTAACTATTGTGCCTCATTATCTTATCTTGTGCTTAGGAGTTCAAACATCTATGCAACATGAAAAGACCACTGTGGTCAGTTTGTTTATGTGTGATCTTTTGAGTAACATAGCCTGTAAAGTGCAAAATGTTATCAGAAAGGAAAATAAATAAACACAGCCTTTGCATGTTACACTTTTATATGCAATTATTCTTTACTGAAGGCTTCCAGTTTATCAGCCTTATTAAATTGCGATTCAGCCAATTCTAAAGGGCTCTATATAAGCACAGAGCATACTTTTTACAGAAGTTTTTAGTTAGTGAAGTCCTTGCTTTTGGATAGAAGTTTACCAACTAAAAACTTCTGAAAAAAAATATGCTCAGTGCCTAAAAGGAGCCCTATTCAATTGGCCGAATCACAATTTAATAAGGCTGTATTTTCTGTTTCTTGCAGCTTCTGTCTAATCATGGTGTGTCCTCGTAAACCATTCCCATTCCTCAATTTATTGGTCTACACATATTTTTTTACAGAAACGTGTTGCATATATATATATATATATATAAAAAAAAAAAATAACCTAAATTCCATGTATGGAATATTTTCTATCAAAGCATCTGAGTCTGTGAACTTCGGTACATGAGGTCCATAAAAAAAACAACACAGAAATGTATTAGTTCCACTCTGTTCTTTTTTCTATAAATAACTCATGCTCCTCTTTGAATTAAAGCTTTAATGTTTTAGTTTAATAATAAAGAGCGTGGTTGCACACTGCACCCCACAATATAAATACTGAGATATGCTGCAGCAGAATAAAAAAACAATCAGGACTGGATAAAGAATGCATCCTCAATCGGGGTGGCAGCATATACCCTCTCCGGTATCCACATTTTCAAATCTAAATGCTATGCAAGAGAATAGGTGCACAGGGCAAATCAAACTAAACACTGGGGAAGAGTACACGGCACAGTTCTGCACCCACCAGCACTTTAATGTGTCGCTATATTAAATGGGTATCACAGCACAAGTTCCCACACCCCCACATACTTATCCCCTACATACTTTTGCACTTGGCACAGCGACTCTTATCATATTCCCTTAGTTCTGCCACGCGTTGTTTCTCTTCTGAACTTGGTCTGCCCAGATCTCTCTCCTTCCGGATACGAGCAGCCTCTTCTTTGGCGTAAACCCCTAGGTCCTGGGTGTACCGACCATACATCTGAAAGAACATACACAGAAAATACATATTAAAGGGGCATTCTATTCAGCATAAACACGGCAGCATATGCCAAATAGTACACACAATGCATTATACATAGAATAGTATGAGAAGGGTAACATACATGGATAGCACACAGAATTTTATGAAGCATATACAAAATATTATACACACAGTGGCGTACCCAGGAAAGAATAACAATAATAATGTGCATATAGCAATATACTCAAAATAGAGTACATAAACAGAATAGTATGGACATGGAAACATACAAAGAATAGTATGTAGAAGGGAACATAAACATAATAGTACAGACATGGAAACATACAAAGAATAGTATGTAGAAGGAAACATAAACAGAACGGACATGGAAACATACAAAGAATAGTATGTAGAAGGAAACATAAACAGAATAGTACGGACATGGAAACATACAAAGAATAGTATGTAGAAGGAAACATAAACAGAACGGACATGGAAACATACAAAGAATAGTATGTAGAAGGGAACATAAACAGAACGGACATGGAAACATACAAAGAATAGTATGTAGAAGGGAACATAAACAGAACGGACATGGAAACATACAAAGAATAGTATGTAGAAGGAAACATAAACAGAATAGTATGGACATGAAAACATACAAAGAATAGTATGTAGAAGGGAACATAAACAGAATAGTACAGACATGGAAACATACAAAGAATAGTATGTAGAAGGAAACATAAACAGAATAGTATGGACATGGAAACATACAAAGAATAGTATGTAGAAGGGAACATAAACATAATAGTACAGACATGGAAACATACAAAGAATAGTATGTAGAAGGAAACATAAACAGAACGGACATGGAAACATACAAAGAATAGTATGTAGAAGGAAACATAAACAGAATAGTACGGACATGGAAACATACAAAGAATAGTATGTAGAAGGAAACATAAACAGAACGGACATGGAAACATACAAAGAATAGTATGTAGAAGGGAACATAAACAGAACGGACATGGAAACATACAAAGAATAGTATGTAGAAGGGAACATAAACAGAACGGACATGGAAACATACAAAGAATAGTATGTAGAAGGAAACATAAACAGAATAGTACAGACATGGAAACATACAAAGAATAGTATGTAGAAGAGAACATAAACAGAATAGTACAGACATGGAAACATACAAAGAATAGTATGTAGAAGGAAACATAAACAGAACGGACATGGAAACATACAAAGAATAGTATGTAGAAGGGAACATAAACAGAATAGTATGGACATGAAAACATACAAAGAATAGTATGTAGAAGGAAACATAAACAGAATAGTATGGACATGAAAACATACAAAGAATAGTATGTAGAAGGGAACATAAACAGAACAGTACGGACATGGAAACATACAAAGAATAGTATGTAGAAGGGAACATAAACAGAATAGTATGGACATGGAAACATACAAAGAATAGTATGTAGAAGGAAACATAAACAGAATAGTATGGACATGGAAACATACAAAGAATAGTATGTAGAAGGGAACATAAACAGAACAGTACGGACATGGAAACATACAAAGAATAGTATGTAGAAGGGAACATAAACAGAACAGTACGGACATGGAAACATACAAAGAATAGTATGTAGAAGGAAACATAAACAGAATAGTATGGACATGAAAACATACAAAGAATAGTATGTAGAAGGAAACATAAACAGAATAGTATGGACATGAAAACATACAAAGAATAGTATGTAGAAGGGAACATAAACAGAATAGTACGGACATGGAAACATACAAAGAATAGTATGTAGAAGGGAACATAAACAGAACAGTACAGACATGGAAACATACAAAGAATAGTATGTAGAAGGGAACATAAACAGAATAGTATGGACATGGAAACATACAAAGAATAGTATGTAGAAGGGAACATAAACAGAACAGTACAGACAAGGGGCCTCATTCAATTGCTGCGATTTTTTAGATCTGGGCTCGCAAATGGAGGTTGCAAGCTACTTTGCTATTCAATTGCCTTCCCTTTGCGGGCTACGATTGGGTTACTATCTTAAAATCGCAAGTTACTTCCCTCAAAGTCTTTAATCTTTCACTAAAATCACAAATCACTATTCAATTGCTCCGATTCTCCCTCACAAACCACCCTGTCAAGCCCGCAAAATTGCCAAAATCTAACCACAGGTTACTTATACCAACAAGGTCTCGCGCAGGGCTTACTTACAAATCGGAGTACTTTAAAATCAAATATGAAAGCAATCCAGCACTGTAAATGATGAGGAACACAATGGGTGACATTAGAATTAAAAGAACAACATTATCAAGCTCACACATCGCCAAAATATAATACTTTATTTCAGGTTTATTGTCCGTCCAATGTCCTACGGGCTTCAACCTCCAAGCCAGTAGGACTTTGGAATCCAACCTCCAAGCCAGTAGGACTTTGGAATCCAACCTCCAAGCCAGTAGGACTTTGGAATCCAACCTCCATTATTTTCAAAGTCCTACAGGCTTGAATAACGAGTTACGGGCTTGGAGGTTATTCAGTCCCGTAGAACTTTGGACAGAAATGAAACATTAAATAAAGTATTATATTTGGCGATGTGCAAGCTTGTGAATGTTGTGCTTTTAATCCTAATGTCACACATTTATAGTGCTGTATTGAATGTACATTTGCATTTAAAGTGCTCTGATCTTACAGGCTTAAACCATGAGTAACCGGCTTGCGTCCGCAATCATGTTCAAGCCCGCAAATGCTACTGCCGAGAGCATGGTTTCCGCTTCTTGCGACCAGCGCCTAACTTTCGGGCCCAGCCAATTGAATAGCAGAGTAAAAGTAGACCTACTGGAGCCCGCAACTCAATCGCAGAAAATCGTCTATCTGCGATGGAGTTATGGCCCAGAATTGAATGAGGCCCAAGGTAATATACTAGACAGGTAAACATGCACAGAATAGTATGAAGAAGGAAACATACACAGGATAGCAGAGACAAGGTAATATACACAGAACAGTACTGACAGAGAAACACACAGAATAATAGGTAGAAGAAAAAAAAATACACAAAATAGTATGGCTATAGAGACATACACGGTTCAGTATAGAGGAGGAATTATATTTAGAATAGTATATACAAGGCAGTACAGAAACATGGAGTTTGACAGAAAGAAAAACTTGACCCATGTAGTCTGTCTATACAAAAAAAGCTACAAATAACACACACAACTTAATATGGAACTGATAATAAATGGTGCCACAACATCACACAAGTAAAACAATGAATGCAACTGTGTGATACAAGAGCTCCCTCTTGTGGTAGAGTTTTGTCCTACCATTCACGATAACCAGTATTCAAAGGGATATGTTTTTTTCCTCTACACCAGTATCATGAATATATGTTCATGGCTATAAATATAAATACTGTACATATAAAAAGAAAATGTCATTCGACAACCCCTCCAAATTGGGTGCTTTGGCTTAGCTCAGTGGTTCAAGATGATAGCTGTCAGGCAAGAGCCATCTTTAATTTTCTGGGTTTTTATTATTGTACATGGGTTACACTCATAATCTATACATGTGTTTTGTGGCTGTGTTAATCTTGAGTCAATATTTCATTCAAAAAGGGAAATTCTACTCAATCCAATTTATTCCATATATAGTTATGGAAGATGCAGAGACGACCAGTTCCAGATATCCGACATTACAAAACGATGGTGTTCAGTTTCTGAGCAGTGTAATCTAATTGGCTCAAAAGATCAAACTAGAATGGCAAGTCTAAAACGTAGCAGTTATATTAGTTTTTATATGTATCAGTGATTGAAGCAATTTATGTTTATGGGGAAATTCACATGAAAGAACGGTCCTTTAGAACATGAGATAGATTATATCAGCAGGAAGTTGCACAGCCATTTATAAATAAAGTAAAAATGGAGCCTGATCTCGTACACAGATTACTAACACTAGACTAGATGCAACTACATACATACAGGGATCTCCCACTAGTCTAGGGCCCCTATTCAATTGAACAAGCCCGCAGTTGCCTTCATACCAGCCGAAAGACTGAACTGTAAACCATGCACCAGTAAGTAGCATTTCAGAGCACGATCATGATCAATCAAGCAAGGCCGTAACTACCAATTTATAAACATTGAATAGTAAATGAGACCGTCATCATGTGGGTTAAAAATCAATCAGTTAGCATTTAGAAGTCCAATATGCGATCAGATTCCCAATCGGGCAATGTATAAAATAATAAAAAAGGAATGACGATACTGTTCTAGTCCATGTGGGTGGCTGGATATGTATTTACTCCTTGATTACCGAGCTTGATATAAACACAGAAATAAAAAATAACGTTAAATAAATCATTTTTGATTGCAGATTTGCAAGCTTGAGAGTTGTGCAATTAATTCTAATGTCTTTCATCACTTTCCCCGTCTTTTAGTATTGATTTTTTTTTATTTGCATTTACAGTGCTACGATCAGGTGTTTAACTCCCATTGCGAGTCCTATCAGGTACTCGTAGGATTTTCTTCTATATTTGCCATTTACTGGTGTGAGAACATTTGCAGGCTTGAGGAATTGTAGCGATTTGCGATTGTAACATTTACGACCTTGAAAGATCAAAGGCTTAGTCGGGTTGCAAGTTTTTGACAACCGCAGGGATTTTTAGCCTGTAACCTGTAGATCGTTTGCGGCTCGCTAAAAAGACGCCAATTAAATAGCAAATATTAGTTTACGGGCTCCAGTAACTTACAATTGCTCAATTGAATAGGGACCTCGGTGTCACAGCCCTGGGCTGAAGAGTGTTCTCCTGGCTGGGTATGCAAAGGTTTTCAAACATATGACGAAGATGAAGTCCTATATGTCATTGCAAATCTGGCTTCTCTCTTAATGGATATGCCAACATACTTATGATTTTGGTCACTGGCTAAAATAAATACCCTCAATGTTATCTAGCCGTCAGACTCCCCTTGCACCCTTATTAAGCACTCTCAGACACACATTACCATATTGAGTCGCACACTAGAGTTATAGGAGCAGGAAAAAAAACTGCTAGTACAATATGTAGCCAGTTTTTTCATGCTCTTTAACATTAAATCAGCTTCCTAATGGGATGACAGAGTCCCTTTAAGCTACATACAACTTCATGTCAGCTTCAAGATGTGTCAGACAGTTCACATCCTTCAGCGGTCAGTGAAATTGTACTAGACAGCTTTCACAGAACACTTCTCAATGCAATGTCCTCAGATAGACCCAATAGACAACTCTCTCACAGACACTATTCTGAATGTCATCTTCAGGGTTACCATGACCATTTGAGCTAAGAAATCTGGGGGAGAGACGGGTGGAGTAGGGTAAACATTTCCATAGAATAGTAAATGTTCTTTAAGAGAGGGAGGAGGTATTAAGAGTGAGAATTAGTCTTTAGTAATGTAGCTCAAAATATATATATGATCTTTTATCTATTCTGCATATAACCCATTACCTATATGTATACATGTAAAAATATTTTTAATGTAGGTTATAATGCATAAAAGTTCTACACTCCCCAAATACTATCTGGCTCATGTCTGGCATTTTGCCTTTGTGTACTTGTTCTACAACTTCCGTGTGTGTAATATATATATATATATATATATATATATATATATATATATATATATATATATAAAGTATAATAGTTGTGGGTCTGCGAATCATGGACCGCTACTTGAGAAGCTTACCACCAGGCTTAAGAGAATGGGTGGAGCAAAACGAGCCAGCGACCCCAGATGAGTTTATCTCACTGACAGAAAGATATCTCGCCATGAATGAACTAACCCGTTTCTCAAAAAAGAGGAGACCTCCTATGTTCAAAGGCGGCCTAACAACCCTAAGGTTCAAACTACTAACTGGATGAGACCAAGACCTATGAAGCCGGAAGTTGGAAGACACTTGTTACTATACTAGGGAACCCAGAAAGTTCAGTCCCTGAAGAAAATAAGCAAAGAGGGACCCCAGTAAGCAAGATCAAAGGCTTTGAGGGAAGTAACTTGCGATTTTAAGAAATTAATCTGATTGGAGCCCGTAAAGGGAAGGCAATTGAATAGCAAAGTAGCTTGCAACCTTCATTTGCGAGCCAGAATCCCAAAATTGCAGCAATTGAATGAGGCCCCTTGTCTGGACTATTATGTGTATTTTTCCTTCTACATATTATCCTGTGTAAGTTTACATGTCCATACTATTCTGTGTATGTTTCCTTCTACATACAGTGCCTTGCAAAAGTATTCACCCCCTTGACTTTTTACCTATTTTGTTACATTACAGCCTTAAGTTCAATGTTTTGTTAATCTGAATTTTATGTGATGGGTCAGAACACAATAGTCTAAGTTGGTTACGTGAAATGAGAAAAATATATACATAAAACTATTTTTTAGAAATAGAAAACAGAAAATTGGCATGTGCGTATGTATTGACCCCCTTTGTTATGAAGCCCATAAAAAGCTCTGGTGCAACCAATTACCTTCAGAAGTCACATAATTAGACTGCACACAGGTGGACATCATTTCACTAAGTGCCACATGATCTGTCATTACATATACACACCGTTTTTGAAAGGTCCCAGATGTTGCAACACCTAAGCAAGAGGCACCACTAACCAAACACTGCCATGAAGACCAAGGAACTCTCCAAACAAGTAAGGGACAATGTTGTTGAGAAGTAGTCAGGGTTAGGTTATAAAAAAAATATCCAAATCTTTGATGATCCCCAGGAGCACCATCAAATCTATCATAACCCAATGGAAAGAACATGGCACAACAGAAAACCTGCCAAGAGACGGCCACCCACCAAAACTCACGGACCGGGCAAGGAGGGCATTAATCAGAGAGGCAGCACAGAGGCCTAAGGTAACCCTGGAGGAGCTGCAGAGTTCCACAGCAGAGACTGGAGTATCTGTACATAGGATGACAATAAGCCGTACGCTCCATAGAGTTGGGCTTTATGGCAGAGTGGTCAGAAGAAAGCCATTACTTTCAGCAAAAAACAAAATGGCATGTTTTGAGTTTGCGAAAAGGCATGTGGGAGACTCCCAAAATGTATGGAGGAAGGTGCTCTGGTCTGATGAGACTAAAATTGAACTTTTCGTCCATCAAAGAAAACGCTATGTCTGGCACAAACCCAACACATCACATCACTCAAAGTACACCATCCTCATGGAACATGGTGGTGGCAGCATCATGCTGTGGGGATGTTTTTCAGCAGCCGGGACTGGGAAACTGGTCAGAGTTGAGGGAAAGATGGATGGTGCTAAATACAGGGATATTCTTGAGCAAAACCTGTACCACTCTGTGCGTGATGTGAGGCTAGGACTGAGGTTCACCTTCCGGCAAGACAATGACCCCAAACACACTGCTAAAGCAACACTTGAGTGGTTTAAGGGGAAACATGTAAATGTGTTGGAATTACCTAGTCAAAGCCCAGACCTCAATCCAATAATCCAATAGAAAATATGTGGTCAGACTTGAAGATTGCTGTTCACAAGCGCAAACCATCCAACTTGAAGGAGCTGGAGCAGTGTTGCAAGGAGGAATGGGCAAAAATCCCAGTGGTAAGATGTTGCAAGCTCATAGAGACTTATCCAAAGTGACTTGGAGCTGTGATTGCCGCAAAAGTTGGCTCTACAAAGTATTGACTTTAGGGGGGTGAATAGTTATGCACAATGACTTTTTCTGTTATTTTGTCCTTTTTGTTGTTCGCTTCACAATAAAAAAAAAAAAAAAAAAACATCTTCAAAGTTGTGGACATGTTTGGTAAATTAAATGATACAAATCCTCAAACAATCCATGTTAATTCCAGGTTGTGAGGCAAAAAAACGCGAAAAATGCCAAGTGAATACTTTTACAAGGCACTGTATACACACACACAACATTAAATTTAGTATATGGTGAGCACAAGAGTAATGATCTAGTCTGCCGGTCTAGCTACCTAAAAGGCTTAGATGTAATTAAACTTTAGGACAGCAAATCCCAGGTATTCCTTAATTTCCTTACTGTATATTTCTGTACTTCTTCAACATCTACATCTATTACTATCAGAAATTCCTACCCATTTATTATATAGTATGCGTATATAGAATATTTCATATATTGATCCAGCTGCATGAGGTCTCCTTGGTCAGCAGGGGAAAGAGCTTGAATAGAAGAGAGGTACAAGGAGGTGATTGTACAGCAAACAGAGCCTTACCACCAATTATCTTTAAACAGACGTAAGGATATAGTTATCTGCAGGTAAAGTATTGATTGGTTTTCTCCTTGAACATTGGTATTTATCAAGGAATGCTGGGTTAGGAAGGAAACAATGAGTAAAAAGATCAAAACAGATTGAGAAAGGGTAAAGGGGATAAGTTACAGAGAGGACAAGTGTACTGAGCAACACCCTACACAACTCCTTCATTGTCACCCACTGGTCTTCTCTTTCCATGTCTTAAAGCTAATGGGGTGAGAGGCTATTGCATAGTAGTGGCGGGCAACTGGGTCCGATGAGGGCATAAAACAGTGCAGGATTACAATATCTTGCTGAGTGAGTACAGGAGAAGAATCATATAATTCAATGTGTTTAAGTATAGAGAACCTGTGCACAAACAGAAATGCTGGACTGTCGGTGGCCCTCCCGCTGCCCACCAGGGGTGGTCCAACTGTATTCTCCTTTGTGTGGGTGTGGGCTATCCTATATTATTTCAGACACATGTAGCCTGAGCTGTCATTTTGCCTGACTACTTGCTTTACTAGGGCTTGGGTGGGTCACACATTAGTGCTGTATATTCGTAAGGTGAGGAAGGAGACAAAGTCATTGGTCACAGGTGTCCTTTGGGCCACATGCTGCTATTAAATTCTTCCACTGTCTCTCTGTCTGATTTAGTGTAATAGTATATATCTGTCCCTCAGCAAACATACAGTTTATACCTCCCAAAAAAACAACAACACCCATTTCTGAAAATAACCTCTGATAGTGTAATGAGTTCGGCAGTATTAGGATTACAGACACAGTGGGACGATAGTACTGGACTGATTGTTGTGCAGGGTTAGCTAGTTCAGTCTTACCAAGGTCAGTTAGGTTCAAAAGTATAAATGATGTCAGGTTGCTTCAGTTAATATTACATACATTAATACAAAAGAAGACTGTGGAAGAATCTCAAACAAATTTAAGTTTATTTTGTTTTTTTTAAAAAGAAAGAAAAATTGTTAATAGAGGCCTAATACACATTAGTGTGGATACATATTTTAAACGTTTTTATGGCTAAGGAATCCCATTGCAATGGTTAATGTGTGTAAAAGCCATTCATGTATCTACACCAGTGTCATATCACATACAGTGGATATAAAAAGTCTACACACCCCTGTTAAAATGTCAGGTTTCTGTGCTGTAAAGAAATGAGACAAAGATAAATCGTTTCAGAACTTTTTCCACCTTTAATGTGACCTATAAACTGTACAATTCAATTGAAAAACAAGCTGAAATCTTTTAGGTAGAGGGAAGAAACAATATAAAAATAAAATAATATGGTTGCATAAGTATGCACACCCTTAAACTAATACTTTGTTGAAGCACCTTTTGATTTTATTACAGCACCCCGTCTTTTTGGGTATGACTTGGCAAGATTTTCCCACTCTTCTTTGCAAAAACACTCCAAATCTGTCAGATTGCGAGGGCATCTCCTGTGCACAGCCCTCTTCGTATCACCCCACAGATTTTCAATCGGATTCAGGTCTGGGCTCTGGCTGGGCCATTCCAAAACGTTAATCTTCTTCTGGTGAAGCCATTCCTTTGTTGATTTGGATGTATGCTTTGGGTCATGCTGAAAGATGAAATTCCTCTTCATGCTCAGCTTTCTAGCAGAAGCCTGAAGGTTTTGTGCCAATATTGACTGGTATTTGGAACTGTTCATAATTCCCTCTATATTAACTAAGGCCCCAGTTCCAGCTGAAGAAAAACATCCCCAAAGCATGATGCTGCCACCACCATGCTTCACTGTAGGTATGGTGTTCTTTTCTTGATGTGCAGTGTTGTTTTTGCGCCAAACATATCTTTTGGAATTATGGCCAAAAAGTTCAACCTTGGTTTCATCAGACCATAACACCTTTTCTCACATGTTTTTGGGAGACTTCAGATGTGTTTTTGCAAAATGTAGCCTGGCTTGGATGTTTTTCTTCGTAAGAAAAGGCTTTCGTCTTTCCACTCTACCCCATAGCCCAGACATATGAAGAATACGGGAGATTGTTGTCACATATACCACACAGCCAGTACTTGCCAGATGTTCATGCAGCTCCTTTAATGTTGATGTAGGCCTCTTGGAATCCTCCCAGACCAGTTTTCTTCTCGTCTTTTCATCAATTTTCGAGGGAGCTCCAGTTCTGTTATGCCATATTTTCTCCACTTGATGATGATTGTCTTCACTGTGTTCCATGGTATATCTAATGCCTTGGAAATTCTTTTGTACCCTTCTCCTGACTGATACCTTTTAACCTCTGATGCATTGGAAGCTCTCTGTGGACCATGGCTTTTGCTGTGGGATGCGACTAAGAAAATTTCAGAAAAGACCAACTAGAGCAGCTGAACTTTATTTGGGGTTAATCAGAGGCACTTTACATGATGGCAGGTGTATGCTGACTCCTATTTAACACGATTTGGAATGTGATTGCTTAATTCTGAAAACAGCTACATCCCCAGTTATAAGAGGGTGTGCAGACTTATGCAACCACATTATTATTATTATTTTTTTCTTCCCTCCACCTAAAAGATTTCAGTTTGTTTTCCAATTGAGTTGTACAGTTTATAGGTCACATTAAAGGTGGAAAAAGTTCTGAAATGATTTATTTTTGTCTCATTTTTTTACAGCACAGAAACCTGACATTTTAACAGGGGTGTGTAGACTTTTTATATCCACTGTATATAGTTGTCAGTGTGCATCACGTTGCGATGTTGGTCACGCAGTTGCATCCCATGCGTGGGATGCAACTGCTCGCCTCGTGAAGCGAGGTGAGCAGTTGGCGTTACCAACACCCGACGGGGACTGCAATGAGCGCCAAAAGGTGCTCATTGCAGGGCTCACAATGAGTACCTATAGGGCTCGCAACATCCCCAGTACCTGGCCTGCAATAAGCGCCATAGGCAATCATCTCGAGGCCCACTGTGTCTCCTCCCTCCTTAACCACCCCTCTCCCTCCTTCCCATCCTCCTCCCTCCTTCCCCCTTAGCCTCCTCCTCCCTTTCCCCTCTCTTACTATCATGCGATGACCTCCTCCTGCTGCTTCTCTCCTTTGCAGCGCGGCTCCTGGCTGTGTCCCAACCAGCATATGCTATCGACGTGACGTCACATGCGCGTCACGTCATTAGTATGCATTAGTATGCATTGTAGAGGTGCTGAAGGTGCTCAAGCGCAAAGGCCTATATAGTACACAAAGGGAGAGAGGGAGAACCTTGCAATGAGCGCCGAAGGTGATCAGTACAAAGCCGAAAAGTACCAAAAAACCCATGGCCTTGCATTGTGTGGCAAACAGCATTGCCAGGCTTACAATTTTAGTCCTGTCATTTTTGATGGGCAATTTCCTAGTTTATAATAATTACAGACTTTCATTTTTAACTATATTTTATTACATTTTGCTTTAATAATAACAGATATGTTTCTTTATCTTTTAAAAGATTAGAAACCTGGGAGCAGTGGGAGGAACAAAAGATACAGATAGGATCTGTATTCCCTTTTATTAAAAATGTGCTCTCCAAACAGCCCCTTGACAATGGGGGGAGTATTTGATCCCCTGCTGATTTTGAACTTTTGTCCACTGATCAGCCTATCATTTTATTGGTAGGTGTATTTTAACAGTGAGAGACAGAATAACAAAAAAAAACAACCCAAAAAGCAACAAGTTATAAATTGATTTGCAGGTCAATGAGGCAAATAAGTATTTGACCCCTTTGTCTTAGTACTTGGTGGCAAAACACTTGTTGGCAATCACAGAGGTCAGACATTTCTTGTAGTTGGCGACCAGGTTTGCACACATCTCAGGAGGGATTTTGTCCCACTCCTCTATGCAGATCCTCTCCAAGTCATTATGGTTTTGAGGCTGATGTTTGGCAACTCAAATGTTCAGCTCCCTCTGAAGCCACTCCAGTACCTTAATGTGCTTCTTCTTGAACCACTCCTTTGTTTCCTTGGCTGTGTGTTTTGGGTCATTGTCATGCTGGAATACCCATCCACAACCCTTTTTCAATGCCCTGTCTGAGGGAAGGAGGTTCTCACTCAAGATTTGATGGTACATGGCCCTGTCCATTGTCCCTTTGATGGGGTGCAGTTGTCCTGTACCCTAGCAGAAAAACACCCCACCTCCATGTTTGGCGAGTTGAGTTTACGCCAAAGAGCTCGATTTTGGTCTCATCTGATGACAACACTTTCACCCAGTTCTCCTCTGAATCATTCTGATGTTAATTGGCAAACTTCAGACGGGCCTGTACATGTGCTTTCTTGAGCAGGGAGACCTTGCGGGCGCTGCAGAATTTCAGTCCTTCACGGCGTAGTGTGTTACCAATTGTTTCCCAGCTGAGATCATTAAACAAGATAGATCCTCCCGTGTAGTTCGGTGCTGATTCCCCATCGTTCTCATGATCACTGAAACTCCACGAGGTGAGATCTTGCATGGAGCACCAGACCGAGGGAGACTGGCAGTTATTTTGTGTTTCTTCCATTTGCAAATAATCGCACCAACTGTTGTCACCTTCTCACCAAGCTGCTTGGCAATAATCTTGTAGCCCATTCCAGCCTTGTGTAGGTCTACAGTCGTGTGCCTGACATCCTTGGACAGCTCTTTGGTCTTGGCCATGGTGGAGAGTTTGGAATCTGATTGATTGCTTTTGTGGACAGGTGTCTTTTATACAGGTAACGAGCTGAGATTAGGAGCACTCTCTTAAAGGGAGTGCTCCTAATCTCAGCTCGTTACCTGTATAAAAGACACCCGGGAGCCAGAAATCTTGCTGATTGATAGGAGATCAAATACTTATTTCCCTCATTAACCTGCAAATCAATCTATAACTTTTTTGACATGCGTTTTTCTTGTTAGTTTTTTTTTGTTATTCTGTCTCTCACTGTTAAAATACACCAACCATCAAAATTATAGACTGGTTATTTCTTTGTCAGTGGACAAACGTTCAAAATCAGCAGGGCATCAAATAATTTTCCCCCCACTGTAAGCCTTGCATATTTGCTAATGCTGTTATTTTGATAAATATTTCACAAACACATGAAGATTTGATCAAACTACAGTCATACTTTATCAAGTCAAGTTAATCCTTAAAGACAAAATAGTTTTAGAAACTTAAAAAAATATAATCATTAATGTTTTAACTGTTGTTTTAACATTAATTATTGTATTATTTTTGTATAGGATTTTCTTTTCTTCTTAACATGATTAGTAACCTGGAAGGATAATTGTATGTAGATAGGATCTCAATTTTATTTAAAGGCTGCCAATGCAGTGCAACTTAAAGAGCCTTTATAGGCACTTTTCAAGTTAAACCTATTTTTTAGTTCACCATTAATTAAAATTAAACACACACACATGTGACAGCAGCACTGCAAAGCTTTAGCCAGAAAATATAATTTAAAAAACACAGTTTACCTCTTTAATGGCCATGCCTGTATCCCTTCCTCCTCTTATTGTCCTGAGCATTACTGAAAGTGAAGTGAAAGATTTCAATTAAGTTAACACTGTTTTGTTTAACTTGGTAAATGGTGAAGAATGTTATTTAATTTGAAATCTTTCACTTCCTTTCAGACGTGCTCAGAACAATGATTGAGATGGGAGGGGTACAGTAACAACTGTTAATGAGGTATGTGTTCCCGCTAAAGATTTCCTTTACTGCTGTATGCATGTGTATTTTTTTTATGTCAATTAATGGAATTAAAATAAAAATATGTTCAACATGAAAAGTACAAATCACTGGCCCTTTAAAAACAGGTTTAAAATGGTAGTGCAACTTGAAATAGAATAAACCACTTTTTTACAGCAACTTTTGTGCTTGTTATAATTATTAATTAGATCACAAGAAGGACATTACTTAGTGCACTAAAGCACAATTGTTCATGGCATTCAAAAATTACAGTATTCCTTTTATTAAATCTACAAACCACGTCACAAAAAAGAAAAGTTTTAAAAAATAAATGTGTACTGTAACCCCTAATTGGAGCAATAAATATTGGTCCAATTATTATTATCTTATATGTGGCATATGTAGCGTATATAACCTATAATAACATATAGTGAAACTATATCACATTAAATATAGGAAAAACGCCCAATAAATTATTGGAGTAATCCAGGGGAATTATGTATAGAAGCAATCCTCATGTATGCACATGCAAATCCTCGGATATGCTTTAAGTAACACAAACAAATTAAAAAGGGAAAAATGCTATAAAAACAATCACAATATACACTGGGTATGGATATTAATTAAATACCTCAACAATATCAACTAAATAAGGTTTAGAATGATCACATACAGTATGAAAAAGTACACTGTGGTAAGAAAAGTAATGGGGGTTGTGCAACACCCCTCTTACCCACAGCACCTAGCAAGGTTGCAAAAGTAGGCGTTTGTGCCTTACTAGGCCACGGTCTTCATTATCCCACCTGTTAATTGCAGAGTAGAGGTGATCCAAAAACAAGGAATAAGTTGATAGTCAAAAAGGTTATATTAAGGCCCCAAATGGGCAGTTATTCCATCCCAGTGATATGTGATGTGTAAATTGCAATGTGGGTAAGAGGGGTGTTGCACAACCCCCATTACTTTTCTTACCATGGTGTACTTTTGCATAGTGTATGTGATGATTCTAAACCTTATTTAGTTGATATTGTTGAGGTATTTAACTAATTTAACTAATATCCATACCCAATGTATATTGCGATTGTTTTTATAGCATTTATATGCATTTTTCCCTTTTTAATGTTTTTGTGTTACTTAAAGCATATCCGAGGATTTGCATGTGCATACATGAGGATTGCTTCTATACATAATTCCCCTGGATTACTCCAATAATTTATTGGGCATTTTTCCTATATTTAAATTTGATATAGTTTCATTATATGTTATTATAGGTTATATACGCTACATATGCCACATATAAAATAATAATAATTAGACCAATATTTATTGCTCCAATTAGGGGTTACAGTACACATTTATTTTTTTAAACTTTTATTTTTTGCGACGTGGTTTGTAGATTTAATAAAAGGAATACTGTAATTTTTCAATGTTATAATTATTATCTTGATGATTCTTGATAATGTAAATTTACTGTAGCACTATTTAGAAAATTATTATTAATTAATAACAATAATTCTAACACATTTGGCCTCTTATTAAGACTCATTTTTCCAAAGATCACACATCTGTGACTTCAGGAGCCCTTTAAACCTGCCAGGCCTGAGTCCTGAGCCCATTCCTAGGCCAGTAATATTTGCTATAGGGAATTCCCTCTCACAAGCTGGGAACATCAAAGTGCTGATGTGTTTCCTCCTGGTGTTGTAGTGATGATCGGTGACATCCCAGTCACAGCTACATGTTGATGTGCAGGACAAAGGGTTGAAGAGGCTCCAAAACATTTGTTTTATCTTTTGCCTGAATAAATATGGGATAAGTTCTTTTTGCAGATGACTTAATCCTGCTGAGCTGAGCAGACTGTTGTCATAATGTAAGCTATGTATATGGCCACACACTTTCCAAGGCGTATTATGGAAATACCAGTATGCAAATAAGAATTTGGAAACACAGATAGATCACAGCTACAACTTGTGCACACACATGTCTCTCTCTTTCTCTCCCATCCCCCCTTTGCATACTCCCAAGATCTTCCCTCCCTCTCACCCCCTCATCGTCTCCCCTAACTTCCCTCCCCTCTTCCCCTCATCCGCTCCCCTCTCAAAACCCTCCCCTTCTCGCTCTTCCTCTCTCCCCTCCCCCCACATGCCCTCCCCTCTTGCTCTCCCTCTCCCCCTCATCCCCTACCCTCTTGCTCAGAACTTTTGTATGAATAAAATACAATTTTATATGGGTATTATAATAATCCTATTATATACACTTTTTTATATCCAATGTATTAATATTTTTATGCTCTATACATTTATCTGGATATACTCTATGTAAAGATGGTTTCTCCAGGTTTTAATTGAAATATGATTCTTAAGAGTTCTTTGTTATAGAATAGGGACATTACCTAAGAAAATTCCTTAAACTACCATATTTATCGGCGTATAACATGCACTTTTTCTCCCTGAAAATAGGGAGCAAATGATAGGTGCGTGTTATACGCCGATATTCCCTCCCCCCTCCTCATCCTCAACCTCCCTCCTCATTCTAAACCCTCCCCCTCCTCAACCTAAACCCCCCTCCTCAACCTAAACCCCCTTAAATACCTCCCCCTCACTTCCCTGCTTCTGCTCCGGCCTCCGGCGCGCATGTGACGTCACATGCGCGCCACGTCATTAGCATATACCGGGTACCGGCACCGGAGCGGAGGCCGGAGCAGAAGCAGGTAAGTGAGGGGGAGGTATTTAGGGGGGGTTTGGTTGAGGAGGGGGGGTTAGAATGAGGAGGGAGGTTGAGGAGGGGGGTTGAGGAAGGAGGATGAGGGGGTTTGAGGAGGGAGGTTGAGGATGAGGAGGGGAGGTTGAGGATGAGGAGGGGAGGTTGAGGATGAGGAGGGGAGGTTGAGGATGAGGAGGGGAGGTTGAGGAAGGAGGATGAGGGGGTTTGAGGAGGGAGGTTGAGGATGAGGAGGGGAGGTTGAGGATGAGGAGGGGAGGTTGAGGATGAGGAGGGGAGGTTGAGGATGAGGAGGGGAGGTTGAGGATGAGGAGGGGAGGTTGAGGAAGGAGGATGAGGAGGGAGGTTGAGGAGGGGGTTTGAGGAGGGAGGTTGAGGGGTTTTGAGGATGGGGGGTTGAGGAGGGGGTTTGAGGAGGGAGGTTGAGGAGGGGGTTGAGGATAGGGGGTTGAGGAAGGAGGATGAGGGGGTTTGAGGATGGGGGGGTTGAGGAGGGAGGATGAGGAGGGAGGTTGAGGAGGGGGTTGAGGATGAGGAGGGAGGTTGAGGATGAGGAGGGGGGTTGAGGATGAGGAGGGAGGTGGAGGAGGGGGTTGAGGATGAGGAGGGAGGTGGAGGAGGGGGGTTGAGGAAGGAGGATGAGGATGGGGGGGTTGAGGAGGGAGGTTGAGGAGGGGGGTTTAGGAAGGAGGATGAGGGGGTTTGAGGGTGGGGGGGTTGAGGAGGGGGTTTGAGGAGGGAGGTTGAGGAGGGGGTTGAGGATGAGGAGGGGGGTTGAGGATGAGGAGGGGGGTTGAGGATGAGGAGGGCGGTTGAGGATGAGGAGGGCGGTTGAGGATGAGGAGGGCGGTTGAGGATAGGGGGGTTGAGGAAGGAGGATGAGGATGGGGGGGTTGGTGAGGGGGATTGAGGGGGTTTGAGGAGGGAGGTTGAGGAGGGAGGTTGAGGATGGGGGGTTGAGGAGGGAGGTTGAGGATGAGGAGGGGGGTTGAGGATGAGGAGGGGGGTTGAGGATGAGGAGGGGGGTTGAGGATGAGGAGGGGCGTTGAGGATGAGGAGGGGGGTTGAGGATGAGGGGTTGAAGAAGGAGAATGAGGATGGGGGGTGGAGGAGGGGGTTGAGGAGGGAGAATGAGGAGGGAGGTTGAGGTTGAGGATTTTGCTTCAAAGTTCTTGAATTTTTTTTTTCCCTGAAATTTCCTTGTTAAAATGAGGTGCGTGTTATACGACGGTGCGTGTTATATGCCGATAAATACGGTAATTGATAAAGGTTAACGTAAAGGTTAGAAATAATAGGATACTCCTTCTAGCTCCCATGTTTTAAGTAGACATCATGTATTTCCCAGAACATAAATCTGTTACTTGGTTTATATAACTGATACCCATTATCACTGACCATATCTTGTTTATAGTTTGTGGGTTAAGGGGTCATTAGCTAATTTTATTTTAATTCATAGTGGTAATTTGAAGGCTCAAGAGCACCCTCTGGTGCTCTACAAAATTAATTGTATTATTTAAGAGTTAAATATTTTGTGACATCATTCGGATTGGTTGCCAAATACATAGCCTGATTGGAATTTCTGATAAGCAAAATTAAGTTGTGGGTATAATTGAGGGTAGAAACAGGATCTAAGGAGGAAGATCTGAAGAAAGGAGAAAAGAAAGGACAAGAAGATCTAGAGAAGGACACACAGCCGGACACACATTCTAACATATTCTATTGGTTTTTTCCCCCAAATCACATAGAAAACTCAAGCATTATAGTATTATCTCTAATTCAAAAAGAGAAAATGTTTTTAATTATAATTAATTTTACAAATAAACTTCCACAGCTCACTAGCAAAATAATTTACACACTTACATACCAAGAACTTCTGAAAAGATTTAGATCTCCCTTGGGTTAAGTCATATGATGAAATACAAACACATTTAATAATAACTAACACTTTATAATTAATGTCCCTTGATATATATATGTTACAATTGTTTATACCATCTTGTTATATTAAAATATACTGAATTATTATTTTTATTAATTTATAATAAATATATTCACACATAATACAGTTCTGTTTATTTCATTAGGCCAATGCTCTTCATATATTGTGTAGTAGGAATTTGGAAATTAGTCGATATTGGCAAATATGTGAAATATGTACATTTTTTATTAATATTAATAAAGATTATTGGTATTCATAATATCACCATATTAATTGCAAAAACCCACAACAATATAGACACAACAAATTCCCTTGTAAGCTCATCTGCATGTCTAAAAGCTGGGGACATGCAAATGAGAAGACAATGTACCTTTCTCTTTGGATCCAAAAAATAGCAATTTATTACATTGCTGCCTTAAAACATATGCTTGTTGTATTAAACAGCTTTTAAGCAAAGCATGATTTTGGATTTTTGCACAAACCAAGAATCACTCGTATAAAGAACTGTTTCAAGCTATATACACACACACACACACACAAGTATTTGTCTGCTTCCCTCATCACACACATAGTTATTAAACAGTGCTGTATTTCTGCCTGTTGCCATACACAGAACCATGCCTTTGCTCCATCACCTGCAGTTCTGTCTATGCCAATTTTATAGGTTCACCGCACAGTGTAAAAAAAAATACTTTGTGCTTTTCATGTTAAACCTATTTATCCTTATAAAGAGCTCAATCACTGGCCCTTTAAAAACAGGATTAAATGGTAGTGCAATTTGAAATAAATACTCCGCCACGTTTTGATGCGTCTACAGGACCCTGGAGAGATCCATGTGAGTTGTGAGCACCAGAGAGGAGTTTACATTTCTGGAGAAATATTGTTGCAGTGAATGATGCAAGGGGTCTTCTTCTGGGTCAGTGAGTGAGAATGGGTTGTGACCATTTATTCTCATAAAAATTGGATCCCTGTCCCCTCCGATCCCAAACCTCTCTCCACTAATGGCCAAAACTCACATCCTCATGATTCAGTTTTGAGGAAGTAATGTAACAAACATAAAATGGATTCCTATACTTACAAACAGAACATTCAAAAATTAAAATTTCTTCCCACAAAATAATTTATGTGCATGGATTATACAGCTGCTAATATTATTAGTTTGGTACATACTTGACAACAAAATGTATTTTTGCTTGAACAAGTCTCATGTTTCCATCTGCCATCACATAGTCCTGTATAGATGATAGGTGATAGAAACATGGTACTTCCTAGGTCTCTGCCTTCTCACCCATTCACAGTGCCTTGTCTTTGTGCCTTATCACTGGGATACAAGCATGCTATATGTGTCCCCTGTTACACACAGGGCTATTTCTTACTCCTCTGCGTGCTTCTAAGTGCAGGGTGTACCCTCGCACACCCTGTGGGGTCATTGTTTTGCCGCTCCCAACGTCTCTGTGCTCACATTCAGATACAGATAAGAACATTGTGTGAAATCTGCACATTGTTCTCAAATGTATGTACAGCATTTGATGCTGGCACCCACTACTCCAGCATAACAATGCAACCCCCACAAATACAGACTGGCATTCTCCCATTGTATGAATGACCCATACAGTAATACTGAGTATGACACTATATAAGTGACCACTTAATACTGTATGTGCTCCCTTACATCTTCCTACTCATTTGACTGCTGCATTCTCAGCTGGACACTGCGGTAAACTGGTGCAGAGACTCTGAGTAGGAGAATTGATTATAAGAAATATTACGGAAATGTGGCTCTCTGTGACATGAAGGGAATGCAACTTGCACACACACTGATTGATACATATGCACACACACACATATGCATGTATACACAAATTAACACATGGACATTTTAATAGATAGATAAATCAAAATCAACTTTCACAGCTGCACTGAACTCCTTTGCAGCCTTAGTGACTCTGGCCCATAGACAAGAACGCACACTAAGGCACTGGCACACAAGCGCCCACACAAACAGAGACGTGAGCAAAATGCTGATACACCAACAGAATAGCAAGAGACAAGCAGGGAAGGAGAGAAGGAAATCAGGCAAAGGAGTCGGAGAATAGTGCTAGTGAAAAGTGTAATATCATTTATATAGAACAAATAATTATATGCAACATTTTACTAGGTTATGTCAAAGGGAAGATACAGAACGGAGCAGCAGCACACATTGTGTGTGAGTAAGGTCTGTTGTGTGCCAGAGGGTGTGAGTATATCAAAGCACATATGACTAGGGATGATTGTGTATGAATATGGTCACTTGTCAGTATGCCTGAGCACTGTGAGGGTTTGTGGTTGTGTCTTGAGTGTATGAGTAAAAAGGGAATATCTATAGAGAGTGGGGGTACATCAGTAAGACAGTAATGATTTACGGATATGGCTATTTTGTTATCAGCAAGTACTTTTTCCCAAATGAGGCAACTGGCAAGATTTCAATTTTTTTTTATTTTATTGGATCACTTCATAATTTAAATAATGCAGGGATAAGAGAATATCTAAAACAAAACAAAAAACACAAAAAAAAACAAAACACAACATCTGGCACCTGGGGCTTTTGTTTCCTTCAAAATATATATATATATATATATATATATATATATACATATATATGCAAATTATGAGTATTGCAGTATATTGTGATACCTTTTGTATTGGACAGACTCCTTATTTATATGGACGAGCTTTCCAGAGGTTTAACCTCTCTTTATCAAGTCTCAAGCAATACTAACATGAGATGCAACCCTTAGTTTGAATAAAACAGCAGATACAAAGAGTGGAGACAGCATCTGACATCATCAGGTAAATACATATAGGGGGAATACACAGTAACATAGTATAGGAAACATATATACATATACTATATACACATGAAAAAACAGAGCACTGTAGTCAACGATGATATCCTTCCTGTTGGACAAACATTTAACTAAGAGTGACAAGCATGTTATGGTAAAATTAGAAAAATTCACATGAAATTGTGAGATGTTTGTCCAGCAGGAAAGATATCACCGTGGACTACAGTGCTCTGTTTTTTCATGTATATGTGTATATAGTATTTGTATATATGTTTTCTATACTATGTTGTCTTTATTCCCCCTATATGTATTTACCTGATGATGCCAGATGCTTTCTCCACTCTCTCTGCATCACTGTTTTTATTCAAACTAAGGGTTGCATCTCATGTTAGTATTGCTTAAGACTTGATAAAGAGAGGTTATATCTCTAGAAAGCTCGTCAATATAAATAAGGTGTTTGTGCAATACAAAAGGTCTTATAATATACTACAATACTCATTATTAATTTTATATACAAATACATATATATATAATAATTACTAGATTATTGGTCATTCACGGCTGCTTAACTCTCCAATATATATATATATATATATATATATATACAGTATATACACACAGTGGATATAATAAGTCTACACAAAAAATGAGACAAAGATAAATCATTTCAGAACTATTTCCACCTTTAATGTGACTTATAAACTGTACAACTTAATTGAAAAACAAACTGAAATCTTTTAGGTGGAGGGAAGAAAAAGAAAAATAATGTGGTTGCATAAGTCTGCACACCCTCTTATAACTGGGGATGTAGCTGTGTTCAGAATTAAGCAATCACATTCCAAATCGTGTTAAATAGGAGTCAGCATACACCTGCCATCATTTAAAGTGCCTCTGATTAACCCAAAATAAAGTTCAGCTGCTCTAGTTGGTCTTTCCTGAAATGTTCTTAGTCGCATCCCACAACAAAAGCCATGGTCCACAGAGAGCTTCCAAAGCATCAGAGGGATCTCATTGTTAAAAGGTATCAGTCAGGAGAAGGGTACAAAAGAATTTCCAAGGCATTAGATATACCATGGAACACAGTGAAGACAGTCATCATCAAGTGGAGAAAATATGGCACAACAGTGACATTACCAAGAACTGGAGCTCCCTCCAAAATTGATGAAAAGACGAGAAGAAAACTGGTCTGGGAGGTTACCAAGAGGCCTACAGCAACTTTAAAGGAGCTGCAGGAATATCTGGCAAGTACTGGCAGTGTGGTACATGTGACAACAATCTCCCATATTCTTAATATGCCAGGGCTATGGGGTAGAGTGGCAATACAAAAGCCTTTTCTTACAAAGAAAAACATCCAAGCCAGGCTACATTTTGCAAAAACACATCTGAAGTCTCCCAAAAGCATGTGGGAAAAGGTGTTATGGTCTGATGAAACCAAGGTTGAAATTTTTGGACATAATTCCAAAAGATATGTTTGGAGCAAAAACAACACTGCACATCACCAAAAGAACACCATACCCACAGTGAAGCATGGTGGTGGCAGCATCAGGCTTTGGGCTGTTTTTCTTCAGCTGGAACTGGGGCCTTAGTTAGGATAGAGGGAATTATGAACAGTTCCAAATACCAGTCAATATTGGCACAAAACCTTCAGGCTTCTGCTAGAAAGCTGAACGCGAAGAGGAACTTCATCTTTCAGCATGACAACAACCCAAAGCATACATCAAAATCAACAAAGGAATGGCTTCACCAGAAGAAGATTAGAGTTTTGGAATGGCCCAGCCAGAGCCCAGACCTGAATCCGATTGAAAATCTGTGGGGTGATCTGAAGAGGGCTGTGCATAGGAGATGCCCTCGCAATCTGACAGATTTGGAGTGTTTTTTGCAAAGAAGAGTGGGCAAAACTTGCCAAGTCAAAATGTGCCATGCTGATAGCCTCATACCCAAAAAGACTGAATGCTGTAATAAAATCAAAAGGTGCTTCAACAAAGTATTAGTTTAAGGGTGTGCATACTTATGCAACCATATTATTTTATTTTTATATTTTTTCTTCCCTCTACCTAAAAGATTTCAGTTTGTTTTTCAATTGAGTTGTACAGTTTATAGGTCACATTAAAAGGTGGAAAAAGTTCTGAAATTATTTATTTTTGTCTCATTTTTTTACAGCACAGAAACCTGACGTTTTAACAGGGGTGTGTAGACTTTTTATATCCACTATATATATATATATATATATATATATATTCCAAAAGAAATGGACATGTAAGGCTTCTCGGTGACTGTTGCACAACCCCCCTACCCATAGACAATAAGCATCACAGCTTCCCATACATATGTACCCTGACACTCAATCATACAGTATGACTCCCAGAACAATGCTAAAGCCACACAACTCACTCCACCACACACACACACATAGCCTTCCTAATTTCAGTTGTGTCTTTTCCTATTTTCTGGAAGGATTACATGTCCACACATCAACACGTGGAGTGGATCATATTAATGAGTGTCACTGCCTCCCCCTCCAACCAGAGGCTTTGATCAGCTGTTCAATGAACAACAGAGCTGTGTACAGAATAATCCTTCTCACTTAGCGGAGAGCGGGTACTGCCAGGATAGTGTAGACACTCCCAGACCAGGACACACTCTGACAGACTATGGTAGGCACTCTGTACAGAAATACACCATCACAGCAAGAGAGAGAGCACACTGCCCACACAGACATTACACAACATAACCATTGTGATAACATACAAGTTAAGAATGGCAATATCAAATCCGGGCACACACAGCCCATACTGAAACACAACATGCAAAGGTCACAAACTGCAAACACCTGTCACATTGGTCATACATTGCACTAGACTCACAGCACTGGCACAATCCTCTCACACAAACATAACTTCATAGCACCTTGTCCTCAATGTCTGCCACTTTGCTGCCTACTTTAAGCATGACCTGCAGTCTTATTCTTAATTGCAGACATGTCTGTCCAATTGTGTTCCCTTGCAGGGCTTGTGTTAACCATCTCTGCTGGAAGGCTATTATACAAATCTGGTACTTATACACCCTTCTCACACTTCCCTTAACACAGCAAGCTACAGATGTGCTGTGGTTATTAAATATACAGTCAGGTCCATAAATATTGGGACATCGACACAATTCTAAACTTTTTGGCTCTATACACCACCACAATGGATTTGAAATGAAACGAACAAGATGTGCTTTAACTGCAGACTTTCAGCTTTACATCCAAATCAGGTGAACGGTGTAGGAATTACAACAGTTTGTATATGTGCCTCCAACTTTTTAAGGGACCAAAAGTGATGGTACAGTCATAAAACAAACTTTCACTTTTTAATACTTGGTTGCAAATCCTTTGCAGTCAATTACAGCCTGCAGTCTGGAAAGCATAGACATCACCAGACGCTGGGTTTCATCCCTGGTGATGCTCTGCCAGACCTCTATTGCAACTGTCTTCAGTTCCTGCTTGTTCTTGGGGCATTTTCCCTTCAGTTTTGTCTTCAGCAAGTGAAATGCATGCTCAATCGGATTCAGATCAGGTGATTGACTTGGCCATTGCATAACATTCCACTTCTTTCCCTTAAAAAACTCTTTGGATGCTTTTGCAGTATGCTTCGGGTCATTGTCCATCTGCACTGTGAAGCGCCGTCCAATGAGTTCTGAAGCATTTGGCTGAATATGAGCAGATAATATTGCCCGAAACACTTCAGAATTCATCCTGCTGCTTTTGTCAGCAGTCACATCATCAATAAATACAAGAGAACCAGTTCCATTGGCAGCCATACATGCCCACGCCATGACACTGCCACCACCATGCTTCACTGATGAGGTGGTATGCTTTGGATCATGAGCAGTTCCTTTCCGTCTCCATACTCTTCTCTTCCCATCACTCTGGTACAAGTTGATCTTAGTCTCATCTGTCCATTGGATGTTGTTCCAGAACTGTGAAGGCTTTTTTAGGTGTTGTTTGAAAAACTCTAATCTGGCCTTCCTGTTTTTGACGCTCACCAATGGTTTACATCTTGTGGTGAACCCTCTGTATTTACTCTGGTGAAGTCTTCTCTTGATTGTTGACTTTGACACACATACACCTACCTCCTGGAGAGTGTTCTTGATCTGGCCAACTGTTGTGAAGAGTGTTTTCTTCACCAGGGAAATAATTATTCGGTCATCCACCACAGTTGTTTTCCGTGGTCTTCCGGGTCTTTTGGTGTTGCTGAGCTCACCAGTGCATTCTTTCTTTTTAAGTATGTTCCAAACAGTTGATTTGGCCACACCTAATGTTTTTGCTATCTCTCTGATGGGTTTGTTTTGTTTTTTCAGCCTAATGATGGCTTGCTTCACTAATAGTGACAGCTCTTTGGATCTCATATTGAGAGTTAACAGCAACAAATGCAAATAGCACACTTGAAATGAACACTGGAGCTTGTATCTGCTCTTTGTAAATGGGATAATGAGGGAATAACACACACCTGGCCATGGAACAGCTGAGAAGCCAATTGTCCCATTACTTTTGGTCCCTTAAAAAGTGGGAGGCACATATACAAACTGTTGTAATTTCTACACCGTTCACCTGATTTGAATGTAAATACCCTCAAATTAAAGCTGAAAGTCTGCAGTTAAAGCACATCTTGTTCTTTTCATTTCAAATCCATTGTGGTGTATAGAGCCAAAACGTTTAGAATTGTGTCGATGTCCCAATATTTATGGACCTGACTGTACTTGGCTTCAGTATCCTACTTGACTTTTATTATATTTAAATGATTATAACTGTATCCACAATTCCTTCCATTACACTGCAACGTACAATAGATAGTCCCAGCCTTCCCTGACTGATCTTACAATATATTAGACCATTAACCAACTTAGAAGACCTTCTATGGAGATATGGTCTCCAGATCAGAACACAGCACTCTAGCTGAGATCACACAAGGAGCCGATGAAGTATTATTGCACCTTCCCTAAACTAATATAAGACTCACTGGTCTGTAGTTAAAGGATCATATTTCCATGTAAAGTTGTAAATCTACGGTCGTGTGCAATTATTACACTGTCAATATGAGCAAGTTAAATATATCTCTTATGGTTGTGATAAGGACATCCTGGTAACTTTGTAAGAATACTACTGGGTCCTATTGACATCTCCAGTTTCAATTTTAGCTGAGATTTTTTTTAATGTAAAAAAATAAATAAAAAATAAATAAATAAATAATTATATATATATATATATATATATATATATATATATATATATATATAATGTTTGCTGGCCAACTGGATTTAAAATAATAATAAAAAAATGCATATCTGACTATATCAATATGATTTATGTTTACACAATATGAAATATCTAAAGATTTGTAATTTTATATATGATGTTTAAAATGCCCTAAGTGTTTTAATTAATAATCTTAGGCTTATTTTTTAGGTTTTTTATACATTTTATAAAAATGTTAGGCTTGTGTGGAGATTCCACCTGACAGACTGTGGGCCACAAAAAGTTGCTGGTGGCTCGCCAGAAAGCATTGCCATAGAGCATGTCATGGTGTGAGGTGGGTAAGCAGTGTGTACCATCTAATACACTCAGCATAGTCAGAGGCTTTGTACTGATCCATATGGTGAAGTGGAGCATCTAGTGTAGGAGACAGCACCACATCTGTCAATAGAAATCTGCAGGCCATGTAGTGTGCATTTAAATATGCAATATGGAGATTCACAGCTTCTTGCCCAACCTTCTAACACAGTAAAATGCTTTAAGGGAAAAGAGGAAAGAGAGCTCCAAAGAGCTAACCAGAGGGAAAGTAATAATAAAAAAATAATAATAGTTCCTTCATATATATAAAAGGTGTTAGAGGGCTTTCATTATGCTATTTACTGTGTATACGTGTCCCTTTCATTTATTTAATGTGTTCTTTACTCACAATACCTGCTGCTTCTTCATACACATAGACATCCTGGTACAATAAACCTTGAACAATTGTTTAGGCAGAATGGTCCCTCTTAATGACACACTGTATTATTACTAGTCGTTTATCCGTGATAAATGACGGTATAATATTACATGTGTCTCCCCCCCCCATCTCCCTCCTCTGTGTCTCTTTCCCCATCTCCCTCCCCTGTGTCCCCCCCATCTCCCTCCCCTGTGTCTCTTCTCCCCCCCCATCTCCCTCACCTGTATCTCTTCCCCCCCATCTCCCTCCCCTGTGTCTCTTCCCCTCCCTCCCCCTACCCCTTTCCCCCCTCTGTCTCTTTCCCCCTTTCCCCTATATATCTTTCCCCCTTTCCCCTATATATCTTTCCCCCCTCCCCTCCTCCTCCCCCCCCCCCCCGGGTGGCATGGCGGCTTGTATGGAAATCCATACAAATAGTTTCTAGAGCGTTACACATGCTTTAGAAACTATATTAATGATCATTATTATTACTCTTTATTTATAAAGTGATAACATTTCCACAGTGCTATTTACAAAGTAGAATGTAGTACAGTGGGTACAATTAGCAAACTATAAAGCTATGGAAATATTCTTGGGTAAGTAGAAAAATGGGTCCGCAGACAGCTTGGCTCCAAGAAGTGAGGTCCCTACTCCGAAGAGCCAATGCACTTGTAACGGAACCCATCACTGTTTTACCCTGTTTTATGGTTATTTAATTCTTGGTTAAAATATGATCCTACTGTTATATTATATGTATGTTGGTTGATGCTCTGCAGGATATTAGCTCAGACTATTGCAGACACCTAGCAGAATACATAATCCTATTAGGGTCTCCTAGAGGCAGGAGAGCCCTATTGTGTAAAGTGTTCACATTGTGAAAGATGGAACAAAGAGAAGCATTATCTTATCAATGTCTGTTATTGAATCAAAGTAGCCGGCTAGTCCCTGGGAGGTGTGACCCCACCTATTGTTCTCTCTATGTGTATTACCTGTGGCCAAAGACATGTATAAATATTTCTGTAAAGGTAAATAAAGTCAGTATTCATTTGACTCCCAAATTGAGTGTCGTCCAATATGGGAGGTCGGGGATGGTGAAACTGTAGTGCCTCGTGGGTATTTTATCGTATACCAGCGGAGATTTTGGACTGCGTGTTCCAGCTCCGTTACATTTGTTGGCAAGTGGCGGAATTGTTCCCACGGTCAGAAGGACAGCTACAGGAGACACCATTCCGTGGAGTACAAATTGAGGGCAACGCTAGTATCCGTACAGCGCCCCTGGCTACAGCAGGATGGAACCGGCTAGTTTTCAGACAGCGTTCCATCATGAGGAGGAGGAGGCGGCCGCGGACTACAGGGCTGCAGACAGAAAGGAACTCATGGTTACAGTACCTCTTATTACCCCACAGAATGAGTTTGGAAGAGAACTCCAAAGCAGACTGGCCTTTTTCCCAGGTACGCTTCCCATAAAAACCTTGGAGTGGTTAATGACAGATGTCCACAAATTCATAATGGAAAAGCAGCGGGCACAGGAGCGGTCCATCTTGGGAGCTGCTAACCCACCTCCCACCATTAACCCCGCCCCAGCACTGCGTCCGGGTGGTGGGAACTACCAAACCCCTCCAAGGTACATCAGGTGCCACACGTGTAACCAGCAGGGTCACATGCAGAGAGACTGTCCCAGAAACAGAAACCGCTCCACGTGGAATACTCCAACTAATTCCCCTCCCCAGCGACAGTGTGTACCCCAGGGAGCAGAAGGTGTCGTCCTTCCCCTCCAGCAGCAGTGTGTACCCCAGGGAGCAGAAGGTGTCGTCCTTCCCCCCAAGCGGCAGTGTGAACCACAGGGAGCTGAAGGTGGCGTCCTTCCCCCCCAGCGACAGTGTGTACCCCAGGGGGCCGAAGGTGTCGTCCTTCCCCCCCAGCGGCAGTGTGAACCACAGGGAGCTGAAGGTGGCGTCCTTCCCCCCCAGCGGCAGTGTGTACCCCAGGGAGCTGAAGGTGTCGTCCTTCCTCCCCAGCGGCAGTGTGTACCCCAGGGAGCTGAAGGTGTCGTCCTTCCTCCCCAGCGGCAGTGTGTACCCCAGGGAGCTGAAGGTGCCGTCCTTCCTCCCCAGCGGCAGTGTGTACCCCAGGGGGCCGAAGGTGTTGTCCTTCCCCCCCAGCGGCAGTGTGTACCCCAGGGAGCAGAAGGGGCCGTCCTTCCTCCCCAGCGGCAGTGTGAACCCCAGGGGGCAGGAGGTGTCGTCCTTCCCCCCCAGCGGCATGGTGAACCCCAGGGGGCAGAAGAGGTCGTCCTTCCCCCCTAGCGGCAGTGTGAACCACAGGGGGCAGAAGGTGTAGTCCTTCCCCCCCAGCGACAGCTTACCCTAACAAGGGGAGACACCAATCCCCCAGACGGTGCAGATGGGACCAGGGTCTCTGTGCCTGACCTACCGGGATGCTGGACAGCCTGTCCAGATCCCCAACTACTCTCACTGGGACAACCGGAGGAGGGGGTAAGTACAAATTCCCCTCCCCAGCTAACTCCTAATGTGGCTCCAGGGTTAACAGAGGAAATGTTAACCCCCACCTTTCCCTGGCTACTGAGCCGGAATACGTCCCAAGTACCCCAGCAGAAGAGCTGACAGCGGGGCAGAGTGCAGTCGGCCTCTGCCCTCCCTTTGTCCCTTGTACAGAGCAGGATGTCCTGCAGTTTATACCAGCAGAAGAGCTGGCATCAGGGCAGAGTGCCGCTGGCCTCTGCCCCTCAAGTCCCCTCAGCGTGTTGCCCCATCACCACAGCAAAATATCCAGGTACCTGGTTAGACTTCCCCCCAAAGGAGAGATGGGTGACGAAGTGCCCTTCGCCACTTTGTCTTGGAGAGGACTGTTTGCCAGCCTCCTGCCCTGCGACTATGGCCCTGGGACATATTGCCCTTTGGAACCAGTGTTCGGCCATACCAGAGTGTATGTCACTCATTCTGGCCCTTTACATACAGGGGGGTCATTCTGTACTTGCCCTGTATGAACCATGATACCCCAGATAACTGTGCCATGAAGCCCATTCATATAATGAAAGACTATGGGAAAGACTTTAGCTACCTGGCAATTGAACTGTGTGAACAGGATCTGAGAGCTATTCGGTAGTTTTGTGCGCTCAGATCCCAGCTACCTGGGGATATGGAAAATGTGAGTAAATGTGAATTGCAGTAATGCTGATGGGTTGTCAAACTAGAGAATTGACAAACAAATACTTTTGTCCGGACATCCCCAGGCCGATCCGTTGGGATCAGACCGTGTATGCCGGCTTATGGTCACGGGGGAGGTGTGTAACGGAACCCATCACTGTTTTACCCTGTTTTATGGTTATTTAATTCTTGGTTAAAATATGATCCTACTGTTATATTATATGTATGTTGGTTGATGCTCTGCAGGATATTAGCTCAGACTATTGCAGACACCTAGCAGAATACATAATCCTATTAGGGTCTCCTAGAGGCAGGAGAGCCCTATTGTGTAAAGTGTTCACATTGTGAAAGATGGAACAAAGAGAAGCATTATCTTATCAATGTCTGTTATTGAATCAAAGTAGCCGGCTAGTCCCTGGGAGGTGTGACCCCACCTATTGTTCTCTCTATGTGTATTACCTGTGGCCAAAGACATGTATAAATATTTCTGTAAAGGTAAATAAAGTCAGTATTCATTTGACTCCCAAATTGAGTGTCGTCCAATATGGGAGGTCGGGGATGGTGAAACTGTAGTGCCTCGTGGGTATTTTATCGTATACCAGCGGAGATTTTGGACTGCGTGTTCCAGCTCCGTTACAGCACTGACGCTCAGTTCTCCTGCACCTATGAAGTCCTCCTGTGGTTTCTGAAACAGTCCTTTTCCTGAACAAATTTCTTGAACTTTTACTAACCTCCAAGGAAGAAATATCATTGGCCTTTATATAAACAGATTGACCCTGCACTATCCTTACATACTTTCATTCTGTCCAAAAACTCCCTTAAAATAAATCTCCTTGACCACATCTGGGATGGGCCAACTCCCAAGCCACAAGTCAAGTGATCTGGATGTGTCAACTTCATTCTAAATTAACCATTTAACACCCGTTTTTCCTCCAATTGCTCAATGTGTTGCTTGTCCTTTAATATGATACATACATTTTAATTTCTATTGAACATGTTATATTCCATGTACTGTTTTCCTTTCATGTCTACTAAATACATACGGTCTGTAATATAAAGAATGCTAACATTCCAGGTGACAATTCTCTTAATATATATTCATGTGTATGAGAAAGTAGACTTCCAGAACAAGAACATTTTAATTTACATTATCTGTGTCTAATTCTGAACCACAGAGAACAGTGATCAGTGGAACATATATGATCATAGCAGCTGAATAATAGGTCTTCATTATTAAAGTATTAAAGTGTCAAAGAACTCCCACATGTTCCATCATCTATCAAATATTAAACATATTTTGGATACAGAATGACTCATTGAAAATTTAGAAGCATGTGCAGTTCTGTCAGTAAATTGAATGGTGTGCGGCAATGGTTTGCAAAAACGGCAACATTGCAAACACAGATACCTACAATTTACATTAAAGAAACATATTTTGTAAAACATATTTGTTTTTTTTTGTGCATGGCAATAAATCCTATGTTGCACCATCTAATGCTGCTTCTTTGTGTGCGTCTAAACTGCCCTCCTTGTACAGGAATCAGGGTGTAGTTAGGTTTTATGCTGTCGCAAGAATGTTCAGATTTTTGCGCCCCTCACAACCTAGTTACTACTTCTCCTTTCCTCTTGCTATATCCCAATCATACGTTTTACAACTCACTTGTATAAAAAAACATTTGTGTATATGTGTCTATGTAAGTATACAGGAAGTAGGAACCAGGTACACTTACAGACAGAATATGCTCTCCATATTTCAGTGTATATTTACTGGCATTGCATCTGCAACTTCAGGCATACTGTTGAGCCCTGAAAATGTACTGCCCTAGGCCTGGTCCTTTTTTATCACCCATTAGAGGCAAGCAACTGGCCCTCCTTTTTTTTTTAAATATCAGTCATTTATTGCTAACACTTGCAGTAAAGTGTCACAACAAACACAGCTCACTTCGGAAGGAAGAGAGCCGCTGATAGTGAATTAGACAAAAAATGAGAAGAAGAAAAAAAAAAAAAATCAGAATAACAGTATGTTAAAAACAAGCAAGCTTGTCCAGATCCTGACTCCATGAACCAAAAACAAACATCTAAAAAGAAGCAGTACCCCTCCTCATAGCACCACGTGCCCCCTGCACAATAAGGCTCTTGTGTCACAATCTGGTACTTAGCCAAATCTAGAGCCAAGCACAGCAGGGAAAAGGGGGAGAGAGAGGGATACCCTTAATATTATAAACACTCACAACGGAGTCCAATAAATGAAAAGAGATTTGTTTAATTAATTAGGACTTCAAAACTTTACATGGCATGAGCAGTGTAAGCCATGAGCATACATGCATTGTAAGTGCTGTCTTTGCTTGTGTTATCTGTGCTTCCATATTGGACTAATTTGTCTGCAGTCTGAGAGGAATTGCTCTTCAACATACTTATCAAGTATGTAATTACAGTGACCGGTTTCAACAAAACTGAATAGAAATCTTTCCTTAATCAGCAGTTCCTCCATTTCCTCTCACCTATCTGATCCGTTTAGGAACAAAGGCAAAATAGAACCCAGCAGTAAAGAATAATTGCAAATGAAAGCTAAATATTTAAATGTTGTGTTTATTATTATTACTATTAAAATATTATTCAGACCACCACATTGCTTTAAGGACTCCATAGCAACCTCAAAGTGTCCTTTAGAACTGTCAGATCTCTAGGGACAATGCACTGTCCCAGAAGATGGAGCCACTACATGCACAGTGTGTATCAATATATGTATCAGTGAACAAACCCTCTAAACATGTCTCCCGAGAGAAAAGTGGGTTTGTCTTGATGTGTCTCTATAGGCATTCGTAGGACAGTTGAGAAACAGACAGAATCAAGACATACTGACTGGGTAGGTCCACCGACACACTGGAGAAGGGGTTAGTACTTGGTAAACAAAGGCCTGGTCCTACAACACAAATACAGTGCTAACTGCAGGACGCAACCATCACTTCCCACACCCAGGTTCTTACTCACATGATTAATATGAAATAGGTTGCTTGTCACTGTATTAGGCAATAGGAGCACCCTTACTTGGACAATGACCCTTGACTACCTGATTGCTATAGTAAATTGGTCATATTGTGGACATCCTGACTCCTAGTCCATCTCGCAATGTCACACAGCACAAGTACTTCACATATATGGTCACCCAAAGTCCACACTGACAACATTCTCACACCCGCCACCCATGGGTGTAGGAACTAGGGGGGGGGGGGGGGGCGCAAATCCCTACCTGAATTGTATTGGTGTGTATGTGTAGAGAAGCAATTGTGTGGTATTTTATACTATATGCGGTAAAAAAATTGAAAAATGTCCACTGCTACATCTCAGGCCCGTATGACAAGACTCATGCATGGTTATAAGGAATTCTGGTTACTTTTTTTTTTTTGAAATATGTAAACAGGGACTACATCACAATATTTTATGAGTGCAACAAGCGAACAACCCTAATCTTGCTGTGCAACAATAAAACCAGCTGCAAAGTCCTCTTGTGTCCAATGTGTATTTGAGATAAAAGAAAAATGGTAACATAATTTCCACTGTTACATCTCTTTGGAACTTTACTTATAAAAAGTTGCAAGCCATGATCTACAGTGGAGGAAAAAAAGTATTTGATCCCCTGCTGATTTTGAACGTTTGTCCACTGACAAAGAAATGATCAGTCTATCATTTTAATGGTAGGTGTACTTTAACAGTGAGAGACAGAAAAACAAAAAAACAAAAACAAAGAAAAACACTTGTCAAAAAAGTTACAAATTGATTTGAAGGTCAGTGAGGGAAATAAGTATTTGATCCCCTATCAATCAGCAAGATTTCTGGCTCTCAGGTGTCTTTTATAGAGATAATGAGATAGGGAGCACTCTCTTAAAGGTAGTGCTCCTCATCTCAGCTCGTTACCTGTATAAAACCTGTCCACAAAAGCAATCAATCAATTAGATTCCAAACTCTCCACCATGGTCAAGACTAAAGAGCTGTCCAAGGATGTCATAGACAAGATTGTAGACCTACAAAAGGCTGGAATGGGCTACAAGACCATCGCCAAGCAGCTTGGTGAGAAGGTGACAGCAGTTTGTACGATTATTCGCAAATGGAAGAAACACAAAATAATTGCCAGTCTCCCTCGGTCTGGTGCGCCATGCAAGATCTCACCTTGTGGAGTTTCAATGATCATGAGAATGGTGAGGAATCAGCCCAGAACTACATGGGAGGATCTTGCTAATGATCTCAAGGCAGCTGGGACCATAGTCACCAAGAAAGCAATTGGTAACACACTACGCCGTGAAGGACTGAAATCCTGCAGTGCCCGCAAGGCCCCCTGCTCAAGAAAGCACATGTACAGGCCCGTCTGAAGTTTGCCAATTAACATCTGAATGATTCAGAGGAGAACTGGGTGAAAGTGTTGTGGTCAGATGAGACCAAAATCAAGCTCTTTGGCATCAACTCAATTCTCCATGTTTGGAGGAGGAGGAATGCTGCCTATAACCCCAAGAACACTGTCCCCACCATCAAACATGGAGGTGGAAACATTATGCTTTGGATGTGTTTTTCTGCTAAGAGGACAACTGCGCCACATCAAAGGGACGATGGACGGGGCCATGTACCATAACATTTTGGATGAGAACCTTTTTCCCTCAGCAAGGGCATTGAAAATGGGTTGTGGATGGGTATTCCAGGAGGACAATGACCCAAAACACACAGCCAAGGCAACCAAGGAGTGGCTCAAGAAGAAGCACATTAAGGTCCTGCAGTGCCCTGGCAAGTCTCCAGACCTTAATCCCATAGAAAATCTGTGGAGGGAGCTAAAGGTTCGAGTTGCCAAACATCAGCCTCGAAACCTTAATGACTTGGAGAGGATCTACAAAGAGGAGTGGGACAAAATCCCTCCCGAGATGTGTGCAAACCTGGTGGCCAACTACAAAAAATATCTGACCTCTGTGATTGCCAACAAGGGTTTTGCCACCAAGTACTAAGACAAAGGGGTCAAATACTTATTTCCCTCATTGACCTGCAAATATATTTATAACTTTTTTGACATGCGTTTTTCTTGGGTTTTTTTTTTTTTGCTATTCTGTCTGACACTGTTAAAAAATAGACCTACCATTAAAAGTAGACTGATAATTTCTTTGTCAGTGGACAAATGTTCAAAATCAGCAGGTGATCAAATACTTTTTTGTAGAGCAGTACTGTCCAACTGGAGTCTTGCAGGGCTTTTGCAGGCCCACACTAAAGAAGTTGTAAAGGACTGATCTAGAGGATTGTGTATGTGTTACTGGGGATTGTGTATGTGCTACTAAATATTTTGAGTACATCTTTGTGTGAGAACATCATGTGCATCAGATTGTGTATCAATGTATTGTATGGATTCACTGGATATTAAAAACTTGTTTAGCTTGTGGGTTTCAAAATTCATATATCAGATCAGAGAATATCACAAACTACATATTGCAGCTAAGCAAGTTTGAGTTTCAAATCACACAAGGAAAATTTGTATGAATGTTCATTTCCACATTAAACATAAGCACGAGTTTCAAGTTCTCTATCGCTATATAGAATGAGTTCAAAACACTATATGTCAAACTACAGTGCGATTCAAGTTCATCTTGTCATACTAGAGAGTTCCACAATCTACTCGTCAAACTAGTTCCCCCAGTCAAATTAGTCTACTTGTTCCATGTGGAAACTAGAGAACTCCACGTTCCACACAGAAACAGGAGCTTTAGCTCCACAGAATCCAGAGATTTTCAAGCATTTAGAGAATTGAGGATTTAATCATTGTTCCAGAAGAACGTAGGTTTGTATCTTTATAATTTAGCCCAATGATTATTTTAGTGAAACCCTTTACAACACAGTATTTGGACTTTTTATACTTCATAGTTTGCTGCCACCTGAAGAAACAGATGAACAGAAACAAGAAAGGTAGACCACGATGCAGCAGAATTGTATATAATAGTTAATAAATTAATTTCTAAAATATTTTGCCTATTACTAGGCAATGTAAAAATGCATATTATACATAGGTGACATTGCCCCTATAAGCTGAAAGGGATATACTTTAAGTGGTACTTTAATCTACTGTCTAAATTATTATTTCTTTTTTTGTGCTTTTCAGGATTGTGTGATTTGGTGGTTTTCAATTCTCAGTATTCTGAGTGGAGCAGGACATGCTGTGCCATTTTATCAATGGCTGGTGGGTTTGTCGTGGCTTACAAATTGTGCGCCCAAATTCCCTTTGCATCTCCTATTCTATGATCCTAGTGATGTGATATTATGCAGAATACACAGAATAGTATCAAATGACAACTATTTACATATCCCTTTGTTTTCTCAGTTTTAATAATGTCAAGGTAAAAAAGCCAACACCAACCCATTACACTTTGCCACCTATGCAACCCCTGAGCTCTCAAAAGGACAGGACAGCCATGGAATATGGTAGCATGCTTTGTATTTCCACGATAATATCCATTTACACATTGCTAATCAACTTCAATTTGACTCCAGGACGTAACAAATTATCGTCCAAGGCAATCTTTATTCTTTTATTACAAAATTGATTAAGTTAAATTCTTTAGATCCAGCTTGCAAAAAACACACATGACTGCCAGGATTGCAGGCTTTAATCAGGCCGCCTGCACCATATCCAGATCCATTTGAATGGCCCACTGTAGTGTTTCACAATTTACTGAGGGAATACAGCATAGCAAATTTGGGATCAATTATCCCTTAAGTTAGGAGGTTCCCCAAAAGTGAGACACAGGCCTTGCGCTACTACATGTATGTTTTATGTTACAAAGAATTTTCCCACAAGTCAAACATATTATACCCTCATATACACTTTGAGTGTGCAATCTAGTTTACGGCATTTTTAATATTTTAACAAGAATTTAAATAAAAAGTTCCCTATTTCTTTTTATTTGGTGCTACATAATGTTGCATCAGTGGAACATTTCCAACAAGAGCATTGACCTCATCCAAAAGGGTTAGTGGTGGACCCTGTTAATTTCAGAGACTGTCATATTGGATGAGAGATCTTGGGTGCCATCTCACAGTGTTGCAGTACGGAGCATCAACTTATCAAAGTCATGCAGATGGGCTTGGCCCAATGTTAGCAAAGGAATTTTACAGGAGCGTTATAAATGTTGAGCTGTTGAACATACTGAGGATCAGATACTTTTAATCCAGAACAGCTACAGACTACACAATCAGGCAGACTCTGACTATGATCAGATTCCTAATATGGCACTTGGGAACCTGATGTCTCTAGATAAATCCCTGTGCTGGCTTGGTGGCAAGTTAATAGGTTGACAGGGCCTCATACATTTCATCTCTTTCTACTAATACTGGGACACTGGAGGCTGCCAAGCACATGGTGGAAAGGATTACTTTTATGTATAGATCAGCATGGCCAGGTGCCTATACAGAAGGGGCATCGGTTAAAGAAGCTCCCCACAATGGACTGACCTGTTAAAACAGAAAAGGTTCAATCCCTCAAGACTTTTGAATTAGTTGGTTAGGCTCAGCCTGTTTACGAGTCTTTGGTTAACCTTTATAACAATGGGGTGATTTGTTTCCTTAGAGGGCTATATAACGGACGTTGTGCAGTAAGAGGGATGGAGCATAATAGATTTTCGATACACTGTATGGATCATATCAGGGTGCCCACTTGGCCTATATGGCACTTAGTATAAGATATGCTCTTAAAGTCAGGCCAGTGGTCCCTGGAGCAGGCTTAATTAGAACGCTGGCAATACTGATCAGTATAACATCATATTGCTTCAAAGATGGTAAATTATTTCATGGACCTTGTGCTAGATTAATGCTTAGGGTATTTGGAGCTTAAGAGCTTTGTTGTGAAAGTCAAGGTAAAGTTGACACACGTGGCTGCTGATTGTTAAGACAGAGTGGCTATATGTCTACTTATGGCAATGGCATGCTATTCTTAATAATTGGCTGCACTCTTAATACCACTTCTAAATAGGCCATCCTAGCTTGAAGCTTTATTATAAAGCTATTTAATCTCACTGATGGTAACTGGTCATGACTTACATTACTTACCTAGAATGGTATATATTTTATTACATACCAATATTAGCGTACCCCTTGGAGGGGAGGGGGCATAGCTCTCAAATAGTAGTCCCCACATCATCAAATGTTAATGAAGACCTGTAAATTGCATTACTGGGAACCTTGCTGGGGAGTCAAGGCAATGCAAAATACAACTTCTGTAGTGTTTAAAACATGCTCTTTTAAATGCATGAAGAAGCCAGTCGTGTACCATGTTGCTTTAACAAAGTGCCACTCTTCTAATTATGCTACTTTTGAATAGTCATCTTAGCTTGAGGTCCAATTATTGCAATGTATTTTATTCCTTTAGAAACTGGATAAAGTATGTAATATTGATCATATAGGACCAAGCTTGTACTTTACATTGCACGGATATAAATATTTGTCATTGCAGCCACTGTCTAGAAACATATAAGATCACTAGGAGATAAAGGTCACATGTCATTGTAGATGTATGAATCATGTGTCCAAAAGACTGCAGTAGCCTGAAACACTATTTCATAGAAATATTTAAAAAAACAAACCAAAAGATATTTTATTATACATATAAAATTATCCTGCATTGTCCTAATGTATGGGAGCATCTCCGATTGGCAATGTGATGAGTTGGATTAGGATACTCCATGGAAGTTTTATTGCTAACAATTCAGTGTTGTCACCATGACATAGCATGGCATGACAGGGGATCCTCATAAAAGACCACTGGTTAGTCCAGCAGTGACTTACTCTTTGGGGACACCAAAGATGCCAAGCATGGAGTAGCTGGCCTTGTCCACACCAAAGAGAGAAGCCTAGTTTGTATTCGCTCACATCCCAGAGGATACCCTGCAAAAAGTCTAAGTGAAGAAAACAAATATGTAGCCTTATGAGTATGTATAGCCAACCCCTCCCTGGAAGGAACCAGGATCTTCCCCAGGAAGAGAAGAATGCCACCAGATTGGCCTCAACATTGTAAGGGTAAGTGACCAGTCACTAGAGGTACCTTAACAGAGAAATATAAATATTACTCTGCACAATCTGCAACAAAGGCTTAAGGTGCAATCCATTATAGAATAATTGGGGAAAGTTTAGTCAATTTAATTTGGACATTCTTCACCAGAAAAAATAATGATATATAGATCCTGACACATAACTATAATCTATAACAGTTATTTTTAAAAACCCACCACATGCCATTAAGGTATTTAGAATACATATCAGCAGACAAACTGTAAAACTATGCAAACATTTGTACATTTTTTTTGACATATGTACATATTGTTGTATCCAGTTTAAATAATTTGTGACCAGCCTCAGAGTACTATTAAAATGATACCTCATTTGTATGTTGTGATATGTAATCCCTCTAGATTTTCAAACCAAACCTTAGTGATTACTTCATGTAGATTTTCCATAATGATTGTGCTACTCAACTCCAATCCACCATGCACGCTGCTGCCAGGCTCCTCCAGTTTAACACTCACTTTATTAGCCGCTGATCCACTGTCCCTACTTACACATTTTTCCCACATCTTCCTGAACTAAATCTACATGCAAAACCCTTTGTAAAACTGGAAATTTTCATATATAAACTTGTCTCCACACATACGTTGCTATCCATACCCTACACATTGCAAACAAACTATACCTCTCCAAATCTCCTACACCTTAGTATAATTAATCCTCACAATATCTTTGTGCATATCCCAGGCACACTTGAATTCTATAAGTGCTATTCCACCACGTACCACCATTTCTATAACTAGCAATGTTGCACATTTCCTCCAAATCTTCTACCCTCTTGTTTTAAATTTCTCTTGTTGCATAACTTATTTCTGTAAAATGCTTCCCTCCTGAACGTTATTAAGACTGTTTAGATATTAAAAGATTTCATTTTCCATTTTGGACTTATGCTTATGACTTAGGATACAGTTCACAAAGTGGTTCATTCAATTGAAATGTGTAAAGTAGTGTTGCCATACATACTGCATGTTCATTGTACTTCTATACATGTGAGAAACATGTTGTATATGTGTATAGAGTGAAAAAATGTAACATTGATCACGTAAGACCAAGCTACACACAAAGTAGTGAATAGGTGGATGTTGCTTGGACTTAGCACTGATATAAATATATGTCATTACAGCCACTGTCTAGAAACATATAAGATCACTAGGAGATACAGGTCACATGTCATTGTAGATGTATGAATCATGTGTCCAAAAGACTAGAATAGAGTGAAACACTATTTCATATAAACCAGGAACCTATCTGACGGCTTCCTTCTCAAGTCTGTGACTGTTTCTACTTTTATGCTTGTTTCCAGGGGTCTGCGGCAGTGTTTTGCTGGGTGATTGTCTAGGTATCCATGGCTGTGTGGGTGTCTGTGACTGGCTGTCGGTCTCTGTTGATGTTTCTGGGAATGCCACAACCATACCTCTCAATGTTAGCATGTTCCAGGTTATCTGGCCTACATAATTAATGGAATCTACATTGATTTTATGGCGATGCAGCTATATTTCCTGCATCCTACAGAGCATGCTCTGTGTAATCTGGCCTGCATGATTAATGCAATCTATGTTGATGTGTTTTTCTTCAGGACAAGGGAAAATGTTTGGGGGGAATGCAGCAGTGGTTATTATTGAAGGTAAATGAGTTTTTAAATTATATGTTATTATTATTTTTGCTGTCTTAAGCCTTTCTTTGATGTTGTTTTTAATGTTAAATAACAGTAAACTAAAATAGATTTAACCTGAAAATCACTTTCACTGGCCCTTTCAGCTCCACCTTTCCTTGAAAGTTGGCCAACCAGTGAACCACAAAAATAAATAACATCCTCTGTGATCTAGACAGAGCTGATAATATCTAAGAAAGGATATGTTTCATACATGTAAAATCTCAGAACTAGGTGCCTTATATATGCAAAACAGTGACTAGGTGGATGTTGCAAGTACCACTCACCTAGGAACTTAGTTGTTTTTTCTGCTTGTTTATTGCCGTAATATTGAGTCCTTTGAATTTGTTCCAAGATAAACAAGTAATTTAGCGCCCCACCAGCTTATCACATCTAACATTAATTCTAGTACAAAGTGCTGAATTCTTTTTTTGAATAGTGGTTTAAGCCCAGTGTACTCTAGAAGCATATCACAGATCTGAGACACCACGTGGGGGGCTATGCAGTATCACCTTATCTCATTTATCAAGATTTAGTAGCATAATTCACAATATATACCCAAAATTACATAAACGCAGCAATATCCACACTTCCAGGACTGAATTATAAATGTAAAGACAGATAAGAGCCAAACAGGTATCTAATCTGCCCATTCTATCTAATACGGTTGGCGTTATAATAATCTGGATTGCTTTACACTTATCCCAGGCATGCTTAAATTCCTAACTGTTTGACTGTTTTTGACCCTACCACATATATTGGAAGGCTGTCCAGTTGTCCACTAACTTTTTAGTAAATAAAAAAAGCCTGTATATGTCATCCACAAAGTTATATTACCATCTCATAAAGAGGTGCAATGGAAGATCCTTAACTACACGCACACATACAGTGTGTGTATATATATATATATATATATATATATATATATATATATATATATATATATATATATATATATATATATATATATATATATATATATATATATATACACACACGCTAAGGTAATGCACTATTGGATTGCTGAAGTAACACATTTTATTCAAAGGAGATGCAAAATCAGAGTGTCATTATTGTGTGTCTTTTGATATATACATGTACACACATGACTGATATATAACATAATATATACCATTTTATTTTTGCCTAGTGTATCTACATCAACAGGCTGGCTGAATACTATCAGGGGTGTGCAAGTCACATACAATACAAAAGTCTTGTACCACATTAACATCTCACTTTAATTTGGGGGTCAGAGGGCAAAGCCTTCATGAGGCAGTCTGACAGGCAGATGTATGTAGTAGCATGTAGTGTATGTATGTCTTGGCATGTATAGTGAGGTAGTCCTACATAGGAGTTATAGACAGGGGCTGTGAGTACACAGTGAGGCCAGGTATAAAGCTCCCACAGTCTGCTTTGGGACTGTCACACTCACCAGGGTCTGCTCATATTTCAGAGCTCGCTGCTCCATTCTGTCTTCAGACATGTCTGTCTCTGGGCTCTCTCTCCTCCGTTATCTCCTGCACTCTCTCTGTGTCTCTCTCCCCTCCCTCTCTCCTCTTTTGTAGTCTCCTCTCCCCTCTCTACTCCAGCTTGTTCTCATTCAGCTCAGATCTCTCTTTCTGTCCCACGTCTCTCTCTGTCTATTCCCTCCCTTTTTCCTCTCAGTCTTCTCTTGTCCCTCCTTCTCTCCTCCCTCAGTCACTCCCCGGTCTCATGTTCCCTTTATTTCCCGGTGTATTTCTGTGTGACCACTCTACTATATTATTCTACTCCACTTATCTTCTCATTCTCTCCTTATAAGTGACTCAAGTTATCAGGACAGGCTCATGCAGTGCTGCTCTGCAGTGTATAGTAAGGTCCTGTCTGCAGATAGTATATCAGGACAGGCTCAGGCGGTGCTGCTCTGCAGTGTATAGTAGGGTCCTGTCTGCAGATAGTATATCAGGACAGGTTCAGGCAGTGCTGCACTGCAGTGTATAGTAGGGTCCTGTCTGCAGATAGTATATCAGGACAGGTTCAGGCAGTGCTGCACTGCAGTGTATAGTAGGGTCCTGTCTGCAGATAGTATATCAGGACAGGTTCAGGCGGTACTGCACTGCAGTTTATGGTAGGGTCCTGTCTGCAGATAGTATATCAGGACAGGTTCAGGCGGTACTGCACTGCAGTTTATAGTAGGGTCCTGTCTGCAGATAGTATATCAGGGCAGGCTCAGGCGATGCTGCACTGCAGTGTATAGTAGGGTCCTGTCTGCAGATAGCATATCAGGACAGGTTCAGGCGGTGCTGCACTGCAGTTTATAGTAGGGTCCTGTCTGCAGATAGTATATCAGGACAGATTCAGGCAATGCTGCAAAGCAGTATATAGTAGGGTCCTGTCTGCAGATAGTATATCAGGACAGGCTCATGCAGTGCTGCACTGCAATGTAAAGTAGGGTCCTTTCTGCAGATAGTATATCAGGACAGGCTCAGGCAGTGCTGCTCTGCAGTGTATAGTAGGGTCCTGTCTGCAGATAGTATATCAGGACAGGCTCATGCAGTGCTGCACTGCAATGTAAAGTAGGGTCCTTTCTGCAGATAGTATATCAGGACAGGCTCAGGCAGTGCTGCTCTGCAGTGTGAAATGGGGTCCTGTCTGCAGATAGTATATCAGGACAGGCTCAGGCAGTGCTGCTCTGCAGTGTATAGTAAGGTCCTGTCTGCAGATAGTATATCAGGACAGGCTCAGGCGGTGCTGCACTGCAGTGTATAGTAGGTTCCTGTCTGCAGATAGTATATCAGGACAGGCTCAGGCGGTGCTGCACTGCAGTTTATAGTAGGGTCCTGTCTGCAGATAGTATATCAGGACAGGCTCAGGCGGTGCTGCACTGCAGTGTATAGTAGGTTCCTGTCTGCAGATAGTATATCAGGACAGGCTCAGGCGGTGCTGCACTGCAGTTTATAGTAGGGTCCTGTCTGCAGATAGTATATCAGGACAGGCTCAGGCGGTGCTGCACTGCAATGTAAATTAGGGTCCTTTCTGCAGATAGTATATCAGGACAGGCTCAGGCAGTGCTGCTCTGCAGTGTGAAGTGGGGTCCTGTCTGCAGATGGTATATCAGGACAGGCTCAGGCAGTGCTGCACTGCAGTGTATAGTAATACAATAATATGGTTGCATAAGTATGCACACCCTTAAACTAATACTTTGTTGAAGCACCTTTTGATTTTATTACAGCACTCAGTCTTTTTGGGTATGAGTCTATCAGCATGGCACATTTTGACTTGGCAAGTTTTGCCCACTCTTCTTTGCAAAAAACACTCCAAATCTGTCAGATTGCGAGGGCATCTCCTGTGCACAGCCCTCTTCAGATCACCCCACAGATTTTCAATCGTATTAAGGTCTGGGCTCTGGCTGGGCCATTCCAAAACTTTAATCTTCTTCTGGTGAAGCCATTCCTTTGTTGATTTGGATGTATGCTTTGGGTCGTTGTCATGCTGAAAGATGAAGTTCCTCTTCATGTTCAGCTTTCTAGCAGAAGTCTGATGGTTTTGTGCCAATATTGACTGGTATTTGGAACTGTTCATAATTCCCTCTATCTTAACTAAGGCCCCAGTTCCAGCTGAAGAAAAATATCCCCAAAGCATGATGCTGCCATCACCATGCTTCACTGTAGGTATGGTGTTCTTTTGGTGAAGTGCAGTGTTGTTTTTGCACCAAACATATCTTTTGGAATTATGGCCAAAAAGTTCAACCTTGGTGTCATCAGTCCATAACACCTTTTCCCACATGCTTTTCGGAGACTTCAGATGTGTTTTTGCAAAATGTAGCCTGGCTTGGATGTTTTTCTTCGTAAGAAAAGGCTTTTGTATTGCCACTCTACCCCACAGCCCAGACTTATGAAGAATACGGGAGATTGTTGTCACATGTACCACACAGCCAGTACTTGCCAGATATTCCTGCAGCTCCTTTAATGTTGCTGTAGGCCTCTTGGTAGCCTCCCAGACCAGTTTTCTTCTTGTCTTTTCATCAATTTTGGAGGGAGCTCCAGTTCTTGGTAATGTCACTGTTGTGCCATATTTTCTCCACTTGATGCTGACTGTCTTTACTGTGTTCCATGGTATATCTAATGCCTTGCAAATTCTTTTGTACCCTTCTCCTGACTGATACCTTTTAACAATGAGATCCCTCTGATGCTTTGGAAGCTCTCTGTGGACCATGGCTTTTGCTGTGGGATGCGACTAAGAAAATTTCAGGAAAGACTAACTAGAGCAGCTGAACTTTATTTGGGGTTAATCAGAGGCACTTTAAATGATGGCAGGTGTATGCTGACCCCTATTTAACACGATTTGGAATGTGACTGCTTAATTCTGAACACAGCTACATCCCAAGTTATAAGAGGGTGTGCAGACTTATGCAACCACATTATTTTTCTTTTTCTTCCCTCCACCTAAAATATTTCTGTTTGTTTATCAATTGAGTTGTACAGTTTATAGGTCACATTAAAGGTGGAAAAAGTTGAGAAATGATTTATCTTTGTCTAATTTTTTTATAGCACGGAAACCTGACATTTTAACACGGGTGTGTAGACTTTTTATATCCACTCTATATCAGGAGGCTCAGGCGGTGCTGCACTGCAGTGTAAAGTAGGGTCCTGCCTGCAGATAGTTCATCAGGACAGGCTCAGGCGGTGCTGCACTTCCGTGTAAAGTAGGGTCCTGTCTGCAGATAGTATATCAGGACAGGCTCAGGCAGTGCTGCACTGTAGTGTAAAGTAGGATCCTGTCTGCAGATAGTATATCAGGGCAGGCTCAGGCAGTGTTGCAGTGTAAAGTATGGTCCTGCCTGTAGATAGTATATCAGGACAGGCACAGGCATGCTGCACTGCAGTGTAAAGTAGAGTGCAGTCTACAGATGGTATATCAGGACAGGCTCAGGCAGTGTTGCAATGCAGTGTAAAGTAGAGTCCTGTCTGCAGATAGTATATCAGGACAGGCACAGGCATGCTGCACTGCAGTGTAAAGTAGAGTGCAGTCTACAGATGGTATATCAGGACAGGCTCAGGCAGTGCTGCACTGCAGTGTAAAGTAGGATCCTGTCTGCAGATTGTGTATCAGGACAGGCTCAGGCGGTACTGCACTGCGGTGTAAAGTATGGTCCTGCCTGCAGATGGTATGTCAGGACAGGCTTGAGCAGTGCTGCACTGCAGTGTAAAGTAGGGTTGTGCCTGCAGATTGTATATCAGGACAGGCTCAGGCAGAGCAGCACTGCAATGTAAAGTAGGGTCCTGCCTACAGATCTTATATCAAGATAGGCTCAGGCAGTGCTGTACTTCAGTGTAAAGTAGGGTCCTGACTGCAGATAGTGTATCAGGACAGGCTCAGGCGGTACTGCAGTGCGGTGTAAAGTATGGTCCTGCCTGCAAATAGTATATCAGGACAGGCACAGGCGGTGCTACGCTGCAGTGCAAAGTAGGGTCCTGTCTGCAGATAGTATATCAGGACAGGCTTGAGCAGTGCTGCACTGCAGTGTAAAGTAGGGTTGTGCCTGCCGATAGTATATCAGGACAGGCACAGGTGGTGCTGCACTCAGGCGGTACTGCACTGCAGTGTAAACTAGGGTCCTTTCTGCAGATAGTATATCAGGTCAGGCACAGGCAGTGCTGCAATACAGTGTAAAGTAGGATCCTGTCTGCAGATAGTATATCAGGTCCGGCTCAGGCAGTGCTGCACTGCAGTATAAAGTAGGGTCCTGATTGCAGATAGTATATATGGACACAGTCAGACGATACTGCACTGCGGTGTCAAGTAGGGTCCTGCCTGCAGATAGTATATCAGGACAGGCTCAGGCAGTGCAGCACTGCAATGTAAAATTGGGTCCTGCCTACAGATCCTATATCAGGACAGGCTCAGGCGGTACTGCACTGCAGTGTAAAGTACGGTCCTGCCTGCAGATAGTATATCAGGACAGGCACAGGCGGTGCTGCACTGCAATGTAAAGTAGGGTCCTGTCTGCAGATAGCATATCAGGACAGGCTCAGGCAGTGTTGCAGTGTAAAGCATGGTCCTGCCTGTAGATGGTATATCAGGGCAGGCTTAGGTAGTGTTGCAATTCAGTGTAAAGTGGAGTTCTGTCTGCAGATAGTATATCAGGACAGGCACATGCAGGCTGCACTGCAGTGTAAAGTAGATTCCTGTCTACAGATGGTATATCAGGACAGGCTCAGGCAGTGCTGCACTGCAGTGTAAAGTAGGGTCCTATCTGCAGATGGTATATCAGGACAGGCTCAGGCAGTGCTACAGTGTAAGGTGTGTTCCTGTCTGCAGATGGTATGTCAGGACAGGCTTTAACAGTGCTGCACTGCAGTGTAAAGTAGAGTTGTGCCTGCAGATAGTATGTCAGGACAGGCTCAGGCAGTGCAGCACTTCAGTGTAAAGTAGGGTCCTGACTGCAGATAGTATATCAGAACAGGCACAGGCAGGGCTGCACTGCAGTGCAAAGTAGGGTACTGTCTGCAGATAGTATATCAGGACAGGCTCAAGCGGTGCTGCACTGCAGTGTAAAGTATGGTCCTGTCTGCAGATAGTATATCAGGACAGGCACATGTGGTGCTGCACTGCAGTGTAAAGTAGGGTCCTGTCTGCAGATAGTATATCAGGACAGGCACAGGCAGTGCTGCACTGCAATGTAAAGTAGGGTCCTGACTACATACTTTTTATCATGTCAGGCTCAGGCGGTGCTGCACTGCAATGTAAAATAGGGTCCTGTCTACAGATCCTATATCAGGACAGGCTAAGGCAGTGCTGCACTTCAGTTTAAAGTAGGGTGCTGACTGCAGATAGTATATCAGGACAGGCCCAGGCGGTGCTGCACTGCAGTGTAAAGTAGGGTCCTGTCTGCAGATAGCATATCAGGACAGGCTCAGGCGGAGCTGCACTGCAGTGTAAAGTAGGGTCCTGTCTGCAGATAGTATATCAGGACAGGCTCATGCAGTGTTACAATGCAGTGTAAAGTAGGGTCCTGTCTGCAGATAATAAATAAGGACAGGCCCAGGCAGTGCTGCATTGCAGTGTAAAGTAGGGTCCTATCTGCAGATGGTATATCAGGACAGGCTCAGGCAGTGCTGCACTGCAGTGTAAAGGAGGGTCCTATCTGCAGATGGTAAATCAGGACAGGCTCAGGCAGTGCTGCACTGTAAAGTAAAGTAGGGTCCCATCTGCAGATGGTAAATCAGGACAGGCTCAGGCATTGCTGCACTGTAGTGTAAAGTAGGGTCACCATCTGGAGATGGTATATCAGGACAGACTCAGGCAGTGTTGCACTGCAGTGAAAAATAGGGTTCTATCTGCAGATGGTACATCAGGACAGGCTCGGGCAGTGCTGCAGTGTAAAGTGGGTTTCTGTCTTCAGATGGTATGTCAGGACAGGCTTGAGCAGTGCTGCACTGCAGTGTAAAGTATGGACATGCCAGATAGTATATTAGGGCAGGCACAGGTGGGGCTGCACTGCAGTGTAAACTCGATTCCTGTATGCAGATAGTATATCCGGTCAGGCTCAGGCGGTGCTGCACTGCAGTGTAAAGTAGGGTCCTGTCTGCAGATAGTATATCAGGACAAGCACAGGTGGAGCTGCACTGCAGTGTAAAGTAGGGTCCTGTCTGCAGATAGTATATCAGGACAGGCACAGGCGGTGCTGCACTGCAGTGTAAAGTAGGGTTCTGTCTGCAGATAGTATATCAGGACAGGCTCAGGTAGTGTTGCAATGCAGTGTAAAGTAGAGTCCTGTCTGCAGATAATATATAAGGACAGACCCAGGCAGTGCTGCATTGCAGTGTAAAGTAGGGTCCTATCTGCAGATGGTATATCAGGACAGGCTCAGGCAGTGCTGCACTGCAGTGTAAAGTAGGGTCCTATCTACAGATGGTATATCAGGACAGGCTCAGGCAGTGCTGCACTGCAGTGTAAAGTAGGGTCCTATCTGCAGATGGTACATCAGGACAGGCTCAGGCAGTGCTTCAGTGTAAAGTGGGTTACTGTCTACAGATGGTATATCAGGATAGGCTCAGGCAATGCTGCACTGCAGTGAAAAGTATGGTCATGCCTGCAGATAGTATATCAGGGCAGGCACAGGTGGGGCTGCACAGCAGTGTAAACTCGATTCCTGTATGCAGATAGTATATTCGGTCAGGCTCAGCCGGTGCTGCACTGCAGTGTAATGTAGGGTCCTGTCTGCAGATAGTATATCAGGACAGGCTCAGGCAGTGTTGCAGTGTAAAGTAGGTTCCTGCCTGCAGATAGTATATCAGGACAGGCACAGGCGGTGCTGCACGGCAGTGTAAACTCGATTCCTGTATGTAGATAGTATATCTGGTCAGGCTCAGGTAGTGTTGCAATGCAGTGTAAAGTAGAGTCCTGTCTGCAGATAGTATATCAGGACAGGCACAGGCATGCTGCACTGCAGTGTAAAGTAGGGTCCTATCTGCAGATGGTATATCAAGACAGGCAAAGTCAGTGCTGCAGTGTAAAGTGGGTTCCTGTCTGCAGATAGTATGTCAGGACAGGCTCAGGCGTTGCTGCACTGCAGTGTAAAGTAGGGTCCTGACTACATATTGTTTATTAGGTCAGGCTCAGGCGGTACTGCACTGCAGTGTAAAGTAGGGTCCTGACTACATATTGTTTATTAGGTCAGGGTCAGGCGGTACTGCACTGCAGTGTAAAGCAGGGTCCTGTCTGCAGATTGTTTATCAGGACAGGCACAGGCAGTGCAGCACTGCACTGTAAAGTTGCATCCTGCCTGTAGATAGTATATCAGGACAGGCTCAGGCGGTGCTGCAGTGTAAAGTAGGCTCAGGTAGTATTGCAATGCAGTGTAAAGTAGAGTCCTGTCTGCAGATAGTATATCAGGACAGGCCCAGGCAGTGTTGCAATGCAGTGTAAAGTAGAGTGCTGTCTACAGATTGTATATCAAGACAGACTCAGGGAGTGCTGCACTTCAGTGTAAAATACGGTCCTGCCTGCAGATAGTATATCAGGACAGGCTCAGGCGGTGCTGCACTGCAGTGTAAAGTAATGTCCTGTCTGCAGATAGTATATCAGGACAGGCACAGGCGGTGCTGCACTACAGTGTAAAGTAGGGTCCTGTCTGCAGATATTATATCAGGACAGACTCAGGTAGTGTTGCAATGCAGTTTAAAGCAGGGTCCTGTCTGCAGACAGTATATCAGAACAGGCATGCTCCACTTCAGTGTAAAGTAGGGTCCTGTCTGCAGATATTATATCAGGACAGGCTCAGGCAGTGCTGCACTGCAGTGTAAAATAGGGTCCTGACTGCAGATAGTGTATCAGGACAGGTTCAGGCGGTACTGCACTGCGGTGTAAAGTATGGTCCTGCCTGCAGATGGTATGTCAGGACAGGCTTGAGCAGTGCTGCACTGCAGTGTAAAGTAGAGTTGTGCCTGCAGATCTTATATCAAGACAGGCTCAGGCAGTGCTGTACTTCAGTGTAAAGTAGGGTCCTGACTGCAGATAGTGTATCAGGACACGCTTAGGCGTTACTGCACTGCGGTGTAAAGTATGGTCCTGCCTGCAAATAGTATATCAGGACAGGCACAAGCGGTGCTGCACTGCAGTGCAAAGTAGGGTCCTGTCTGCAGATAGTATATCAGGACAGGCTTGAGCAGTGCTGCACTGCAGTGTAAAGTAGGGTCCTGTCTGCAGATAGTATAATAGGACAGGCACAGGTGGTGATGCACTGCAGTGTAAAGTAGGGTCCTGACTACATACTTTTTATCACGTCAGGCTCAGGCGGTGCTGCACTGCAGTGTAAACTAGGGTCCTTTCTGCAGATAGTATATCAGGACAGGCACAGGCAGTGCTGCAATACAGTGTAAAGTAAGATCCTGTGTGCAGATAGTATATCAGGTCAGGCTCAGGCAGTGCTGCACTGCAGTATAAAGTAGTGTCCTGATTGCAGATAGTATATAAGGACAGTGTCAGACAATACTGCACTGCGGTGTCAAGTAGGGTCCTGCCTGCAGATAGTATATCAGGACAGGCTCAGGCAGTGCAGCACTGCAATGTAAAATAGGGTCCTGCCTACAGATCCTATATCAGGACTGGCTCAGGGGGTACTGCACTGCAGTGTAAAGTACGGTCCTGCCTGCAGATAGTATATCAGGACAGGCACAGGCGGTGTTGCACTGCAGTGTAAAGTAGGGTCCTGTCTGCAGATAGCATATCAGGACAGGCTCAGGTGGAGCTGCTCTGCAGTGTATAGTAAGGTCCTGTCTGCAGATAGTATATCAGGACAGGCTCAGGCGGTGCTGCTCTGCAGTGTATAGTAAGGTCCTGTCTGCAGATAGTATATCAGGACAGGCTCAGGCGGTGCTGCACTGCAGTGTATAGTAGGGTCCTGTCTGCAGATAGTATATCAGGACAGGTTCAGGCGGTACTGCACTGCAGTTTATGGTAGGGTCCTGTCTGCAGATAGTATATCAGGACAGGTTCAGGCGGTACTGCACTGCAGTTAATAGTAGGTTCCTGTCTGCAGATAGTATATCAGGACAGGTTCAGGCGGTACTGCACTGCAGTTTATAGTAGGGTCCTGTCTGCAGATAGTATATCAGGACAGGTTCAGGCGGTGCTGCACTGCAGTGTATAGTAGGGTCCTGTCTGCAGATAGTATATCAGGACAGGTTCAGGCAGTGCTGCACTGCAGTGTATAGTAGGGTCCTGTCTGCAGATAGTATATCAGGATAGGCTCAGGCGGTGCTTCACTGCAGTGTATAGTAGGGTCCTGTCTGCAGATAATATATCAGGACAGGTTCAGGCGGAGCTGCTCTGCAGTGTATAGTAAGGTCCTGTCTGCAGATAGTATATCAGGGCAGGCACAGGCGGTGCTGAACTGCAGTGTAAAGTAGGGTCCTGTATGCAGATGGTATATCAGGACAGGCTCAGGCGGTGCTGCACGGCAGTGTATAGTAGGTTCCTGTCTGCAGATAGTATATCAGGACAGGTTCAGGCGGTGCTGCACTGCAGTTTATAGTAGGGTCCTGTCTGCAGATAGTATATCAGGGCAGGCTCAGGCGGTGCTGCACTGCAGTGTATAGTATTGTCCTGTCTGCAGATAGTATATCAGGACAGGTTCAGGCGGTGCTGCACTGCAGTTTATAGTAGGGTCCTGTCTGCAGATAGTATATCAGGACAGGCTCAGGCAGTGCTGCACTGCAGTGTATAGTAGGGTCCTGTCTGCAGATAGCATATCAGGACAGGTTCAGGCGGTGCTGCACTGCAGTTTATAGTAGGGTCCTGTCTGCAGATAGTATATCAGGACAGATTCAGGCAATGCTGCAAAGCAGTATATAGTAGGGTCCTGTCTGCAGATAGTATATCAGGACAGGCTCATGCAGTGCTGCACTGCAATGTAAAGTAGGGTCCTTTCTGCAGATAGTATATCAGGACAGGCTCAGGCAGTGCTGCTCTGCAGTGTATAGTAGGGTCCTGTCTGCAGATAGTATATCAGGACAGGCTCATGCAGTGCTGCACTGCAATGTAAAGTAGGGTCCTTTCTGCAGATAGTATATCAGGACAGGCTCAGGCAGTGCTGCTCTGCAGTGTGAAATGGGGTCCTGTCTGCAGATAGTATATCAGGACAGGCTCAGGCAGTGCTGCTCTGCAGTGTATAGTAAGGTCCTGTCTGCAGATAGTATATCAGGACAGGCTCAGGCGGTGCTGCACTGCAGTGTATAGTAGGTTCCTGTCTGCAGATAGTATATCAGGACAGGCTCAGGCGGTGCTGCACTGCAGTTTATAGTAGGGTCCTGTCTGCAGATAGTATATCAGGACAGGCTCAGGCGGTGCTGCACTGCAATGTAAAGTAGGGTCCTTTCTGCAGATAGTATATCAGGACAGGCTCAGGCAGTGCTGCTCTGCAGTGTGAAGTGGGGTCCTGTCTGCAGATTGTATATCAGGACAGGCTCAGGCAGTGCTGCACTGCAGTGTATAGTAATACAATAATATGGTTGCATAAGTATGCACACCCTTAAACTAATACTTTGTTGAAGCACCTTTTGATTTTATTACAGCACTCAGTCTTTTTGGGTATGAGTCTATCAGCATGGCACATTTTGACTTGGCAAGTTTTGCCCACTCTTCTTTGCAAAAAACACTCCAAATCTGTCAGATTGCGAGGGCATCTCCTGTGCACAGCCCTCTTCAGATCACCCCACAGATTTTCAATCGTATTAAGGTCTGGGCTCTGGCTGGGCCATTCCAAAACTTTAATCTTCTTCTGGTGAAGCCATTCCTTTGTTGATTTGGATGTATGCTTTGGGTCGTTGTCATGCTGAAAGATGAAGTTCCTCTTCATGTTCAGCTTTCTAGCAGAAGTCTGATGGTTTTGTGCCAATATTGACTGGTATTTGGAACTGTTCATAATTCCCTCTATCTTAACTAAGGCCCCAGTTCCAGCTGAAGAAAAATATCCCCAAAGCATGATGCTGCCACCATCATGCTTCACTGTGGGTATGGTGTTCTTTTGGTGATGTGAGGTGTTGTTTTTGCACCAAACATATCTTTTGGAATTATGGCCAAAAAGTTCAACCTTGGTTTCATCAGTCCATAACACCTTTTCCCACATGCTTTTCGGAGACTTCAGATGTGTTTTTGCAAAATGTAGCCTGGCTTGGATGTTTTTCTTCGTAAGAAAAGGCTTTTGTATTGCCACTCTACCCCACAGCCCAGACTTATGAAGAATACGGGAGATTGTTGTCACATGTACCACACAGCCAGTACTTGCCAGATATTCCTGCAGCTCCTTTAATGTTGCTGTAGGCCTCTTGGTAGCCTCCCAGACCAGTTTTCTTCTTGTCTTTTCATCAATTTTGGAGGGAGCTCCAGTTCTTGGTAATGTCACTGTTGTGCCATATTTTCTCCACTTGATGCTGACTGTCTTTACTGTGTTCCATGGTATATCTAATGCCTTGCAAATTCTTTTGTACCCTTCTCCTGACTGATACCTTTTAACAATGAGATCCCTCTGATGCTTTGGAAGCTCTCTGTGGACCATGGCTTTTGCTGTGGGATGCGACTAAGAAAATTTCAGGAAAGACTAACTAGAGCAGCTGAACTTTATTTGGGGTTAATCAGAGGCACTTTAAATGATGGCAGGTGTATGCTGACCCCTATTTAACACGATTTGGAATGTGACTGCTTAATTCTGAACACAGCTACATCCCAAGTTATAAGAGGGTGTGCAGACTTATGCAACCACATTATTTTTCTTTTTCTTCCCTCCACCTAAAATATTTCTGTTTGTTTATCAATTGAGTTGTACAGTTTATAGGTCACATTAAAGGTGGAAAAAGTTGAGAAATGATTTATCTTTGTCTAATTTTTTTATAGCACGGAAACCTGACATTTTAACACGGGTGTGTAGACTTTTTATATCCACTCTATATCAGGAGGCTCAGGCGGTGCTGCACTGCAGTGTAAAGTAGGGTCCTGCCTGCAGATAGTTCATCAGGACAGGCTCAGGCGGTGCTGCACTTCCGTGTAAAGTAGGGTCCTGTCTGCAGATAGTATATCAGGACAGGCTCAGGCAGTGCTGCACTGTAGTGTAAAGTAGGATCCTGTCTGCAGATAGTATATCAGGGCAGGCTCAGGCAGTGTTGCAGTGTAAAGTATGGTCCTGCCTGTAGATAGTATATCAGGACAGGCACAGGCATGCTGCACTGCAGTGTAAAGTAGAGTGCAGTCTACAGATGGTATATCAGGACAGGCTCAGGCAGTGTTGCAATGCAGTGTAAAGTAGAGTCCTGTCTGCAGATAGTATATCAGGACAGGCACAGGCATGCTGCACTGCAGTGTAAAGTAGAGTGCAGTCTACAGATGGTATATCAGGACAGGCTCAGGCAGTGCTGCACTGCAGTGTAAAGTAGGATCCTGTCTGCAGATTGTGTATCAGGACAGGCTCAGGCGGTACTGCACTGCGGTGTAAAGTATGGTCCTGCCTGCAGATGGTATGTCAGGACAGGCTTGAGCAGTGCTGCACTGCAGTGTAAAGTAGGGTTGTGCCTGCAGATTGTATATCAGGACAGGCTCAGGCAGAGCAGCACTGCAATGTAAAGTAGGGTCCTGCCTACAGATCTTATATCAAGATAGGCTCAGGCAGTGCTGTACTTCAGTGTAAAGTAGGGTCCTGACTGCAGATAGTGTATCAGGACAGGCTCAGGCGGTACTGCAGTGCGGTGTAAAGTATGGTCCTGCCTGCAAATAGTATATCAGGACAGGCACAGGCGGTGCTACGCTGCAGTGCAAAGTAGGGTCCTGTCTGCAGATAGTATATCAGGACAGGCTTGAGCAGTGCTGCACTGCAGTGTAAAGTAGGGTTGTGCCTGCCGATAGTATATCAGGACAGGCACAGGTGGTGCTGCACTCAGGCGGTACTGCACTGCAGTGTAAACTAGGGTCCTTTCTGCAGATAGTATATCAGGTCAGGCACAGGCAGTGCTGCAATACAGTGTAAAGTAGGATCCTGTCTGCAGATAGTATATCAGGTCCGGCTCAGGCAGTGCTGCACTGCAGTATAAAGTAGGGTCCTGATTGCAGATAGTATATATGGACACAGTCAGACGATACTGCACTGCGGTGTCAAGTAGGGTCCTGCCTGCAGATAGTATATCAGGACAGGCTCAGGCAGTGCAGCACTGCAATGTAAAATTGGGTCCTGCCTACAGATCCTATATCAGGACAAGCTCAGGCGGTACTGCACTGCAGTGTAAAGTACGGTCCTGCCTGCAGATAGTATATCAGGACAGGCACAGGCGGTGCTGCACTGCAATGTAAAGTAGGGTCCTGTCTGCAGATAGCATATCAGGACAGGCTCAGGCAGTGTTGCAGTGTAAAGCATGGTCCTGCCTGTAGATGGTATATCAGGGCAGGCTTAGGTAGTGTTGCAATGCAGTGTAAAGTGGAGTTCTGTCTGCAGATAGTATATCAGGACAGGCACATGCAGGCTGCACTGCAGTGTAAAGTAGATTCCTGTCTACAGATGGTATATCAGGACAGGCTCAGGCAGTGCTGCACTGCAGTGTAAAGTAGGGTCCTATCTGCAGATGGTATATCAGGACAGGCTCAGGCAGTGCTACAGTGTAAGGTGTGTTCCTGTCTGCAGATGGTATGTCAGGACAGGCTTTAACAGTGCTGCACTGCAGTGTAAAGTAGAGTTGTGCCTGCAGATAGTATGTCAGGACAGGCTCAGGCAGTGCAGCACTTCAGTGTAAAGTAGGGTCCTGACTGCAGATAGTATATCAGGACAGGCACAGGCAGGGCTGCACTGCAGTGCAAAGTAGGGTCCTGTCTGCAGAGAGTATATCAGGACAGGCTCAAGCGGTGCTGCACTGCAGTGTAAAGTATGGTCCTGTCTGCAGATAGTATATCAGGACAGGCACATGTGGTGCTGCACTGCAGTGTAAAGTAGGGTCCTGTCTGCAGATAGTATATCAGGACAGGCACAGGCAGTGCTGCACTGCAATGTAAAGTAGGGTCCTGACTACATACTTTTTATCATGTCAGGCTCAGGCGGTGCTGCACTGCAATGTAAAATAGGGTCCTGTCTACAGATCCTATATCAGGACAGGCTAAGGCAGTGCTGCACTTCAGTTTAAAGTAGGGTGCTGACTGCAGATAGTATATCAGGACAGGCCCAGGCGGTGCTGCACTGCAGTGTAAAGTAGGGTCCTGTCTGCAGATAGCATATCAGGACAGGCTCAGGCGGAGCTGCACTGCAGTGTAAAGTAGGGTCCTGTCTGCAGATAGTATATCAGGACAGGCTCATGCAGTGTTACAATGCAGTGTAAAGTAGGGTCCTGTCTGCAGATAATAAATAAGGACAGGCCCAGGCAGTGCTGCATTGCAGTGTAAAGTAGGGTCCTATCTGCAGATGGTATATCAGGACAGGCTCAGGCAGTGCTGCACTGCAGTGTAAAGTAGGGTCCTATCTACAGATGGTATATCAGGACAGGCTCAGGCAGTGCTGCACTGCAGTGTAAAGTAGGGTCCTATCTGCAGATGGTACATCAGGACAGGCTCAGGCAGTGCTTCAGTGTAAAGTGGGTTACTGTCTACAGATGGTATATCAGGATAGGCTCAGGCAATGCTGCACTGCAGTGAAAAGTATGGTCATGCCTGCAGATAGTATATCAGGGCAGGCACAGGTGGGGCTGCACAGCAGTGTAAACTCGATTCCTGTATGCAGATAGTATATTCGGTCAGGCTCAGCCGGTGCTGCACTGCAGTGTAATGTAGGGTCCTGTCTGCAGATAGTATATCAGGACAGGCTCAGGCAGTGTTGCAGTGTAAAGTAGGTTCCTGCCTGCAGATAGTATATCAGGACAGGCACAGGCGGTGCTGCACGGCAGTGTAAACTCGATTCCTGTATGTAGATAGTATATCTGGTCAGGCTCAGGTAGTGTTGCAATGCAGTGTAAAGTAGAGTCCTGTCTGCAGATAGTATATCAGGACAGGCACAGGCATGCTGCACTGCAGTGTAAAGTAGGGTCCTATCTGCAGATGGTATATCAAGACAGGCAAAGTCAGTGCTGCAGTGTAAAGTGGGTTCCTGTCTGCAGATAGTAAGTAGGGTCCTGACTACATATTGTTTATCAGGACAGGCTCAGGCGTTGCTGCACTGCAGTGTAAAGTAGGGTCCTGACTACATATTGTTTATTAGGTCAGGCTCAGGCGGTACTGCACTGCAGTGTAAAGTAGGGTCCTGACTACATATTGTTTATTAGGTCAGGGTCAGGCGGTACTGCACTGCAGTGTAAAGCAGGGTCCTGTCTGCAGATTGTTTATCAGGACAGGCACAGGCAGTGCAGCACTGCACTGTAAAGTTGCGTCCTGCCTGTAGATAGTATATCAGGACAGGCTCAGGCGGTGCTGCAGTGTAAAGTAGGCTCAGGTAGTATTGCAATGCAGTGTAAAGTAGAGTCCTGTCTGCAGATAGTATATCAGGACAGGCCCAGGCAGTGTTGCAATGCAGTGTAAAGTAGAGTGCTGTCTACAGATTGTATATCAAGACAGACTCAGGGAGTGCTGCACTTCAGTGTAAAATACGGTCCTGCCTGCAGATAGTATATCAGGACAGGCTCAGGCGGTGCTGCACTGCAGTGTAAAGTAATGTCCTGTCTGCAGATAGTATATCAGGACAGGCACAGGCGGTGCTGCACTACAGTGTAAAGTAGGGTCCTGTCTGCAGATATTATATCAGGACAGACTCAGGTAGTGTTGCAATGCAGTTTAAAGCAGGGTCCTGTCTGCAGACAGTATATCAGAACAGGCATGCTCCACTTCAGTGTAAAGTAGGGTCCTGTCTGCAGATATTATATCAGGACAGGCTCAGGCAGTGCTGCACTGCAGTGTAAAATAGGGTCCTGACTGCAGATAGTGTATCAGGACAGGTTCAGGCGGTACTGCACTGCGGTGTAAAGTATGGTCCTGCCTGCAGATGGTATGTCAGGACAGGCTTGAGCAGTGCTGCACTGCAGTGTAAAGTAGAGTTGTGCCTGCAGATCTTATATCAAGACAGGCTCAGGCAGTGCTGTACTTCAGTGTAAAGTAGGGTCCTGACTGCAGATAGTGTATCAGGACACGCTTAGGCGTTACTGCACTGCGGTGTAAAGTATGGTCCTGCCTGCAAATAGTATATCAGGACAGGCACAAGCGGTGCTGCACTGCAGTGCAAAGTAGGGTCCTGTCTGCAGATAGTATATCAGGACAGGCTTGAGCAGTGCTGCACTGCAGTGTAAAGTAGGGTCCTGTCTGCAGATAGTATAATAGGACAGGCACAGGTGGTGATGCACTGCAGTGTAAAGTAGGGTCCTGACTACATACTTTTTATCACGTCAGGCTCAGGCGGTGCTGCACTGCAGTGTAAACTAGGGTCCTTTCTGCAGATAGTATATCAGGACAGGCACAGGCAGTGCTGCAATACAGTGTAAAGTAAGATCCTGTGTGCAGATAGTATATCAGGTCAGGCTCAGGCAGTGCTGCACTGCAGTATAAAGTAGTGTCCTGATTGCAGATAGTATATAAGGACAGTGTCAGACAATACTGCACTGCGGTGTCAAGTAGGGTCCTGCCTGCAGATAGTATATCAGGACAGGCTCAGGCAGTGCAGCACTGCAATGTAAAATAGGGTCCTGCCTACAGATCCTATATCAGGACTGGCTCAGGGGGTACTGCACTGCAGTGTAAAGTACGGTCCTGCCTGCAGATAGTATATCAGGACAGGCACAGGCGGTGTTGCACTGCAGTGTAAAGTAGGGTCCTGTCTGCAGATAGCATATCAGGACAGGCTCAGGTGGAGCTGCACTGCAGTGTAAAATAGGGTCCTGTCTGCAGATAGTATATCAGGACAGGCTCAGGCAGTCCAGCACTGCAATATAAAGTAGGGTCCTGTCTGCAGATAGTATATCAGGACAGGCACAGGCGGTGCTGCACTGCAGTGTAAAGTAGGGTCCGGTCTGCAGATGGTATATCAGGACAGGCTCAGGCGTTGCTGCACTGCAGTGTAAAGTAGGGCGCTGTCTGCAGATAGTATATCAGGGCAGGCACAGGCGGTGCTGCGCTGTAGTGTAAAGTAGGGTCCTGACTACATATTATTTATTAGTTCAACTCCGGGGGTACTGCACTGCAGTGTAAAGAAGGGTCCTGACTACACTTGTTTATTAGGTCAGGCTCAGGCGGTACTGCACTGCAGTGTAAAGTAGGGTCCTGTCTGCAGATTGTTTATCAGGACAGGCACAGGCGGTGCTGCGCTTCAGTGTAAAGTAGGGTCCTGTATCCAGATGGTATATCAGGTTAGGCTCAGGCAGTGTTGCAGTGTAAAGTATGGTCCTGCCTGTAGATAGTTTATCAGGACAGGCACAGGCATGCTGCACTGCAGTGTAAAGTAGAGTCCTGTCTACAGATGGTATATCAGGACAGGCTCAGGCAGTGCTGCAGTGTAAAGTGTGTTCCTGTCTGCAGATGGTATGTCAGGACAGGCTTGAGCAGTGCTGCACTGCAGTGTAAAGTAGGGTTGTGCCTGCAGATAGTATGTCAGGGCAGGCTCAGGCAGTGCAGCACTGCAATGTAAAGTAGGGTCCTGCCTACGGATCTTATATCAGGACAGGCTCAGGCAGTGCTGCACAGCAGTGTATAGTAGAGTCCTCTCTGCAGATAGTATATCAGGACAGGCTCAGGCAGTGCTGCTCTGCAGTGTATAATAGGGTCCTGTCTGCAGATAGTATATCAGGACAGGCTCATGCAGTGCTGCACTGCAATGTAAAGTAGGGTCCTTTCTGCAGATAGTATATCAGGACAGGCTCAGGTGGTGCTGTACTGCAGTGTAAAGTAGGGTCCTGTCTGCAGATAGTATATCAGGACAGGCCCAGGCGGTGCTGTACTGCAGTGTATAGTAGGGTCCTGTCTGCAGATAGTATATCAGGACAGGCTCAGGCAGTGCTGCACTGCAGTGTAAAGTAGTGTCCTGTCTGCAGATAGTATATCAGGACAGGCTCAGGCAGTGCTGCACTGCAGTGTAAAATAGGGTCCTGACTGCAGATAGTGTATCAGGACAGACTCAGGCGGTACTGCACTGCGGTGTAAAGTATGGTCCTGCCTGCAGATGGTATGTCAGGACAGGCTTGAGCAGTGCTACACTGCAGTGTAAAGTAGGGTTGTGCCTGCAGATAGTATATCAGGACAGGCTCAGGCAGAGCAGCACTGCAATGTAAAGTAGGGTCCTGTCTACAGATCTTATATCAAGACAGGCTCAGGCAGTGCTGTACTTCAGTGTAAAGTAGGGTCCTGACTGCAGATAGTGTATCAGGACACGCTTAGGCGTTACTGCACTGCGGTGTAAAGTATGGTCCTGCCTGCAAATAGTATATCAGGACAGGCACAAGCGGTGCTGCACTGCAGTGCAAAGTAGGGTCCTGTCTGCAGATAGTATATCAGGACAGGCTCAAGCGGTGCTGCACTGCAGTGTAAAGTAGGGTCCTGTCTGCAGATAGTATATCAGGACAGACACAGGTGGTGATGCACTGCAGTGTAAAGTAGGGTCCTGACTACATACTTTTTATCACGTCAGGCTCAGGCGGTGCTGCACTGCAGTGTAAATTAGGGTCCTGGCTACAAATTGTTTATTAGGTGAGGCTCAGGCGGTACTGCACTGCAGTGTAAACTAGGGTCCTTTCTGCAGATAGTATATCAGGACAGGCACAGGCAGTGCTGCAATACAGTGTAAAGTAAGATTCTGTGTGCAGATAGTATATCAGGACAGGCTCAGGCAGTGCTGCTCTGCAGTGTGAAGTGGGGTCCTGTCTGCATATGGTATATCAGGACAGGCTCATGCAGTGCTGCTCTGCAGTGTATAGTAGGGTCCTGTCTGCAGATAGTATATCAGGACAGGCTCATGCAGTGCTGCACTGCAATGTAAAGTAGGGTCCTTTCTGCAGATAGTATATCAGGAAAGGCTCAGGCAGTGCTGCTCTGCAGAGTGAAGTGGGGTCCTGTCTGCAGATGGTATATCAGGACAGGCTCATGCAGTGCTGCACTGCAATGTAAATTAGTGTCCTTTCTGCAGATAGTATATCAGGACAGGCTCAGGTAGTGCTGCACTGCAGTGTATAGTAATACAATAATATGGTTGCATAAGTATGCACACCCTTAAACTAATACTTTGTTGAAGCACCTTTTGATTTTATTACAGCACTCAGTCTTTTTGTGTATGAGTCTATCAGCATGGCACATTTTGACTTGGCAAGATTTGCCCACTCTTCTTTGCAAAAACACTCCAAATCTGTCAGATTGCGAGGGCATCTCCTGTGCACAGCCCTCTTCAGATCACCCCACAGATTTTCAATCGGATTCAGGTCTGGGCTCTGGCTGGGCCATTCCAAAACTTTAATCTTCTTCTGGTGAAGCCATTCCTTTGTTGATTTGTATGTATGCTTTGGGTCGTTGTCATGCTGAAAGGTGAAGTTCCTCTTCATGTTCAGCTTTCTAGCACAAGCCTGAAGGTTTTGTGCCAATACTGACTGGTATTTGGAACTGTTCAGAATTCCCTCTATCTTAACTAAAGCCCCAGTTCCAGCTCAATAAAAACAGCCCCAAAGCATGATGCTGCCACCACCATGCTTCACTGTGGGTATGGTGTTCTTTTGGTGATGTGCAGTGTTGTTTTTGCGCCAAACATATCTTTTGGAATTATGGCCAAAAAGTTCAACCTTGGTTTCATCAGACCATGACATCTTTTCCCACATGCTTTTCAGAGACTTCAGATGTGTTTTTGCAAAATGTAGCCTGGCTTGGATGTTTTTCTTCGTAAGAAAAGGCTTTCGTCTTGCCACTCTACCCCATAGCCCAGACTTATGAAGGATACAGGATGTAGCGGAACCCATCCCTGTTTTACCCTGTTTTATGATTATTTAATTCTTGGTTAAAATATGATCCTACAATATGTATGCTGGTTGATGCTCTGCAGAATATTAGCCAGACTTTTGCAGACCTAGGCTAATAGATAATCCTATTACAGAGATTCAAGAGATAAGAAAGTTGTAAAGGATCCTTGGATTTTCCAAAGTGTTTTCATTCTCTGATAAGAACAAAGAGGTGTAATTGAATCAGTGTCTGATTGTATCAAAGTTGCCAGGGAGGTGTGACCCCCCTATTGTTCTCTTTATGTGTATTGTGCAGCATGTGTATTGCCTGTGGGAAGAGATGGGTATAAATATTTCTGCAATAACAAAATAAAGTCAGTATTCATTTGACTCCCAAATTGTGTGTCGTCCAATATGGGAGGTCGGGGATGGTGAAACTGTAGTGCCTCGTGGGTATTTTATCGTATACCAGCGGAGATTTTGGACTGCGTGTTCCTGCTCCGTTACATTTGATGGCAGCGACGGGATTCAAACCTCACAGCAGACCGTTGTTCGGCAGTTACAGCCATTTGGGAAATTTGCTATTTCGTATGGAACCGAAAGGAAAGGGTATGTGAATAGACCCGAATGTTGAAACGGGCCACGCTAAAAGAGCTATTGGAAGCAAGGGGAATTATTGCCAGCAATAAAACCAAAGCTACCCTTATTGTTGAACTCATGGAGGGAGACCGGGCAGCTGCTGCAGCACCTCTTACGGACAGCACACAGAATGAGTTTGGAAGAGAACTCCAATGCAGACTGGCCCATTTCCCAGGTACGCCTCCCACAGAAACCTTGGAAAGGATTATGTCCGATGTCCACGAATACATAATGGGAAAGCAGCGGGCAGACTGGAGGTCCAGAGAGGGGTCCCTAATCACACCACACATAGTACCGGGGAAGCCTAAACTCCCGTACCATGCTTTTAAAAACTATGTGGAGACCGAAGACATTGATGGCTACTTGCATGACTTTGAGAGATTATGCCAATTACATGAGATCAACGCCGCCGACCAGGTAACCCTGTTGGTGAGTAAGCTAGCGGGCCGGGCAGCAGAAGCCTACCGCACCATGCCAGACGAGGATAGCAGAGACTACCAGAAAGTAAAGCAGGCGATCCTGGACAGGTACGCAATTACCCAGGAGGCATACCGGCAGCGGTTCCGAGAAAGCCGAAAGACAGAGAAAGATACTCACATGGAGTGGGCGCACCGCTTAACTAGGGCGGGCAAAGGTTGGGTACAAGCCGCACAAGCAACCACAGTGGAGGACATGCTACAATTACTGCTACTGGAGCAATTCTTCCAGGGGTTAACCCCGGATTTACAAAACTGGCTGAGAGATCGGAAACCGCGCATCTTAACTGAAGCGGCCAGGTGGGCAGATGAGTACCAAGATGCCAGGAGGGCACAGCAGGCACAGGCACGGTCCATCTTGGGAGCTGCTAACCGACCGCCCACCATTAACCCCACCCCAGCACTGCGTCCGGGTGGTGGGAACTACCAAACCCCTCCACGGTACAACAATGCCCGATCTTTCATCAGGTGCCACACGTGTAACCAGCAGGGCCACATGCAAAGAGACTGTCCCAGAAACAGAAACAGCTCCACGTGGAATACTCCAACCAATTTCCCTGCAAACCGGGCAGCAGTACACTGCTACCAGAGTGAGCCTCGACAACCTTTCTTCGGGACCCAGTCTAATGAAGAATCTTTGGGCACCCTCCACGAGGTTAACCCAGTACAAGCAGCTCCAGACAACCGACAGGGACACCGCCAAGGGGTACACGTAGAGGGAAAACGCCTTCAGGGTCTGCGCGATTCTGGGGCCACCATAACCCTGGTTCGCAATCACCTAGTCCCCAAGCACCAGCTCACTGGAGAATATGTGGCAGTCCGGGTGGCAGGGGGGGCGATTTACAAAATTCCCACTGCTAAAGTACATTTGGATTGGGGAGCGGGGTCGGGGAATGTGGAAGTGGGCCTCATGCAGGACTTACCAGCTGATGTCATCCTGGGTAACGACTTGGGGGAGCTGACCTCCGCTTTTGTTTCTCCCAGCAGCAGTGTGTACCCCAGGGAGCTGAAGGTGTCGTCCTTCCTCCCCAGCAGCAGTGTGTACCCCAGGGGGCCGAAGGTGTCGTCCTTCCCCCCCAGCGGCAGTGTGTACCCCAGGGGGCCGAAGGTGTCGTCCTTCCCCCCAAGCGGCAGTGTGTACCCCAGGGAGCAGAAGGGGCCGTCCTTCCTCCCCAGCGGCAGTGTGAACCCCAGGGGGCAGAAGGTGTCGTCCTTCCCCCTCAGCGGCAGTGTGAACCCCAGGGGGCAGAAGGTGTCGTCCTTCATCCCCAGCGGCAGTGTGAACCCCAGGGGGCAGAAGGTGTCGTCCTTCCCCCTCAGCGGCAGTGTGTACCCCAGGGAGCAGAAGGTGTCGACCTTCCTCCACAGCGGCAGTGGGTACCCCAGGGGGCCAAAGGTGTCGTCCTTCCCCCCCAGCGGCAGTGTGAAACACAGGGGGCAGAAGGTGTCGTCCTTCCCCCCCAGCGACAGTTTACACAAACCAGGGGAGACACCAATCTCCCAGACGGCGCAGATGGGACCGTGGTCTCTGCGCCCACAGCTTGTCCAGATCCCCAACTACCGTCACTGGGACAACCGGAGGAGGGGGGTAAGTACAAATTCCCCTCCCCAGCTAACTTCTAATGTGGCCCCAGGGTTAACAGAGGAAATGTTAACCCCCACTGACCCCCACGTTTCCCTGGCTACTGAGCCGAAATATGTCCCAAGTACCCCAGCAGAAGAGCTGACAGCGGGGCACAGTGCAGTCGGCCTCTGCCCTCCCTTTGTCGCTTGTACAGAGCAGGATGTCCTGCAGGTTATACCAGCAGAAGAGCTGGCATCAGGGCAGAGTGCCGCTGGCCTCTGCCCCTCAAGTCCCCTCAGCGTGTTGCCCCATCACCCCAGCAAAATATCCAGGTACCTGGTTAGACTTCCCCCCAAAAGAGAGATGTGTGACGAAGTGCCCTTCGCCACCTTGGCTTGGAGAGGACTGTTTGCCAGCCTCCTGCCCTGCGACTATGGCCCTGGTACATATTGCCCTTTGGAACCAGTGTTCGGCCATACCAGAGTGTAAGTCACTCATTCCGGCCCTTTACATACAGGGGGGTCATTCTGTACTTGCCCTGTGTGAACCATGATACCCCAGATAACTGTGCCATGAAGCCCATTCATATAATGAAAGACTATGGGAAAGACTTTAGCTACATGGCAATTGAACTGTGTGAAGAGGATCTGAGCGCTATTCGGTGGTTTTGTGCGCTCAGATCCCAGCTATCTGGGGATATGGGAAATGTGAATAAATGTGAATTGCAGTAATGCTGATGGGTTGTCAAACTAGAGAATTGACCAACAAATACTTTTGTCCGGACATCCCCAGGCCGATCCGTTGGGATCAGACCGTGTATGCCGGCTTATGGTCACGGGGGAGGTGTGTAGCGGAACCCATCCCTGTTTTACCCTGTTTTATGATTATTTAATTCTTGGTTAAAATATGATCCTACAATATGTATGCTGGTTGATGCTCTGCAGAATATTAGCCAGACTTTTGCAGACCTAGGCTAATAGATAATCCTATTACAGAGATTCAAGAGATAAGAAAGTTGTAAAGGATCCTTGGATTTTCCAAAGTGTTTTCATTCTCTGATAAGAACAAAGAGGTGTAATTGAATCAGTGTCTGATTGTATCAAAGTTGCCAGGGAGGTGTGACCCCCCTATTGTTCTCTTTATGTGTATTGTGCAGCATGTGTATTGCCTGTGGGAAGAGATGGGTATAAATATTTCTGCAATAACAAAATAAAGTCAGTATTCATTTGACTCCCAAATTGTGTGTCGTCCAATATGGGAGGTCGGGGATGGTGAAACTGTAGTGCCTCGTGGGTATTTTATCGTATACCAGCGGAGATTTTGGACTGCGTGTTCCTGCTCCGTTACACAGGAGATTGTTGTCACATGTACCACACAGCCAGTACTTGCCAGATATTCCTGCAGCTCCTTTAATGTTGCTGTAGGCCTCTTGGTAGCCTCCCAGACCAGTTTTCTTCTTGTCTTTTCATCAATTTTGGAGGGAGCTCCAGTTCTTGGTAATGTCACTGTTGTGCCATATTTTCTCCACTTGATGATGACTGTCTTCACTGTGTTCCATGGTATATCTAATGCCTTGGAAATTCTTTTGTACCCTTCTCCTGACTGATACCTTTTAACAATGAGATCCCTCTGATGCTTTGGAAGCTCTCTGTGGACCATGGCTTTTGCTGTGGGATGCGACTAAGCAAATTTCAGGAAAGACCAACTAGAGCAGCTGAACTTTATTTGGGGTTAATCAGAGGCACTTTAAATGATGGCAGGTGTATGCTGACACCTATTTAACACGATTTGGAATGTGACTGCATAATTCTGAACACAGCTACATCCCCAGTTATAAGAGGATGTGCAGACTTATGCAACCACATTATTTTACTTTTTTCTTTTTCTTCCCTCCACCTAAAATATTTCTGTTTGTTTTTCAATTGAGTTGAACAGTTTATAGGTCACATTAAAGGTGAAAAAAGTTGTGAAATGATTTATCTTTGTCTAATTTTTTTAAAGCACGGAAACCTGACATTTTAACACGGGTGTGTAGACTTTTTATATCCACTCTATATCAGGAGAGGCTCAGGTGGTGCTGTATTGCAGTGTAAAGTAGGGTCCTGCCTGCAGATAGTTTATCAGGACAGGCTCAGGCGGTGCTGCACTTCTGTGTAAAGTAGGGTCCTGTCTGCAGATAGTATATCAGGACAGGCTCAGGCGGTGCTGTACTGCAGTGTAAAGTAGGGTCCTGCCTGCAGATAGTTTATCAGGACAGGCTCAGGCAGTGCTGCACTGCAGTGTAAAGTAGGGTCCTGGCTACAAATTGTTTATTAGGTGAGGCTCAGGCGGTACTGCACTGCAGTGTAAACTAGGGTCCTTTCTGCAGATAGTATATCAGGTCAGGCTCAGGCAGTGCTGCACTGCAGTATAAAGTTGGGTCCTGATTGCAGATAGTATATAAGGACACGGTCAGACGATACTGCACTGCGGTGTCAAGTAGGGTCCTGCCTGCAGATAGTATATCAGGACAGGCTCAGGCAGTGCAGCACTGCAATGTAAAATAGGGTCCTGCCTACAGATGCTATATCAGGACAGGCTCAGGCGGTTCTGCACTGCAGTGTAAAGTAGGGTCCTGTCTGCAGATAGTATATCAGGACAGGCTCAGGCAGTGCAGCACTGCAATATAAAGTAGGGTCCTGTCTGCAGATAGTATATCAGGACAGGCACAGGCAGTGCTGCACTGCAGTGTAAAGTAGTGTCCTGTCTGCAGATAGTATATCAGGATAGGCACAGGCGTTGCTGCCCTTCAGTGTAAAGTAGGGTCCTGTCTGCCGATAGTATATCAGGGCAGGCACAGGCGGTGCTGCACTGAAGTATAAAGTAGGGTCCTGACTACATATTATTTATTAGGTCAGGCTCCGGTGGTACTGCACTGCAGTGTAAAGAAGGGTCCTGACTACATATTGTTTATTAGGTCAGGCTCAGGCGGTACTGCACTGCAGTGTAAAGTAGGGTTCTGTGTGCAGATTGTTTATCAGGACAGGCTAAGGCGGTGCTGCACTTCAGTGTAAACTAGAGTCCTGTATGCAGATGGTATATCAGGGTAGGCTCAGGCAGTGTTGCAGTGTAAAGTATGGTCCTGCCTGTAGAGAGTATATCAGTATAGGCCCAGGCAGTGCTGCAATGCAGTGTAAAGTAGGATCCTGTCTGCAGATAGCATATCAGGACAGCCACAGGCATGCTGCACTGCAGTGTAAAGTAGAGTCCTGTCTACAGATGGTATATTAGGACAGGCTCAGGCAGTGCTGCACTGCAGTGTAAAGTAGGGTCCTATCTTCACATGGTATATCAGGACAGGCTCAGGCAGTGCTACAGTGTAAAGTGTGTTCCTGTCTGAAGATGGGATGTCAGGACAGGCTTGAGCAGTGCTGCACTGCAGTGTAAAGTAGGGTTGTGCCTGCAGATAGTATGTCAGGACAGGCTCAGGTAGTGCTGCACTTCAGTGTAAAGTAGGGTCCTGACTGCAGATAGTGTATCAGGACAGGCTCAGGTGGTACTGCACTGCGGTGTAAAGTACGGTGCTGCCTGCAGATAGTATATCAGGACAGGCACAGGCGGTGCTGCACTGCAGTGCAAAGTAGGGTCCTGTCTGCAGATAGTATATCATGACAGGCTCAAGCGGTGCTGCACTGCAGTGTAAAGTATGGTCCTGTCTGCAGATAGTATATCAGGACAGGCACAGGCGGTGCTGCTCTGCAGTGTAAAGTAGGGTCCTGACTACATACTTTTTATCACGTCAGGCACAGGCGGTGCTGCACTGCAATGTAAAATAGGGTCCTGTCTACAGATCCTATATCAGGACAGGCTAAGGCAGTGCAGCACTTCAGTTTAAAGTAGGGTGCTGACTGCAGATAGTATATCAGGACAGGTTTAGGCGGTACTGCACTGCAGTGTAAAGTACGGTCCTGCCTGCAGATAGTATATCAGGACAGGCACAGGCGGTGCTGCACTGCCGTGTAAAGTAGGGTCCTGTCTGCAGATAGTATATCAGGACAGGCACAGGCGGTGCTGCACTGCAGTGCAAAGTAGGGTCCTGTCTGCAGATAGTATATCATGACAGGCTCAAGCGGTGCTGCACTGCAGTGTAAAGTATGGTCCTGTCTGCAGATAGTATATCAGGACAGGCACAGGCGGTGCTGCACTGCAGTGTAAAGTAGGGTCCTGACTACATACTTTTTATCACGTCAGGCAAAGGCGGTGCTGCACTGCAATGTAAAATAGGGTCCTGTCTACAGATCCTATATCAGGACAGGCTAAGGCAGTGCAGCACTTCAGTTTAAAGTAGGGTGCTGACTGCAGATAGTATATCAGGACAGGTTTAGGTGGTACTGCACTGCAGTGTAAAGTACGGTCCTGCCTGCAGATAGTTTATCAGGACAGGCCCAGGCGGTGCTGCACTGCAGTGTAAAGTAGGGTCCTGTCTGCAGAAAGTATATCAGGACAGGCTCAGGCAGTGTTGCAGTGTAAAGTAGGGTCATGCCTGCAGATAGTATATCAGGGCAGGCACAGGTGGGGCTGCATTGCAGTGTAAACTCAATTCCTGTATGCAGATAGTATATCCGGTCAGGCTCAGGCGGTGCTGCACTGCAGTTTAAAGTAGGGTCCTGTCTGCAGATAGTATATCAGTACAGGCTCAGGCAGTGTTGCAGTGTAATGTAGGGTCCTGTCTGCAGATAGTATATCAGGACAGGCACAGGTGGTGCTGCACTGCAGTGTAAAGTAGGGTTCTGTCTGCAGACAGTATATCAGGACAGGCAGAGGCGGTGCTTCACTGCAGTGTAAAGTAGGGTCCTGACTACATACTTTTTATCACGTCAGGCACAGGCGGTGCTGCACTGCAATGTAAAATAGGGTCCTGTCTACAGATCCTATATCAGGACAGGCTAAGGCAGTGCTGCACTTCAGTTTAAAGTAGGGTGCTGACTGCAGATAGTATATCAGGACAGGTTTAGGCGGTACTGCACTGCAGTGTAAAGTATGGTTCTTTCTGCAGATAGTATATCAGGTCAGGCTCAGGCGGTGCTGCACTGCAGTGTAAAGTAGGGTCCTTTCTGCAGATAGTATATCAGGTCAGGCTCAGGCGGTGCTGCACTGCAGTGTAAAGTAGGGTCCCGTCTGCAGATGGTATACAGGACAGGCTCAGGCAGTGCTGCACTGCAGTGTAAAGTAGGGTCCTATACGCAGATGGTATATCAGGACAGGCTCAGGCAGTGCTGCACTGTAGTGTAATGTAGGGTCCTATCTGCAGATGGTATATCAGGACAGGCTCAGGCAGTGATGCAGTGTAAAGTAGGGTCCTGCCTGCAGATGGTATGTCAGGACAGGCTTGAGCAGTGCTGCACTGCAGTGTAAAGTATGATCGTGCCTGCAGATAGTATATCAGGACAGGCTCAGGCGTTGCTGTACTGCAGTTTAAAGTAGGGTCCTTACTACATATTGTTTATTAGATCAGGCTCAGGAGGTACTGCACTGCAGTGTAAAGTAGGGTCCTGTCTGCAGATTGTTTATCAGGACAGGCACAGGCCGTGCTGCACTGTAGTGTAAAGTTGCATCCTGCCTGCAGATAGTATATCAGGACAGGCTCAGGCGATGATGCACTGTAGTGTAAAGTATGTTCCTGTCTGCAGATAGTATATTAGGTCAGGCTCAGGCAGTGCTGCACTGCAGTGTAAAGTAGGGTCCTATCTGCAGTTGGTATATCAGGACAGGCTCAGGCAGTGCTGCAGTGTAAAGTGGGTTCCTCTCTGCAGATGGTATGTCAGGACAGGCTTGAGCAGTGCTGCACTTCAGTGTAAAGTAGGGTTGTGCCTGCAGATAGTATATCAGGACAGGCTCAGGCGTTACTGCACTGCAGTGTAAAGTAGAGTCCTGTGTGCAGATAGTATATCAGGGCAGGCACAGGCGGTACTGCACTGCAGTTTAAAGTAGGGTCCTGAATACATATTGTTTATTAGTTCAGGCTCAGGCGGTACTGCACTGCAGTGTAAAGTAGGGTCCTGTCTGCAGATTGTTTATCAGGACAGGCACAGGCAGTGCTGCACTGAAGTGTAAAGTTGCTTCCTGCCTGCAGATAGTATATCAGGACAGGCTCAGGTGGGGCTGCTCTGCAGTGTAAACTAGAGTGCTGTATGCAGATGGTATATCAGGATAGGCTCAGGCGGTGCTGCACTGAAGTGTAAAGTAGGGTCCTGCATGTAGATGGTATATCAGGCACAGACAATGCTTCACTGCAGTGTAAACTAGGGTCCTTTCTGCAGATAGTATATCAGAACAGGCACAGGCGGTGCTGCACTGCAGTGTAAAGTAGGGTCCTGCCTGCAGATAGTTTATCAGGACAGGCTCATGCAGTGCTGCAGTGTAAAGTGGTTTAATTTCTGCAAATAGTATATCAGGACAGGCTCAGGCAGTGTAAAGTAGGGTCATGCCTGCAGATAGTATGTCAGGACAGGCTCAGGCGTTGCTGCACTGCAGTGTAAAGTAAGGTCCTGTCTGCAGATAGTATATCAGAACAGGCTCATGCAGTGCTGCACTGCAATGTAAAGTAGGGTCCTTTCTGCAGATAGTATATCAGGTCAGGCTCAGGCGATGCTGCACTGCAGTTTAAAGTAGGGTCCTGCCTGCAGATAGTATATCAGGACAGGCTCAGGTAGTGTTGCAATGCAATGTAAACTAGGGTCCTGCCTACAGATTGTATATCAAGACAGACTCAGGGAGTGCTGCACTTCAGTGTAAAATATGGTCCTGCCTGCAGATAGTATATCAGGGCAGGCTCAGGTAATTTTGCAATGCAGTGTAAAGTAGAGTCCTGTCTGCAGATAGTATATCAGGACAGGCCCAGGCAGTATTGCAATGCAGTGTAAAGTAGGGTCCTGTCTGCAGATGGTATATCAGGACAGGCTCAGGCAGTGCTGCACTGCAGTATAAAGCAGGGTCCTATCTGCAGATGGTATATCAGGACAGGCTCAGGCAGTGATGCAGTGTAAAGTAGGGTCCTGCCTGCAGATGGTATGTCAGGACAGGCTTGAGCAGTGCTGCACTGCAGTGTAAAGTATGATCGTGCCTGCAGATAGTATTTCAGGACAGGCTCAGGCGTTGCTGCACTGCAGTTTAAAGTAGGGTCCTGACTACATATTGTTTATTAGGACAGGCACAGACGGTGCTGCACTGCAGTGTAAAGTAGGATCCTGTCTGCATATAGTATATCAGGACAGGCTCAGGTTGTGTTGCAATGCAATGTAAACTAGGGTCCTGCCTACAGATTGTATATCAAGACAGACTCAAGGAGTGCTGCACTTCAATGTAAAATATGGTCCTGCCTGCAGATAGTATATCAGGACAGGGTCAGTGGGTGCTGCACTACAGTGTAAAGTAGGGTCCTGTCTGCAGATATTATATCAGGACAGGCTCAGGTAGTGTTGCAATGCAGTGTAAAGTAGAGTCCTGTGTTCAGATAGTATATCAGGACAGGCCCAGGCAGTGCTGCAATGCAGTGTAAAGCAGGGTCCTGTCTGCAGACAGTATATCAGAACAGGCATGCTGCACTTCAGTGTAAAGTAGAGTGCTGTCTACAGATGGTATATCAGGACAGGCTCAGGCAATGCTGCACTGCAGTGTAAAGTAGGGTCCTATCTGCAGATGGTATATCAGGACAGGCTCATGTAGTGCTGCAGTGTAAAGTGGTTTAATTTCTGCAGATAGTATATCAGGACAGGCTCAGGCATTGTAAAGTAAGCTCCTTTCTGCAGATAGTATATCAGGTCAGGCTCAGGCAGTGCTGCACTGCAGTTTAAAGTTGGGTCCTGTCTGCAGATAGTATATCAGGACAGGCTCAGGCAGTGTAAAGTAAGGTGCTGCCTGCAGATAGTATATCAGGGCAGGCTCAGGTAGTGTTGCAATGCAGTGTAAAGTAGAGTCCTGTCTGCAGATAGTATATCAGGACAGGTCCAGGCAGTATTGCAATGCAGTGTAAAGTAGGGTCCTGTCTGCAGATGGTATATCAGGACAGGCTCAGGCAGTGATGCAGTGTAAAGTAGGGTCCTGCCTGCAGATGGTATGTCAGGACAAGCTTAAACAGTGCAGCACTGCAGTGTAAAGTATGATCGTGCCTGCAGACAGTATTTCAGGACAGGCTGCACTGCAGTTTAAAGTTGGGTCCTGTCTGCAGATAGTATATCAGGACAGGCTCAGGCAGTGTAAAGTAAGGTGCTGCCTGCAGATAGTATATCAGGGCAGGCTCAGGTAGTGTTGCACTGCAGTGTAAAGTAGAGTCCTGTGTGCAAATAGTATATCAGGGCAGGCACAGTTGTTACTGCACTGCAGTGTAAAGTAGGGTCCTGACTACATATTGTTTATCAGGACAGGCTCAGGCAGTGCTGCACTGCAGTGTAAAGTTGCTTCCTGCCTGCAGATAGTATATCAGGACAGGCTCAGGTGGTGCTGCACTGCAGTGTAAATTAGAGTCCTGTATGCAGATGGTATATCAGGATAGGCTCAGCCGGTGCTGCACTGAAGTGTAAAGTAGGGTCCTGCCTGCAGATAGTTTATCAGGACAGGCTCAGGTGGTGCTGCACTTCTGTGTAAAGTAGGGTCCTGTCTGCAGATAGTATATCAGGACAGGCTCAGGCAGTGATGCGCTGCAATGTAAAGTAGGGTCCTGACTACATATTGTTTATTAGGTAAGGCTCAGGCGATACTGCACTGCAGTGTAAAGTAGGGTCCTGTCTGCAGATTGTTTATCATGACAGGCACAGGCAGTGCTGCACTGCAGTGTAAAGTTGCTTCCTGCCTGCAGATAGTATATCAGGACAGGCTCAGGTTGTGATTCACTGCAGTGTAAACTAGGGTCCTTTCTGCAGATAGTATATCAGAACAGGCACAGGCGGTGCTGCACTGCAGTGTAAAGTAGGGTCCTACCTGCAGATAGTTTATCAGGACAGGCTCATGCAGTGCTGCAGTGTAAAGTGGTTTAATTTCTGCAAATAGTATATCAGGACAGGCTCAGGCAGTGTAAAGTAGGGTCATGCCTGCAGATAGTATATCAGGACAGGCTCAAGCGTTGCTGCACTGCAGTGTAAAGTAGGGTCCTGTCTGCAGATAGTATATCAGGACAGGCTCAGGCAGTGCTGCACTGCAATGTAAAGTAGGGTCCTATCTGCAGATGGTATATCAGGACAGGCTCAGGCAGTGCTACAGTGTAAAGTGGTTTAATTTCTGCAGATAGTATATCAGGACAGGCTCAGGCAGTGTAAAGTAGGGTCATGCCTGCAGATAGTATATCAGGACAGGCTCAAGCGTTGCTGCACTGCAGTGTAAAGTAGGGTCCTGTCTGCAGATAGTATATCAGGACAGGCTCAGGCAGTGCTGCACTGCAATGTAAAGTAGGGTCCTATCTGCAGATGGTATATCAGGACAGGCTCAGGCAGTGCTACAGTGTAAAGTGGTTTAATTTCAGCAGATAGTATATCAGGACAGGCTCAGGCAGTGTAAAGTAGGGTCATGCCTGCAGATAGTATATCAGGACAGGCTCTGGTGGTGCTGCACTGCAGTGTAAACTAGAGTCCTGTATGCAGATGGTATATCAGGATAGGCTCAGCCGATGCTGCACTGAAGTGTAAAGTAGGGTCCTGCATGTAGATGGTATATCAGGCACAGAAAAAGCTTCACTGCAGTGTAAACTAGGGTCCTTTCTGCAGATAGTATATCAGAACAGGCACAGGCGGTGCTGCACTGCAGTGTAAAGTAGGGTCCTGCCTGCAGATAGTTTATCAGGACAGGTTCAGGTGGTGCTGCACTTCTGTGTAAAGTAGGATCCTGTCTGCAGATAGTATATCAGGACAGGCTCAGGCAGTGATGCGCTGCAATGTAAAGTAGGGTCCTGACTACATATTGTTTATTAGGTAAGGCTCAGGCGATACTGCACTGCAGTGTAAAGTAGGGTCCTGTCTGCAGATGGTATATCAGGACAGGCACAGACAGTGCTGCACTGCAGTGTAAAGTATGGTCCTGTCTGCAGATAGTATATTAGGTCAGGCACAGGCAGTGCTGCACTGCAGTGTAAAGTAGGGTCCTGCATGTAGATGGTATATCAGGCACAGACAATGCTTCACTGCAGTGTAAAGTAGGGTCCTTTCTGCAGATAGTTTATCAGGACAAGCTCAGGCGGTGCTGCACTTCTGTGTAAAGTAGGGTCCTGCCTGCAGATAGTTTATCAGGACAAGCTCAGGCGGTGCTGCACTGCAGTGTAAAGTAGGGTCCTGTTTTCAGATAGTATATCAGGAGAGGCTCAGGCAGTGATGCTCTGCAATGTAAAGTAAGGTCCTGTATGGAGATATTATATCAGAACAGGCTCAGGTAGTGTGGCAATGCAGTGTAAAGTAGAGTCCTGTCTGCATATAGTATATCAGGACAGGCCCAGGCAGTGCTGCAATTCAGTGTATAGTAGGGTCCTGTCTGCAGACAGTATATCAGGACAGGCATGCTGCACTGCAGTGTAAAGTAGAGTGCTGTCTACAGATGTTATATCAGGACAGGCTCAGGCAATGCTGCACTGCAGTGTAAAGTAGGGTCCTATCTGCAGATGGTATATCAGGACAGGCTCAGGCAGTGATGCAGTGTAAAGTAGGGTCCTGCCTGCAGATGGTATGTCAGGACAGGCTTGAGCAGTGCTGCACTGCAGTGTATAGTATAATCGTGCCTGCAGATAGTATATCAGGACAGGCTCAGGCATTGCTGTACTGCAGTTTAAAGTATGGTCCTGACTACATATTGTTTATTAGGTCAGGCTCAGGAGGTACTGCACTGCAGTGTAAAGTAGGGTCCTGTCTGCAGATTGTTTATCAGGACAGGCACAGGCAGTGCTGCACTGCAGTGTGAAGTTGCATCCTGCCTGCAGATGGTATATCAGGACAGGCTCAGGCGATGCTGCACTGTAGTGTAAAGTAGGGTCCTATCTGCAGATGGTATACCAGGACAGGCTCAGGCAGTGCTGCAGTGTAAAGTGGGTTCCTGTCTGCAGATGGTATGTCAGGACAGGCTTGAGCAGTGCTGCACTTTAGTGTAAAGTAGGGTTGTGCCTGCAGATAGTATATCAGGACAGGCTCAGGCGTTACTGCACTGCAGTGTAAAGTATGGTCCTGTCTGCAGATAGTATATTAGGTCAGGCTCAGGCAGTGCTGCACTGCGGTGTAAAGTAGGGTCCTATCTGCAGATGGTATACCAGGACAGGCTCAGGCAGTGCTGCAGTGTAAAGTGGGTTCCTGTCTGCAGATGGTATGTCAGGAAAGGCTTGAGCAGTGCTGCACTTCAGTGTAAAGTAGGGTTGTGCCTGCAGATAGTATATCAGGACAGGCTCAGGCGTTACTGCACTGCAGTGTAAAGTAGAGTCCTGTGTGCAGATATTATATCAGGGCAGGCACAGGCGGTACTGCACTGCAGTGTAAAGTAGGGTCCTGACTACATATTGTTTATCAGGACAGGCACAGGCAGTGCTGCACTGCAGTGTAAAGTTGCTTCCTGCCTGCAGATAGTATATCAGGACAGGCTCAGGTGGTGCTGCACTGCAGTGTAAACTAGAGTCCTGTATGCCGATGGTATATCAGGATAGGCTCAGCCGGTGCTGCACTGAAGTGTAAAGTAGGGTCCTGCATGTAGATGGTATATCAGGCACAGACAATGCTTCACTGCAGTGTAAAGTAGGGTCCTTTCTGCAGATAGTATATCAGAACAGGCACAGGCGGTGCTGCACTTCAGTGTAAAGTAGGGTCCTGCCTGCAGATAGTTTATCAGGACAGGCTCAGGCGGTGCTGCACTTCTGTGTAAAGTATGGTCATGTCTGCAGATAGTATATTAGGTCAGGCTCAGGCAGTGCTTCACTGCAGTGTAAAGTAGGTTCCTGTCTGCAGATAGTATATCAGGTGAGGCTCAGGCAGTGATGCTCTGCAGTGTAAAGTAGGGTCCTGTCTACAGATAGCATATCAGGACAGGCTCAGACGGAGCTGCACTGCAGTGTAAAGTAGGGTCCTGTCTGCAGATAGTTTATTAGGACAGGCACAGGCGGTGCTGCACTGCAGTGTAAAGTAGGCTTCTGTCTGCAGATAGTATATCAGGACAGGCTCAGGTAGTGTTGCAATGCAGTGTAAACTAGGGTCCTGCCTACAGATTGTATATCAAGACAGACTCAAGGAGTGCTGCACTTCAATGTAAAATATGGTCCTGCCTGCAGATAGTATATCAGGACAGGGTCAGTGGGTGCTGCACTACAGTGTAAAGTAGGGTCCTGTCTGCAGATATTATATCAGGACAGGCTCAGGTAGTGTTGCAATGCAGTGTAAAGTAGAGTCCTGTGTTCAGATAGTATATCAGGACAGGCCCAGGCAGTGCTGCAATGCAGTGTAAAGCAGGGTCCTGTCTGCAGACAGTATATCAGAACAGGCATGCTGCACTTCAGTGTAAAGTAGAGTGCTGTCTACAGATGGTATATCAGGACAGGCTCAGGCAATGCTGCACTGCAGTGTAACGTAGGGTCCTATCTGCAGATGGTATATCAGGACAGGCTCATGTAGTGCTGCAGTGTAAAGTGGTTTAATTTCTGCAGATAGTATATCAGGACAGGCTCAGGCATTGTAAAGTAAGCTCCTTTCTGCAGATAGTATATCAGGTCAGGCTCAGGCAGTGCTGCACTGCAGTTTAAAGTTGGGTCCTGTCTGCAGATAGTATATCAGGACAGGCTCAGGCAGTGTAAAGTAAGGTGCTGCCTGCAGATAGTATATCAGGGCAGGCTCAGGTAGTGTTGCAATGCAGTGTAAAGTAGAGTCCTGTCTGCAGATAGTATATCAGGACAGGTCCAGGCAGTATTGCAATGCAGTGTAAAGTAGGGTCCTGTCTGCAGATGGTATATCAGGACAGGCTCAGGCAGTGATGCAGTGTAAAGTAGGGTCCTGCCTGCAGATGGTATGTCAGGACAGGCTTGAGCAGTGCAGCACTGCAGTGTAAAGTATGATCGTGCCTGCAGACAGTATTTCAGGACAGGCTCAGGCGTTGCTGCACTGCAGTTTAAAGTAGGGTCCTGACTACAGATTGTTTATCAGAACAGGCACAGGCAGTGCTGCATGGCAGTGTAAAGTTGCATCCTGCCTGCAGATAGTATATCAGGACAGACTCAGGCGATGCTGCACTGTAGTGTAAAGTATGGTCCTGTCTGCAGATAGTATATTAGGTCAGGCTCAGGCAGTGCTGCAGTGTAAAGTGGGTTCCTGTTTGCAGATGGTATGTCAGGACAGGCTTGAGCAGTGCTGCACTTCAGTGTAAAGTAGGGTTGTGCCTGCAGATAGTATATCAGGACAGGCTCAGGCGTTACTGCACTGCAGTGTAAAGTAGAGTCCTGTGTGCAAATAGTATATCAGGGCAGGCACAGTCGTTACTGCACTGCAGTGTAAAGTAGGGTCCTGACTACATATTGTTTATCAGGACAGGCTCAGGCAGTGCTGCACTGCAGTGTAAAGTTGCTTCCTGCCTGCAGATAGTATATCAGGACAGGCTCAGGTGGTGCTGCACTGCAGTGTAAATTAGAGTCCTGTATGCAGATGGTATATCAGGATAGGCTCAGCCGGTGCTGCACTGAAGTGTAAAGTAGGGTCCTGCCTGCAGATAGTTTATCAGGACAGGCTCAGGTGGTGCTGCACTTCTGTGTAAAGTAGGGTCCTGTCTGCAGATAGTATATCAGGACAGGCTCAGGCAGTGATGCGCTGCAATGTAAAGTAGGGTCCTGACTACATATTGTTTATTAGGTAAGGCTCAGGCGATACTGCACTGCAGTGTAAAGTAGGGTCCTGTCTGCAGATTGTTTATCATGACAGGCACAGGCAGTGCTGCACTGCAGTGTAAAGTTGCTTCCTGCCTGCAGATAGTATATCAGGACAGGCTCAGGTTGTGATTCACTGCAGTGTAAACTAGGGTCCTTTCTGCAGATAGTATATCAGAACAGGCACAGGCGGTGCTGCACTGCAGTGTAAAGTAGGGTCCTACCTGCAGATAGTTTATCAGGACAGGCTCATGCAGTGCTGCAGTGTAAAGTGGTTTAATTTCTGCAAATAGTATATCAGGACAGGCTCAGGCAGTGTAAAGTAGGGTCATGCCTGCAGATAGTATATCAGGACAGGCTCAAGCGTTGCTGCACTGCAGTGTAAAGTAGGGTCCTGTCTGCAGATAGTATATCAGGACAGGCTCAGGCAGTGCTGCACTGCAATGTAAAGTAGGGTCCTATCTGCAGATGGTATATCAGGACAGGCTCAGGCAGTGCTACAGTGTAAAGTGGTTTAATTTCTGCAGATAGTATATCAGGACAGGCTCAGGCAGTGTAAAGTAGGGTCATGCCTGCAGATAGTATATCAGGACAGGCTCAAGCGTTGCTGCACTGCAGTGTAAAGTAGGGTCCTGTCTGCAGATAGTATATCAGGACAGGCTCAGGCAGTGCTGCACTGCAGTGTAAAGTAGGGTCCTATCTGCAGATGGTATATCAGGACAGGCTCAGGCAGTGCTACAGTGTAAAGTGGTTTAATTTCAGCAGATAGTATATCAGGACAGGCTCAGGCAGTGTAAAGTAGGGTCATGCCTGCAGATAGTATATCAGGACAGGCTCAGGTGGTGCTGCACTGCAGTGTAAACTAGAGTCCTGTATGCAGATGGTATATCAGGATAGGCTCAGCCGATGCTGCACTGAAGTGTAAAGTAGGGTCCTGCATGTAGATGGTATATCAGGCACAGAAAAAGCTTCACTGCAGTGTAAACTAGGGTCCTTTCTGCAGATAGTATATCAGAACAGGCACAGGCGGTGCTGCACTGCAGTGTAAAGTATGGTCCTGCCTGCAGATAGTTTATCAGGACAGGTTCAGGTGGTGCTGCACTTCTGTGTAAAGTAGGGTCCTGTCTGCAGATAGTATATCAGGACAGGCTCAGGCAGTGATGCGCTGCAATGTAAAGTAGGGTCCTGACTACATATTGTTTATTAGGTAAGGCTCAGGCGATACTGCACTGCAGTGTAAAGTAGGGTCCTGTCTGCAGATGGTATATCAGGACAGGCACAGACAGTGCTGCACTGCAGTGTAAAGTATGGTCCTGTCTGCAGATAGTATATTAGGTCAGGCACAGGCAGTGCTGCACTGCAGTGTAAAGTAGGGTCCTGCATGTAGATGGTATATCAGGCACAGACAATGCTTCACTGCAGTGTAAAGTAGGGTCCTTTCTGCAGATAGTTTATCAGGACAAGCTCAGGCGGTGCTGCACTTCTGTGTAAAGTAGGGTCCTGCCTGCAGATAGTTTATCAGGACAAGCTCAGGCGGTGCTGCACTGCAGTGTAAAGTAGGGTCCTGTTTTCAGATAGTATATCAGGAGAGGCTCAGGCAGTGATGCTCTGCAATGTAAAGTAAGGTCCTGTATGGAGATATTATATCAGAACAGGCTCAGGTAGTGTGGCAATGCAGTGTAAAGTAGAGTCCTGTCTGCATATAGTATATCAGGACAGGCCCAGGCAGTGCTGCAATTCAGTGTATAGTAGGGTCCTGTCTGCAGACAGTATATCAGGACAGGCATGCTGCACTGCAGTGTAAAGTAGAGTGCTGTCTACAGATGTTATATCAGGACAGGCTCAGGCAATGCTGCACTGCAGTGTAAAGTAGGGTCCTATCTGCAGATGGTATATCAGGACAGGCTCAGGCAGTGATGCAGTGTAAAGTAGGGTCCTGCCTGCAGATGGTATGTCAGGACAGGCTTGAGCAGTGCTGCACTGCAGTGTATAGTATAATCGTGCCTGCAGATAGTATATCAGGACAGGCTCAGGCATTGCTGCACTGCAGTTTAAAGTATGGTCCTGACTACATATTGTTTATTAGGTCAGGCTCAGGAGGTACTGCACTGCAGTGTAAAGTAGGGTCCTGTCTGCAGATTGTTTATCAGGACAGGCACAGGCAGTGCTGCACTGCAGTGTGAAGTTGCATCCTGCCTGCAGATGGTATATCAGGACAGGCTCAGGCGATGCTGCACTGTAGTGTAAAGTAGGGTCCTATCTGCAGATGGTATACCAGGACAGGCTCAGGCAGTGCTGCAGTGTAAAGTGGGTTCCTGTCTGCAGATGGTATGTCAGGAAAGGCTTGAGCAGTGCTGCACTTCAGTGTAAAGTAGGGTTGTGCCTGCAGATAGTATATCAGGACAGGCTCAGGCGTTACTGCACTGCAGTGTAAAGTAGAGTCCTGTGTGCAGATATTATATCAGGGCAGGCACAGGCGGTACTGCACTGCAGTGTAAAGTAGGGTCCTGACTACATATTGTTTATCAGGACAGGCACAGGCAGTGCTGCACTGCAGTGTAAAGTTGCTTCCTGCCTGCAGATAGTATATCAGGACAGGCTCAGGTGGTGCTGCACTGCAGTGTAAACTAGAGTCCTGTATGCCGATGGTATATCAGGATAGGCTCAGCCGGTGCTGCACTGAAGTGTAAAGTAGGGTTGTGCCTGCAGATAGTATATCAGGACAGGCTCAGGTGTTACTGCACTGCAGTGTAAAGTATGGTCCTGTCTGCAGATAGTATATTAGGTCAGGCTCAGGCAGTGCTGCACTGCGGTGTAAAGTAGGGTCCTATCTGCAGATGGTATACCAGGACAGGCTCAGGCAGTGCTGCAGTGTAAAGTGGGTTCCTGTCTGCAGATGGTATGTCAGGAAAGGCTTGAGCAGTGCTGCACTTCAGTGTAAAGTAGGGTTGTGCCTGCAGATAGTATATCAGGACAGGCTCAGGCGTTACTGCACTGCAGTGTAAAGTAGAGTCCTGTGTGCAGATATTATATCAGGGCAGGCACAGGCGGTACTGCACTGCAGTGTAAAGTAGGGTCCTGACTACATATTGTTTATCAGGACAGGCACAGGCAGTGCTGCACTGCAGTGTAAAGTTGCTTCCTGCCTGCAGATAGTATATCAGGACAGGCTCAGGTGGTGCTGCACTGCAGTGTAAACTAGAGTCCTGTATGCCGATGGTATATCAGGATAGGCTCAGCCGGTGCTGCACTGAAGTGTAAAGTAGGGTCCTGCATGTAGATGGTATATCAGGCACAGACAATGCTTCACTGCAGTGTAAAGTAGGGTCCTTTCTGCAGATAGTATATCAGAACAGGCACAGGCGGTGCTGCACTTCAGTGTAAAGTAGGGTCCTGCCTGCAGATAGTTTATCAGGACAGGCTCAGGCGGTGCTGCACTTCTGTGTAAAGTATGGTCATGTCTGCAGATAGTATATTAGGTCAGGCTCAGGCAGTGCTTCACTGCAGTGTAAAGTAGGTTCCTGTCTGCAGATAGTATATCAGGAGAGGCTCAGGCAGTGATGCTCTGCAGTGTAAAGTAGGGTCCTGTCTACAGATAGCATATCAGGACAGGCTCAGACGGAGCTGCACTGCAGTGTAAAGTAGGGTCCTGTCTGCAGATAGTTTATTAGGACAGGCACAGGCGGTGCTGCACTGCAGTGTAAAGTAGGCTTCTGTCTGCAGATAGTATATCAGGACAGGCTCAGGTAGTGTTGCAATGCAGTGTAAACTAGGGTCCTGCCTACAGATTGTATATCAAGACAGACTCAAGGAGTGCTGCACTTCAATGTAAAATATGGTCCTGCCTGCAGATAGTATATCAGGACAGGGTCAGTGGGTGCTGCACTACAGTGTAAAGTAGGGTCCTGTCTGCAGATATTATATCAGGACAGGCTCAGGTAGTGTTGCAATGCAGTGTAAAGTAGAGTCCTGTGTTCAGATAGTATATCAGGACAGGCCCAGGCAGTGCTGCAATGCAGTGTAAAGCAGGGTCCTGTCTGCAGATAGTATATCAGGACAGGCACAGGTGGTGCTGCACTGCAGTGTAAAGTAGGGTTCTGTCTGCAGACAGTATATCAGGACAGGCAGAGGCGGTGCTGCACTGCAATGTAAAATAGGGTCCTGTCTACAGATCCTATATCAGGACAGGCTAAGGCAGTGCTGCACTTCAGTTTAAAGTAGGGTGCTGACTGCAGATAGTAAATCAGGACAGGTTTAGGCGGTACTGCACTGCAGTGTAAAGTATGGTTCTTTCTGCAGATAGTATATCAGGTCAGGCTCAGGCGGTGCTGCACTGCAGTGTAAAGTAGGGTCCTTTCTGCAGATAGTATATCAGGTCAGGCTCAGGCGGTGCTGCACTGCAGTGTAAAGTAGGGTCCCGTCTGCAGATGGTATACAGGACAGGCTCAGGCAGTGCTGCACTGCAGTGTAAAGTAGGGTCCTATACGCAGATGGTATATCAGGACAGGCTCAGGCAGTGCTGCACTGTAGTGTAATGTAGGGTCCTATCTGCAGATGGTATATCAGGACAGGCTCAGGCAGTGATGCAGTGTAAAGTAGGGTCCTGCCTGCAGATGGTATGTCAGGACAGGCTTGAGCAGTGCTGCACTGCAGTGTAAAGTATGATCGTGCCTGCAGATAGTATATCAGGACAGGCTCAGGCGTTGCTGTACTGCAGTTTAAAGTAGGGTCCTTACTACATATTGTTTATTAGATCAGGCTCAGGAGGTACTGCACTGCAGTGTAAAGTAGGGTCCTGTCTGCAGATTGTTTATCAGGACAGGCACAGGCCGTGCTGCACTGTAGTGTAAAGTTGCATCCTGCCTGCAGATAGTATATCAGGACAGGCTCAGGCGATGATGCACTGTAGTGTAAAGTATGTTCCTGTCTGCAGATAGTATATTAGGTCAGGCTCAGGCAGTGCTGCACTGCAGTGTAAAGTAGGGTCCTATCTGCAGTTGGTATATCAGGACAGGCTCAGGCAGTGCTGCAGTGTAAAGTGGGTTCCTCTCTGCAGATGGTATGTCAGGACAAGCTTGAGCAGTGCTGCACTTCAGTGTAAAGTAGGGTTGTGCCTGCAGATAGTATATCAGGACAGGCTCAGGCGTTACTGCACTGCAGTGTAAAGTAGAGTCCTGTGTGCAGATAGTATATCAGGGCAGGCACAGGCGGTACTGCACTGCAGTTTAAAGTAGGGTCCTGAATACATATTGTTTATTAGTTCAGGCTCAGGCGGTACTGCACTGCAGTGTAAAGTAGGGTCCTGTCTGCAGATTGTTTATCAGGACAGGCACAGGCAGTGCTGCACTGCAGTGTAAAGTTGCTTCCTGCCTGCAGATAGTATATCAGGACAGGCTCAGGTGGGGCTGCTCTGCAGTGTAAACTAGAGTCCTGTATGCAGATGGTATATCAGGATAGGCTCAGGCGGTGCTGCACTGAAGTGTAAAGTAGGGTCCTGCATGTAGATGGTATATCAGGCACAGACAATGCTTCACTGCAGTGCAAACTAGGGTCCTTTCTGCAGATAGTATATCAGAACAGGCACAGGCGGTGCTGCACTGCAGTGTAAAGTAGGGTCCTGCCTGCAGATAGTTTATCAGGACAGGCTCATGCAGTGCTGCAGTGTAAAGTGGTTTAATTTCTGCAAATAGTATATCAGGACAGGCTCAGGCAGTGTAAAGTAGGGTCATGCCTGCAGATAGTATGTCAGGACAGGCTCAGGTGTTGCTGCACTGCAGTGTAAAGTAAGGTCCTGTCTGCAGATAGTATATCAGAACAGGCTCATGCAGTGCTGCACTGCAATGTAAAGTAGGGTCCTTTCTGCAGATAGTATATCAGGTCAGGCTCAGGCGATGCTGCACTGCAGTTTAAAGTAGGGTCCTGCCTGCAGATAGTATATCAGGACAGGCTCAGGTAGTGTTGCAATGCAATGTAAACTAGGGTCCTGCCTACAGATTGTATATCAAGACAGACTCAGGGAGTGCTGCACTTCAGTGTAAAATATGGTCCTGCCTGCAGATAGTATATCAGGGCAGGCTCAGGTAATTTTGCAATGCAGTGTAAAGTAGAGTCCTGTCTGCAGATAGTATATCAGGACAGGCCCAGGAAGTATTGCAATGCAGTGTAAAGTAGGGTCCTGTCTGCAGATGGTATATCAGGACAGGCTCAGGCAGTGCTGCACTGCAGTATAAAGCAGGGTCCTATCTGCAGATGGTATATCAGGACAGGCTCAGGCAGTGATGCAGTGTAAAGTAGGGTCCTGCCTGCAGATGGTATGTCAGGACAGGCTTGAGCAGTGCTGCACTGCAGTGTAAAGTATGATCGTGCCTGCAGATAGTATTTCAGGACAGGCTCAGGCGTTGCTGCACTGCAGTTTAAAGTAGGGTCCTGACTACATATTGTTTATTAGGACAGGCACAGACGGTGCTGCACTGCAGTGTAAAGTAGGATCCTGTCTGCATATAGTATATCAGGACAGGCTCAGGTTGTGTTGCAATGCAATGTAAACTAGGGTCCTGCCTACAGATTGTATATCAAGACAGACTCAAGGAGTGCTGCACTTCAATGTAAAATATGGTCCTGCCTGCAGATAGTATATCAGGACAGGGTCAGTGGGTGCTGCACTACAGTGTAAAGTAGGGTCCTGTCTGCAGATATTATATCAGGACAGGCTCAGGTAGTGTTGCAATGCAGTGTAAAGTAGAGTCCTGTGTTCAGATAGTATATCAGGACAGGCCCAGGCAGTGCTGCAATGCAGTGTAAAGCAGGGTCCTGTCTGCAGACAGTATATCAGAACAGGCATGCTGCACTTCAGTGTAAAGTAGAGTGCTGTCTACAGATGGTATATCAGGACAGGCTCAGGCAATGCTGCACTGCAGTGTAAAGTAGGGTCCTATCTGCAGATGGTATATCAGGACAGGCTCATGTAGTGCTGCAGTGTAAAGTGGTTTAATTTCTGCAGATAGTATATCAGGACAGGCTCAGGCATTGTAAAGTAAGCTCCTTTCTGCAGATAGTATACCAGGTCAGGCTCAGGCAGTGCTGCACTGCAGTTTAAAGTTGGGTCCTGTCTGCAGATAGTATATCAGGACAGGCTCAGGCATTGTAAAGTAAGCTCCTTTCTGCAGATAGTATATCAGGTCAGGCACAGGAGTGCTGCACTGCAGTGTAAAGTTGCTTCCTGCCTGCAGATAGTATATCAGGACAGGCTCAGGTGGGGCTGCTCTGCAGTGTAAACTAGAGTCCTGTATGCAGATGGTATATCAGGATAGGCTCAGGCGGTGCTGCACTGAAGTGTAAAGTAGGGTCCTGCATGTAGATGGTATATCAGGCACAGACAATGCTTCACTGCAGTGCAAACTAGGGTCCTTTCTGGAGATAGTATATCAGAACAGGCACAGGCGGTGCTGCACTGCAGTGTAAAGTAGGGTCCTGCCTGCAGATAGTTTATCAGGACAGGCTCATGCAGTGCTGCAGTGTAAAGTGGTTTAATTTCTGCAAATAGTATATCAGGACAGGCTCAGGCAGTGTAAAGTAGGGTCATGCCTGCAGATAGTATGTCAGGACAGGCTCAGGCGTTGCTGCACTGCAGTGTAAAGTAAGGTCCTGTCTGCAGATAGTATATCAGAACAGGCTCATGCAGTGCTGCACTGCAATGTAAAGTAGGGTCCTTTCTGCAGATAGTATATCAGGTCAGGCTCAGGCGATGCTGCACTGCAGTTTAAAGTAGGGTCCTGCCTGCAGATAGTATATCAGGACAGGCTCAGGTAGTGTTGCAATGCAATGTAAACTAGGGTCCTGCCTACAGATTGTATATCAAGACAGACTCAGGGAGTGCTGCACTTCAGTGTAAAATATGGTCCTGCCTGCAGATAGTATATCAGGGCAGGCTCAGGTAATTTTGCAATGCAGTGTAAAGTAGAGTCCTGTCTGCAGATAGTATATCAGGACAGGCCCAGGCAGTATTGCAATGCAGTGTAAAGTAGGGTCCTGTCTGCAGATGGTATATCAGGACAGGCTCAGGCAGTGCTGCACTGCAGTATAAAGCAGGGTCCTATCTGCAGATGGTATATCAGGACAGGCTCAGGCAGTGATGCAGTGTAAAGTAGGGTCCTGCCTGCAGATGGTATGTCAGGACAGGCTTGAGCAGTGCTGCACTGCAGTGTAAAGTATGATCGTGCCTGCAGATAGTATTTCAGGACAGGCTCAGGCGTTGCTGCACTGCAGTTTAAAGTAGGGTCCTGACTACATATTGTTTATTAGGACAGGCACAGACGGTGCTGCACTGCAGTGTAAAGTAGGATCCTGTCTGCATATAGTATATCAGGACAGGCTCAGGTTGTGTTGCAATGCAATGTAAACTAGGGTCCTGCCTACAGATTGTATATCAAGACAGACTCAAGGAGTGCTGCACTTCAATGTAAAATATGGTCCTGCCTGCAGATAGTATATCAGGACAGGGTCAGTGGGTGCTGCACTACAGTGTAAAGTAGGGTCCTGTCTGCAGATATTATATCAGGACAGGCTCAGGTAGTGTTGCAATGCAGTGTAAAGTAGAGTCCTGTGTTCAGATAGTATATCAGGACAGGCCCAGGCAGTGCTGCAATGCAGTGTAAAGCAGGGTCCTGTCTGCAGACAGTATATCAGAACAGGCATGCTGCACTTCAGTGTAAAGTAGAGTGCTGTCTACAGATGGTATATCAGGACAGGCTCAGGCAATGCTGCACTGCAGTGTAAAGTAGGGTCCTATCTGCAGATGGTATATCAGGACAGGCTCATGTAGTGCTGCAGTGTAAAGTGGTTTAATTTCTGCAGATAGTATATCAGGACAGGCTCAGGCATTGTAAAGTAAGCTCCTTTCTGCAGATAGTATATCAGGTCAGGCTCAGGCAGTGCTGCACTGCAGTTTAAAGTTGGGTCCTGTCTGCAGATAGTATATCAGGACAGGCTCAGGCAGTGTAAAGTAAGGTGCTGCCTGCAGATAGTATATCAGGGCAGGCTCAGGTAGTGTTGCAATGCAGTGTAAAGTAGAGTCCTGTCTGCAGATAGTATATCAGGACAGGTCCAGGCAGTATTGCAATGCAGTGTAAAGTAGGGCCCTGTCTGCAGATGGTATATCAGGACAGGCTCAGGCAGTGATGCAGTGTAAAGTAGGGTCCTGCCTGCAGATGGTATGTCAGGACAGGCTTGAGCAGTGCAGCACTGCAGTGTAAAGTATGATCGTGCCTGCAGACAGTATTTCAGGACAGGCTCAGGCGTTGCTGCACTGCAGTTTAAAGTAGGGTCCTGACTACAGATTGTTTATCAGAACAGGCACAGGCAGTGCTGCATGGCAGTGTAAAGTTGCATCCTGCCTGCAGATAGTATATCAGGACAGACTCAGGCGATGCTGCACTGTAGTGTAAAGTATGGTCCTGTCTGCAGATAGTATATTAGGTCAGGCTCAGGCAGTGCTGCAGTGTAAAGTGGGTTCCTGTTTGCAGATGGTATGTCAGGACGGGCTTGAGCAGTGCTGCACTTCAGTGTAAAGTAGGGTTGTGCCTGCAGATAGTATATCAGGACAGGCTCAGGCGTTACTGCACTGCAGTGTAAAGTAGAGTCCTGTGTGCAAATAGTATATCAGGGCAGGCACAGTCGTTACTGCACTGCAGTGTAAAGTAGGGTCCTGACTACATATTGTTTATCAGGACAGGCTCAGGCAGTGCTGCACTGCAGTGTAAAGTTGCTTCCTGCCTGCAGATAGTATATCAGGACAGGCTCAGGTGGTGCTGCACTGCAGTGTAAATTAGAGTCCTGTATGCAGATGGTATATCAGGATAGGCTCAGCCGGTGCTGCACTGAAGTGTAAAGTAGGGTCCTGCCTGCAGATAGTTTATCAGGACAGGCTCAGGTGGTGCTGCACTTCTGTGTAAAGTAGGGTCCTGTCTGCAGATAGTATATCAGGACAGGCTCAGGCAGTGATGCGCTGCAATGTAAAGTAGGGTCCTGACTACATATTGTTTATTAGGTAAGGCTCAGGCGATACTGCACTGCAGTGTAAAGTAGGGTCCTGTCTGCAGATTGTTTATCATGACAGGCACAGGCAGTGCTGCACTGCAGTGTAAAGTTGCTTCCTGCCTGCAGATAGTATATCAGGACAGGCTCAGGTTGTGATTCACTGCAGTGTAAACTAGGGTCCTTTCTGCAGATAGTATATCAGAACAGGCACAGGCGGTGCTGCACTGCAGTGTAAAGTAGGGTCCTACCTGCAGATAGTTTATCAGGACAGGCTCATGCAGTGCTGCAGTGTAAAGTGGTTTAATTTCTGCAAATAGTATATCAGGACAGGCTCAGGCAGTGTAAAGTAGGGTCATGCCTGCAGATAGTATATCAGGACAGGCTCAAGCGTTGCTGCACTGCAGTGTAAAGTAGGGTCCTGCCTGCAGATAGTATATCAGGACAGGGTCAGTGGGTGCTGCACTACAGTGTAAAGTAGGGTCCTGTCTGCAGATATTATATCAGGACAGGCTCAGGTAGTGTTGCAATGCAGTGTAAAGTAGAGTCCTGTGTTCAGATAGTATATCAGGACAGGCCCAGGCAGTGCTGCAATGCAGTGTAAAGCAGGGTCCTGTCTGCAGACAGTATATCAGAACAGGCATGCTGCACTTCAGTGTAAAGTAGAGTGCTGTCTACAGATGGTATATCAGGACAGGCTCAGGCAATGCTGCACTGCAGTGTAAAGTAGGGTCCTATCTGCAGATGGTATATCAGGACAGGCTCATGTAGTGCTGCAGTGTAAAGTGGTTTAATTTCTGCAGATAGTATATCAGGACAGGCTCAGGCATTGTAAAGTAAGCTCCTTTCTGCAGATAGTATATCAGGTCAGGCTCAGGCAGTGCTGCACTGCAGTTTAAAGTTGGGTCCTGTCTGCAGATAGTATATCAGGACAGGCTCAGGCAGTGTAAAGTAAGGTGCTGCCTGCAGATAGTATATCAGGGCAGGCTCAGGTAGTGTTGCAATGCAGTGTAAAGTAGAGTCCTGTCTGCAGATAATATATCAGGACAGGTCCAGGCAGTATTGCAATGCAGTGTAAAGTAGGGTCCTGTCTGCAGATGGTATATCAGGACAGGCTCAGGCAGTGATGCAGTGTAAAGTAGGGTCCTGCCTGCAGATGGTATGTCAGGACAGGCTTGAGCAGTGCAGCACTGCAGTGTAAAGTATGATCGTGCCTGCAGACAGTATTTCAGGACAGGCTCAGGCGTTGCTGTGCCTGTTCTGATAAACAATCTGTAGTCAGGACCCTACTTTAAGTAGGGTCCTGACTACAGATTGTTTATCAGAACAGGCACAGGCAGTGCTGCATGGCAGTGTAAAGTTGCATCCTGCCTGCAGATAGTATATCAGGACAGACTCAGGCGATGCTGCACTGTAGTGTAAAGTATGGTCCTGTCTGCAGATAGTATATTAGGTCAGGCTCAGGCAGTGCTGCAGTGTAAAGTGGGTTCCTGTTTGCAGATGGTATGTCAGGACGGGCTTGAGCAGTGCTGCACTTCAGTGTAAAGTAGGGTTGTGCCTGCAGATAGTATATCAGGACAGGCTCAGGCGTTACTGCACTGCAGTGTAAAGTAGAGTCCTGTGTGCAAATAGTATATCAGGACAGGCTCATGCAGTGCTGCAGTGTAAAGTGGTTTAATTTCTGCAAATAGTATATCAGGACAGGCTCAGGCAGTGTAAAGTAGGGTCATGCCTGCAGATAGTATATCAGGACAGGCTCAAGCGTTGCTGCACTGCAGTGTAAAGTAGGGTCCTGTCTGCAGATAGTATATCAGGACAGGCTCAGGCAGTGCTGCACTGCAATGTAAAGTAGGGTCCTATCTGCAGATGGTATATCAGGACAGGCTCAGGCAGTGCTACAGTGTAAAGTGGTTTAATTTCTGCAGATAGTATATCAGGACAGGCTCAGGCAGTGTAAAGTAGGGTCATGCCTGCAGATAGTATATCAGGACAGGCTCAAGCGTTGCTGCACTGCAGTGTAAAGTAGGGTCCTGTCTGCAGATAGTATATCAGGACAGGCTCAGGCAGTGCTGCACTGCAATGTAAAGTAGGGTCCTATCTGCAGATGGTATATCAGGACAGGCTCAGGCAGTGCTACAGTGTAAAGTGGTTTAATTTCTGCAGATAGTATATCAGGACAGGCTCAGGCAGTGTAAAGTAGGGTCATGCCTGCAGATAGTATATCAGGACAGGCTCAGGTGGTGCTGCACTGCAGTGTAAACTAGAGTCCTGTATGCAGATGGTATATCAGGATAGGCTCAGCCGATGCTTCACTGCAGTGTAAACTAGGGTCCTTTCTGCAGATAGTATATCAGAACAGGCACAGGCGGTGCTGCACTGCAGTGTAAAGTAGGGTCCTGCCTGCAGATAGTTTATCAGGACAGGTTCAGGTGGTGCTGCACTTCTGTGTAAAGTAGGGTCCTGTCTGCAGATAGTATATCAGGACAGGCTCAGGCAGTGATGCGCTGCAATGTAAAGTAGGGTCCTGACTACATATTGTTTATTAGGTAAGGCTCAGGCGATACTGCACTGCAGTGTAAAGTAGGGTCCTGTCTGCAGATGGTATATCAGGACAAGCACAGACAGTGCTGCACTGCAGTGTAAAGTATGGTCCTGTCTGCAAATAGTATATCAGGACAGGCTCAGGCAGTGTAAAGTAGGGTCATGCCTGCAGATAGTATATCAGGACAGGCTCAAGCGTTGCTGCACTGCAGTGTAAAGTAGGGTCCTGCCTGCAGATAGTATATCAGGACAGGGTCAGTGGGTGCTGCACTACAGTGTAAAGTAGGGTCCTGTCTGCAGATATTATATCAGGACAGGCTCAGGTAGTGTTGCAATGCAGTGTAAAGTAGAGTCCTGTGTTCAGATAGTATATCAGGACAGGCCCAGGCAGTGCTGCAATGCAGTGTAAAGCAGGGTCCTGTCTGCAGACAGTATATCAGAACAGGCATGCTGCACTTCAGTGTAAAGTAGAGTGCTGTCTACAGATGGTATATCAGGACAGGCTCAGGCAATGCTGCACTGCAGTGTAAAGTAGGGTCCTATCTGCAGATGGTATATCAGGACAGGCTCATGTAGTGCTGCAGTGTAAAGTGGTTTAATTTCTGCAGATAGTATATCAGGACAGGCTCAGGCATTGTAAAGTAAGCTCCTTTCTGCAGATAGTATATCAGGTCAGGCTCAGGCAGTGCTGCACTGCAGTTTAAAGTTGGGTCCTGTCTGCAGATAGTATATCAGGACAGGCTCAGGCAGTGTAAAGTAAGGTGCTGCCTGCAGATAGTATATCAGGGCAGGCTCAGGTAGTGTTGCAATGCAGTGTAAAGTAGAGTCCTGTCTGCAGATAATATATCAGGACAGGTCCAGGCAGTATTGCAATGCAGTGTAAAGTAGGGTCCTGTCTGCAGATGGTATATCAGGACAGGCTCAGGCAGTGATGCAGTGTAAAGTAGGGTCCTGCCTGCAGATGGTATGTCAGGACAGGCTTGAGCAGTGCAGCACTGCAGTGTAAAGTATGATCGTGCCTGCAGACAGTATTTCAGGACAGGCTCAGGCGTTGCTGTGCCTGTTCTGATAAACAATCTGTAGTCAGGACCCTACTTTAAGTAGGGTCCTGACTACAGATTGTTTATCAGAACAGGCACAGGCAGTGCTGCATGGCAGTGTAAAGTTGCATCCTGCCTGCAGATAGTATATCAGGACAGACTCAGGCGATGCTGCACTGTAGTGTAAAGTATGGTCCTGTCTGCAGATAGTATATTAGGTCAGGCTCAGGCAGTGCTGCAGTGTAAAGTGGGTTCCTGTTTGCAGATGGTATGTCAGGACGGGCTTGAGCAGTGCTGCACTTCAGTGTAAAGTAGGGTTGTGCCTGCAGATAGTATATCAGGACAGGCTCAGGCGTTACTGCACTGCAGTGTAAAGTAGAGTCCTGTGTGCAAATAGTATATCAGGACAGGCTCATGCAGTGCTGCAGTGTAAAGTGGTTTAATTTCTGCAAATAGTATATCAGGACAGGCTCAGGCAGTGTAAAGTAGGGTCATGCCTGCAGATAGTATATCAGGACAGGCTCAAGCGTTGCTGCACTGCAGTGTAAAGTAGGGTCCTGTCTGCAGATAGTATATCAGGACAGGCTCAGGCAGTGCTGCACTGCAATGTAAAGTAGGGTCCTATCTGCAGATGGTATATCAGGACAGGCTCAGGCAGTGCTACAGTGTAAAGTGGTTTAATTTCTGCAGATAGTATATCAGGACAGGCTCAGGCAGTGTAAAGTAGGGTCATGCCTGCAGATAGTATATCAGGACAGGCTCAAGCGTTGCTGCACTGCAGTGTAAAGTAGGGTCCTGTCTGCAGATAGTATATCAGGACAGGCTCAGGCAGTGCTGCACTGCAATGTAAAGTAGGGTCCTATCTGCAGATGGTATATCAGGACAGGCTCAGGCAGTGCTACAGTGTAAAGTGGTTTAATTTCAGCAGATAGTATATCAGGACAGGCTCAGGCAGTGTAAAGTAGGGTCATGCCTGCAGATAGTATATCAGGACAGGCTCAGGTGGTGCTGCACTGCAGTGTAAACTAGAGTCCTGTATGCAGATGGTATATCAGGATAGGCTCAGCCGATGCTTCACTGCAGTGTAAACTAGGGTCCTTTCTGCAGATAGTATATCAGAACAGGCACAGGCGGTGCTGCACTGCAGTGTAAAGTAGGGTCCTGCCTGCAGATAGTATATCAGGACAGGTTCAGGTGGTGCTGCACTTCTGTGTAAAGTAGGGTCCTGTCTGCAGATAGTATATCAGGACAGGCTCAGGCAGTGATGCGCTGCAATGTAAAGTAGGGTCCTGACTACATATTGTTTATTAGGTAAGGCTCAGGCGATACTGCACTGCAGTGTAAAGTAGGGTCCTGTCTGCAGATGGTATATCAGGACAAGCACAGACAGTGCTGCACTGCAGTGTAAAGTATGGTCCTGTCTGCAGATAGTATATTAGGTCAGGCACAGGCAGTGCTGCACTGCAGTGTAAAGTAGGGTCCTGCATGTAGATGGTATATCAGGCACAGACAATGCTTCACTGCAGTGTAAAGTAGGGTCCTTTCTGCAGATAGTTTATCAGGACAAGCTCAGGCGGTGCTGCACTTCTGTGTAAAGTAGGGTCCTGCCTGCAGATAGTTTATCAGGACAAGCTCAGGCGGTGCTGCACTGCAGTGTAAAGTAGGGTCCTGTTTTCAGATAGTATATCAGGAGAGGCTCAGGCAGTGATGCTCTGCAATGTAAAGTAAGGTCCTGTATGGAGATATTATATCAGACCAGGCATGCTGCACTGCAGTGTAAAGTAGAGTGCTGTCTACAGATGTTATATCAGGACAGGCTCAGGCAATGCTGCACTGCAGTGTAAAGTAGGGTCCTATCTGCAGATGGTATATCAGGACAGGCTCAGGCAGTGATGCAGTGTAAAGTAGGGTCCTGCCTGCAGATGGTATGTCAGGACAGGCTTGAGCAGTGCTGCACTGCAGTGTATAGTATAATCGTGCCTGCAGATAGTATATCAGGACAGGCTCAGGCATTGCTGCACTGCAGTTTAAAGTATGGTCCTGACTACATATTGTTTATTAGGTCAGGCTCAGGAGGTACTGCACTGCAGTGTAAAGTAGGGTCCTGTCTGCAGATTGTTTATCAGGACAGGCACAGGCAGTGCTGCACTGCAGTGTGAAGTTGCATCCTGCCTGCAGATGGTATATCAGGACAGGCTCAGGCGATGCTGCACTGTAGTGTAAAGTAGGGTCCTATCTGCAGATGGTATACCAGGACAGGCTCAGGCAGTGCTGCAGTGTAAAGTGGGTTCCTGTCTGCAGATGGTATGTCAGGACAGGCTTGAGCAGTGCTGCACTTCAGTGTAAAGTAGGGTTGTGCCTGCAGATAGTATATCAGGACAGGCTCAGGCGTTACTGCACTGCAGTGTAAAGTATGGTCCTGTCTGCAGATAGTATATTAGGTCAGGCTCAGGCAGTGCTGCACTGCGGTGTAAAGTAGGGTCCTATCTGCAGATGGTATACCAGGACAGGCTCAGGCAGTGCTGCAGTGTAAAGTGGGTTCCTGTCTGCAGATGGTATGTCAGGAAAGGCTTGAGCAGTGCTGCACTTCAGTGTAAAGTCGGGTTGTGCCTGCAGATAGTATATCAGGACAGGCTCAGGCGTTACTGCACTGCAGTGTAAAGTAGAGTCCTGTGTGCAGATATTATATCAGGGCAGGCACAGGCGGTACTGCACTGCAGTGTAAAGTAGGGTCCTGACTACATATTGTTTATCAGGACAGGCACAGACAGTGCTGCACTGCAGTGTAAAGTTGCTTCCTGCCTGCAGATAGTATATCAGGACAGGCTCAGGTGGTGCTGCACTGCAGTGTAAACTAGAGTCCTGTATGCCGATGGTATATCAGGATAGGCTCAGCCGGTGCTGCACTGAAGTGTAAAGTAGGGTCCTGCATGTAGATGGTATATCAGGCACAGACAATGCTTCACTGCAGTGTAAAGTAGGGTCCTTTCTGCAGATAGTATATCAGAACAGGCACAGGCGGTGCTGCACTTCAGTGTAAAGTAGGGTCCTGCCTGCAGATAGTTTATCAGGACAGGCTCAGGCGGTGCTGCACTTCTGTGTAAAGTATGGTCATGTCTGCAGATAGTATATTAGGTCAGGCTCAGGCAGTGCTTCACTGCAGTGTAAAGTAGGTTCCTGTCTGCAGATAGTATATCAGGAGAGGCTCAGGCAGTGATGCTCTGCAGTGTAAAGTAGGGTCCTGTCTACAGATAGCATATCAGGACAGGCTCAGACGGAGCTGCACTGCAGTGTAAAGTAGGGTCCTGTCTGCAGATAGTTTATTAGGACAGGCACAGGCGGTGCTGCACTGCAGTGTAAAGTAGGCTTCTGTCTGCAGATAGTATATCAGGACAGGCTCAGGTAGTGTTGCAATGCAGTGTAAACTAGGGTCCTGCCTACAGATTGTATATCAAGACAGACTCAAGGAGTGCTGCACTTCAATGTAAAATATGGTCCTGCCTGCAGATAGTATATCAGGACAGGGTCAGTGGGTGCTGCACTACAGTGTAAAGTAGGGTCCTGTCTGCAGATATTATATCAGGACAGGCTCAGGTAGTGTTGCAATGCAGTGTAAAGTAGAGTCCTGTGTTCAGATAGTATATCAGGACAGGCCCAGGCAGTGCTGCAATGCAGTGTAAAGCAGGGTCCTGTCTGCAGACAGTATATCAGAACAGGCATGCTGCACTTCAGTGTAAAGTAGAGTGCTGTCTACAGATGGTATATCAGGACAGGCTCAGGCAATGCTGCACTGCAGTGTAAAGTAGGGTCCTATCTGCAGATGGTATATCAGGACAGGCTCATGTAGTGCTGCAGTGTAAAGTGGTTTAATTTCTGCAGATAGTATATCAGGACAGGCTCAGGCATTGTAAAGTAAGCTCCTTTCTGCAGATAGTATATCAGGTCAGGCTCAGGCAGTGCTGCACTGCAGTTTAAAGTTGGGTCCTGTCTGCAGATAGTATATCAGGACAGGCTCAGGCAGTGTAAAGTAAGGTGCTGCCTGCAGATAGTATATCAGGGCAGGCTCAGGTAGTGTTGCAATGCAGTGTAAAGTAGAGTCCTGTCTGCAGATAGTATATCAGGACAGGTCCAGGCAGTATTGCAATGCAGTGTAAAGTAGGGTCCTGTCTGCAGATGGTATATCAGGACAGGCTCAGGCAGTGATGCAGTGTAAAGTAGGGTCCTGCCTGCAGATGGTATGTCAGGACAGGCTTGAGCAGTGCAGCACTGCAGTGTAAAGTATGATCGTGCCTGCAGACAGTATTTCAGGACAGGCTCAGGCGTTGCTGCACTGCAGTTTAAAGTAGGGTCCTGACTACAGATTGTTTATCAGAACAGGCACAGGCAGTGCTGCATGGCAGTGTAAAGTTGCATCCTGCCTGCAGATAGTATATCAGGACAGACTCAGGCGATGCTGCACTGTAGTGTAAAGTATGGTCCTGTCTGCAGATAGTATATTAGGTCAGGCTCAGGCAGTGCTGCAGTGTAAAGTGGGTTCCTGTTTGCAGATGGTATGTCAGGACAGGCTTGAGCAGTGCTGCACTTCAGTGTAAAGTAGGGTTGTGCCTGCAGATAGTATATCAGGACAGGCTCAGGCGTTACTGCACTGCAGTGTAAAGTAGAGTCCTGTGTGCAAATAGTATATCAGGGCAGGCACAGTCGTTACTGCACTGCAGTGTAAAGTAGGGTCCTGACTACATATTGTTTATCAGGACAGGCTCAGGCAGTGCTGCACTGCAGTGTAAAGTTGCTTCCTGCCTGCAGATAGTATATCAGGACAGGCTCAGGTGGTGCTGCACTGCAGTGTAAATTAGAGTCCTGTATGCAGATGGTATATCAGGATAGGCTCAGCCGGTGCTGCACTGAAGTGTAAAGTAGGGTCCTGCCTGCAGATAGTTTATCAGGACAGGCTCAGGTGGTGCTGCACTTCTGTGTAAAGTAGGGTCCTGTCTGCAGATAGTATATCAGGACAGGCTCAGGCAGTGATGCGCTGCAATGTAAAGTAGGGTCCTGACTACATATTGTTTATTAGGTAAGGCTCAGGCGATACTGCACTGCAGTGTAAAGTAGGGTCCTGTCTGCAGATTGTTTATCATGACAGGCACAGGCAGTGCTGCACTGCAGTGTAAAGTTGCTTCCTGCCTGCAGATAGTATATCAGGACAGGCTCAGGTTGTGATTCACTGCAGTGTAAACTAGGGTCCTTTCTGCAGATAGTATATCAGAACAGGCACAGGCGGTGCTGCACTGCAGTGTAAAGTAGGGTCCTACCTGCAGATAGTTTATCAGGACAGGCTCATGCAGTGCTGCAGTGTAAAGTGGTTTAATTTCTGCAAATAGTATATCAGGACAGGCTCAGGCAGTGTAAAGTAGGGTCATGCCTGCAGATAGTATATCAGGACAGGCTCAAGCGTTGCTGCACTGCAGTGTAAAGTAGGGTCCTGTCTGCAGATAGTATATCAGGACAGGCTCAGGCAGTGCTGCACTGCAATGTAAAGTAGGGTCCTATCTGCAGATGGTATATCAGGACAGGCTCAGGCAGTGCTACAGTGTAAAGTGGTTTAATTTCTGCAGATAGTATATCAGGACAGGCTCAGGCAGTGTAAAGTAGGGTCATGCCTGCAGATAGTATATCAGGACAGGCTCAAGCGTTGCTGCACTGCAGTGTAAAGTAGGGTCCTGTCTGCAGATAGTATATCAGGACAGGCTCAGGCAGTGCTGCACTGCAATGTAAAGTAGGGTCCTATCTGCAGATGGTATATCAGGACAGGCTCAGGCAGTGCTACAGTGTAAAGTGGTTTAATTTCAGCAGATAGTATATCAGGACAGGCTCAGGCAGTGTAAAGTAGGGTCATGCCTGCAGATAGTATATCAGGATAGGCTCAGCCGATGCTGCACTGAAGTGTAAAGTAGGGTCCTGCATGTAGATGGTATATCAGGCACAGAAAAAGCTTCACTGCAGTGTAAACTAGGGTCCTTTCTGCAGATAGTATATCAGAACAGGCACAGGCGGTGCTGCACTGCAGTGTAAAGTAGGGTCCTGCCTGCAGATAGTTTATCAGGACAGGTTCAGGTGGTGCTGCACTTCTGTGTAAAGTAGGGTCCTGTCTGCAGATAGTATATCAGGACAGGCTCAGGCAGTGATGCGCTGCAATGTAAAGTAGGGTCCTGACTACATATTGTTTATTAGGTAAGGCTCAGGCGATACTGCACTGCAGTGTAAAGTAGGGTCCTGTCTGCAGATGGTATATCAGGACAGGCACAGACAGTGCTGCACTGCAGTGTAAAGTATGGTCCTGTCTGCAGATAGTATATTAGGTCAGGCACAGGCAGTGCTGCACTGCAGTGTAAAGTAGGGTCCTGCATGTAGATGGTATATCAGGCACAGACAATGCTTCACTGCAGTGTAAAGTAGGGTCCTTTCTGCAGATAGTTTATCAGGACAAGCTCAGGCGGTGCTGCACTTCTGTGTAAAGTAGGGTCCTGCCTGCAGATAGTTTATCAGGACAAGCTCAGGCGGTGCTGCACTGCAGTGTAAAGTAGGGTCCTGTTTTCAGATAGTATATCAGGAGAGGCTCAGGCAGTGATGCTCTGCAATGTAAAGTAAGGTCCTGTATGGAGATATTATATCAGAACAGGCTCAGGTAGTGTGGCAATGCAGTGTAAAGTAGAGTCCTGTCTGCATATAGTATATCAGGACAGGCCCAGGCAGTGCTGCAATTCAGTGTATAGTAGGGTCCTGTCTGCAGACAGTATATCAGGACAGGCATGCTGCACTGCAGTGTAAAGTAGAGTGCTGTCTACAGATGTTATATCAGGACAGGCCCAGGCAGTGCTGCACTGCAGTGTAAAGTAGGGTCCTATCTGCAGATGGTATATCAGGACAGGCTCAGGCAGTGATGCAGTGTAAAGTAGGGTCCTGCCTGCAGATGGTATATCAGGACAGGCTTGAGCAGTGCTGCACTGCAGTGTATAGTATAATCGTGCCTGCAGATAGTATATCAGGACAGGCTCAGGCATTGCTGCACTGCAGTTTAAAGTATGGTCCTGACTACATATTGTTTATTAGGTCAGGCTCAGGAGGTACTGCACTGCAGTGTAAAGTAGGGTCCTGTCTGCAGATTGTTTATCAGGACAGGCACAGGCAGTGCTGCACTGCAGTGTGAAGTTGCATCCTGCCTGCAGATGGTATATCAGGACAGGCTCAGGCGATGCTGCACTGTAGTGTAAAGTAGGGTCCTATCTGCAGATGGTATACCAGGACAGGCTCAGGCAGTGCTGCAGTGTAAAGTGGGTTCCTGTCTGCAGATGGTATGTCAGGACAGGCTTGAGCAGTGCTGCACTTCAGTGTAAAGTAGGGTTGTGCCTGCAGATAGTATATCAGGACAGGCTCAGGCGTTACTGCACTGCAGTGTAAAGTATGGTCCTGTCTGCAGATAGTATATTAGGTCAGGCTCAGGCAGTGCTGCACTGCGGTGTAAAGTAGGGTCCTATCTGCAGATGGTATACCAGGACAGGCTCAGGCAGTGCTGCAGTGTAAAGTGGGTTCCTGTCTGCAGATGGTATGTCAGGAAAGGCTTGAGCAGTGCTGCACTTCAGTGTAAAGTAGGGTTGTGCCTGCAGATAGTATATCAGGACAGGCTCAGGCGTTACTGCACTGCAGTGTAAAGTAGAGTCCTGTGTGCAGATAGTATATCAGGGCAGGCACAGGCGGTACTGCACTGCAGTGTAAAGTAGGGTCCTGACTACATATTGTTTATCAGGACAGGCACAGGCAGTGCTGCACTGCAGTGTAAAGTTGCTTCCTGCCTGCAGATAGTATATCAGGACAGGCTCAGGTGGTGCTGCACTGCAGTGTAAACTAGAGTCCTGTATGCCGATGGTATATCAGGATAGGCTCAGCCGGTGCTGCACTGAAGTGTAAAGTAGGGTCCTGCATGTAGATGGTATATCAGGCACAGACAATGCTTCACTGCAGTGTAAAGTAGGGTCCTTTCTGCAGATAGTATATCAGAACAGGCACAGGCGGTGCTGCACTTCAGTGTAAAGTAGGGTCCTGCCTGCAGATAGTTTATCAGGACAGGCTCAGGCGGTGCTGCACTTCTGTGTAAAGTATGGTCATGTCTGCAGATAGTATATTAGGTCAGGCTCAGGCAGTGCTTCACTGCAGTGTAAAGTAGGTTCCTGTCTGCAGATAGTATATCAGGAGAGGCTCAGGCAGTGATGCTCTGCAGTGTAAAGTAGGGTCCTGTCTACAGATAGCATATCAGGACAGGCTCAGACGGAGCTGCACTGCAGTGTAAAGTAGGGTCCTGTCTGCAGATAGTTTATTAGGACAGGCACAGGCGGTGCTGCACTGCAGTGTAAAGTAAGCTTCTGTCTGCAGATAGTATATCAGGACAGGCTCAGGTAGTGTTGCAATGCAGTGTAAACTAGGGTCCTGCCTACAGATTGTATATCAAGACAGACTCAAGGAGTGCTGCACTTCAATGTAAAATATGGTCCTGCCTGCAGATAGTATATCAGGACAGGGTCAGTGGGTGCTGCACTACAGTGTAAAGTAGGGTCCTGTCTGCAGATATTATATCAGGACAGGCTCAGGTAGTGTTGCAATGCAGTGTAAAGTAGAGTCCTGTGTTCAGATAGTATATCAGGACAGGCCCAGGCAGTGCTGCAATGCAGTGTAAAGCAGGGTCCTGTCTGCAGACAGTATATCAGAACAGGCATGCTGCACTTCAGTGTAAAGTAGAGTGCTGTCTACAGATGGTATATCAGGACAGGCTCAGGCAATGCTGCACTGCAGTGTAAAGAAGGGTCCTATCTGCAGATGGTATATCAGGACAGGCTCATGTAGTGCTGCAGTGTAAAGTGGTTTAATTTCTGCAGATAGTATATCAGGACAGGCTCAGGCATTGTAAAGTAAGCTCCTTTCTGCAGATAGTATATCAGGTCAGGCTCAGGCAGTGCTGCACTGCAGTTTAAAGTTGGGTCCTGTCTGCAGATAGTATATCAGGACAGGCTCAGGCAGTGTAAAGTAAGGTGCTGCCTGCAGATAGTATATCAGGGCAGGCTCAGGTAGTGTTGCAATGCAGTGTAAAGTAGAGTCCTGTCTGCAGATAGTATATCAGGACAGGTCCAGGCAGTATTGCAATGCAGTGTAAAGTAGGGTCCTGTCTGCAGATGGTATATCAGGACAGGCTCAGGCAGTGATGCAGTGTAAAGTAGGGTCCTGCCTGCAGATGGTATGTCAGGACAGGCTTGAGCAGTGCAGCACTGCAGTGTAAAGTATGATCGTGCCTGCAGACAGTATTTCAGGACAGGCTCAGGCGTTGCTGCACTGCAGTTTAAAGTAGGGTCCTGACTACAGATTGTTTATCAGAACAGGCACAGGCAGTGCTGCATGGCAGTGTAAAGTTGCATCCTGCCTGCAGATAGTATATCAGGACAGACTCAGGCGATGCTGCACTGTAGTGTAAAGTATGGTCCTGTCTGCAGATAGTATATTAGGTCAGGCTCAGGCAGTGCTGCAGTGTAAAGTGGGTTCCTGTTTGCAGATGGTATGTCAGGACAGGCTTGAGCAGTGCTGCACTTCAGTGTAAAGTAGGGTTGTGCCTGCAGATAGTATATCAGGACAGGCTCAGGCGTTACTGCACTGCAGTGTAAAGTAGAGTCCTGTGTGCAAATAGTATATCAGGGCAGGCACAGTCGTTACTGCACTGCAGTGTAAAGTAGGGTCCTGACTACATATTGTTTATCAGGACAGGCTCAGGCAGTGCTGCACTGCAGTGTAAAGTTGCTTCCTGCCTGCAGATAGTATATCAGGACAGGCTCAGGTGGTGCTGCACTGCAGTGTAAATTAGAGTCCTGTATGCAGATGGTATATCAGGATAGGCTCAGCCGGTGCTGCACTGAAGTGTAAAGTAGGGTCCTGCCTGCAGATAGTTTATCAGGACAGGCTCAGGTGGTGCTGCACTTCTGTGTAAAGTAGGGTCCTGTCTGCAGATAGTATATCAGGACAGGCTCAGGCAGTGATGCGCTGCAATGTAAAGTAGGGTCCTGACTACATATTGTTTATTAGGTAAGGCTCAGGCGATACTGCACTGCAGTGTAAAGTAGGGTCCTGTCTGCAGATTGTTTATCATGACAGGCACAGGCAGTGCTGCACTGCAGTGTAAAGTTGCTTCCTGCCTGCAGATAGTATATCAGGACAGGCTCAGGTTGTGATTCACTGCAGTGTAAACTAGGGTCCTTTCTGCAGATAGTATATCAGAACAGGCACAGGCGGTGCTGCACTGCAGTGTAAAGTAGGGTCCTACCTGCAGATAGTTTATCAGGACAGGCTCATGCAGTGCTGCAGTGTAAAGTGGTTTAATTTCTGCAAATAGTATATCAGGACAGGCTCAGGCAGTGTAAAGTAGGGTCATGCCTGCAGATAGTATATCAGGACAGGCTCAAGCGTTGCTGCACTGCAGTGTAAAGTAGGGTCCTGTCTGCAGATAGTATATCAGGACAGGCTCAGGCAGTGCTGCACTGCAATGTAAAGTAGGGTCCTATCTGCAGATGGTATATCAGGACAGGCTCAGGCAGTGCTACAGTGTAAAGTGGTTTAATTTCTGCAGATAGTATATCAGGACAGGCTCAGGCAGTGTAAAGTAGGGTCATGCCTGCAGATAGTATATCAGGACAGGCTCAAGCGTTGCTGCACTGCAGTGTAAAGTAGGGTCCTGTCTGCAGATAGTATATCAGGACAGGCTCAGGCAGTGCTGCACTGCAATGTAAAGTAGGGTCCTATCTGCAGATGGTATATCAGGACAGGCTCAGGCAGTGCTACAGTGTAAAGTGGTTTAATTTCAGCAGATAGTATATCAGGACAGGCTCAGGCAGTGTAAAGTAGGGTCATGCCTGCAGATAGTATATCAGGATAGGCTCAGCCGATGCTGCACTGAAGTGTAAAGTAGGGTCCTGCATGTAGATGGTATATCAGGCACAGAAAAAGCTTCACTGCAGTGTAAACTAGGGTCCTTTCTGCAGATAGTATATCAGAACAGGCACAGGCGGTGCTGCACTGCAGTGTAAAGTAGGGTCCTGCCTGCAGATAGTTTATCAGGACAGGTTCAGGTGGTGCTGCACTTCTGTGTAAAGTAGGGTCCTGTCTGCAGATAGTATATCAGGACAGGCTCAGGCAGTGATGCGCTGCACTGTAAAGTAGGGTCCTGACTACATATTGTTTATTAGGTAAGGCTCAGGCGATTCTGCACTGCAGTGTAAAGTAGGGTCCTGTCTGCAGATGGTATATCAGGACAGGCACAGACAGTGCTGCACTGCAGTGTAAAGTATGGTCCTGTCTGCAGATAGTATATTAGGTCAGGCACAGGCAGTGCTGCACTGCAGTGTAAAGTAGGGTCCTGCATGTAGATGGTATATCAGGCACAGACAATGCTTCACTGCAGTGTAAAGTAGGGTCCTTTCTGCAGATAGTTTATCAGGACAAGCTCAGGCGGTGCTGCACTTCTGTGTAAAGTAGGGTCCTGCCTGCAGATAGTTTATCAGGACAAGCTCAGGCGGTGCTGCACTGCAGTGTAAAGTAGGGTCCTGTTTTCAGATAGTATATCAGGAGAGGCTCAGGCAGTGATGCTCTGCAATGTAAAGTAAGGTCCTGTATGGAGATATTATATCAGAACAGGCTCAGGTAGTGTGGCAATGCAGTGTAAAGTAGAGTCCTGTCTGCATATAGTATATCAGGACAGGCCCAGGCAGTGCTGCAATTCAGTGTATAGTAGGGTCCTGTCTGCAGACAGTATATCAGGACAGGCATGCTGCACTGCAGTGTAAAGTAGAGTGCTGTCTACAGATGTTATATCAGGACAGGCTCAGGCAATGCTGCACTGCAGTGTAAAGTAGGGTCCTATCTGCAGATGGTATATCAGGACAGGCTCAGGCAGTGATGCAGTGTAAAGTAGGGTCCTGCCTGCAGATGGTATATCAGGACAGGCTTGAGCAGTGCTGCACTGCAGTGTATAGTATAATCGTGCCTGCAGATAGTATATCAGGACAGGCTCAGGCATTGCTGCACTGCAGTTTAAAGTATGGTCCTGACTACATATTGTTTATTAGGTCAGGCTCAGGAGGTACTGCACTGCAGTGTAAAGTAGGGTCCTGTCTGCAGATTGTTTATCAGGACAGGCACAGGCAGTGCTGCACTGCAGTGTGAAGTTGCATCCTGCCTGCAGATGGTATATCAGGACAGGCTCAGGCGATGCTGCACTGTAGTGTAAAGTAGGGTCCTATCTGCAGATGGTATACCAGGACAGGCTCAGGCAGTGCTGCAGTGTAAAGTGGGTTCCTGTCTGCAGATGGTATGTCAGGACAGGCTTGAGCAGTGCTGCACTTCAGTGTAAAGTAGGGTTGTGCCTGCAGATAGTATATCAGGACAGGCTCAGGCGTTACTGCACTGCAGTGTAAAGTATGGTCCTGTCTGCAGATAGTATATTAGGTCAGGCTCAGGCAGTGCTGCACTGCGGTGTAAAGTAGGGTCCTATCTGCAGATGGTATACCAGGACAGGCTCAGGCAGTGCTGCAGTGTAAAGTGGGTTCCTGTCTGCAGATGGTATGTCAGGAAAGGCTTGAGCAGTGCTGCACTTCAGTGTAAAGTAGGGTTGTGCCTGCAGATAGTATATCAGGACAGGCTCAGGCGTTACTGCACTGCAGTGTAAAGTAGAGTCCTGTGTGCAGATATTATATCAGGGCAGGCACAGGCGGTACTGCACTGCAGTGTAAAGTAGGGTCCTGACTACATATTGTTTATCAGGACAGGCACAGGCAGTGCTGCACTGCAGTGTAAAGTTGCTTCCTGCCTGCAGATAGTATATCAGGACAGGCTCAGGTGGTGCTGCACTGCAGTGTAAACTAGAGTCCTGTATGCCGATGGTATATCAGGATAGGCTCAGCCGGTGCTGCACTGAAGTGTAAAGTAGGGTCCTGCATGTAGATGGTATATCAGGCACAGACAATGCTTCACTGCAGTGTAAAGTAGGGTCCTTTCTGCAGATAGTATATCAGAACAGGCACAGGCGGTGCTGCACTTCAGTGTAAAGTAGGGTCCTGCCTGCAGATAGTATATCAGGACAGGCTCAGGCGGTGCTGCACTTCTGTGTAAAGTATGGTCATGTCTGCAGATAGTATATTAGGTCAGGCTCAGGCAGTGCTTCACTGCAGTGTAAAGTAGGTTCCTGTCTGCAGATAGTATATCAGGAGAGGCTCAGGCAGTGATGCTCTGCAGTGTAAAGTAGGGTCCTGTCTACAGATAGCATATCAGGACAGGCTCAGACGGAGCTGCACTGCAGTGTAAAGTAGGGTCCTGTCTGCAGATAGTTTATTAGGACAGGCACAGGCGGTGCTGCACTGCAGTGTAAAGTAAGCTTCTGTCTGCAGATAGTATATCAGGACAGGCTCAGGTAGTGTTGCAATGCAGTGTAAACTAGGGTCCTGCCTACAGATTGTATATCAAGACAGACTCAAGGAGTGCTGCACTTCAATGTAAAATATGGTCCTGCCTGCAGATAGTATATCAGGACAGGGTCAGTGGGTGCTGCACTACAGTGTAAAGTAGGGTCCTGTCTGCAGATATTATATCAGGACAGGCTCAGGTAGTGTTGCAATGCAGTGTAAAGTAGAGTCCTGTGTTCAGATAGTATATCAGGACAGGCCCAGGCAGTGCTGCAATGCAGTGTAAAGCAGGGTCCTGTCTGCAGACAGTATATCAGAACAGGCATGCTGCACTTCAGTGTAAAGTAGAGTGCTGTCTACAGATGGTATATCAGGACAGGCTCAGGCAATGCTGCACTGCAGTGTAAAGAAGGGTCCTATCTGCAGATGGTATATCAGGACAGGCTCATGTAGTGCTGCAGTGTAAAGTGGTTTAATTTCTGCAGATAGTATATCAGGACAGGCTCAGGCATTGTAAAGTAAGCTCCTTTCTGCAGATAGTATATCAGGTCAGGCTCAGGCAGTGCTGCACTGCAGTTTAAAGTTGGGTCCTGTCTGCAGATAGTATATCAGGACAGGCTCAGGCAGTGTAAAGTAAGGTGCTGCCTGCAGATAGTATATCAGGGCAGGCTCAGGTAGTGTTGCAATGCAGTGTAAAGTAGAGTCCTGTCTGCAGATAGTATATCAGGACAGGTCCAGGCAGTATTGCAATGCAGTGTAAAGTAGGGTCCTGTCTGCAGATGGTATATCAGGACAGGCTCAGGCAGTGATGCAGTGTAAAGTAGGGTCCTGCCTGCAGATGGTATGTCAGGACAGGCTTGAGCAGTGCAGCACTGCAGTGTAAAGTATGATCGTGCCTGCAGACAGTATTTCAGGACAGGCTCAGGCGTTGCTGCACTGCAGTTTAAAGTAGGGTCCTGACTACAGATTGTTTATCAGAACAGGCACAGGCAGTGCTGCATGGCAGTGTAAAGTTGCATCCTGCCTGCAGATAGTATATCAGGACAGACTCAGGCGATGCTGCACTGTAGTGTAAAGTATGGTCCTGTCTGCAGATAGTATATTAGGTCAGGCTCAGGCAGTGCTGCAGTGTAAAGTGGGTTCCTGTTTGCAGATGGTATGTCAGGACAGGCTTGAGCAGTGCTGCACTTCAGTGTAAAGTAGGGTTGTGCCTGCAGATAGTATATCAGGACAGGCTCAGGCGTTACTGCACTGCAGTGTAAAGTAGAGTCCTGTGTGCAAATAGTATATCAGGGCAGGCACAGTCGTTACTGCACTGCAGTGTAAAGTAGGGTCCTGACTACATATTGTTTATCAGGACAGGCTCAGGCAGTGCTGCACTGCAGTGTAAAGTTGCTTCCTGCCTGCAGATAGTATATCAGGACAGGCTCAGGTGGTGCTGCACTGCAGTGTAAATTAGAGTCCTGTATGCAGATGGTATATCAGGATAGGCTCAGCCGGTGCTGCACTGAAGTGTAAAGTAGGGTCCTGCCTGCAGATAGTTTATCAGGACAGGCTCAGGTGGTGCTGCACTTCTGTGTAAAGTAGGGTCCTGTCTGCAGATAGTATATCAGGACAGGCTCAGGCAGTGATGCGCTGCAATGTAAAGTAGGGTCCTGACTACATATTGTTTATTAGGTAAGGCTCAGGCGATACTGCACTGCAGTGTAAAGTAGGGTCCTGTCTGCAGATTGTTTATCATGACAGGCACAGGCAGTGCTGCACTGCAGTGTAAAGTTGCTTCCTGCCTGCAGATAGTATATCAGGACAGGCTCAGGTTGTGATTCACTGCAGTGTAAACTAGGGTCCTTTCTGCAGATAGTATATCAGAACAGGCACAGGCGGTGCTGCACTGCAGTGTAAAGTAGGGTCCTACCTGCAGATAGTTTATCAGGACAGGCTCATGCAGTGCTGCAGTGTAAAGTGGTTTAATTTCTGCAAATAGTATATCAGGACAGGCTCAGGCAGTGTAAAGTAGGGTCATGCCTGCAGATAGTATATCAGGATAGGCTCAAGCGTTGCTGCACTGCAGTGTAAAGTAGGGTCCTGTCTGCAGATAGTATATCAGGACAGGCTCAGGCAGTGCTGCACTGCAATGTAAAGTAGGGTCCTATCTGCAGATGGTATATCAGGACAGGCTCAGGCAGTGCTACAGTGTAAAGTGGTTTAATTTCTGCAGATAGTATATCAGGACAGGCTCAGGCAGTGTAAAGTAGGGTCATGCCTGCAGATAGTATATCAGGACAGGCTCAAGCGTTGCTGCACTGCAGTGTAAAGTAGGGTCCTGTCTGCAGATAGTTTATCAGGACAGGCTCAGGCAGTGCTGCACTGCAGTGTAAAGTAGGGTCCTATCTGCAGATGGTATATCAGGACAGGCTCAGGCAGTGCTACAGTGTAAAGTGGTTTAATTTCAGCAGATAGTATATCAGGACAGGCTCAGGCAGTGTAAAGTAGGGTCATGCCTGCAGATAGTATATCAGGACAGGCTCAGGTGGTGCTGCACTGCAGTGTAAACTAGAGTCCTGTATGCAGATGGTATATCAGGATAGGCTCAGCCGATGCTGCACTGAAGTGTAAAGTAGGGTCCTGCATGTAGATGGTATATCAGGCACAGAAAAAGCTTCACTGCAGTGTAAACTAGGGTCCTTTCTGCAGATAGTATATCAGAACAGGCACAGGCGGTGCTGCACTGCAGTGTAAAGTAGGGTCCTGCCTGCAGATAGTTTATCAGGACAGGTTCAGGTGGTGCTGCACTTCTGTGTAAAGTAGGGTCCTGTCTGCAGATAGTATATCAGGACAGGCTCAGGCAGTGATGCGCTGCAATGTAAAGTAGGGTCCTGACTACATATTGTTTATTAGGTAAGGCTCAGGCGATACTGCACTGCAGTGTAAAGTAGGGTCCTGTCTGCAGATGGTATATCAGGACAGGCACAGACAGTGCTGCACTGCAGTGTAAAGTATGGTCCTGTCTGCAGATAGTATATTAGGTCAGGCACAGGCAGTGCTGCACTGCAGTGTAAAGTAGGGTCCTGCATGTAGATGGTATATCAGGCACAGACAATGCTTCACTGCAGTGTAAAGTAGGGTCCTTTCTGCAGATAGTTTATCAGGACAAGCTCAGGCGGTGCTGCACTTCTGTGTAAAGTAGGGTCCTGCCTGCAGATAGTTTATCAGGACAAGCTCAGGCGGTGCTGCACTGCAGTGTAAAGTAGGGTCCTGTTTTCAGATAGTATATCAGGAGAGGCTCAGGCAGTGATGCTCTGCAATGTAAAGTAAGGTCCTGTATGGAGATATTATATCAGAACAGGCTCAGGTAGTGTGGCAATGCAGTGTAAAGTAGAGTCCTGTCTGCATATAGTATATCAGGACAGGCCCAGGCAGTGCTGCAATTCAGTGTATAGTAGGGTCCTGTCTGCAGACAGTATATCAGGACAGGCATGCTGCACTGCAGTGTAAAGTAGAGTGCTGTCTACAGATGTTATATCAGGACAGGCTCAGGCAATGCTGCACTGCAGTGTAAAGTAGGGTCCTATCTGCAGATGGTATATCAGGACAGGCTCAGGCAGTGATGCAGTGTAAAGTAGGGTCCTGCCTGCAGATGGTATGTCAGGACAGGCTTGAGCAGTGCTGCACTGCAGTGTATAGTATAATCGTGCCTGCAGATAGTATATCAGGACAGGCTCAGGCATTGCTGCACTGCAGTTTAAAGTATGGTCCTGACTACATATTGTTTATTAGGTCAGGCTCAGGAGGTACTGCACTGCAGTGTAAAGTAGGGTCCTGTCTGCAGATTGTTTATCAGGACAGGCACAGGCAGTGCTGCACTGCAGTGTGAAGTTGCATCCTGCCTGCAGATGGTATATCAGGACAGGCTCAGGCGATGCTGCACTGTAGTGTAAAGTAGGGTCCTATCTGCAGATGGTATACCAGGACAGGCTCAGGCAGTGCTGCAGTGTAAAGTGGGTTCCTGTCTGCAGATGGTATGTCAGGACAGGCTTGAGCAGTGCTGCACTTCAGTGTAAAGTAGGGTTGTGCCTGCAGATAGTATATCAGGACAGGCTCAGGCGTTACTGCACTGCAGTGTAAAGTATGGTCCTGTCTGCAGATAGTATATTAGGTCAGGCTCAGGCAGTGCTGCACTGCGGTGTAAAGTAGGGTCCTATCTGCAGATGGTATACCAGGACAGGCTCAGGCAGTGCTGCAGTGTAAAGTGGGTTCCTGTCTGCAGATGGTATGTCAGGAAAGGCTTGAGCAGTGCTGCACTTCAGTGTAAAGTAGGGTTGTGCCTGCAGATAGTATATCAGGACAGGCTCAGGCGTTACTGCACTGCAGTGTAAAGTAGAGTCCTGTGTGCAGATATTATATCAGGGCAGGCACAGGCGGTACTGCACTGCAGTGTAAAGTAGGGTCCTGACTACATATTGTTTATCAGGACAGGCACAGGCAGTGCTGCACTGCAGTGTAAAGTTGCTTCCTGCCTGCAGATAGTATATCAGGACAGGCTCAGGTGGTGCTGCACTGCAGTGTAAACTAGAGTCCTGTATGCCGATGGTATATCAGGATAGGCTCAGCCGGTGCTGCACTGAAGTGTAAAGTAGGGTCCTGCATGTAGATGGTATATCAGGCACAGACAATGCTTCACTGCAGTGTAAAGTAGGGTCCTTTCTGCAGATAGTATATCAGAACAGGCACAGGCGGTGCTGCACTTCAGTGTAAAGTAGGGTCCTGCCTGCAGATAGTTTATCAGGACAGGCTCAGGCGGTGCTGCACTTCTGTGTAAAGTATGGTCATGTCTGCAGATAGTATATTAGGTCAGGCTCAGGCAGTGCTTCACTGCAGTGTAAAGTAGGTTCCTGTCTGCAGATAGTATATCAGGGGAGGCTCAGGCAGTGATGCTCTGCAGTGTAAAGTAGGGTCCTGTCTACAGATAGCATATCAGGACAGGCTCAGACGGAGCTGCACTGCAGTGTAAAGTAGGGTCCTGTCTGCAGATAGTTTATTAGGACAGGCACAGGCGGTGCTGCACTGCAGTGTAAAGTAGGCTTCTGTCTGCAGATAGTATATCAGGACAGGCTCAGGTAGTGTTGCAATGCAGTGTAAAGTAGAGTCCTGTCTGCAGATAATATATAAGGACAAGCCCAGGCAGTGCTGCATTGCAGTGTAAAGTAGGGTCCTATCTGCAGATGGTATATCAGGACAGGCTCAGGCAGTGCTGCACCGCAGTGTAAAGTAGGGTCCTATCTGCAGATGGTACATCAGGACAGGCTCAGGCAGTGCTGCAGTGTAAAGTGGGTTACTGTCTACAGATGATATATCAGGACAGGCTCAGGCAACGCTGCACTGCAATGTAAAGTATGGTCATGCCTGCAGATAGTATATCAGGACAGGTTCAGGCGTTGCTGCACTGCAGTGTAAAGTAGGGTCCTCTCTGCAGATAGTATATCAGGGCAGGCACAGGTGGGGCTGCACTGCAATGTAAAGTAGAGTCCTGTCTGCAGAGAGTATATCAGGACATGCACAGGCGGTGCTGCACTGCAGTGTAAACTCGAATCCTGTATGCAGATAGTATATCCGGTTAGGCTCAGCCGGTGCTGCAGTGTAATGTAGGGTCCTGTCTGCAGATAGTATATCAGGACAGGCTCAGGCAGTGTTGCAGTGTAAAGTAGGGTGCTGCCTGCAGATAGTATATCAGGACAGGCACAGGCGGTGCTGTACTGCAGTGTAAACTCGATTCCTGTATGCAGATAGTATATCCGGTCAGGCTCAGGTAGTGTTGCAATGCAGTGTAAAGCAGAGTCCTGTCTGCAGATAGTATATCAGGACAGGCCCAGGCAGTGCTGCAATGCAATGTAAAGTAGGATCCTGTCTGCAGATAGTATATCAGGACAGGCACAGGCATGCTGCACTGCAGTTTAAAGTAGGGTCCTGACTACATACAGATGGTATATCAATACAGGCAAAGGCAGTGCTGCAGTGTAAAGTGGGTTCCTGTCTGCAGATGGTATATCAGGACATGCTCAGCCAGTGCTGCACTGCAATGTAAAGTAGGGTCCTGAATACATACTTTTTATCATGTCAGGCTCAGGCGGTGCTGCACTGCATTGTAAAGTAGGGTCCTGGCTACAAATTGTTTATTAGGTGAGGCTCAGGCGGTACTGCCCTGCAGTGTAAACTAGGGTCCTTTCTGCAGATAGTATATTAGGACAGGCACAGGCAGTGCTGCAGTGTAAAGTAGGGTCCTGATTGCAGAAAGTATATAAGGACAGGATCAGACGGTACTGCACTGCGGTGTCAAGTAGGGTCCTGCCTGCAGATAGTATATCAGGACAGGCTCAGGCACTGCAATGTAAAATAGGGTCCTGCCTACAGATCCTATATCAGGGCAGGCTCAGGCGTTGCTGCACTGCAGTGTAAAGTAGGGTCCTGACTACATATTGTTTATTCGGTCAGGCTCAGGCGGTACTGCACTGCAGTGTAAAGTAGGGTCATGACTACATATTGTTTATTAGGTCAGGGTCAGGCGGTACTGCTCTGCAGTGTAAAGCAGGGTCCTGTCTGCAGATTGTTTATCAGGACAGGCACAGGCAGTGCAGCACTGAACTGTAAAGTTGCGTCCTGCCTGTAGATAGTAAAAGCAGGACACTCTCAGGCGGTGCTGCACTGCAGTGTAAACTAGAGTCCTGTATGCAGATTGTATATCATTGCAGGCTCAGGCAGTGTTGCAGTGTAAAGTAGGCTCAGGTAGTATTGCAATGCAGTGTAAAGTAGAGTCATGTCTGCAGATAGTATATCAGGACAGGCCCAGGCAGTGCTGCAATTCAGTGTAAAGTAGAGTGCTGTCTACAGATAGTATATCAGAACAGGCTCAGGCAGTGCTGCACTGCAGTGTAAAGTTGCATCCTGCCTGCAGATAGTATATCAGGACAGGCTCAGGCGGTGCTGCACTGCAGTGTAAAGTAGGGTCCTGTCGGCAGATAATACATGAGGACAGGCACAGACGGTGCTGCACTGCAGTGTAAAGTAGGGCCCTGTCTGCAGATAGTATATCAGGACAGGCTCAGGTAGTGTTGCAATGCAGTGTAAAGTAGAGTACTGTCTGCAGAAGTATATCAGGACAGGCTCAGGCAGTGCTGCACGGCATTGTAAATTAGGGTGCTGTCTGCAGATAGTATATCAGGACAGGCACAGGCGGTGCTGCACTGCAGTGTAAAGTAGGGGCCTGTCTGCAGACAGTATATCAGGACAGGCATGCTGGACTGCAGTGTAAAGTAGAGTGCTGTCTACAGATGGTATATCAGGACAGGCTCAGGCAATGCTGCACTGCAGTGTAAAGTAGGGTCCTATCTGCAGATGGTATATCAGGACAGGCTCAAGCAGTGCAGCACTGCAGTGTAAAGTAGGGTCCTATCTGCAGATGGTATATCAGAACAGGCTCAGGCAGTGCTGCAGTGTAAAGTGGTTTACTGTCTGCAGATGGTATGTCAGGACAGGCTTGAGCAGTGCTGCACTACAGTGTAAAGTAGGGTCATGTCTGCAGATAGTATATCAGGACAGGCTCAGGCGGTGCTGCACTGTAGTGTAAAGTAGGGCCCTGTCTGCAGATAGTATATCAGGACAGGCTCAGGTAGTGTTGCAATGCAGTGTAAAGTAGAGTACTGTCTACAGATAGTATATCAGGACAGGCTCAGGCAATGCTGCACTGCAGTGTAAAATAGGGTCCTATCTGCAGATGGTATATCAGAACAGGCTCAGGCAGTGCTGCAGTGTAAAGTGGTTTACTGTCTGCAGATAGTATATCAGGACAGGCTCAGGCGGTGCTGCACTACAGTGTAAAGTAGGGTCATGTCTGCAGATAGTATATCAAGACAGACTCAGGGAGTGCTGCACTTCAGTGTAAAATAGGTCCTGTCTGCAGATAGTATATCAGGACAGGTTCAGGCAGTGCTGCACTGCAGTGTATAGTAGGTTCCTGTCTGCAGATAGTATATCAGGACAGGCTCAGGCGGTGCTGCACTGCAGTGTAAAGTAGGGTCCTGACTGCAGATAGTATATCAGGGCAGGCTCAGGTAGTGTTTCAATGCAGTGTAAAGTAGAGTCCTGTCTACAGATAGTATATCAGGACAGGCCCAGGCAGTGCTGCACTGCAGTGTAAAGTAGGGTCCTAAATGCAGATAGTATATCAGGGCAGGCTCAGGTAGTGTTTCAATGCAGTGTAAAGTAGAGTCCTGCCTGCAGATAGTATATCAGGACAGGCTCAGGCGGTGCTGCACTGTAGTGTAAAGTAGGGCCCTGTCTGCAGATAGTATATCAGGACAGGCTCAGGTAGTGTTGCAATGCAGTGTAAAGTAGAGTACTGTCTACAGATAGTATATCAGGACAGGCTCAGGCAATGCTGCACTGCAGTGTAAAGTAGGGTCCTATCTGCAGATGGTATATCAGGACAGGCTCAAGCAGTGCTGCACTGCAGTGTAAAATAGGGTCCTATCTGCAGATGGTATATCAGAACAGGCTCAGGCAGTGCTGTAGTGTAAAGTGGTTTACTGTCTGCAGATAGTATATCAGGACAGGCTCAGGCGGTGCTGCACTACAGTGTAAAGTAGGGTCATGTCTGCAGATAGTATATCAAGACAGACTCATGGAGTGCTGCACTTCAGTGTAAAATAGGTCCTGTCTGCAGATAGTATATCAGGACAGGCTCAGGCGGTGCTGCACTGCAGTGTGAAGTAGGGTCCTGACTGCAGATAGTATATCAGGGCAGGCTCAGGTAGTGTTTCAATGTAGTGTAAAGTAGAGTCCTGTCTACAGATAGTATATCAGGACAGGCCCAGGCAGTGCTGCACTGCAGTGTAAAGTAGGGTCCTAAATGCAGATAGTATATCAGGGCAGGCTCAGGTAGTGTTTCAATGCAGTGTAAAGTAGAGTCCTGTCTGCAGATAGTATATCAGGTCAGGTTCAGGCAGTGCTGCACTGCAGTGTAAAGTAGGGTCCTGCCTACAGATTGTATATCAAGACAGACTCAGGGAGTGCTGCACTTCAGTGTAAAATACGGTCCTGCCTGCAGATAGTATATCAGGACAGGCTCAGGCGGTACTTCACTTCAGTGTAAAATGGGTTCCTGTCTGCAGATAGTATATCAGGACAGACTCAGGTGCTGCTGCACTGCAGTGTAAACTAGGGTACTGTCTGCAGATAGTATATCAGGACAGACTCAGGTGCTGCTGCAGTGCAGTGTAAACTAGGGTACTGTCTGCAGATAGTATATCAGGACAGGCTCAGCCAGTGCTGCACTGCAGTGTAATGTAGGGTACTGACTGCAGATAGTATATCAGGGCAGGCTCAGGTAGTGTTTCAATGCAGTGTAAAGTAGAGTCCTGCCTGCAGATAGTATATCAGGACAGGCTCAGGCGGTGCTGCACTGTAGTGTAAAGTAGGGCCCTGTCTGCAGATAGTATATCAGGACAGGCTCAGGTAGTGTTGCAATGCAGTGTAAAGTAGAGTACTGTCTACAGATAGTATATCAGGACAGGCTCAGGCAATGCTGCACTGCAGTGTAAAGTAGGGTCCTATCTGCAGATGGTATATCAGGACAGGCTCAAGCAGTGCTGCACTGCAGTGTAAAATAGGGTCCTATCTGCAGATGGTATATCAGAACAGGCTCAGGCAGTGCTGCAGTGTAAAGTGGTTTACTGTCTGCAGATAGTATATCAGGACAGGCTCAGGCGGTGCTGCACTAAAGTGTAAAGTAGGGTCATGTCTGCAGATAGTATATCAAGACAGACTCATGGAGTGCTGCACTTCAGTGTAAAATAGGTCCTGTCTGCAGATAGTATATCAGGACAGGCTCAGGCGGTGCTGCACTGCAGTGTGAAGTAGGGTCCTGACTGCAGATAGTATATCAGGGCAGGCTCAGGTAGTGTTTCAATGTAGTGTAAAGTAGAGTCCTGTCTACAGATAGTATATCAGGACAGGCCCAGGCAGTGCTGCACTGCAGTGTAAAGTAGGGTCCTAAATGCAGATAGTATATCAGGGCAGGCTCAGGTAGTGTTTCAATGCAGTGTATAGTAGAGTCCTGTCTGCAGATAGTATATCAGGTCAGGTTCAGGCAGTGCTGCACTGCAGTGTAAAGTAGGGTCCTGCCTACAGATTGTATATCAAGACAGACTCAGGGAGTGCTGCACTTCAGTGTAAAATACGGTCCTGCCTGCAGATAGTATATCAGGACAGGCTCAGGCGGTACTTCACTTCAGTGTAAAATGGGTTCCTGTCTGCAGATAGTATATCAGGACAGACTCAGGTGCTGCTGCACTGCAGTGTAAACTAGGGTACTGTCTGCAGATAGTATATCAGGACAGACTCAGGTGCTGCTGCAGTGCAGTGTAAACTAGGGTACTGTCTGCAGATAGTATATCAGGACAGGCTCAGCCAGTGCTGCACTGCAGTGTAATGTAGGGTACTGACTGCAGATAGTATATCAGGGCAGGCTCAGGTAGTGTTTCAATGCAGTGTAAAGTAGAGTCCTGCCTGCAGATAGTATATCAGGACAGGCTCAGGCGGTGCTGCACTGTAGTGTAAAGTAGGGCCCTGTCTGCAGATAGTATATCAGGACAGGCTCAGGTAGTGTTGCAATGCAGTGTAAAGTAGAGTCCTGTCTACAGATAGTATATCAGGACAGGCTCAGGCAATGCTGCACTGCAGTGTAAAGTAGGGTCCTATCTGCAGATGGTATATCAGGACAGGCTCAAGCAGTGCTGCACTGCAGTGTAAAATAGGGTCCTATCTGCAGATGGTATATCAGAACAGGCTCAGGCAGTGCTGCAGTGTAAAGTGGTTTACTGTCTGCAGATAGTATATCAGGACAGGCTCAGGCGGTGCTGCACTAAAGTGTAAAGTAGGGTCATGTCTGCAGATAGTATATCAAGACAGACTCAGGGAGTGCTGCACTTCAGTGTAAAATAGGTCCTGTCTGCAGATAGTATATCAGGACAGGCTCAGGCGGTGCTGCACTGCAGTGTGAAGTAGGGTCCTGACTGCAGATAGTATATCAGGGCAGGCTCAGGTAGTGTTTCAATGTAGTGTAGAGTCCTGTCTACAGATAGTATATCAGGACAGGCCCAGGCAGTGCTGCACTGCAGTGTAAAGTTGGGTCCTAAATGCAGATAGTATATCAGGGCAGGCTCAGGTAGTGTTTCAATGCAGTGTAAAGTAGAGTCCTGTCTGCAGATAGTATATCAGGTCAGGTTCAGGCAGTGCTGCACTGCAGTGTAAAGTAGGGTCCTGACTGCAGATAGTATATCAGGACAGGCTCAGGCAGTGCAGCACTGCAATGTAAACTAGGGTCCTGCCTACAGATTGTATATCAAGACAGACTCAGGGAGTGCTGCACTTCAGTGTAAAATACGGTCCTGCCTGCAGATAGTATATCAGGACAGGCTCAGGCGGTACTTCACTGCAGTGTAAAATGGGTTCCTGTCTGCAGATAGTATATCAGGACAGACTCAGGTGCTGCTGCACTGCAGTGTAAACTAGGGTACTGTCTGCAGATAGTATATCAGGACAGACTCAGGTGCTGCTGCAGTGCAGTGTAAACTAGGGTACTGTCTGCAGATAGTATATCAGGACAGGCTCAGCCAGTGCTGCACTGCAGTGTAATGTAGGGTACTGTCTGCAGATAGTATATCAGGCCAGACTCAGGCGGTGCTGCACTGCAGTGAAATGTAGGGTCCTGTCTGCAGATCGTATATCAGGACAGGCTCAGGCAGTACTTCACTGCAGTGTAATGTAGGGTCCTGTCTGCAGATAGCATATCAGGACAGGCTCAGGCAGTGTACAATATGGTCCTGTCTGCAGATAGTATATCAGGACAGGCACAGGCGGTGCTTCACTGCAGTGAAAAGTAGGGTCCTGTCTGCAGACAGTATATCAGGACAGGCTCAGGCGGTTTAACGTAGGGTCCTGTCTGCAGATAGCATATCAGGTCAGGCACAGGCTGTGCTGCACAACATTGAAAAGTAGGGTCCTGACTACATATTGTTTATCAGGACAGGAACAGGCAGTGCTGCACTGCAGTGTAAAGTAGGGTCCTGCCTGTAGATATTATATCAGGACAGACTCATAAGGAGCGGGGTATCTAAATATTATGAGCCTCATTCAATTGCTATGATTTTCAGATCCGAGCTCGCAAGTGTAGATCGCAGTCAAATTTTATATTCAAATGGCGTCTTTTTGCGAGCTCGGATCGGGTTATGAGTTACGGCCGTGTGAAAATGGCGGCCAGGAAACTCGTAGCCACTCTGAAGGCTTTGATCTGTCACTTTTACAGGGCTAAAATCGAAAATCCCTATTCAATTGCCTCATTGCCCCAAGTTCCCAAACATATCCACACTCGCAAATCGCAAATGAAGGTCCTTTAGATTGTAAGTTTGTGAGTCTTATATCTTGTAAGGTGCTTTGCAAAAAACACTATGTATGTAATGTTTTAAACTCAAACAGCCCTATTAAATTACTCCAAGGTTGAAAGCTATAGCTCGTATTGTAGCCAGTAAGACTTACGGCTATTAAATTGGACCGTAAAACAAGCCGATGCCGATCTGCGGGGTTGGAGCGAAAAAAAGGCTAAGAGACGTGGAACGTGGAACTTCGCAGCCGCAAATCCTTTGTTCTCTCAAGCCCGTAACCGCTAAAATTCCAATCATGCTATTAATTTGCAACAATTTCACTTGCCTACAACCCTGTAACCTGCAACGAGCTCTAGAGAGGAGCCACTAGAGGGGTAAAGTCCAATCCATAGCACTGTAAATGCACATATACACACACTACTGTATTTTTATTAAAAGGGAAGTGATTTTAGGTCTTAGAATTTTTAGCACAACATTCTCAAGCTCACAAATCGGCCCCCGAAAAATAATTTATTTCATGGTTAAATTCCATGTTATATCGATCCCGAGAATCAATGTGTTAATACGTATATTGGAACTCGCATGTAATAGAATATTATATTTACGGCTTTATTAATATTGCATTATATCTGAAATGTAAGCCCGATCGTAAGTCGTAATTGAACCCCATGAGAATTTGAAATCCAACCTCAATTTTCCTGTGATGCAATAATAATGATCTCTGTTTCCATTGGCTCCATTCAAACCCGTCACTACGGGTTTGACTAATTGATCACGTTCGAGGCCGCACATCCATTAGTCGACAAAAGATTTACACGTTTGTGTCTCAAGCTCGTAACTCCCAGCCGTTCTAATTTAACTAGCGACTTGCCTGTAAAAAAATGACGTCAATAGAATTGTAAGTCAGGGAATGCTGTTTGGCACACAAAGTAAGTGTTGTGTGAGTACATTCGGCTTGGTGTATCTTTGGTTGTCAAAACCCCTTTGGCGCTGATTGCAAGGTCCGCACTGATGGACTTTTGTCGCTCATTGCGAGGAAGTGTTTTTGTTGCGTGAGTACCTTCGGTGCTCATTGCGTGCCTCTGTTTTTTTTTTTTCATAGGCATAGGAAAAAATGGCCGCCGAACAAAACGAAAACTAGGCTACAGCAGTCTAAAGACGCAAAACACCACAAAAGACATACAGGTATTCCGCTAAGACGCATACCACACATTAGCCGCCATTTTACGACAATGCGGAAATACACAACTACGCTAACGGTTTGGTCTCGCGCACGCACACTATTACACTGCACACATTCATCACGCTTACACAGCAGCTCCACACCACTAATGCTGCAGCAACATCAAAACACATTGACAGCTCTTCAACACAATGCTTCAAAATAGGTAAAGTATATTAATTTATTAATGTATTATATATTTCATTATTATACACCAAACGGCATTAGCTACCTTATATAAAGTGGAGGGGATTAGGAGAAAAAAAAAATAACTGGTAGTTTATTTACACATTTGGGAGCCTTAATTAAGATATGCAGGGCTGGATCTCTATTTTTGGAGCTCCTAGGCAGTAAAGTGGAGGAGCACTTGCGAGTGAGTATGCAAGATATGCACAAACCAATGTTTGCCATTTCTGAGTGTGAAAAGTTCATTTTCCTATTGTAACCCTCTTGTTCTAGGTGGTTACCCCCTAGAAGCCAGTCTATAAATTGCAGCATTTCATTTTTTTAAGGCAGGAAAAAAAAATGTAATTGTCGCCCTTCACAGGGTATACCTCTAGGCAGTTGCCTAGTTGGCCTAATGGGTAATCCGGCCATGGAGATATTTATGATTTCACATATAATAGTTGTCAAACTACGAAACGTCGCGAAGCACATAGGATGCTCTGCTTAGTATGTTTGTCAGTGAGGGTTGTTCTAGCAGCAGCAGCTTTCATTCCTCACTTACACACAGGTACTTTCGGCTGGAGGGTGCGGTGCTGAACCCGGGGAATGTGACACCAACACTGCACTGGCTCTGTCACTCATGCCTGTCTGCTTCCTGGTAACATTGAATTGCAGAGACGTTCAGTGGATGAAATCTGAGTGCCATTTTGTCATGACAACCTGGCTCCTGGAATTTGTTGAGCCCTGTAATTGTTATTTAAAGTATTCATTTTTTTTTATGGTTGCTTGAGTTCCGGTTAACTGAGAGTCTACTGTATATTATTTGTTGATAACTAAAGTAATATTATTATCCTTTTTTTTTGTAACATACCAACATATTCCGTAGCGCTGTACAGGAATTAAGTACAACTCAAAAACAAAATGAACACTGGAAATAATGGAGGGCCTGCCTTTGAGCTTAGAATCAAAGTTCATCATTAACAGCAAAAAACATTCTGCTGTATATAGTGTATCTATACATAGCTGTAATGTAGTGTTTTGTGTAATATTGAAAGATTGTAGCTATGTTCCTTCTTTTGGTTGTTGAACAATGACAGAGAACTGACTGAGAAAACGGAGACCTGGACTATAAAAGACACCTAAAGGGGGAGGGCTGGATGGGACATAGAAACTGTTCATTCAATGTTTCCCCACACAACTAACCACAAACACACTACTCACCTAACAACAAACACAACTCACTAACTTCTCATTCAACAACCTCACTAAGGCAGTGACAGGCAATCTGTTTCACTTGAAGGGTCTTATAAGTGTCCACTGCAGGAAAATAATAGAGGTATAAATATTATGTAAAAGTATTTAGGATTACAATGTTTTATTATTTCCTATTTTATTGGGATAATAGTTGTGAGCGTACGAGTTGTTGCTAACGCTGCGGGCTCGCGTAGCGAGCCCGCGGCCCTCGCGTAGCGAGGGCCGCGGCTCGCGCAGCGAGTCGCGGGCCTCGCGAAGCGAGGGCACTGTGCCAGGTTCTCAGTTGCTGGCATGGAGCGCCGAAGGCGCTCCTTGCCAGCAACTGAGGACCCTCGCGAAGCGAGGGCCTCAGTTGCTGGCATGGAACGCCGCAGGCGCTCCTTGCCAGCAACTGAGGACCCTCGCGAAGCGAGGGCCTCAGTTGCTGGCTTGGAGCGCCGCAGGCGCTCCATGCCAGCACCTGAGGACCTCGCAAAGCGAGGTCTTCAGTTGCAGCAACTGCGACCCTTGCAAAAAAAAGTTTACGTCGCAACACATTACGACACTCGCAAACAACATACGACACACGTTCACACACATTACGACACTCGCAAACAACATACGACACACGTTCACACACATTACGGCCTCGCAACACTCGGACGCAACTCGCGAACATTACAAAATTACAAACACAATACATACACACAGCACATACATAAAAACCTTACCTACACAAACAGGAAGCACCCAGGACCTCAAAAATGCAACTTACAACTTAATTGCACTCAAAATAAAAGAGTTTAGACACTAAGGCCCTCATTCAATTGCAATTTGGCCAATTGAATAGGCCTCTAAATAAGCACATAACATAATTTTTTAAAGAAGTTTTTAGTTAGTAAGAATCTATCCAAAAGCAAGGTTTTCACTAACTAAAAACGTCTTTAAAAAAAATATGCTATGTGCTTATTTAGGGCCCTATTCAATTGACCAAATCGCAATTGAATGAGGGCCTAAATAGTTTGTTAAGCGACACAAAAAATGGCCGACGAATAAAACGAAAACGAGGCTACACACGCAAACACCATACGAGACACGTTACCACACATTACGACTTCGCAAACATCGGACGCAACACGCCGACATACAAACATTTAAAACTTAACAAAGACACACAACAAACACATAAAAAGCTTACCTACAGCAAGAGGAACCAGCCAGCACCTCAAAAAAACAAGTTACACCTACATTTAAATCAAAATAAACACTTTAGACACTAATACCATCGCTAAGCGAGAGAAAAAATGGCCGACGAACAAAACGAAAACGAGGCTTCAGACGTAACTATACTACACTTACTCGCAATAATGAAACACATACTATGCGGAACGTATCACAATCATATTAAACACCATTTTGAACAGTAATACGCAGAAAATGGCGGATGGAACGCAAATTGTAAGCTGGAACGCAAATAGCGCATGCGTATTGCGTTCTAACGGTCTCACTTTCCAGAACTTTCTACAAGTTTATAAATACTGCCTATTTCCAACTAAAAAATACATTTCTCCTCAGGTGATCAACGGAGTGACTTCTGAGATAACTGCTGCTTTTACTTGAGAAGACAATTCTTTACTAATTTACTACTTTGCATTGTGCAAATTACAACTGAGAGGTAAGCTATAATATATTACATTTTATTATCAGGACAGGTCAAACAAATAAAATAAAAAAAATAGGATTTATGTAGTCATCATGTATGGCACATTTATGTGTATAGGCTCACAAAAAAAATACGCTTCATTTAACAAAACAACAAAAAAACATAATTTAATATTAAACAGAGCTTTATGTATAGTGACGACACGCACATATATGTATAGAATGTATAGTGACATGTGACACGCACATATATGTCTATAATGTATAGTGACATCTGACACGCACATTTCTGTGTATTGCCCTTTCATAGTGACATCTGACACGGACATATATGTCTATAATGTATAGTGACATGTGACACGCACATTTATGTCTATAATGTATAGTGACATCTGACACGCACATTTCTGTGTATTGCCCCTTCATAGTGACATCTGACACCGACATATATGTCTATAATGTATAGTGACATGTGACACGCACATTTATGTGTATTGCCAATGCAACAAAATAAGCTTACAACAAAATCAGTAAACAACTACATTTAAATGACATTATATCTCATGTATACTGATATGTCACACGCACATATATGTGTATCATCTATAGTTACATCTCACACACACACATTTATGTGTGTTGGAAAAAAAAAATATAAGGTTAATTTAACCATTTAAATTTGACTCATGTATACTGATATGTCACACGTACACAAAATAATTACTTTAAACTATGTAATGTGCTTCATGTATGTGACATATGTGTGTAGCCCCCAACAAAAAATAAGGTTAATTGAATTAATTTACTGCAATTCAATAGATCATATAAAGCTGAATCTTTCTATTTCTTTTAATATTCAAACAGACTCTGCATCAACAGCGTCACTCAACAATTTGCACCGTGCACTGTGAAGCACAATCCCTTTTAAAGAACACCAACAAATTTGAAGAGGTAAGATACAATAAGACATTACATGCTCAAAAGGCCATGCTTTGCTAGATGACAAATTATAAATATACAAATAACTATTTCACTTTCTTTTTCAAACAGACACTACAAGAAGACCGGCGGATTAAGATTGGCAGGAGGGGACCGTCTGTCATTCAAAACTTCTATCAAGGTAAAGTATTAAGTATAAACAAGAAATAACCATGAGCCTTATTCAATTGCAACTTCCTCAATTGAATAGGGCTCTATATAAGCACATAACATTTTTTTTATACAGAACTTTTTAGTTACTGAATTTCTAACCACAATCAAGGTTTTCAATAACTAAAAACTTTGCTCAATAAATATGTTATGTGATTATATAGAGCCCTCTTCAATTGGCAAAATTGCAATTCAATGAGGACCTATATGTCTTTAATGGCCAAGGGCCTCACTCAAATGTGATTTGCCCATTTCAATAGCGCTGTATATAAGCACAGAGCATATTTTTTAAAGGAAATTTTTATTTTGTGAACACGTTGCTTTTGGATACAAGTTCACTAAATACAAAATTCCGTAAAAAAATATGCTCTGTGCTGATATTGAGCTCTATTCCATTGGCCAAAACACAATTGAATGAGGAGCTCACAATATAACAAATGCAGTAACCAAAGGCCCTCATTCAATTGCTATTTTGGACAATTAAATATGGCTATAAATAAGAACTTTTAGGCCCTTACTCTATTTTAACAAATATATGTGATGTGCTTATTTACAACCCTATTCAAATTTCTACATTGCAATTCAATTACGGCCTAAGGGCCTCATTCAATTGCAACTTGACCAATTAAATAAGGCTCTAAATAAGCACATAGCATATTTTTTTAAAATAAGTTTTTAGTTAGTGAACATCTATCCAAAAGCAAGGTCTTCACTAACTAAAAACTTCTGTAAAAAATATATGCTATGTGCTTATTTAGAGCCCTATTCAATTGGCCAAATCGCAATAGAATGAGGCCCTTAGAGTACTATTACAGTAAAAAATGCAATTGAATGAGGGCCAAACTATGCAACATATGGTACACACAAAGGACCTCATTCAATTGCATTTTGCCAAATTGAATAGGGCTCTAAATAACAACATAACAATTTCTTAAAACTAAGGTTTTAGTTAATAAAAAAATATCAAAAATACAGTTTTTCAATGACTACAAACTTATTTTAAATAATATGCTATGTGCTTATTTAGGGCACGATTCAATTAGCCAAATCGCAATTCAATGACACACAAACTGCTACACACAAAACAGAATTTCTTATTAAATGTTTAACAACCTATAAGCCTTACAAAGAAGCAAAAATAAGAATAACAAAAGTGTTGTGCACCTAATAGCATTGTATAAAAAAGCACACAAACTCATAGCAAACTATATTAACATTCTTCTTTAATGTTTAACAACCTATAACCTGTACAATCAAGAAGAAATAAGTTTTGCACAAGTGATGCGCACCAAACAGGATTGTCAAAAACTAACACAAACACATAGCAAACTACCTTAATTATATTATTTCATGTTTCAATAACTATAACCATCCCGATAAAGGTTAAATAACTATACCACAAGTGGTGTGCACAAAACAGAATTGTACAAAAAATAACATAAACACATCTTATTTAATATATTACAACCCACAAGCCTTACTAAGAACCTTCAATAAGAATAACAAAAGTTGTCGGATTGTACAGAAAGTAAAAAAAAACAAAGATAGAAAAAAATAACCATAACTCATACAATACAGTCAAATTAATACATTTTTAATTTATTTAACAGACATTTCACTCAAACAACATTTTCTATTTTACATTACAACAGATACTACGTGAAGACAATCGGACGAGGACTTTTTCCACAGGACCGGAACATCGGACGAGGACTCGGACCAGACCAGCAGACGAGGAATTTCAACACAGGACCAGACCAGCAGACGAGGAATTTCAACACAGGACCAGACCATCGGACGAGGACTTTCACCAACGGACCACAACATCGGACGAGGGATATCGCCACAGGACCACAATATCGGACGGGGGCTATCGCCACAGGACCACACCATCGGACGAGGACTTCCAACAGAGGACCACACCATTGTACAACGATTTTGAAACGAGCACCAACAAACATTCGCATTTCAATCACACTTCAACCAAGGTAAACTATAATAAGTACTAAAGTATAAAACTAAAGAAAATGCTTTCAGTTGCATCCGTGTCAACAGAAAAATAAAATAATTAATTTACTATCTCCCTTATTTTATTTAAATTGCTACTATGCAATACATAGCTCAATAACCACATCACTTTTTTTTTCACCAAAGAAGTTTTGCTGTGGTAAATATCTATCCACAAACAAAGTTTTTAATAAATAAAACCATTATTTTAAATAAATATGTTACATGCTTATTTACAGCAGTATTCCATTGGCCAAATTCTGAGCCAGTGAAGACAGGAATGATAAATGTAACTAAATATCAATGATACATTCATGATTTGCCTTTTATTTCACCAATTGTGCACAATAATCTTTAACAGGAATTACAAATTTAAATATACACAATTACATTTATTTGTTTCCGTTTACAGATTAATATGGCTGATAACGAGACCAAAGAAGAGAAGAAAAGACGTCAAACTAGAGAAAGACAAGAGAGATGGGCCGGCCAGCAGACACCGGAGGAGAAAGAAATTCGAAGAGAAAAAGAACGCAAAAGACTTGCAAATAAAAGAATATCAGCTGCAAAAATGAAAGATACAACCCAAAAAAATAAAAAAATAATAAAGCATTTACAAACTGTTCCTAAAACATCAGATGACATTTTACAACATACCAGTCAAGACAGACCAAAAAAAACAACTACAAAAAAAAAGCATTTACAAACTCTTACTAAAAACTTACAGGAAATTTCAACCGAACAAGTCCAACATATACCAAGAAAATCTACGAAAAAAACTAAACATTTAGAACCTGTTGTTGAAACATTTCATGACTTTTCATCTGATGAATATCAAAGTCAACATCCAATATGCGTTGGAAATGGTCCTTTACTCAAGTCTTTAGCAGTAGAGGTTCATAGTTGTGGGGACATGACTACTCAATGTCAATTTTGTGAGGCTTATTATTTTAAACAGGAGAGACCCCGAGATGGACAATTTATTAGTTGTTGTCAAAAAGGAAAGTTCAAACTTCCACAAAGGAAACAATTTCCAACCTATTTACTAAATATTATGACTGAACCTACTTTTCCAAATTACAACAATTTTAAGACTAACATAAGATCCTACAATAGTGCCATATCATTTGCATCTATGGGGGCAACATTGGCTGCTAATGTACCAGGACATGGTCCTTACTGTTTTAAAGTCCAAGGACAAATTTATCATCGGACTTCACATTTACATCCAGAGGAAGGAGAGCAAAGAAAATTTGCTCAACTATATGTCCTAGATACAATGGAAGCTGTTGACCAACGTATGCAGATGGAAGAAAATAAAAAATGCTTACCCAGTGTTTTTATAGAGCTAAATAACATTATGGACAACAATCCCTACAGTAAAGCTTACAAAAAATTGGCAGAAGTAGAAAATGAACAACTACTTCATGCACAAAGACATCAATTACCCATGCCAAAGGTTAATATGGTGCTTAAAAGAGACAGACATACTGATAAACGTCGTTATAACTTGCCAACATCAAATGAGGTTGCAATGGTCTTTCACAATGATGAAGGAGAACCACCATTTCAAAGAGACATTAGAGTATATCCCAGAAATGAGGACCAACCATTTATTAATATTAATATCTTAAGTCCAAATTTAGATCCAATGACATATCCCATCTTTTTCCCACACGGAGAAGCAGGTTGGCAACCAAAATTAACCCTTCCCAGTTACCCAAATGCTAAAGCCAGAATCCGAAATAATGTTTCTATGCTTGAATTTAAAGTTGCTCAAATTGCCATTAGAGATGAATTTAATCCAATTTTATGTGGTGGCAAACTAACACAACAATGGATTATTGATTCATATTTGCAAGTTGAGGCAAATAATTTAAACTTTATAAAATATCAACAAGATAAACTACGTGTAGAACAATATTGTGGACTCATGGACTATGTTGCTGACGTGGCTACAAGCAGAGACATGACAGCTGGCAAAGCCATCATTTTACCGTCTTCCTTTCAAGGATCTCCTCGAAATATGAGAGAAAGATACAATGATGCTATGGCTATTGTGACAAAATTTGGAAAACCAGATTTATTTGTGACATTTACATGTAATCCACAATGGCCAGAAATTAATCAAAATCTACTTCTTGGACAAAGTGCTTCAGATCGACCAGATTTAGTAGCCAGAGTTTTTAAGATAAAATTAAATGAATTAATACGTGACTTTACTATAAATCAGTTATTTGGCAAATGTCTTGCTTATGTATATACCATTGAATTTCAAAAAAGAGGCCTTCCACATGCACATCTTCTCATAATACTTCAAGAGAAAGATAAATTAGATACTTCGGACAAAGTGGATGCAGTCATAGTTGCTGAACTACCGGATCCAGAACTATATGGTAGACTATATGAGATTGTTACTCATCGCATGATTCATGGACCCTGTGGAGACCTTAATCCACAATCACCATGTATGGAAAATAATCAATGTTCAAAAGATTTTCCAAAAGATTATAGAGACAAAACATATGCAAATTGTGATGGATATCCACTTTATAAAAGAAGAGAAGGAGATAGTGCCATTATTCGTGGAAAAAAAGTGGACAATAGATATGTAGTACCCTACAATCCACATTTACTCATGAAGTACAACGCCCACATCAACGTAGAAGCCTGCACTTCCATCAAATCCATTAAATATGTCTACAAATATATTTACAAAGGTTACGATGCAGCTACTGTAGTCGTCAAAAGTGCAGACAACCCTGAAAGTAGTGAGTTAGTACATGATGAACTTGCATCTCATGTAGATGCTCGCTATGTCAGTGCGCCAGAAGCTATGTGGCGGCTTTTAAAATTTGAAATGCATGATAGATCACATGCAGTATATAGGTTAGCAGTACATTTGCCACAACGACATTTAGTCTATTTCCATTCTGGAAATGAAATGAATGCATTGGCCCAAAGTGAAGATCGTCACACTACACTAACTGCATGGTTTGCATTAAATTCCACTGATGCTCAAGCAACACAATACTTATATATTGAAATTCCATATCACTATGTTTTTGTGAATGGATTATGGAGAGCAAGAAAAACCAGAGGCAATAAAATAATTCCACGAATTTACACAGTCAGTCCAAGAGATGTTGAACGATTTTGCTTACGGATATTACTTTTAAATGTTCCAGGAGCACAAAGTTTTGAACAATTAAGAACTGTTAATGACATTGTATATGAATCCTTCCATTTAGCTGCAAGAAATAGAAACTTACTCGCTGATGATACAGAGTGGGAAAGATGTTTAGAAGAAGCAGCACAATGTCAAATGCCACGACAGATGAGAGAACAATTTGCTTTTATTTGTATCTTCTCAAATGCTCCAAATGCATTAGCTTTGTGGGAGACTTTTAAAAGTAATATGGCTGAAGACTTTATGCGACGATACAATGAACCCATTGCACACTTAAAAGCCTTAATGGAAATTCAAGAAGTCTTTTTAACTCATGGATTAAGTTGTGCAAGTTTTAATTTGCCTGATCCAGGTCTAATAGATGACATTAACTTTGAAGACTATGACATTCAACTACAAGCAGAAAGAACACAACAAAGACTTGCAACTTTAAATACACTACAATTGCAAGCATTTCATGCCATTAAAAATGCTATAGATGATGACATGGTGACAGAGCGTTATTTCTATCTTGATGGACCTGGCGGATCAGGGAAAACATATTTGTACAATTTATTAATGAGTTCAGTACGAGCACAAGGACAAATAGCAATGGCGTTTGCCACTACTGGAATTGCTGCACTTTTATTAGAAGGTGGAAGAACTGTTCATAGTGGATTCAAACTGCCAGTGCCTATTTTGGAAAATTCTGTGTCAGATATTCGCAGGACATCCTTACAAGCAAAGAAATTGAAGAAATGTAAATTAATTATAATAGATGAGGCCACAATGATGTCATGCTATGCCCTCCAATGTATTGACCGTTTGCTTCGTGAAGTCATGGATAATATTTTTCCATTTGGTGGAAAGGTAATTTTGTTGGGTGGCGATTTTAGACAAACATTACCTGTCGTTGTACATGGAAATCGAACTGACATTATTGAAACATGTATAAAGTCAAGTACAGTATGGAAACATTTTACCCATCTTCAACTGCAACAAAATATGAGATCAGAAGGCCAAACTGATTTCAATGATTGGCTTATTAAAATTGGAGAAGGAAGAACAGAAAAAATACTACATTTACCTGACGACACTGTAGAGATACCACCTCATATGATTTGTCAACAAGATATTATATCGGCTATATTTGAAGGGAGCATAAATAACGAAGAATATTCTGAGCTTGCCAACCAAGTCATACTGACGTGTAAAAATAAAGATGCATTAATACTCAATAATGAAATCTTAAAAAAAATTAATGCACCACAAAGAAATTATCACAGTGCTGATTCTGTACTTGCTGATGACAATGAAAGTCAGGCAAACTTTTCAACTGAATTCATTAACTCTTTAACTCCTTCTGGAATGCCACCACATATTTTGCAGCTAAAGAAAGGTGCAATTATCATGTTACTGCGAAATATGAACCCAAAAAAAGGCCTATGCAATGGCACAAGATTAATTGTTCAACAATTAAAGGACCATTTTATAGATGCTGAAATTTTAACTGGGACCCATAAAGGAGAGAGAGTTTTCATACCAAGAATAGATTTAGCACCAAGTGAAAGTAGTCTCCCTTTTATACTTCAAAGAAGACAATTTCCCATTATTATGGCATTTGCCATGACCATTAATAAATCACAAGGTCAAACTTTCAAATCTGTGGGTATTTACTTGGAAGAACCAGTTTTTGCACATGGTCAATTGTATGTTGCGTTGTCACGGTGCAAAAATCCACAGGCTATTAAAGTTTACATTGAAAACAATGAAAGTCAAGGTGATTTATTAGAAGATGGACGTATTTTTACTAAAAACATTGTCTACTATGAAGTACTATAACTTTGCAGGATACAAATTAAAGATGCCAACATTTTTTAAAAGCATTCCAAAATACATAACAATTGGTTGCTTAATTCAGTCATAATTAATGAAAGTACTGTTTATGAATGATTCGCCTCACAAAATACTTGCCTTGCATTTTTAGTAAAAATTATGTTAAAATGTTAAGTCACTATGTTAATGTTTCTAATGTTACAAGTTTAAAATATATATTTTAAAGTTATTTCATTCAACAGATTACAAAGTGGATGTTAAGAGGTCAAGCACCTTTTAAGTCACAATGTAAATATTGTCTGTTATCTTAAGATTACTAACTACATTAATGTTTATCGCCAGGTTATGTGCTCAGTAATGAATTACTTTAATTACGTACGTTTTAAGCAGAGTTTTACTGTATGCCTTCCTATACATTCAATGTATATTCAAGTTAACAATTATTGTGATAGAAATTGCATGTTAATACTGAATAATTTAAAGGTCAATTGTTTTTACATTCAAATGTTAATACTTTTAATAAAAAATTAGGTTACAAAATGTATTCACTATGTTCCTCTTTATAATGTTCAAAATTATACAAATGTTTTGTCAACTTCTAAACTTACATACAAAATAAAGTTAAAGTTTCTAAATATATACTTTGAAGGTTATTGCTTACATATATTTTAAACTTCAGGTTAAAATTTCGCAACGTTTCAAGAAGGCTTTTTACTTTTTGATTTCCTATTCATTCAATGTATATTAAAGTTAACAATTCTTCAGATACAAATTACATTTTAAAAAACCATTACATCAACATTTTACAAAAATACACGTTCATATTAAAATACTTACAAGTGTCAAAAATATATGTTAATAACTAAACAACTTGACAAACATATACATCACATTGCCGTCATTTTTTGACGGGCAAGTCGCTAATTGGGATATAATGTACAACAATACTGTATATTGTTAAATGGGACATACTCTCCCACTATAGAGAAAACCCTGGAGGCTATATGGGAAGTACCCGAGGGTGGTCTTTGGCCCCTGTTGCCCATCGAGGCATTAGATGGACCCAGTCCCAAAGATATTCAGTATTGTTTTGGTGCCCAGTGTGTGTTTTCATATGCTAATTTGTGGGTCCATGTGCTTAATAAGTGTGGTGGAAGGGATTTAACTATACAATAACACTGGAGTACATTATTTCTGCTACCATAGAAGCAAACAAGCAATCTGTGTTACTAGTTAGCATATCTAATTAATATTTGGGGCAGTGGCCATTTGCATAATTATAAATCAACAGTGTGCGCTGTCTCTCTCTCTAAGTGTGCCCTCTCTCTCTGTGTGCCCTCTCTCTCTCAGTGCACCCTCTCTCTATCTGTGCACCCTCTCTTTCTCTCTGTGCCTTCTCTTTGTGTGTGTGCTCTCTCTCTCAGTGCCCTCTCTCTGCACTCTGTGTGTTCTCTGTCCCTCTCCCTCCCTCTCTCTCTCCCTTTCTCTCTCCATCCCCCTTTCTTTCTTTCTCTGTCTCCCTCTCTCTCTACCTCCCTCTCTTTTCCTTCCTCTCCCTGCCTCCTCTCTCTCCCTTTCTCTGTCCACCCTCCCCATCTCTCTCTCTCTATTTCTGCCTTCCTCCCTCCCTATCTCTCTGCCTCCATCCCTCTCTTTCTAGCCTCCACTCTCTCGCTTCCTCTGTCTCCTCTCCCCTCAATCTTCCTTTCTCTCTCCCACCCCCTCTCTTTCTTTCTCTGTCTCGCTCTCTCTCTCCCCATTCTTCTCTCCCCCTTCCTCCCACTCTCTCCCTCTCTACCTACCTCTCTCTTCCTTCCTCTCCCTGGCTCTTTTCTTTCCCTTTCTCTGTCCACCCTTCCCCCTCTCTCTCTTCCTCTGTTTCTGCCTTCCTCCCTCCCTATCTCAGAGCCTCCATACCTCTCTTTCAAGCCTCCACTCTCTCCCTCCCTCTGTCCCCTCTGTCCCCTCTCTCACCCCCCTCCCTTGTGCTGTTTCACACCATGAAGAGCACTTACAATGACCCATGCCGGGGAGCAAGGAAGGATGCCCAAGGGGTTAAGAGAGCAAAGAGTGCAGTTGGGGGAGTATTTTGAGGCAAGAGCAGATATATAAGGTGCACTGTTGTTGAGGGCTTCATACATTAGGTTCATGTTTTCACATTTTATTCTGGAGACCATGAGAAGCCAGTGGAGTGAGTGACAAAGGTGCTGCAGACACTGAGCGTTGAGTAAGGTAGATGAGTCTAGTAGAGGCATTTATAATTTATTGCAGTGGAGAAAGACGGATGATGGGGAGATCAGCAAGGAGCAAGTTGAAGTAATCGAGGCGAGATATGATGAGAGGATTTTAGTTGTGTCTTGTGTAAAATAGTGAAGTTTTTGGAGATGTTTTTTGTTGAAAATTACATAATTTTGGGCAAGCATCAGAAGAGAGCAGACGTGTTTGCACAGAGCTCTCCAGCTATGTGAGTGAGAATTGGGTTATTGCCCCAAATCTTGAATATAACTGCTCCAAACTTATATATCTGAAGGCAGCAGCTTGTGCTGTGTGTATTGATACCAGATGGGAAGGTGTCTGCCAGAAATTGCCAACCACAAGGTTGAGGCCTAGGCAGGAGGATGCTTCTAATAAAAAGTCAGGAACACTGCACTTGTCCCCTTACGATATATGAACCTGTCATAGACTATACTAGCCCCAGATATAGGAGGTCTTCAAGGGGCTTGGGAAAAATTGTTTCTAATTCCCCATCACTAATAAGTCAAAAGCACCAGCAGTAGATTGAAGTCTGTATCTTCTCTCAAAGACACTCATACCAATTTCTGTAATAAGAAACAGACAATCCATTTTGTGGCAAGGGGCTTCAAAGCAGCTCCTGTATAACTTTGATAAGAGACTGTTTCTGTATGCTACGGGGTGAAGACTGTCCAGTTAACATAACATTATCTATATTGAAAACCTTACTGAGGATACATACTTTGATGTATACCAGTTTATACAACAATGTGTAGGCCTGCTGGTCACTTAGGTGCATTGCAAACTGCATTCTCCCTAAAAACTACTCACCCTGGTGGCGCTTATTCAACACGCTGCCACCTGATGGTAAGGCAGGAAGACTGCAATCTGCATTCTGCCTGGTAACACACAGAACAATAGCATATCATAGTGGTGAATGCAGGCATCTGCTCAATAGAGACTGGGAAGTCAAAAGTAGGAGACCAACTAACACATACTCAAGCTGCAATCTCTACCAACAATAATTTCTTTTTTTTCTTTTTCAACTACAAATGTATTTCTTCTAATGCACAGACTTGGCTTGTAAACAGTTGAACTACATCAATAGTTATCTACAGCAGTCAGCCCCAGCTGGAGGATGTAAATAAGGTGAAGGCCCTAAAGGAGATTTCTTCCCCCAGCAAGATATAACCTGGACTGTATTATGTAAATAGGAATCATGCCAAATGCCACTGTCAAGATTTTTAATGATCTTCTCTAAAAGCAACCAATTTTAGCAACACATGCAAAGGGGATCTCCAGTCTTAGCCTTCTCCTAGGCATCAACATGGGGAAGACTAAAAAGAACCCCGCTTCTAAGAACATAGCGGACCATTTCCCAAGGCAAACTCCCCATGCCACACCAAGGCAGCCTTTGCAAGAATCATTGCCAGATTCTTAAGGGGAAAGAGCCTCATAAGACTAATATCCCAACGTGAATGTATCGGACTCTTGATAGGATTATAGAAACACAATCCTGTGACCGATCGATATTTCAGCTAATCCCTCTTAAATCCTGAGCCTGGAGGCGAAACTAGAGGACCTTGAGAATAGGTTGAGGAGGCATAATATAAGATTAAGGGGCGTTCTGATGGCAGTCCAAGATCTTTCTCCATATCTAGAGGCGGTGGTTGCTTCACTGTTACCTACACTCACAGTGGCTTCCTGGGAAATAGAGCAGGCGCATAGGGCCATAGGGGGGCCCCCGTCATCAAACCTAACCCAATCATGTATTTCTTAGATTCCTGCGCCAAAAGACGAGAGACCTCCTATTGCAAGCAGCGAGAAAGTTACCAACCATCTGCGGCCCGGATGGGGCCAAATTACAAATCTATGCTGACCTGGCACCAACAACGCTATTAAAACGTAGAGGGATGAAACCGGCTCTACTGATACTATCCAAGAATCAAATAAGATATAGATGAGGCTTTCCCTTTAGCCTGTCCTTTCAACATGAGTCTGCTACTCACACCGCTCATTCTCTGGAAGAGTGCCGCAAGATCCTCCTGCACTTAGATCTCCTACAGGAGGGGAGTTTTTGGCCCAGCAATCAGATATGCCTCTCCCCAGATCGCAATGGGAAAGACAGAGATGCCAAATATTGGTCTAGAAGGCCTGTCCTTCAGCAATAGTCTCCACCGTTTCTGCAGATTGAGACGGCTTGCCCTAGATGAGACATGTACCGAGGGTCTGGCTGGAGCTGGGAGCTGAGGGCCACCGGGTGCATATATGGATATAAACTGTCATGCAGCTCCTGCTAGACTCTAGCCTTAACAACTACATTATACAAGTGACTTTATGCAAATACTATGAATAGCATTGCAGCCTCACCGGCCTAGCGGTTTGTTTTCTGCTGCTAAAAATGTATGAACATCTCCCTTTTACTGTTGGCTAGCCTAGCACACTCTACCAATGCCTGCCTATGAGGTGCACAATTTTCTCGGACCTCAGAGACATAATGCTAGACTAGCCCCGGCCTAATAGTTTTTTTTCCTCTGCTTTTGCATGAAGGGGCCTTGGTTTAATATTTCACAGTTTTGATGTTAATCTAAGAGGACTAATTGATAGCCTAGATTTGGTAGTTTATAAGATAACATCTCCCTTTTACTGTTGGCTGGCCTAGCGTGCACTACCAATGCCAGCCTTCAAGGTGTACAGTTTTCTTTGACCTTAAAGGCGTAATGCTAGACTAGCCCAAAGATAGGTGGTACGATGGCCCAAGAGGCGGAGCTAGGAGAAGTAAGATTAGCTACCAATTTATATTCTGGACAAAGAGGCGTATATGGTAAATTTTGGTGTAATTTCCTTGTTAGTAGCAACAGTTTCCAGAGCGGGAATATATATATTTTTTAAATGTATCCTTTCTTATCCCCCATATTGGGGTTGGAGCCTCCGCCCATGCCCAGGTCTCTATGTGCCTAAAGTTGTTAATGTATTAAGGTTGTTTATATATCTGGTCTTTGTCCTGGATATCTTTCCCCACAGCCTAAGAGGCGGTCCACCCTCACAGAACTACAGGTTCCATGCATCCCGATTGGGTGTCCGGCCGAGGAAGCCCTTGCTCTTCATCCTGCCTCCCAGCTGCAGAAGGTCTGTGTTTTTGGTCTTATCTCAAACTGCCATGACTGACACACAGGACTGACACGATTATCACACTAATTACTCATAATGTCAGAGGGTTCGACTCACAATTTAAGAGGCGAAAGGTCTTTCTCACTTACAAGCCATTTCGCTCTTCAGTCCTTTTCCTTCAGGAAACACATTTTGTGCGTAACAAGCTCCCTAAGTTCGTCTCCAAATCTTCCCCACCTACTTCGCAACCAGCCTCTCTACTAAAAGAGCAGGGACGGCTGTTTTGCTTCACGAGGATCTCCCCTTTATACTAGAACAAAAGAAAATAGACACGGAAGGCCACTATGTGATTCTGACGGAGACACTATTTGGGCAAAAGGTGTCCATAATCTCGATTTATGCACCAACACACATACCTCATCAAGTCTTGCTTAAACTGCTGAGCTACATAAAATCCCATGATCTGGGGAGGGTTATTCTGGGTGGGGACCTGAACCTCGTTTTGTCGTCATTTGAAAGATCTAGTTTGGGGCACGGCTTTAGACCCACTAAAAAACAACGGCAAATTATTTCCCTGTTGGATGAACTCTACCTGGTCGACGTCTGGAGAAGTTCTCATGGTACAGAGCGGGAATATACATTCTATTCGGCAGTCCATAAAACGTACTCTAGAATACACACTGTTATTATTGACTCTGCACTATCAGGTAATGTGATCGAAACAAGGATCCATCCGTGCTCTTGGTCGGACCACTCCTTTGTTAGCGGCACCCTAGACTTAATCACAGTTTTTAGAATTCCGTACTCTTGGTGGTTGAATGATATGCTTTTATCAACTCGCCAATTTAAAGACCAAATTGCCAAAGAGATAGAATTATATTTCTCGACAAATGTTCAACCGGACTCAGACGAAGACTGGGTTTTGGTAGCTCATAAGGCATTTGTTCGGGGCACATGTATTAAATTGGCCTTAGCATACAAAACAGCTCAGAAAGCTAAAGAATCCCTCTTGCAAAAGGAACTCATGGCCTTAGAGCTAGAGAATCAGAAATCTCACACAGATGATCAGCAAAAAAATATAGAATCGGCTAGGTTTGAGCTTGATCTGATTCTTTCTGATCAGAGGGAGAAGGCCATGAGGTGGACTAATCACCTCTACTACTCAAAGGCCAATAAGCCGGATGTGCTGCTAGCAAGGAAACTAAAAAAAAAGTTAAATCAATCAAAAATCTTTCAGATTATACAGCCCTTCGTCAAGGCTACTTCTAGCCCGTCCCATATTCAGAAAGTCTTCATAGATTTCTTTCAACAATTGGCATCCTTTTGGGGCTTCTGTGACCTGCCCACCCTCACACCACAAGAGGCAGATCCAGTGTAGGCTCCCATCACTAATGTAGAGGTGTTAGAGACTATAGGGGCCTTGAAGAGGGATAAGGCCCCGGAACCGGATGGGTTCTCAAATCAGTACTACAAAAACTTTGCAGAGTTATTAGTGCCACACTTAGAGAAGCTTTTTAATAACATGCTCCAAGGCCGTGAAGTTCCTCCCGAACTTAATCAAGCAAACCTGGTTTTCTTCCCTAAAGATGGGAAGGATCCTTTAAATGGGTGGAACTACATGTCGATCTCCCTCCTTAACGGAGACGTTAAACTGCTGGCGAAAATTATGTCAAATAGAGTCAATACTCTCCTCTCAAGACTTATTCATAAAGACCAGGTGGGGTTCATCCCGAACAGGCAAGCAGGAAACAATGTGAGGAGGGTCCTCAATATACTGCATCTCTCTAAGCGGAACAATACCCCCCTATGCCTTATTTCTCTTGATATTAAGAAAGCGTTCAACTCTGTAAATGGTCATATCTGTGGGCGGTACTTAGAAAGTTTTGCTTCCCAGATCAGTTCCTAAAGCTCCTTCATATTATATAGTATATTCCCAAAAGACTGGATTTGGCTTCCTGGAGCGTCGCCACCTTCCATTAGCATCAAGAATTTGCGCTTGCAATAGAGCCTCTGGCACAGATGCTAAGGGCTGATCGTGACATAAAGGGTGTGGTGGTAGGGCATCACCACTTGAAGTGTTGCTTCTATGCCGATGACCTTTTATGTACGTTGACCGAGCCTATGGTGTCTGTCCCAGCTCTACTCCGGGCACTGTAGAGCTTCAGTTCCACCTCGGGGCTGAGGTTGAATCTGAATAAGTCAGAGGCCTTAAGCGTTGCCCTAACGGAACGAGAACTTGAGCATCTAAGACAAAATTATCAACTTAAATGGCCAAACACACACATTAGATATGTGGGTGTAAATAACACTAATTCAATCCCGAGCATTAATAAGGCAAACTATCCCCCTTTATTTCAAGACATTTACAAAGATATGCAGACCTTGATGAAAGGGAGGATTTCATGGCTTGGCCACATAAACGCGGTTAAAATTAGTATCTTGCTCCGCTTACTCTAATTATTCCGCACACTTCACATTTTAGTGCTGCCCCAACAACTGAAATCATGCCAGAAACAGATTCTTACATTTATTTAAGCTAACAAACGCCGCAGAATTGCTAGGCGCGAACTCAAAGGGAGTTTCTCCTGCCCAAATTTGTTTTGAAGTTTGAAGTTTTACTTCAAAGCACCTCAACTGGCTTGGATTCCTTTGGCACACTCAACCCAACACCAGCCCTTATGGGTGTTCCTAGAAAATAATGAAATGTCTCCATACTCATAGGATTGCTTGGTGTGGTTGCCTAAGCCCCACCTGCTTTTGGGAAAGAGTGATCATCCCTGCATTAAGTTAATATTAAATATTTGGAACTAGGCAGCCTCTAGAAATGATTTATCAACTGTACAGGCAGAATTGACGGCGGTGGCTCCCAACCCGGGGTTACCCTCTACCTTATCGTTAACCTCCATGTTTTGGTGGAAATCACGGGGCCTTTTGATATTGGGGTCCTGGTACAATAATGACAAATTGAAAAGTACTGCTGAACTAAGGGATCGACTCCAGCTCCCTCCCAAGGAATACCTTAATTTCCTCAAACTATACAATCATGTAAACATGCATGGGGCTCCAAGGGCGAACTGGCTTGTTAAAATCTGTGAGTTGTTCCCTCTTTCAAAAAATACGGTTAGTCTGCTATACAATACTTTTAACACAGACATTCAAGAGAGAAAGCAGAAATATATGAACTTGTGGGAGAAAGATCTGGGAAAGACTAGGGAGCAGGACTGCTGGTCCTCTTCATGGAGACTCTTATCTAAGGGGTCATACAACTACAGTATCCTGTAGATGTCTTTAAAGGTACTACACAGGACATACATAACACCTGAAATCATCCATAGATGGAATCCTAGCGAAAACCCGGCTTGCTTCCGGGGGTGCCCGGAGGTAGGTACATTCTTTCACATCTGGTGGACTTGCCCCTTAGTGCAGAAACTCTGGGACAACGTTTTTACGTTAGCTTCCTCGCTAGTACGCTCCCAAATTAAACCGGATGTGGCTATTGGGTGCTCATGCAGGCTCTCTCCTTTCCCCTCAAAACAAATTATTACAATTCCTAATGCTAGTGATGAAAAGTCATATAGCAAGACAGTGGAAAAGCAAGGAGCTTAGCTCACAGGCAGTGGATAACAAGGTTAATTATATAGCAATCAATGAAAGACTTACACATATCCTGACAGACTGCATGCCCAAGTTTATAGACATCTGGAGCCTTTGGCTACTCTCACCCTTCAGTCTAAAAGGCATAATGTGTGACCGACCTGGCAGGCCGGGTGTCTCAGTGAGGAGGCAGGATTAAGGATGCTCAAGTTAAAGGATCCTCGGGATCGGACTTAGAGTGGTACGAGCTTTTATGGGTCAACAAGGATCCTTGGAGGTCTTTTTGGCACACAATACACCAGCTCACCCCCCCACCACCACCACCACACACACATATTTTTTATTCTGTTATTTTATTTCATATTAGTTATTTTGTATTTTTTATGCTTTCTTTCCCTCTATGAGTGTGAAATACTTCGCTAATAGGCAATCCCCATAAAATCTTAGAGAAAAACTTCTCTAGACACTATAAAATGCTCAGATTGGGTACTAGTCATCTATGGTTTCAGTGTACTTTTGCTATGAATGAGATGGGTTAATAGTTAATCCTTCATAGAATGTACTTGTAAAATATATAACTCACACTATTGTACCTGTTGGTGTGCTCATATTGTCTGCAAATTATGTTATATGGCGTTGATAATGTGTCTAATAAAAATCTTTCAGACAAGAAAAAATTACATAGTTTTGTTATTGATGAGAGAAATGAAAGAGAGGGCAGGATCCAGTAGACCCCCAAGGCAACGGGCCTGGGAGGTGGGAGTTATGATGGTTGGAAATAACTGTGTCCATAATTAGGCTGTTACAAGTAACACAATTGTGGCTTCTGTAGATCTCACTTGTGGTTATTGTAAATGACCAGGAGATCACCAAAACTGTTTAGCACCCAGGCCTCGATTTACCATTAGTCAGAATAGGTATGCCTAGGGACATCTGCCTGTAGGAGTCACCATGTTTTTACACAGACATTGAACTTTACACATAGCTCCTTGTAGAAAGTGCTATGCCTTGGGGGTGGGATTAACAAAGCTGATTGGCTGAGTTGTGCAACTGATGAAGTCACTTCCTGTTTTCCTTGCAGATAATGCTGCGATGTGTAGTCTCAAATACACACAAAACAGCAACAACCTACAGAGTTCTACCTGCATGACTCTCCGGGGAGTGTACTAGGGGGTTTACAGAGTTGAAATTTGACAAACAGTAAACTAATTCAACATTTCTGCCAGTACAAGACACTGGGTTGAAAAGCATTTGAAAAACTAAGTAGCTGACACTGTAAATGTTAAAATATTTCACTGACATTTTTTTTTCATGTGTCTTTCCTTTTGTGTCCTCTTTGGCTTATTAAGGAATAGTGACTTTATCATAATGAATCCTGTTTCATGTCACTGTTCTTTTTTACTATGGTCCAAATTCTGATTGCCTAAACATAACTCTTAAGATTTAAAAAATGATGATAAATAATGTATAGCTCCCCAATAAGGCACACTGAAAATATTCAGTGTTATTAAAACCTATGAAGCAGTGTATATATATTCCAAATTATAATGCATCTCTGTAAAGACCTTTGTTCACGGCTCCAAGAGACAGCCTGCTTGGTTCCTACAAAATCTTACTGGTTCCTAAGTTTTAGATATTTTGTCCAGCCCTTTATCCATAAACTGTATACCTATTTATTTTTTTAACACAGAACCTGTTTTCAGTGCACTTTGAAAGTAGCCAGCAGCTTATTACTGTTTTAAGCAGAGTGGAAACCTGGAAATCTGAAAAATATACAGTCCAGTGATTTTTAACAAACTATCGGACTGTTTGTTTTGCTCCACCCTGGTTTAGCTGGATGAGAGCTGGTTAGTGAGGAGACTGTTTATTAGTTAAAGTAGTGCTTCAGTGGAAGCTGTGCCTATTATTTTCTTTGATTTGTTTTGGCTTGTTATTTTTGTGTCACTGGATACATTTTAGTAAAAGTTGGAAAAGTATAAACCGAGCCTTGTATGGTGTTCCTCTAATAAAGGGCATGAAAGACAGACACAAACTCAGAGGAGACTGGTAACTGGTCATGATAAATATGTATGTATTCCAAAGTAAAATGCATCTCTGTAAAGTGCTTCGTTTAAGGCCTTGTGAGATGGCCCGGATGGCTCCTGTAAAATCTTCCTGGCTCCTACGTTTTAGATATTTTGTCCAGCCCTGTATAAGATAGATAGATAGATAGATAGATCAATAGATAGATATTTTATCTATATCTCTTGGTGGGGACACATGAGGTGCCTTTGCCTAGGGAAGTCTCAGGTTTAAATTTCAGCCGGTGTGCATCATCAAATAGATGCTTGAAAAACATGTGAGAAAAAAATATACTTTTTAAACTAATCAAGAATTGACTTAGATATTGAAATTTTTAGTTGTTGTTAATATAGCTTCTGAAGCACTCTGAGAAGGAACTGCATATGAAATGAGGTTCAGAATGTAACTTTTACACTGATTATATTTTAGCTTAATGATTTATATATACTATTTCTGTCCTTTATCATGCAGAATGATTTTATCTGATATAAGAAGTTGTAAAATCATACCCCTGTTTATCCCAATCAAAACATTTTGTTTAGTTCAAATAATTATTGTAAAAATATTACAACATCCATATTTCTCTCACACTCATACATAACAGTTTATAATGTTTTATCCCGAAACCTAACTTTATTCTAATATATATATATATATATATATATATATATATATATATATATATATATATACATATATATATATATTATTTTTAAAAAGGGGTGGGCTTGTGGGATTTGATCTCACATCCTTCCATGTTGCAATTGCTTTAATCAGTGAACAATCTAATCTAGGATTAGGTTACAAAATGTACAGTATAAGCAGTATAAGAAATTAAATACTTCCTCATTCAGCCAGTATGTTTCTATATACCGCATATACTCGAGTATAAGCCGAGTTTTCCAGCCCTTTTTTTAAGGCTGAAAAAGGCCCCCTCGGCTTATACTCGAGTCACCCTGTGTCTCTCCCCCCGCCCGTGTCTCTCTACCCTGTGTCTCTTCCCCCATCTCCCTCTCCTGTGTCTCTTTCCCCCCCTCTCCCTCGTGTCTCTTTCCCTCCCTTATCATCATCCTCATCCTCCCTCTTCAACCCCTTTCCTCAACCCCCTTCTCATCCTCAACCCCCCCCCTCATCCTCAACCCCCCTCCTCATCCTCAACCCCCCTTCTCAACCTTCAACCCCCCTCCTTATCCTCCCTCCTCATCCTCCCTCCTCAACCCCCCTCCTCACTTTACCCCTCTCTAATTACCTCCCCCTGTCCCTTTCCCCTCACTTACCTTCAAAACAGCAGCTGCTCCTCCGCTCCTCCGTGCGTCTTCCAGCTGCGTCGGGACCCGGCATATGCTAATGACGTGACGTCACATGCACACCACGTCATTAGCATTGGCCGGGTTCCGACGCAGTCGGAAGACGCACAGAGGAGCGCAAGAGCAGCTGCTGATGGAAGGTAAGTGAGGGGAGAGGGGGAGGTAATTAGAGAGAGGTAAAGTGAGGAGGGGGTTGAGGAGGGAGGATGATGAGGGGGTTGAGGTTTAGGAGGGGGGTTGAGGATGAGGAGGGAGTTGAGGATGAGGAGGGGGGTTGAGGAGGGAGGTTGAGGATGAGGAGGGGGGTTGAGGAGGGAGGTTGAGGGGGGTTTCAGGGAAGGGTTGAGGAGGGGGGTTGAGGAGGGAGGATGAGGAGGGAGGTTAAGGAGGGTTGTTGAGGAGGGAGGTTGAGGAGGGGGGTTGAGGAGGGGGGTTGAGGAGGGGTTGAGGATGAGGAGGGGGGTTGAGGAGGATGGAGGATGAGGGGGAGGATGAGGAGGGGGGTGGAGGAGGAAGGATGAGGAGGTGGATTGAGGAGGGGGATTGAGGGAGGAGGATGAGGAGGGAGGATGAGGAGGTGGGTTGAGGATGGGAAGGGAGGATGAGGAGGGCTGTTGAGGAGGGGTGTTAAGGAGGGAGGATGAGGAGGGAGGTTGAGGAGGGGGGTTGAGGAGGGGGTTGAGGATGAGGAGGGGGGTTGAGGAGGGGGGTTGAGGAGGAGGGAGGATGAGGGGAAGGATGAGGAGGGGGATTGAGGAGGGAGGATGAGGAGGTGGATTGAGGAGGGGGATTGAGGAGGGGGGTTGAGGAGAGAGGATGAGGAGGAAAGATTAGGAGGTGGGTTGAGGATGGGAAGGGAGGATGAGGAGGGCTGTTGAGGAGGGGTGTTAAGGAGGGAGGATGAGGAGGATGATAAGGGAGGGAAAGAGACATGAGGGAGAGGGGGAAAGATACACAGGGAAGGGAGAAGGGGGAAGAGACCCATGCGAGGGAGAAGAGACACAGGGGAGGGAGGGGGGACAGACACAGGGGAGGGAGAGGAGGGGAAGAGACACAGGGGAGGGAGAGGGAGGAGAGACACAGGGGAGGGAGAGGGGGAAGAGACAAGGGGGAGAGAGAGGGGGACACAATAAAGGGGCACAGAGGGCACACAAGAGGGGGATACAGAGGACACAAGAGGGACACAGGGGGCAGCACATTTCCAACCCTCGGCTCATACTCGAGTCACTAAGTTTCCCAGTATTTCGTTGTAAAATAGGTGCCTCTGCTTATTCTCGGGTCGGCTTATACTCGAGTATATACGGTAATTAGGACAACCAGCTTATTATGTGTACTGCTGATTAAAACGTTGATACAACTGAAGCAATTTAGCAGCAATTTCAAAAGGGTAAACACCTTTGTCACATGATTTTCATCCATCAATATGATGATCCAAGCACATCTTGTGATTTCAGTGCCCTTTTAAAGGTATATATATATATAAGTTCCCCTGTTTTTACCTTTTTCAAATCAAACACATGCTGCTTATATCAGAAACACACATTACATGATTCATAAAAATAAAAAATAAAACAAATTTTCCACGCCCCCAGCAGGTACTTACACTGAACCTCCCAATAGAAACACTGCATTTGGGTATAGATTTTAACTCTTTATTAACCTTCAAGCCAACAGCAGCACAATGCAGAGATCGACAGAGCAGTGTCTGCCTTCTCCTGCTTCCTTGCGCAGCTACACATCCCATGATTCCTTCCTGCACAGACTGCTATCACAGATTGATACAATATATTAGCTGCCTGTGATTGGCCAAATGAATTATACATTTTATGCTCATTTTAGCAGGGAATTCCAGTGGTGTTAAATCTAAAAAATAACTGTAGCAAACCCAAGAGATTTAGCAAACTTTAGGGCAAGTTTAATAATGTTATTTTTTTTTTTCCTTTTTTTTTTTCATGCAAAATTTTTTGCTGATTCTCCTTTCTCAGATTCATTCATAATCCATGAAACTTAAATTTGTCTTTAACTACAAAAAACACTGAAGAATATGATTGCTCATAATATCCTATTATCTGGTTTTTATTCTGGCTCACAAATATTCTTATAACAAAAATAAATTGTAGACACTTATATTTTAAACTCTCATGAGAGCGGGCTCTTATCCCCTCATCTCCTCCTGCACTAGTCTGTATGAACAAATGTGTACACGCTTGTCTTATTCTTTAGTATTTTCAAGTGTATGTATAATTTTTTTCATGCGTTTATTGTACCCTAGTGTCATGGAATATACTGTAATAAGAATAATAACAGTATATAGTGAAACAGACAAAGTTAAATTAATGTTTCAAATTAGGTATTTCATATAGTAATAAACAATGCACTGGTGATGTTATTTTACACAACTATCTCCAAATTTCCCATTTTGAAAACATCTGAAATGCTAGTGAGATATGTATGGGTTCAAGCAGGCACATATCATATTAAGGTTTTGTGCTACCCCTGGCCAATCCAAACTTGTGTGCCCCAATACCACAGTTATCGCTAGTGTATTAATGTATATATACAATATGAAAGAAAATGTCAGTTATACTTGCAGAAAGAAATACCACTGCATAATGTAATGTTTTTTTACAGTTATCACAGAATTGTGGTCTATTGGTTTCCATCTTGGTACCCTGAGGTATAGATATGTTTCTTAAGCAAATATCGTTTTGCTATGCAAAACAAAATTTAGAAGTGGTTATTATTATGTACTAGTGAATTGCCCGTCAAAAAATGACGGCAATGAAATTGTAAGTGAGCTAATGCTATTTGGTGTATAATAATAAAATAACTAATAGATTAATAAAGTAATATACTTTACCTATTTTGAAGTAATATATGCAGGAAGCATTGTGTTGAAGAGCTGGCAATCTGTTTTGATGTTGCTGCAGCATTAGTGGTGTGGAGCTGCTGTGTAAGCGTGATGAATGTGTGCAGTGTAATAGTGTGCGTTCGCGAGACAAAACCGTTAGCGTAGCTGTGTACTGCTGCATTGTATAAGTTATTGTTCTAAAATGGCGGCTAATGTGTGGTATGCGTCTGTAGCGGAATATCCATAGCTGTTTTGTGGTGTTTTGTGTGTTTCTCGGGGGGTTTTGCGTGTTTAGAGTGCTGTATCCTCGTTTTCGTTTTGTTCGGCGGCCATTTTTTCTCTCGCTTAGAGAATTTTTTTGTGTCTAAACTCTTTTCTTTTGAGTTAAATTGAGCTGCCCCCTCTTGCTGTAGGTAAGCTTTTTATGTATGTGTTGTGTGTATTTATTGCGTTTTTCATTTTTTCATGTCCGGGGGTTGCGGCCGATTTTTGCGAGGTCGTAATTGCTCGTAACGTGTCTCGTATTTTGTTTGCGTTACAACGTAAAGTTGGCGAGGGTCGTTAGCAACAACTCGTATGCTCACAACTATATATGTGATTTCATTTCTAATTTTAAGGTTCAAACATGTGGCACATCCACAATATTAATAAAAAAATATTGTGTAAGAAACTGAGAGAGGAGTTATTGACTTTACATAGAATAGGAGATTGTTTTATAAGTTACAGTGATTCAGCATATGTCTGTCTCCTGGAAATAGTAGATTAGATAATATGCTTGGAGGGAAGGTTTGAAAAACTATTGTAAATGGCAGAAAACAAGTATGAGACTGGTTTAACCTGATGTTTCTGTTCGCTTATGATGCCATTAACATAGCAACATGCACTTGTGATACTATACTTTCTACTGTCTGTATAATAAAAGAAGTAATGAAGTCATATGAAAAACTAGACTTGGTATTGAAAAAACAGTTTAATTATTTGCTTTGACAAATATTACTTGCTGTAAACAGCCCTTGACTTCTTTTAAGTTGCTTTATTGAACTGTGAAGAATCCCTATAGACTTAAGTTAATATTGTGTTTTCCATATTGTTTTTATTTGTTCTCTACACCCGTATAGCTCTAGGGAATATATTGGCATATTTCAAATAAAGAATAATATTAATAAATAATAATACTAATAATACTGCTAACATCCCGAAAGCATCCAGATTTATATATATATATCAGATCAATTGAACAATTCAGGTTGCTGGGTACAAGGTGTTAGCCTTTCTGTCAAAAATAATTTTCTGTTGCAGTAGAAAACTGAGAAGATGCGTTGGTGGCTTTTCCTAGCACTACCTGATCACAAATCCTCAACCTCCACATGCTGTGTTTCTTACCTTTTATTATTTGCTTAGTATTTTTTTACTTGGTTCTTTGTTTTATGATACATTTCTGCTGTTTAGTCTTGTTTTACCTGTTCAAGCCCATTGTAGGATGAATTGGTGGATATCTTTTGGAAGTGTTTGAGGAGCATCTCATCTGTGTTATCATTTATATCACCTCCTAAGATCTGACACCTCAAGGAGTTCTCTAACACTTCACCCTTTAGTACACACAATTGAAGTAATAAAGTGATTTCATAACCAGCTGCTGACTGTATTGATCAAACTAATATTATACTAAATATTGATTTACTAGATTTTGTAAACATCAGCATTATGAACAAATTAAATTAGTACTTGAACGCGGTGGGTGGCAAGTGAAGCACCTTCTTTTTTTGCGCTTCCACCCACCATTTGCCTTTCCACCCACACTAGAACTATTTTTAAATTGTGGAGGTGATGGTTCACTTTCCAAATGACCATGGCATCAAAATGAAGTCAGATAATACTGAGGTGCCAACCTAAGTGCAAATTAATCTATTATTCACAATTCATTTTGTAGCCGCTACATGAGCAAATGCTATTTGTATCTATTCAAACTCATAATGACAGATGGAGCTCCACATTTTCTGCCAATTATCATTGAAAGATAATGCATTGAGTTCCTCATGCCATCCAGTGGGTTATTTTACTTTTGTGTTGTGCTATTGCCACGTGAATCAGTCTTTTTTTTTATATTGGTTACAAGATCATAGATTATTTTTATTTGGCATATAAATGGACACAAATTAAACATTTTCTATTGTGCAGTTAAATAACAGAAATATGAGTGATTGAGTGGTCCAGTAATCATTCTAGAATAATTTAACTAACAATTGTAGTTCAGGAATATCCTCACAACTGTGTGAAGTAATAGGCCCCATTTAATTCCATGCCCGTAACTCGATAGCAGACAGCCGCATGTCTGCGAGTGAGATGCAGGCTCCCATTGCGAGACTATTCAATTGCTACAGTTCGCGAGTTGCTATCTTGAAGCCAGCTCCGTAAACCATGCACTGTTTCGGAGAAGTTGTGGGTGGGAACAGTATCAATTCACCAAGCCCGTAACCGCCCATTTCAAATCGGCCAATAGAAAATGAGACTGTTATAATTACGGCAGTAAAACATGGAGGTTACGCGTCAATCAATCAGGACCGTGTGGTCCGATCAAACTTGCTCAACTTTGAAAATAAAGAATTATGAAAATGAATGCCAATACTGTTCTAGTCCATATGGGTGGCCTCATATGTATTAACTCTTTTATACTCGAGATCGATTAAACCCCGAAATGATACATAAATATAAACTGAATTTCCTGCAGTTGTGCGGGCTTGAGAGTGTTGAGAAATTAATTCTAATGTCTTTCAGTGCTTTCCCTGTAATTCACAGGGCAGGATTACTTTCTTATTTGCATTTACAGTGTTACGAATAGGTGTATGTAGGATTTTCTCCTCCATTTGCAGTTTCCAAGCGTGGATACGTTTGCAAGCTTGGGGAATTGGAGCAATTGAATAGCGATTTACGATTTTAGCCTTGCGCAAGTGACAGATCAAAGGCTTCTGGAGGCTGTAAGTTATGAATTTGACAGACGCCATCCTTTCAAGCTCGTAACTCGTAACCCGATCCGAGCCCGCAAAAAGACGCCAATGGAATAGCAAATTTGCCTGCGATCTCAAATTCAGCTAATTGAATGGGTCCCAATGTTAGCAGCTGTATAAGCTATAAGCATCAAACTATTTTTATGAAAAACCTTAGCTTTTGAATACTTTGTATATGGAATGTTCCATCTTGTCTGGCGTCAGATTTATCTTGTTAGTTCACCTAGCCAGATTTTTCTATTTGTCAATACAATGATGGGTCTTTTTTCAGAATTAATCAGAATAAACCTAAAAAATTTTTTTTTGCAGAAACAGCAATTTTGCAAAGTTACTTTTGCAAGTTAGTTGTAATAAATATCACATAAGCCGCCATGCTAAAAGTTACTATGGATAAGCCCCTTAGCCTCAGCAAAGGGTCTTTGCAGCCCCCTGATTGCTTAGCTAATGCACTCCGTGAGCTTGATGGATCTCAGAGGGGCAGTAGCTGACATATGTGTCTAGTGTGCTGGGGTCCATAAGGTCACACAGAGTCGAACACAACTGAACGACTAAATAACAATAGCAACTTATCTTCCTGATGTGGGAGAAGATATTGATTACACAGGAAGTTTCTATCTACACAATATTAATCAAGAATCTACACCTGGCAGAGATTCCATCCTTATTATTTTAGTAGCATTATTTACAAGGACAAATCCTTACAAGAGAGTAACAGACTAAGATAGTTGATAACAGAAAAAAGATGATTGCAGTAAAGAATAGTTTGATTTAAAAAAAAAAAGCTTTTTACTCACTAAAACAAAAATGCTTATTAACAATTGTAGTTATGTAAAAGAACATTTTAAAAAAATGGACTGCTAACTTAATTCTATAACTGCTATATGAGCAAGTTGTTGAAACTTGTAATGACAGATGGAGCTCTGAATTTGTTCTGCCAATTATTATTCCAAGCTAACACACTGAGTACATTCTACCACCCACAGGATTATTATGCTATTTTTGTTACATCATTGCTATTTGATTTTGTCTCAGAAATAACAGGTCCTGGTATGTCTTATACAATAGCTGCAGACTACAGGCCACAGTCGAAAAGTGTAGCTCATTCTAAGATACTTTTAAAGGGCAGCTATAGACTTATATTTTCATTGTGCTTTTTAAATAATTGGATTTAATAATGTGATAAATGTTAAAAATAAAAACAACTTTGGCCAGGCTATGATATTCAGCCTTGGCATCACCCTACCTGTGATCTTATCATTCTTGGACAATGAGACCTACTCACTGCCACAAATAATATCTGTCCTTCAAGTTGGAAGGAGTTGAAACTTAATTAGACAGATGGTACAGAACTGTAAATAGATGCATATATGAGTTATTATATGAACTTACAAATAACAAACTTATTTGTTAAAATGTTTTAATTGACGCAGTGCCACGCAAACAGAAAATAGCTTACTGTATATACTCGAGTATAAACCGACCTGAGTATAAGCCGAGACAACTTAATTTTACCACAAAAAACTGTGAAAACTTATTGTCTCGAGTTTAAGCAGAGGGTGGAAAAGAGGGTCCTTCCCCCCTGATCATCCTCTTCCTTCCCCCCCTTATCATCCTCCTTCCCCCTTATCATCCTCCTCCTTCCACCCCTTGTCATCCTCCTCCTTTCCCCTCCTTAGTATCCTCCTCCTCGCCCCTTATCATCATCCTCCTCCTTCTCCTCCTTCCCCCCATTATCATCTTCTTTCCCCCATAACCTCTTCCTTACTGCACCCTCTCCAATCGATATGCCCGTCTCTCCTTACTTGCTACTATGCTCCGATGAGCTGATGCTGATCCTGATGCCGCAGCACGTCTTCCGTACTGGCATATGCTAATGACGTGACGAGCAGTACTTAGACGAGCACTGTTCAAGCGTGTAACTCTAAAAGGCCACCAACAAAAATAAATCATGTACAAAAAATTATAACACACCCACACACAGCACAGGGGGAGAGAAGCCTGGGAGTGAGGTTTCAAGCAAAATACACCCATATTTGGTGTTTTTCATCACTCGAAAATCGCTTAAACGAGGGAAAAGATGCCAGACAAAAAACACAAATTTTCGGAAACAGCATGAAAACGAGGCTCAGCAATGCCAGGCTCGCAAAACGTACAAAATACACGACGCTGAAGACAGTAACACTTACACAAACAAGGCTAGGCACGTGTGGAAATAAAACCAATGGCAGTCACCATGCGCCACGCAAACATTCACCACACACACAGAGTATAAAAACAAAGGGAAGGGACAGTGGGGAGATGCTGCAAAGAGACACATGGGCACTCATTGCGAGCCAGTCCTGACAATCACCATGCCATTTGACGTAGCATTTCCGGGCTTGAACATGTTTGGGGAACAAGCCCATAACTCCTGATGCAGAAACAGCCAATGAAAACAGAGATCGTCATCATGTCCAACCTCCAAGCCCGTAACTCATAAGTGAAGGCCGTAGGACTTTGAAATCCAACCTCCATTTTCTAAAGTCCTATGGGCTTCAACCTCCAAGCCCGTTGGACTTTGAAATCGAACCTCTATTTTTCAAAGTCCTATGGGCTTGGAGTTTGAAGTTCATAGGACTTCACATTGATTGCTGTGATCTATATAACACGAAAATTGAACATGAAATAAAGTATTGGAGAATGTTGTGCTATTAATTCTAAGACCTAACATCACTTTCACTCTTAATTTAAGTACAGTATTGCTTTTTTATTTGCTTTTAAAGTGCTCCGATTTGTCATTAAGCCCTTGGCGAGACCTCCTTGGTACCATTAGTTTGTGGTTAGATATTTGCCATTTGTGGGCTTGACGGTGTGGTGAGCGAGGGGGAATCAGAGCAATTGAATAGCGATTTGCGATCTTAGAGAAAAATCAAAGGCTTGGAGGGCATTAACTAGCGATGTTTACAGTCGCTATAAATCTCAGCTTGGAGCCCCTAATTCAATTGGAGCAAACCGATGCCAATTGAATAGCAAAATAGCTTGAATTGAATGAGGCTCAGAGTTTATAAGCACATCTGAATAAAATAAAGTACATAAAAGTAAATAGATACACAGGCATCTTATATATCTAGTAAAATCCAGGAACCTTCCATATACCTTTAACCACATCAAGAATCACTAAGCTTATGGGCACATTCCATCAGGATCTAAATGAACCATAAGCTACAAGTTCCCTCTAAATGCTCATATTTTTCTTTATTATTGTAATTCCACATTTTTACCCTTTTAGATTAAAACGTCTAAACAACCCAAAAGAATAAGCCGACATTTTTTTATTAGCAATTAGAGTTTTTTTTTCCATTTCTTTTTGATTTTTAGTTGAAACTCTTTAGAAAAGTGTGTCAGTTGCCATATGTGCTTATTGCATTTAACACACAAATTACACTGAATAAGCCATTCTTTTGAAAATCAAGTTCACTGATTTTTAATAACGGCTATAAATTATAATATTTCAATATATTATAATACTGTTAATGGATTCTGAATTAAGGGGGAAACTCACTAATCATTGCAGCGGCTGCAATGTGCATTGCAGTGCTTCAGTGTGCTCTATTTCCTATTGTAGTTGTTTGCATCCACTGTGAAAGTTTAGTGAATCATAATTAATGACATCCGTGAACTGAAGGACTTTAGTACAAAACTATGTTGCAATTATTTTTGGCACTTCAATATGTTTTTAACCAGAATGGCTACAGCTCTGACCACTGCACATTGATTTGCACGCCTAGTGTTGCTAGTTCAAACATTTTTATGAATATAAAAAAAAGAAATCAGTGTGTCTTAGTTTTAATATGTGGGTAGGCACTGAGATACCTTGTCAAATATAAGACTGGTAATTTGATCCTTCTCTTAATCACTACAAATATGCTGATAGGAACCATCAACAGGAAATTCACTAAGAATGACTTGATGAGTTGAGCTAGATCCCAGTTTATTGCTGCTTATCCCCCCAAACTCCTTCATTCTCCCATTAATTTAATGAAATGAGGTGCCCTATACGCTCACTAAATCTCAACCCAATGTAGTGATAGCAGTTGCTCATGTCATGTGCTCTGTCCTGAAGATAAATTTAGTAATCCACAGGCGAAACTTAATATAGGTATCAGGTATAGGTATTTAGTTATTTGCCACAAGAATTATAGAAACTATGGGCCTCATTAAATTCCAAGCCCGCAGGTACCTTCAAACAGCCTGTAAGTCTGCATGCTTGAAATTTCCCGCGGTTACAGAGCAATTAAGTTGAACAAGGCCGCAACTACAGGGTCGAAGCCTCAAGACCATAAACCATTCCCGCGGCCGCAAGCTGTTAGTGGGCTGGACTAGATGCCTCAAGAGAGAGAGAGTGGGAGAGAAGGAGCTGTTTTGTCAGTTTTCTGCAATTTTGACCACTAAGATTTATTAACCCTTAATTTACAACACACATAATTACTGATATGACATAATTCACACAGATAGATTAATACGTACACATTGCTATACATAGCGGTAGGCCACAGTACATCTACACCCCCCATACCGCCACCGACCCCCTCTGCCCCATACCCATACTATAATACACATAGAGAGGAGGAGGAGGCCGGTCAGAGAGGGGAGGTAGAGGTGTAGGAGAGTAAGAGGGGGGATGGATGTTGGGCACACAAGGAGTGTTGTGGGAATGAGGGACCAGCCACAGGGAGAGAACAGGGACCCCAGGCATAGTTGGTAGGGCAAGAAGCTGTGGCAAAGTACAGGGCCCCCAATTATAACTCAGAGGAGATCACGATCCTCCTCAGGGAAAACCGTGCCTGCTGTGACATCATACATGGTGGGAGGGATGTGAGGCCTAGCCAAAAGACACGTGCCTGGAGTGAGGTAGCTTCAGCTGTTTCTACAATGGGGTATGCTCAAAGGGATGTGAAGTCTGTCAAACACAGGTATGACGATAGCTGGCTGAAGGTGAAGAGCAAGATGGCAGAGGAGTCCAGAGTAGCCCTTGCAACCAGTGGTGGACCACAAGCCAACATTACATACTGCGCATGGGAGCAGACCTTGCAGGAGTGGATTGAGTCAGCTGCAGTAGCGGGCCTTCCAGGACAGGTGGACACGGGTGTGGTGAGAACCATGCAATGTGAGTATCATATACACCATCACACCCTCATATGCACACACAAGAACCACACACACATAGATAACTGACATACAATGCACATATGCACTGTATGCTCTCTGGTTATGACTAAAGATATATGTGGCAGCAATAACAATGAAATGTCTGTCCAATACCTGCAGTTAAAACTGATTCGAGTGGCAGTCGCCAAATAGAGCAAGAATGATTTGACATCCAAAAGAGAGTACATGTATGGGTATGCACACTGCAGCATATGCGGATACAGACTCTGTATGACTGCATGTGCTTGTCATGTACTGACCTAACCTGGATCATATCTCATCTGCATTTTTACAACCATTGCTGGCAATATGTCACAGATTGGTCAGTCCCACACACTGCACGGCAGATTCAGCAGAGCATCTGTCCGAATGACATGCAGATGGCTGACCGCAGCAGGATTACATATATTCATATGATCCATGATTCACAATGCTTATGATGCAGGCTGATCTTCATCTGTGTAACACAAGCACCACAATCAATTACAGGTTACAATAATGTCAAGGATATGGAAACACATAGCTGTCAACTATGTAGAGAACCCAACTCAAATACTTTTGTTCTTTCAATTCAGTACTAAGGAGGACGAGGCTGACCACAGAGACACAGGCGTTGGCTCCACTGGAGGGCAGACAAATCACAGTCCACTGTGGAAGGAACTGGCAACCCACTCCAGTATCTTTGGCTTGCAAACCTTGTGGAAAAGCACAGACAGAGACATAGCTAAATGTGCTGCAGTCCATAGGGTCACAGAGAGAAAAATGACTGAAGGACTGAACAATTAAATATAAAATGTTCCCCTAGTACTTGATATATGTCATGTGGCAGTGTAATTTGGCCACTATTTCTTTTCCCAAACTAGATGTGATGAGATGTATATGCAACTATATGTATATTTCACAGTCCACATGAGAATGTTTGTTTGTGTTTTGTGCAATTTATTCAAATAGTGTGTCTTCAATTGCTTTATGTATGTTGCAGCATGACTTTTCATTTTGGCATATGCATGACCATTCCAACATATGATAAAATAAATAATAAAATGAAATTCCTACTTTTTATTTGAGGATTGTTGTGGAAGTAATTGTAATGTCTTCCATTGCTTTCCCCGTGTTTTAAAGTCCAGTAAGTTGTTTGTATTATCTTTTACAGTGTTAAGAACTTGTATGTAAACCCTTTGTGGGTCCTATTTGGAGCCTGTTATTTTTTTCGGCTACATTTGCTGTTTACAGGTTGGAACGCCAGTGCGTCTTTGGGGAATTGTATCTATTTAATAGCGACTTGTGATTGTGACATTTACGGGCTTGAAAGATCAAAGGCTTAGGTGGATCAGAGTTACGATTTTGGCAACTGCTGTTGTTTTTCAGCCTGTAACCAGCAGATCGTTTGCGGGTAGCTAAAAGAGGCCAATTTAATAGCCGTAACTTTTGCGGGCTCCTTGACGGGCCTCAGGAACTACAATTTGGCGAATTTAATAGAGCCCTTGGACTGTATTTATCAATATATTATTTTTCATATTTATTGAATGATTCCTGCTTCCTGATTCCTGCTCTGGTTATAAATATTTCAACCTTCCAGTTTCTATTTATACAGGAATCGAGCTGTGTATAAAAAGCTACATTAGTGTCCTTATAAAGGGTCTCTGCAGAATAGTTAGGTAGGGCCTGGCAAGAAAAAAAAACCTTGTATTAAACTTGAAATGTTACTGTACATTTAAACAAGTATTTACTATTTCTTAATCATGTCTCAGACAGTATAAGCTTCTTATCGCTCCCCCCCATGAATGATGTATTGTCTAAAGTTCTTCAAAGAGGCATACCGTACTTGGAATATGATAGTAGGAGCTGACTAGAAAGTGTATGTGTGTACATTGCTAGCAGCTCTTGTTACACTGTTGCCTGTGACTAATATGTGTGTTAGCACAGTGGTCTCAAAACATTTTCAATTTAGTACTTCCCCTGGGCATCTCCCACTCCAGAGACAATTCATCATTCAGAGGGTGGTGTCATCTGGAGCTTATACAGCATGGGGTATGATTTTTTCAAAAAGTAACTTGTTTAAAAGCACATTAAAAGTTTAATAAAGGTTTTATTTCCATATCAAGCCTTATTCTTTAGAGAGCACTTTAAAGGCCACTAAAGTGATCCTATAACAAATATAATAAAAATATTGAGAGCTATTTTGTTAACCAGTTGGTGAATAATGGGTTATAAAATGAGTGATAATTATGGGAATATGCACGTTGCAAAGCAGCAGGGAAATTCTTTAAATACACTCCCAGTGTTTTGCATACAACTTTACCATTTACAAACATGCCCTAATTCCTTTTTGTCACCATATATTTAGTAACGTGAGCATAGTCGTTACTGTATAGATATATATCTATAATGTATAGCTATTTTTTCATGCTCTTTAAGTATAACCCTAAAAATAACTTGCTTTTTGGGTCCCTTTAAATTTTTGCAGGGAAGGATTCACATTATCCCATTTCTACCCAGTCTGAATTATATGAAAGACAAACTGGTTTTTATAGATTGCTGTAGGTACAAAGGGACCACATCAAAAAAGGGAGGAAAAACAGCAATTTTCAGTAAAAGATTTCTTACAAAATGATCAATTTTGGAATCACAATATACTGGAAAGTTGTTTGTGCTATATATTATAGATGTATAACAGTCTTTCACAAGGGTAAAAGCTGGATAATTACAGCGGTGCTTATTCTCGTTAGGCATGGATCTGTGAGACTGCAATGGCACTTTAAATAAAAGAATAACATCTTAATTCCTTAATTATGTCTACAGGCCTCAGTGGGTGTTGTAATGACTTTTTCTGTGGAGACGTGTGAACTGTACTAAATTTATCACTATATTTTAGTGCATGTACAGGTTGTCAAGGTAAGAATGTTTTCATGTTAGTGTAAACCATTGTATTAATATGATTTATTTAAATAGCCTGTCTCCCCCGCTTATTTTTTTTCACAATAGCACAAATATATTGTGTAGATCTTTAGATATCTATGCAATGTTTCAGATTAGCTGCTTGTTTGTGCCAAAAGAATATGTAAGCTTACCTAGTGTCTCTGATCTTGTAAGATATTCATCAAAAGTAATTAGCATTCTTTAAATGAAACAAAGAGCTATTTTTAAGACGTAACTGAGTACCAGAAAAAAGTATTTGATGATTAAACTGAAGCATGTCATTCAGACAATATGTACATTGATACATTGATAGGTAAACTGAAGCCCCCGTAAGCAGGACCTGCAGGTCCTCAACGAAGGGGAGCCTTGACACTGCCAGGATTTGCTGCCGTCTGCTGATTGGGTGGCGCCTGTGCAGGTGGGCGGAGCAGGGTGAGTCCTGCATGCGCGGGCGCCATCTTGGATTACAGTGCAGCCGGACATCATGGAGACTCCCCCCTTCCTCCCTGAATCAAAGAATGAGTGATAGTATTGGTTCTTGGGGGTAGGTGGTGGGTGTTTTTTCTTCTTAATGAGTTTAAAAAAAAATTAAAAAAAAGTTTGTTATCAGTTGGTGTGAATTGTTAAAAGGCATATTTATGATGGAAATAAGAATTAAAAAAAAATAATAATAAATAAATATATGAATAAGAAGAAAGTTTTATAGGAGGAAATTATATTCTATTTGTATATGTATTCTGTCACAGCGCTTGGTGGGTGGATGTTGCCAGGCCCAGTGGTGGAAAAGGCAGCATCCCTACCCTAGGAGGGTGTGCCGATTGAGGAGTTGGGCCCCTTAGCGCGTGGGTAGTTATGGTTTTCCCACCATAAACAGGGGTCCTCATCCTTCCTAGGTAGGTATTTACGATATTGATATGTTTATCAATGAATGGGCTGTGGCCAGTTGTACCTCCACACAGGTGTCATGTGTGTTTATTTTAGATATATGGGTCTTTATTTTGGAGGAGGGAATTATAGACCGTGCCATGGCATTTTCTGTGTCAGTGATAGTACTATGTGTGTGTTTTGAATGTAAAATACATTTCTAAGCATCACATATATAGTTGTGAGCATACGAGCCATTGCTCATGCTAAGCGAGGGACACAGTTCCCTGCAAATGCGGGTCCTCGCGAAGCGAGGGGCCGCATTTGCGGTAGTGGAGCATCCCAACGTCCCCGCAAATGCGGATCCTTGCGAAGCGAGAGTCCGCATTTGCGGAGGTGGAGGCTCCAACGTCGGCTGTGTTAACACACACAAACACAACTTTAAAAAAAAAAAAAAATCTCAAAGGCGCCTCACACGCGTAGCGAGGCAAGCCGTTAAACCCACCTCAGAACCAACCTTAACATAACAAACACCCACACGCCGACCCGCGCGCAACTAAAAACAGTGAAAACACACCAAATACTCACACAAACTACATAAAAAGCTTACCCATAGCAAGGGGGGGGGGGGGGTGGGGCACCCAGGATCTCTCAAAGTGAAGTTACACCTCCATTTAAGTCCAAATTCCCGAGTTCAGACACACGAAAATCCCATAAGCGAGAGAAAAAATGGCCGCCGAAAAAAATGAAAACGAGGCTCAAAGACCCAGGACCGCCCAGCCACCTACAACTTACCCAAGAAGGGATCCGAGATAAGCTCGGAAACCCGCATTAACCGCAGGGGATCCGAGATAAGCTCCGAGACCTGCATTAACCCCACATTAACCATCGCAGTGGGGGGCTCGATTGCACTCGATCGGGGACCCCTGCTGCAATCAAAATTCTAAATTCCCGCATTACAGGTCCTTAAAGGACCGTAAAGGTCCTTAAAGGACCCGTTGTAAAAGAAAAATAATATACACTGTCACCCTGTCAATCATGGGGGTCAATACAGACCCCCATAAAACCCTCATTAACCCTGTCACTCATGGGGGTCAATATAGACCCCCATAATCCCTTCATTAACCCTGTCACTCATGGGGGTTAATACAGACCCCCATAAACCCATCATTAAGCCTGTCACTTATGGGGGTCAATACAGACCCCCATAAGCCCTTCATTAACCCTGTCACTCATGGGGGTCAATACAGACCCCCATAAGCCTCTATTTAACCCCATCAGTCCCATAAGGGTATATTAACACCACTATGGGCCTGTTACAACACTACATTAACGACATAAGTGCCACGATGGTCCTCAAGTACCATCATGACACTAAGTATAAACACTATACTGCACTATACCACCCCCAATAAAACATTAAAGATCAACTAAACACCCTCTACACTAACCTATTAACATCTACACTACCTATTAACCCCCACCACTCTAATTACAGAAAATAAAAAAGCCTAAAGTCACACAAAAAAATGTTCATTACATGAAATAAAAAACCTAACTCACAAAAAAAAACTACATTACACAAAATAAAAAAACCCAAGTAACAAAAAATAAAAAAAGGAACATTACAGAAAATAAAACATTAACCCCCTACCTCACTACAGAAAAAAAAAATACACACCTGAAAAGGAAATACATATAATACAAATACATACAATACAAATACATACAATTACAATACAATTCCCCCACCTATCTAATATACATCACACAATCTATCTAAATAAATACCATAATCTAATATACATCCTATCTATATAATAATACATACCCAATCTATCTAAATAAATAGCATAATCTAATATACATGCTATCTATATAATAATACATCCCCAATCTATCTAAATAAATACCACAATCTATCTACAATACATCCTATGCTATCTATATAAAACGCATACCCCTAGCTAACATTCAATAAATGCTATCTATATATTAACTAATCTAAGTCTAAGCTAAAATAAAATAATTAAGACCACTTACCTTTGCAGATGTCCATTGGGATCAGCCACCTACGAAAAAAAAAAAAAAAAAAAATTAGTGCAACACGTTTACAGTTCTAAAATAAACATTCTATAGATTCTAAATATTCTACTCACCTTTCCGGCATGTACCGTCCTTATTCTTTGTATCCTTCTCCGGCGGGGCACCTGTTAAAAAAAACACAACATTAATACACATACATCAAAATAAACATAATCTACATTCTACTTACCTCCCCGCGATGTCTCCGGCCTCCTCCGGATCCTCTTCTGCCACGCCCTGTAAAAAAAAAAAAATACATATATATATATATATATATATATATATATATATATATATATAAATATACTTATTTCCGGACATCCCCGACGCTAATGAGGCTCCAAAAGACTTTTCCGGAAGAAAATAAGCAATGGCGCCTTCTGATTGGTTGAATTTCACCCAATCAGGAGACGCCAATGTGTGAGCCAATCACAAACAGATACACCTTAAAATCCCACTCTGATTGGATAATGCACCTGTCAATCTTTATTTAAACCAATCACAAGGCGCAGATGCCTTCAGCCAATCACAATGTAATACACCCCCACAGGGTGCTTGGTTGGAGCCTCTGATTGGTTGCACTGACAATAGCCAATCACAATGGAATACACCCTCACATACTGATTGGTGAAGGATTTGCGCATTCTCATTGGCTACTGTTAATATCAATCAATATTACAGCCAATGGGAAGGCGCAGATGTCTTCACCAATCAGTACGTGGGGTATATTCCATTGTGATTGGCTGATGGCAATAAAGCCTTAGGATTGGTTCAAATAAAGATTTTTCAAGTGTGTTATCCAATCACCGTTGTATTTTGGGGTGTATACTTTTTTCATTGGTTCACAAATGAGGTCTTCTCATTGGCTGAATTTGATAGACAGCCTTTTCAGCCAATCAGAAGCCGCCATTGCCAATTTTATTCTGGAACCTTCCATAGGAAGGTCGTTAGCGTCGGAGATATCTGCCAGGGCGGATGTGTGTCGCTTTTTTTTTTTTCTTTATGCGCGGATGCTTCCGGAGAAGACGAGGAGTCCGGAGACATCGCGGAAAGGTAAGTATAATGTAGATTGTGTTTATTTAACTTTGGTTTATATTTACTAATATAATGTTTTTTTTTACAGGAGGAGCGCCGGACAAGACGCAAAGATGGAGGACGGAACATGGAGGACGTGACATACTGGGACGTGACATGCTGGAACGGGACATTCTGGAAAGGTGAGTATAATATTTAGAATATTTAGAATATTTAGAATGTTTAGTTATTTCATGTAAACGTGTTGTATTAATTGTTTTAATCTTTTTTACCGTAGGTTGCTGATCTGAAGAAACATCTCAAAGGTGAGTGGTCTTAATTATTTTATTGTAGCTTACAATTAGGGTAGATATATATATATATATATATATATATATAGAGAGAGAGAGAGAGAGAGAGATAGATAGCATGTATTGTATATTACATAGATAGATAGGGGGATGTATTATTAGATAGTATTGTATATTAGATAGTGGGATGTATATTACATTATATAGTGGCATGTATATAAGATAGTGGCATGTAAATTAGATAGTGGCATGTATATTAGATAGTGGCATGTATATTAGATAGTGGTGTGTTGTATTTAATTGAATTGTGTTGTATTGTATTTTATTGAATTGTGTTGTATTGTATTTTATTTAATTGTGTTGTATTGTATTATATGTATGTATTATATGTATTTCATTTTCAGGTGTGTAATTTTTTAAAACATTTTGTATTGAGGGGGGGTTGTAATGTATTTTGTTATTTTCTGTAATGTTCCTTTTTGTATTATTTGTGACTTTTTTTTTTGTTCTGTAATGTACATTTTTTATTTTTGTTGATTTTAGTTTTTCTTATTTTATGTAATGTAGATTTCTGCTTTTTGAGGAATTTAGTTACTTGAGGCACACAGTACACTCACATTGTGTAAAAAAAAGGCATTTCAACACTTTCTTTTATTGACCGTCATTTTTTGACGGGCAAGTCTCTAGTTATACTAATAATGACTATGGATCTATTTTATGGGTCCACTTTTTCAGTTTGTATAAATGTTAATAAATAGACCCAAAAGACAACATAGGATTTCTTTCACAAAACTTTATTGATTTTAACCTTGGATGTCTTTATAATATGAAGCAATTTAATAATGTGATACATTTATTTTTAGATAGTTTGGAATTTGTGGAATATATCAATACAAAATTTGAAATATGATAAAGTATGTGCAGGTTACTTTTGCAACAACATTGGGACGTCTGCCCCAGATTTGGATGTGTTATTTAGCTCACTGAAAAAAATATTTACTCCCTCTTCTAGACTTATTGGCTGCATGTGTGACATGGTCTGCCCAAAACTTTACCCACATACCAATAAAGACACAACACTTGATGTATGGTTATAATTACAGGCCACAGCTTTATTTAACCATAACATGAAAACGTCTTAAACCTGGGTAGCTGCACACCTTCATACCAGCCAGAGGCCCCATGGAACCCTGTGCCCAAGAGACCTCTGGCATTGGCCCAGACCAGATACCTTCCCAGCTTATGAGCTCCGCCCTAAGGTGATGCTGCACCCCGCCACCAGCAGGCCCTCCAGGCTCAGCACTGCCAAAACTAACCATGGCCTAGACTATACCCTCCTTCAATGTGTAATTAAGTAATTGAAGACCAATCTCATTTAACTCCATCACCCCTAAAGAACTTGTGGGCTTTCGGGGTCTCTAGGTCCCTATGCCTAATGGAAAATCTTCTGATGAATGAAGACATGATCTTGTTTATTCGCAATCTTGCCTTATTACGTTTCTTGGGATCATGAGCTCCCAGTCAATGTAACCTTGGAGTTATCTGGGTCCAGATTAAGAACAAGCCTGGGAACAATTCCAATTCTAAGTCTGACTATATCCCTCTTTGTTTTCCCAATAAGTTCCCTCATGGACATGTAACCCAAATAATTTCCCCCCGCATGTATTATTAAAATCTTAGGAGGAGGGGATGACTTGGCCAAACTAGCTACCTTCAACAACACCTGCTCCCTCCTCATACCCCGGACCCCGAACTACTTAAATAAAACTGCTTCTTCTGGGAAACCCAGCTGACGGCCCAATATGGCTGCTGCCCTTTGAGCACAATAAATGAAGGAATGTCCCACAATCCTGCAAATAAAACACACATATATATATATATATATATATATATATATATATATATAAATAACAACACCAACATTGTATTCCTCTTTATAACAATTACATGTTCTTAACACCTTTACAGTTATCCTTTACCAAGTGCCCCTATTCTAAAGCAGATTTCTTGAAAACTTAGGCAGTTATTCTTTTCCCAGTGTCCTATTCCACAACAGCTTTCCTTGACACTTAGGCAGTTATCCCTTACCCTATGTCCCATGATGTCTTGCCTAAATAACTAAATTCCATAACTCAGGCTGAAATGGTGTTGGCTCCACCTTTGCCAACGGTGCTTCCTTCTGAAACCGCTCCCATTCAAATATTGACAAAGAATCAGCAATAACATTCTTCACTCTTGGAATGTGTGAGGCTCTCACTAAGATATTCAATTGCAAACACTTTAATACCAGTTGCCTTAATAGTCTGACTACTGGAGGCGAAGAGGCACTAATAGAATTAATGGCCTGTACCACACTCTGTTATCACAGTTAAATATTACATGATGATTCCTTAAACTATCCCCCCAAAAAAGTACCGCTACTACGATAGGAAACAATTCCAACATGTCAGATTCTTAATCCACCTATTCTCTTTCCAAAATGAGGGACAAGGCTGCACACACCAGTGCACGCTAAAATAAGCCCCAACACCCAACGCCCCTGTTGCATAAGTATATAGCTCTAAAACTTCATTACCTAGTGATTCCTTCAAAATCATATTCTAATGTGATAGCGTGACTGATTCACCACAGCAGTAGCTAATGATAATCTCCTTGAAAAAATCATACCTATAGGAATAATCCGACAGGCAAAATTCAATGACTGAACAGCCTTTAATGTAACTTTTTTAGCGGCCAGACCATGACTAACATTTATACACTCAAGTTTAAATTGTATCCAACTGGATCCCCAGAAAACAGAACACATGAGAAGGACCCATTGACTTATCCTCGGCCAACGGAATGCCAAAGTCTGCCGCCGACTCCTGAAAACCCTACATCAACCTCTGAAAGCCTAATGAATTAGCAGAACCCACAAACAGGAAATCATCTAAATAATGAGCTACTGAGGATAAACCTGTCTTAACACAGACAACCCAATGAAAAAAGGAACTAAAGTTTTCAAAATGGAAGCATGATATGCTACAACACATGGGCAAGCATAGGTCCACAAAGAATTGGGATTAACCGGTAGCAAACGAAAAGCAAACTTTATGTCAACCTTTGCTAACTAAGCTCCTTTTTCAGCCTTCCTGACTAACTGCACTGCCTAAATTTACAGACGCATACGAAACAGAGGACAACTCCCTATAAATCCCATCATTAACTGATAGCCCCTTAGCGTAGGACAAGGGATGAATAAGTCTAAACAAATCCGGCTCCTTTTTAGGAACCAATCCCAATAGTGATATTCTTAAATTGTCTACAGGAACCGTATCAAATGGGCCGGCCATTCTACCTTTTCCACCTAATCTGATTAACTTCATACTAGAAATGGGTTCTCCCTGGCGGATCTTAAATTCCTTGGCCACCCTAACGGGGCAGAAGATAACAATAGGATTGAAAAAACAACCAAAAAAAGATCAAAGATCAACCTAGCATCCTCTGATGAACTAGACCTACTGGCATACCATCTTAACCACCCCTCCATCCTTTCTAGCCGCACTGGGCTCCTGCCCTTTTGCCCCAAACTCTCCTGCTTTCTAAGTTTGTGTTCTTTTAAAGCAGCGAAAAAGAGGATGGCCTATACCACATTCTGAACACTCATGCCTAAACTTACATGAGCCACCCCAGCTGCATGAACCTTCATTATATGCAAAGCAAAAAACCCTTTTGCTAGTGCTAGCCACAGCAGGTTTCGGGCGCAATGGAGTAACAATTTTTAGCCAACTGCCCATATCCCTATCATCCCACTGCATAGATGGCCTAACCGCTAGCTTCTGCCGGAATTTCTCATCATAGGCCCACCAGGCTAAGCCTCCATAAATCCTATGAATCCCCTCAATCTCATCCAAATAACAGAACAAAATTCCAGATTATTCTCCCCTACTATACTAGCAAATATTACGTAGGCCTGTAACCAATACTAAAAGTCTTGGGAATATTCCTGTATCTATGCCTACGTTCATCCTCGTTTTTCTTCCCTTCATCCTTCTTTTCATTTAGCTTAATCTCTATAAAATTATCCAGGTGAAGAAGCGAGAATATCTCTATAAACTCCCGGTTCCAGATCTTCTCCTTCAACTCCTTAGATACATGCTCCCCTTAGGGCCAAAGGAACACAGAGCTGATTTACTCATTACTGTGTCAGCTACCTTAATAACTGGCTCCGCCCCAGAACCAACCTTAGATTGAACACCACTGGAATCTCCGACTCCAGGCCAGTACCCATTTCAGGACTACAACTAACTGAAGGAAACGCCACGCCACCCTGACTAATAACCCTATCAGGACCCACCCAAGCCACCAAATGCCCCATGCTTTTTTCTTTTTCCATTTGCGACACTAGCCAAAACCTTTAACAAGCTAGCCTGTGTACTATCAGTTTGTGTTTTGGGCATATCAATAGACTCACGTGCAGTCTACCTCTTGTCTGTCGACAACAATGAGGCTGTAAGGCCAGACGGGATGGCTGTCTCATTCCGTTCTCCTCCTTGACTAGAGAAGGGAAGTTGCCGGTTCCTGGAAGTTGTCACCTCCTCTCTCGATCTCACTTGTTCCCTCCGGTCCTCCCCGGAAGGCAGTCTCTGGTCCCTCCATTCTCTTCTATCCCTATTGGTCCTGTAACGAGGATAGAATGATTGCCTTCCCATGTCACCCCTTTTATGCTCAACATGACCGTGTGATGACTACCGTCTTGACCTTGACCTTTTTGGAGAGGGCATCCTCTTGCAACCTAGTGAAGTATTTCATCTGCTCCACCGCCAGCCTGCAGCTGGCAACCTCCTGCTTCTGTAATCGTAAGTGAAACTTATGCGCCTCTCCTTACCAATTCTGCCTCTTTCTTGCTCACCTGTTGACTCTTCCCGCCTCCTTGGGCCTGGAGATACAGACCGCCAAGATGAAGCTGATGACATAATGAACTCCTGCCGCCTTTCTCTCTGTACTCTCCCTGGATCATACTCCGGTCGTGACCTGTTCCTGCTAGATGTCCCATCCTCCGGATCAGCACATGTAGAGATAGGGCAAAACAATGCAGATACCACAGCACCAGACACATTCCCACCTTCCTTCTGTACCCCTTGCACTTTCCCACTCACAGCTGAAACTTCTCTTCCCCCTTCATCCTGCTGTCACTCATATCCTGTCTTCTCATATTGTATTTTTGGGTGGATATGATTTGGTGACTTGGTTGTTGGTTTTGCAAAAGGGTCATTTGGTTTGGAGAAGTCTTAGGTCAGCTGTGGCTTCTCTCGGATTGTGAGGCCCTCCATCTCCACGTTGTAACATCTTTTAATCTGCTTGAGGATAGGGTTGGGATGTTCGGCTTATTCAAAACTCAGACAGGTCTGACTAGTTCCGGAAACAATTGAAAAATTAAGTTGTTTTTCAGTTTTCCTGTCAAATGTTTAGATACTAAGTAGGCCCTTGGGTCAAGTGGAACTTGTGTAACTATAAAGGTCGTGAATAGCCTTTGTGTCTTTTATCTTTTGCAGCATTCATTTTCCTGGAAAATCTGCATACTTTATCATGCCTTCTAACACTTCAAGGGACCAAAGGACAGTTATTCTTTAAAAGAGTTGTATTAATTCCTGATTTTACTGCTATCCACTAACTATAGCAGCAGCTTGAGCAATTTCCAAGTATTATATATATATACTTAAAATTCCCTGTCAAAAATTACAGGAATACAATTTTAAGGCTGGGAATGGTGCTCTTTCATACGGTTCCTATCGTATGGGAGACCTGCAATGAGCGGCTTTGCCACTCATTGCTGGCCTTGTCAACCCGCAACTTGATGCTTTGCAATGATCACCTTTGGCGCTCATTGTGAACCTCTTCTCCCGACGCTCATTGCAGGCCTCGTTAACCTACAAGTTTCGTGCTTGGGAAAGCCATGTGTCTCTTTACAGCATCTCCCTCCTGTCCCTTCCCTGTATCTTTCTCCTCCGTGTGTGTGCTGACTGTTTGCGTGCCTGTCGTTGGTCAGCCTTGTTTTCATCCTGTTTTCCAATTTTTACGTTTTTTCGTCCGCCATTCCTCGCTTAGCCGATTTTCGATCATCGAAAAATGACAAATATGGGTCACGTTCGCTTGCAACCTCACTCCCATGCTTCCTGGCTCTCCCCCCGTGCTGTGTGTGAGTGTGTTTTTTTATTTTTTTTATTATTGTTTCCCTGTTTTCTGGGGTCTTTTGAGTTACGCACTTGAACAAATTTCGGCCATTAAATTATTAACTGCGTGCCTCGCGATCAGCGGCAAAGTGCTCCGTTTTTCATCGGCTATCGTGGCCATTGTCACGAGCGCCTTCTGTGATAATATATGTAACGGATCTACTGGCACCCCGACCGGGTACCTCCGTTGATGGACGCGTCCTAGCTTGCGTCGAGGCCTACAAGCACCGCACTGGACACCACACTACCACAGACTCCACAACCACCATAGCTTAAAGCTCCCAGGGAGTATGCAGCGCATAGCAATCCCCAGTATGATATAGCGATCCCCTCCAATAAAGAGACGAGGCTACGTTTTGAAGGGTCAAGTAGTGAACTGACTTTATTTTGTTGTGCAGAAATATTTATACACATCTCTTCCCACAGGCAATACACATGCCCATATTTGGCCACACAATACACATAAAGAGAACAATAGGTGTGGTCACACCTTCCCGAGGCTACCTGGCAACTTTGATACAATCAGACATTGATTCAATTACACTTCTTTGTTCTTATGTCTGATGATGAAAACACTTTATACAATAGACTTCCTTTATCTTAGGAGATATCTCTGTAACAGGATTATCTCCCATGCCAAGGTCTGCACTAGTCTGGGCCAATATTCTGCAGAGCATAAACCAACATACATGCAGTATAATAGTAGGATCATATTTTAACCATAATAATCATAAAACAGGGTAAAACAGTGATGGGTTCCGTTACACACCTCCCCCGTGACCATAAGCCTGCATACACAGTCTGATCCCAACGGATCGGCCTGGGGATGTCCGGACAAAAGTATTTGTTTTTCAATTCTTTAGTTTGACAACCCATCACCATTACTGCAATTCACATTTACTCACATTTCACATATCCCCAGATAGCTGGGATCTGAGCGCACAAAACTACAGAATATCGCTCAGATCCTCTTCACACAGTTCAATTGCCATGTAGCTAAAGTCTTTCCCATAGTCTTTCATTATATGAATGGGCTCCATGGCATAGTTATCTGGGTTATCACCGCTCCCACAGGGCAAGTACCGAATGACCCCCCTGTATGTAAAGGGCCAGAATGAGTGACATACACTTTGGTATGGCCGAATACTGTGTTTAAAGGGCAATATGTCCCAGGGCCATAGTCGCAGGGCAGGAGGCTGGCAAACAGTCCTCTCCAAGACAAAGTGGCGAAGGGCACTTCGTCACACATCTCCCCTTTGGGGGGAAGTCTAACCGGGCACCTGACCTTCTGCCGGTCAGTGCCTCCGTTAGACAATCCACCAACCCACAATAAACCAGTGCTAGAGCAGCCCACCCACAACAAACCGTTACTGCACCTGGATATTTCGCTGTGGTGATGGGGCAACACGCTGAGGGGACTTGAGGGGCAGAGGCCAGCGGCACTCTGCCCTGATGCCAGCTCTTCTGCTGGTATAACCTGCAGGACATCCTGCTCTGTACAAGGGACAAAAGGAGGGCAGAGGCCGACTACACTCTGCCCCGCTGTCAGCTCTTCTGCTGGGGTACTTGGGACATGTTCCGGCTCAGAAGCCAGGGAAACGTGGGGGTCAGTGGGGGTTAACATTTCCTCTGTTAACCCTGGGGCCACATTAGAAGTTAGCTGGGGAAGGGAATTTGTACTTACCCCCTCCTCCGGTTGTCCCAGTGAGGGTAGTTGGGGATCTGGACAGGCTGTGGGCGCAGAGACCACGGTCCCATCTGCGCCGTCTGGGAGATTGGTGTCTCCCCTTGTCAGGGTAAACTGTCGCTGGGGAGGAAGGACGACAACTTCTGCCCCCTGTGGTTCACACTGCCGCTGGGGGGGAAGGACGACACCTTCTGCCCCCTGGGGTTCACACTGCCACTGGGGGGGAAGGATGACACCTTCTGCCCCCTGGGGTTTCACACTGCCGCTGGGGGGGAAGGACGACACCTTCTGCCCCCTGGGGTTCACACTGCCGCTGGGGGGGAAGGACGACACCTTCTGCCCCCTGGGGTTCACACTGCCGCTGGGGGGGAAGGACGACACCTTCTGCCCCCTGGGGTTCACACTGCCGCTGGGGGGGAAGGACGACACCTTCTGCCCCCTGGGGTTCACACTGCCTCTGGGGGGGGAAGGACAACACCTTCTGCCCCCTGTGGTTCACACTGCCGCTGGGGGGGAAGGATGACACCTTCTGCCCCCTGGGGTTCACACTGCCGTTGGGGGGGAAGGATGACACCTTCTGCCCCCTGGGGTTCACACTGCCGCTGGGGGGGAAGGACGACACCTTCTGCCCCCTGGGGTTCACACTGCCGCTGGGGGGGAAGGACGACACCTTCTGCCCCCTGGGATTCACACTGCCGCTGGGGGGGGAGGACGACACCTTCTGCCCCCTGTGGTTCACACTGCCGCTGGGGGGGAAGGACGACACCTTCTGCCCCCTGTAAGGCCGGTAGAGAGACCTCGGTCCCATCTCTACCTGCCATCTGGAGGTCATCCCAGGACCAGTCAATGAAGTCTGGTTCTGCTTGTCGAGTATGCACGAAGCTGAGCAGGTGTTGGTAGTCCTGCTCCAGCTCCCACTCTCTCGTTACCAGGTGGGTCATGTCTTTGCTCACCTCGCCTTCGTCATCCCAGACATACATGCCCATCCGGTAGTCGTAGATGTCCCAAAACCTAGACCCCTCCGTGCTGCCAAGATCAATATCGTCCTCCAAGGCATCCCATAATAACCCCGGGCCATCATAATCATCCCCCTCCGGTAAGTCGTGTTCGGACGTCCAGGGGGTAAGTCGAACGGTATGCCACCAGAGGGCCTGGTATGCGTTGTCTAGCCAGAGCTCTCGCCATACCAGGGTCTCTAGTCTTGTCACACACTCATCCAGGGGCTGCTCTCCCAATAGATACATCCGTATCGCCACACGCTTCTGTAGCCGCTGCTCATCACTGGGGAGACTCTCACCTCGCCGCCATTGGGCATCTTCCAGGGCATCATACCAGAGTTCCTTTCTGTCTGCATCCCTGTAGTCCGCGGCCGCCTCCTCCTCCTCATCATGGAACGCTGTCCGAAAACTAGCCGGTTCCATCCTGCTGTAGCCAGGGGCGCTGTACGGATACTAGCGTTGCCCTCAATTTGTAACTCCAAACGTTACCTGTGTCTACGTGCTGCTTTTCCTCTTACTAGGACGCCATCCCACCACTGCCAGCCAATGTAACGGATCTACTGGCACCCCGACCGGGTACCTCCGTTGATGGACGCGTCCTAGCTTGCGTCGAGGCCTACAAGCACCGCACTGGACACCACAGTACCACAGACTCCACAACCGCCGTAGCTTAAAGCTCCCAGGGAGTATGCAGCGCATAGCAATCCCCAGTATGATATAGCAATCCCCTCCAATAACGAGACGAGGCTACGTTTTGAAGGGTCAAGTAGTGAACTGACTTTATTTTGTTGTGCAGAAATATTTATACACATCTCTTCCCACAGGCAATACACATGCCCATATTTGGCTACACAGTACACATAAAGAGAACAATAGGTGTGGTCACACCTTCCCGAGGCTACCTGGCAACTTTGATACAATCAGACATTGATTCAATTACACTTCTTTGTTCTTATGTCTGATGATGAAAACACTTTATACAATAGACTTCCTTTATCTTAGGAGACATCTCTGTAACAGGATTATCTCCCATGCCAAGGTCTGCACTAGTCTGGGCCAATATTCTGCAGAGCATAAACCAACATACATGCAGTATAATAGTAGGATCATATTTTAACCATAATAATCATAAAACAGGGTAAAACAGTGATGGGTTCCGTTACAATATCTATGCTGATTTAAAGTCTCAAGCCTCGCGATTAGCCTTTGGGGTTTATTGCAGTTACTCCTGTGGCCCTTGCGATAATGCCTGCAATGAGCGCTGATGCCTGGGCCGCAAGTGCGTGACCAAAATAGCAAACGTCCCCAAAAATTGCCAAAGCAACAACTATATATGTGATCACATACTGTATATCGTTGTGGATCTGCGAGATTGTTCATAACATTTGAGATGTTGGTCACGTAGTTTCGTCCCTTGCGAAGCAAGGGCGCAACCGCGAGCCTCGCGAATCGAGGTGAGCCAGCTCCACCATCACACATGCGAGTCTCGCGAAGCAAGGTGAAGCAGCCGCCCAGTACTAAGGCTGCAATGAGTGCCGAGCCAGCAGCGCTGTCACACATGCAAGCCTCGCAAAGTGAGGCTCGCCAGATGCGCAGCACTGTTCAAGCGTGTAACTCTAAAAACCCACCAAAACAAAAAATAAAATGTAATAATAAAATGAAGTGGCTTGTGTACTTAAATGAAGCTGTGAGCAACACCATGTAGGGTCACTCTTGGTCATAGCAGAGAGGTCAGACAAATCGCAGTCCACTGAAGAAGGAACTGGCAACCAACTACAGTATCTTTGGCATGCAAACCTTGTGGAAAAGCACAGACAGATATATAGCTAAATGTACTGCAGTCCATAGGGTCACAGAGTGTTTGACATAACTGAAGGACTGAACAACCAAATATAAAATGTTCCCCTAGTAGTTGATATATGTCCTGTGGCGTTGTAATTTGGCCGCTATTTCTTTTCCCAAACTAGATGTGATGAGTGAGATGTATATACAATTATAAGTATATTTCAGGGTCCACATGAGTGAGAATGTTTTTCTGTTGCAATTTATTCAAGTAGTGTGTCTTTAATTGCTTACTGCATGTTGCAGCATAGATTTTCATATGAATGGCCATTTCAACATACAGTGAGGGAAAAAAAGTATTTGATCCCCTGCTGATTTTGAAGGTTTGTCCACTGACAAAGAAATGTTCAGTCTATAATTTTAATGATAAGTGTATTTTACCAGTGAGAGACAGAATGACAAATAACAAACAAAAACAAAAAAAACGCATGTCAAAAAAGTTCTAAATTGATTTGCAGGTCAATGAGTGAAATAAGTATTTGACCCCTTTGACTTATTACTTGGTGGCAAAATCCTTGTTGGCAATCACAGAGGTCAGATGTTTATTGTAGTTGGCTACAAGGTTTGCACACATCTCAGTAGGGATTTTGTCCCACTCCTCTTTGTAGATCCTCTCCAAGTCATTAAGGTTTTGAGGCTGATGTTTGACAACTTGAACCTTCAGCTTCCTCCACATATTTTCTGTGGGATTAAGGTCTGGAGACTGGCTAGGCCACTACAGGACCTTAATGTGCTTCTTCTTGAGCCACTCCTTTGTTGCCTTGGCTGTGTGTTTTGTGTCATTGTCATGTTGGAATACCCATCCACGAACCATTTTTCAATGCCCTGGCTGCGGGAAGGAGGTTCTCACCCAAGATTTGACGCCCCATCCATCGTCCCTTTCATGCGATGCAGTTGTCCTGTCCCCTTAGCAGACAAACACCCCCAAAGCATAATGTTTCCACCTCCATGTTGGACGGTGGGGATGGTGTTCTTGGGGTTATAGGCAACATTCTTCCTCCTCCAAACACGGTGAGTTGAGTTGATGCCAAAGAGCTCGATTTTGGTCTCATCTGACCACAACACCTTCACCCAATTCTTCTCTGAATCATTCAGATGTTGATTGGCAAACTTTAGACGGGCCTGTAATGTGCTTTCTTGAGCAGATTAAACCATGTAGTCTTGGACTACCTTGAGGGCGCTGCAGGATTTCAGTCCTTCACAGCGTACTGTGTTACCAATTGTTTTCTTGGTGACCATGATCTCAGCTGCCTTGAGATCATTAACAAGATCCTGCCTTGTAGTTCTGGGCCGATTCCTCACCATTCTCATGATCATTGAAACACCACGAGGTGAGATCTTGCATGGAGCATCAGACCGAGGGAGACTGGCAGTTATTTTGTGTTCTTCCAACTGCTGTCACCTTCTCACCAAGCTGCATGGCGATGGTCTTGTAGCCCATTCCAGCCTTGTCTAGGTCTACAATAGTGTCCCTGACATCCTTGGACAGCTCTTTGGTCTTGGCCATGGTGGAGAGTTTGGAATCTGATTGATTGCTTTTGTGGACAGGTGTCTTTTATACAGGTAACGAGCTGAGATTAGGAGCACTCCCTTTAAGAGAATGCTCCTAATCTCAGATTATTACCTGTATAAAAGACACCTGGGAGCCAGGAAATCTTTCTTATTGATAGGGGATAAAATACTTATTTCACTCATTGACCTGCAAATCAATTTATAACTTTTTTGACATGCGTTTTTCTTGTTTTAATTGTTTTATTCTGTTTCTCACTGTTAAAATACATCTACCATTAAATTTAGAAACTGATCATTTCTTTGTCAGTGGACAAACGCTCAAAATCAGCAGGGGATCAAATACTTTTTCCCCTCACTGTATGATAAAATAAAATAAGAAATTAATTTTTTATTTGGGGATTGTTGTGCAATGAAATGTAATGCCTTCCATTGCTTTCCTCATATTTTAAAGTCAAAGTATTGTGTTTGTATTGTCTTTTACAGTGTTAAGAACTTGTATGTAAACCCTTGGCAGGTCCTATTTGGGGCCTGTAATATATCAAAGGCTTAGGTGGGTCAGAGTTACGATTTTGGCAACTGCTGTTGTTTTTCAGCTTGTAACCCGCAAATCGTTTGCGGGTAGCTAAAAGAGGCCAATTTTTATAGCCGTAAATTTTGCGGGCTCCTTTACGGGCCTCTGGAACTACAACTACAAGAGACATACCGTACTTGGAATATGATAGTAGGAGCTGATTAGAAAGTGTATGTGTGTACATTGCTAGCAGCTCTTGTTACACTGTTGCCTGCTACTAATATGTGTGTTAGCACAGTGGTCTCAAAATATTTTCAATTTGGTACTTCCCCTGGGCATCTCCCACTCCAGAGAGAATTATTCATTCAGAGGGTGGTGTCATCTGGAGCTTATACAGCATGGGGTATGATTTTTTTCAAAAAGTAACTTGTTTAAAAGCACATTAAAAGTTTAATAAAAGGTTTTATTTCCATATCAAGATTTATTCTTTAGAGAGCACTTTAAAGGCCACTAAAGTGATCCTATAACAAATATAATAAACATATTGAGAGTTTTTTTAACCAATTGGTGAATAGTGAGTTATTAAATGAGTGATACTTATGGGAATATGCACGTTGCAAGGCAGTAGGGAAATTCTTTGAATACACTCCCAGTGTTTTGCATACAACTTTACCATTTACAAACATGCCCTAATTGCTTTTTGTCACCATATATTTAGTAACGTGAGCATAGTCAATACTGTGAAAGGCAGTTATATATCTATAATGTATAGCCATTTTTTCATGCTCTTTAAGAACAACCCTAAAAATAACTTTAAATATTTGCAGGGAAGGATTCAGATTATCTCATTCCTACCCAATCTTAATTATATGAAAGACAAACTGGTTTTCCAGATTGCTGTAGGTACAAAGGGACCAAATCAAAAAAGGGAGGAAAAACAGCAATTTTCAGTAGAGAGTTCTTACAAAAAGATCAATTTTGTAATCACAATATACTGGAAAGTTGTTTGTGCTATATATTATAGATGTATAACAGTCTTTCACAAGGGTAAAAGCTGGATAATTACAGTAGTTCTTAATCTCGTTAGGGGTGGATCAGTGAGACTGCAATGGCACTTTAAATAAAAGAATAACATCTTAATTTCATAATCATTTCTAGCCTGAGTGGGGGCTGTAATGACTGTTTCTGTGGAGGCGTGTGAACCGTACTAAATGTATCACTATATTTTAGTGCATGTACAGGTTGTCAAGGTAAGAATGTTTTCATGTTAGTGTAAACCATTGTATTAATATGATTTATTTAAATAGCCTGTCCCCCCCGCTTATTTTTTTCACAATAGCGCAAATAAAATGACATAAATATATTGTGTAGATCTTTAGATATCTATGCAATATGTCAGATTAGCTGCTTGTTTGTGCCAAAAGAATATGTAAGCTTACCTAGTGTCTCTGATCTTTTAAGATATTAATCAAAGGTAATTAGCATTCTTTAAAAAAAACAAAGAGCTCTTTTTAAGACATAACTGAGTACCAGAACAATGTGTATGATGTATAAACTGAAGCATGTCATTCAGACAATATATACATTGATACATTGATAGGTAAACTGAAGCCCCCGTAAGCAGGACCTGCAGGTCCTTAACGGAGGGGGGCCTTAACACTGCTGGGATTTGCTGCCATCTGCTGATTGGGTGATGCCCGTGCGAGTGGGCGGGACAGGGTGCATCCTACTTGCGCGGGCGCCATTTTGGATAACAGTGCAGCCGGACAGAATGGAGACTCCCTGATAGTATTGGTTCTTGGGGGTAGGTGGTGGGTGTTTTTTCTTCTTAATGAGTTTAAAAAAATAAAGTTTGTTATCAGTTGGTGTGAATTGTTAAAATGGATATTTATGATGTGAATAAGAATAAGAAACAAATATATAAATATATGAATAAGAAGAACGTTTTATAGGAGGAAATTATATTCTATTTGTATATGTATTCTACCACAGCGGGTGGGGGGGAGATGCCCGGCCCAGTGGTGGAACAGGGGGCACCCCTACCCTAGGAGGGTGTGCCGATTGAGGAGTTGGGCCCCTTAGAGCGTGGGTAGTTAAGGTTTTCCCACAATGGGCCGGGCTCCTTCTCCTTCCCAGGTAGTTTTGATAGATCAATAAATGGGCTGTGGCCAGTTGTACCTCCACTCAGGTGCAGTGGCGGCTGGTGACTTTTCAAGTTGGAGGGGCGACAGGGCGAAACATAGCCACTCCCCCTTTTTCAAACCACACCCATTTTTATAACTCCTCCCCCTGACGTCATAATGACCTTTATAAGCCCCGCCCAATGACCTTATGCTTGTAAAGCCCATTGAAATACATGATCTGCAATGCAGAAATGTCAAGAAGTAAAGTAACAATGTGTTAAATTCATTGGTATACAATATAGATTGAAAAAACTCATGTGACAAGACTACAGCAATATCATAATTGCACCTATACGTATTAACAGAAAAATTAAAGGAGTGACACCTACCTTTAGTCGGCTCTTCTTCTCAGGGTATTCACGTTCATTAAGTTGACCAATGAGTAGAAACAAATCTGCAGCCACATAGGGTTTGCACCTGGGGTTGAAAGAAAACAAGCAAATCAATCATACCATTCAAGAACAAAACCATACTTAAAAAACATTAAACGACCAAGGGGAACCATATAGGCCCCAAACATACCTTAGAAGACCAAGTGTGACTATATAGGCCCCAAACATACCTTAGAAGACCAAGTGTGACTATATAGGCCCCAAACATACCTTAGAAGACCAAGTGTGACTATATAGGCCCCAAACATACCTTAGAAGACCAAGTGTGACTATAGGCCCCAAACATACCTTAGAAGACCAAGTGTGACTATATAGGCCCCAAACATACCTTAGAAGACCAAGTGTGACTATATAAGCCCCAAACATACCTTAGAAGACCAAGTGTGACCATAGGCCCCAAACATACCTTAGAAGACCAAGTGGAACTATATAGGCCCCAAACATACCTTAGAAGACCAAGTGTGACTATAGGCCCCAACCGTACCTTAAAAACCCTAAATAACAAATTGGGACCATATAGGCCCCAACCGTACCTTAAAAACCCTAAATAACAAATTGGGACCATATAGGCCCCAACCGTACCTTAAAAACCCTAAATAACAAATTGGGACCATATAGGCCCCAACCGTACCTTAAAAACCCTAAATAACAAATTGGGACCATATAGGCCCCAACCGTACCTTAAAAACCCTAAATAACAAATTGGGACCATATAGGCCCCAACCGTACCTTAAAAACCCTAAATAACAAATTGGGACCATATAGGCCCCAACCGTACCTTAAAAACCCTAAATAACAAATTGGGACCATATAGGCCCCAACCGCACCTTAAAAACCCTAAATAACAAATTGGGACCATATAGGCCCCAACCGCACCTTAAAAACCTTAAATAACAAATTGGGACCATATAGGCCCCAACCGTACCTTAAAAACCTTAAATAACATATAGGCCCAAAAAAAAAATAATAATAATATATATATATATATATATATATATATATATATATATATATATATATATATATATATATATATATATAAATTGATATCAATATATCACAATAAATAAATATATATATATATATATATATATCAAATTGTTATATATATATATATATATATATATATATATTTATTTATTGTGATATTTTGATATTAATTTTTATATATATATATATATATATATATATATAAAAAATTACATATAAATATACATAAACATATACATACAACAATATATATTAATTGATATTTATTATTTGATTAATTGATGTTCTTTATTACATGGTATATTATATTGTTCATGCATTTCTATTACACTTTATTTGTTATACATATTACAGTGCTATTTTTTGGCTATACATGTTACAGGATATTATCCTGTAACATGTATATCACATAAAATAGCCCTGTAATATGTATAATACATACAGGGTCAAACAAGTTCACACTAACCTTTTTTACCCTTACAGGCTTCCATACCTGCTTGCTGATTTGCTAATTTTTTAAAGACTCTCATTGGTTGAAATCGATGTCAATCAAAAATTTCAGCCAATCAGAGTCCTTCAAAAATTAGTATATATAGCAGACCGTGGGAAAAAAACAATTAATCGCGGGAGGGGCTCCTTGTAGGAGGAGCTCTTTTTAGTGTGTTGTTTTTTTTTTTTTAGAGCGTCGGTTTTTTTTGTGGAGGCCTCTTTCAATGGGCCAGAATGGATGGATGGACAATGGCTTCAATCAAGATTGGATTATTTTTGATCATTGGCTTCAATCAACATGGATTATTTTATTTTTGATCATTGGCTTCAATCAACATGGATTATTTTATTTTTGATCATTGGCTTCAATCAACATGGATTATTTAATTTTTGATCATTGGCTTCAATCAACATGGATTATTTATTTTTCATCATGACTATATCCAGAGAGGACAGAAGGCCAACGCTGGAGGGGTCAATTTTACAGGTAAGTATGTGCTGTTGTTTATTTTATTTTTTATTAATGTTTGTTTAAAGCTGTTTATTTTTGTATACAATGTGTTGTGTTACTAACTGTACTAACAATGTGTGTATGTGCTGTTTATTTTATTTTTTATTAATGTTTGTTTAAAGCTGTTTATTTTTGTATACAATGTGTTGTGTTACTAACTGTACTAACAATGTGTTTGCTTACTGTGTGTTTAATTGTAATAATGTTGTTACTGTATTTTTTTTTTCCCTTCCCTTATTTTTATTTTATCTTTAGAAGTGACATGCACATATACATGCCTGTTACTTCTAAAAATGGAATAAAAATAGGGGGGGGGTAGTTGGTTCATCCAGGGTGGGGTCGGTCACGGTCAGGCGCCCATCGGTCGCCCATAGGCCACGATCAGGGGTGGCACAGGCCTCATGGGGGTGAACATCCACCCCCATGTGGCCTGGTCAACCCCGCTCACTGCCCGAATACCCGGGGTAGCATAGGCCGCATCGGGGTGGTGCCGGGGGCCCGGTGGTGATCGGGCCTCGGGGGTGGCATAGGGCGGCAACATGGAGGTCATCAGGGGTGGCACAGGCCTCATCAAGGGGGTGATCCGATCACCCCCATGTGGGCCTGTGCCACCCCGCTCACCACCCGACTACCCCGATCCCGTGATCGGTGTAATCCGGTGGTGGCATGATGGCATAGCTAGGCTAGCATAGGGCAGGCCTGATCGGGGGTGGCACAGGCCACATGGGGGTGATGGCTGGGGTCGTCGGTGGTAGTGGGTGGCTGGGTAGGTGGCACTGGCAGGCTAGGCAGGCATAGTGGGGGACTGGGGGTAACTGGTCACCCCTAACTTTTATTAGGGGCTACTAGGGGTTTTGGTTTGGCCAGGGGCAGGGCAGGTGCCAGGCAGAGGCAGGTGTAGACTTACTGTGTTAGGCAGGCAGAGCAGATGAGTAGATTCAGCCAGGGAGGTCTCTCAGTCTCAGCGTGACCAGGGTCAGGAAACAGAAAGGGGGAAGGGACAGGGAACTGGTGGTTTTATTGACTGTATCAGTCAATCAAAATCAAACTCGAGGCCCTATTTGCTGGCGGGCGCTCAGGGCTAACGGTCTGGGTGGGTTTAGATTGATCACTTAGTAACTGGACAGCCTTCCATCATTGATTGGTCAATGATGGAAGACTGTCATTTATTAATTGATACATTTATGACCGCCCATGCATATCGTCACTGTGATGGTGGGCGGCATGCATTAACGGTCAGTGGGCCAGGCCAGGACTCATTGAAGAGAGAGAAGAGTCTAAAGGTTAGTGTACACAGTGTAACAGTAACTATTGTAATTTGATCACACAGGGTGCAGGCAGGGGGCGATAGATACACAGCATTACTTAATGTAGCGCAAGGGTTATTTTAAAGTGACAGTGTCCCTTTTCTAACTTTACTTCATTTTAATACTATTTAGACTTGAAATGATGATGTACACCTTATATTTATTTGTTTTTGGGTTATACTAATACATTGTTGTGTTTTTTTTATTGCAGGGTGAAGAAAATATTTGGGGGGGCGTTTGCCCTGACGCCCCAATGGACGGGCCGCCCCTGCTCAGGTGTCACGTGTGTTTATTTGAGATATATGGGTCTTTATTTTGGGAAAGGCACTTATAGCTCGTGCCGTGTCATGTAATTTTATGGGTCAGTGATAGTACTATGTGTGTATTTTGAATGTAAATTAAATTTCTAAGCATTATACTAATAATGACTATGGATCTATTGTATGGATCCACTTTTTCAGTTTGTATAAATATTAATAAATAGACCCAAAAGACAACATAGGATTTATTTCCCAAAATGTTTTTGATTTTCACCTTGGATATCTTTATAATATGAAGCAACTTAATAATGTGATATATTTATTTTTAGATTGTTTGGAATTTGTGGAATATATCAATACAAAATTTGAAATATGTTAAAATATGTGCAGGTTACTTTTGCAACAACATTGGGACGTCTGTCAGATAAACAGATTTGGATGTGTTATTTAGCTCACTGAAAAAATATTTATTCCTTCTTCTAGACTTATTGGCTGCACTTTACGTACTTTAAAAGTACATTTTTAAGAGATTGTTACCTAATGTTTTGAGGTTGACAATAAGGAAAATGAGTTAGGGGCAACCACATTGAGAGGGGGGGGACAACTTTAATGCTGTTTAATAAAAAATACTTTATTTACAATGCTATTAAACTAATCAGGCAATGAGATATACTCATGTCATACCCATGTTGTATTTTAGGTGGATATGACTTGGAGACTTGGTTGTTGGTTTTGCGAAAGGGACATTTGGTTTGGAGAAGTCTTAGGTTAGCTGTGGCTCCTCTCAGAATGTGAGGCCCTCAATCTCCATGTTGTAACATCTTTTAATCTGCCTGTCAAAACCTCAACCAAGTCTGCCTGGTTCCAGAAACAATTAAAAAATTAAGTTGTTTTTCAGTTTTCCTGAAATTTGTCAAATGTTTAGATACTAACAGCCCTATTAAATTAGAAGCCCGTAAATTGAACATGAGACCTGCAACGGCTTGAAATTTGGCCGAGTTACAGAGCTATTAAATTAGAGCAGGGCGCGAGTTACGGACTTGAGACGCAAACCCGTAAGCCATTTGTTGAACGTTGGATGAGTGGCCGTGCACGTGATCAATTAGTCAAACCCATAGTTACAGGTTTAGATGGCAACATAGATCATCGTAATTACATCACTGAAAAATGTAGGTGGGATTTCAAAGCCTTACGGGTTTCAATTACGAGTTACGATCAGACCCACATTTCATAAATAACGCAATATTGATAAAGCCGTAGATATGATATTCTATTACATGCAAGTTCCATTATATGTATTAACACATTGATTGCCGGGATCGATATAACACATAATTTAAACATAAAAACTAATATTTTATATTGCCGATTTGTGAGCTTCACACTGTTGTGCTATTTATTACAATACCTAACATCACTTGCCCTTTTCATATAAGTACCTTAGAGTGTGTATATTTGCATTTAAAGTGCTGCGGATGGACTTTACCCCCCCTTGCGGGTCATCTCTGGTACCCGTTGGCTTCTTGGCTCCACTTGCATGTTATGGAGTTGAACGCCAGCAAATTCATTGCAATTTAATAGCTAAATTGGAAGGTAGCAGTTACGGGCTGGACAGAACAAATGATTTGCAGCCGCGAAGTTCCACATTCCACGTCCTGTAGGCTTTTTTCTCTCCAAACCCGCAGATCGTCAGCGGCTTGCTTTACGGCGCCCATTTAATAGCCGTAATTCTTACGGGCTACATTACGGGCTACGGTTTTACACGTTTGGGGAATTTAATAGGGCTGTAAGTAGGCCCTTGGGTCAGGTGGAACTTGTGTAACTATAAAGGTTGTGAAGAGCCTTTGTGTCTTTTATCTTTTGCAGCATTCATTTTCCTGGAAAATTGACACACTTTATCATGCCTTCCAACATTTCAAGGGGCCAAAGGACAGTTATTTTTTAAGAGTTGTATTATTTGCTGATGTTACTGCTATCCACAAACTTTAACAGCAGCTTGAACAATGTCCAAGTATTTTATATATATATATATATATATATATATACTTACTATATGCTCACTGCTCAAATAACACATACATATACCCTAGAAAAGTTACTCCTTTGGAATCTCTCTTTGTCTTCGCATCTGGATAAAGCAGCTGGAGAGACAAAGTGATGTACAGAGGGTAAATGTCCCTTCAAAAGAGGTACAGACGGAACAGTTGGAAAATGCACTGTTAATGACCAATGTAATATATGTGCCACATTCCCAATACTTGAAAGCATACATAAGCAATGGATTTCCATATGAAAAGTTATTATATATAAATGTATAACATGTCTCTTGTATTTAGTATTTAAATCCACAGGCATGAAGAACCACACACAAATATTAATCTGTGGTATATCAGACCAAAATGGAAAAAATGACCCCTATTGTGTTGTCTATATATATTATATATATATATATATATATATATATATATATATATATATATAGAATTGACTAAGGGCAGTACTCATGGAACTTTAAAAGAATTACACACATTTAGGTTTTATGCTGGCTTAGGCCATTCAGATTTCTGCCCCCCCCCCCCCCCCCCTTCTTTCCCATTTCTATATCTCGAATTTTAGTTTTATGTATATATGGTATATGAGAAATGTCAAGTACAATTACAGACAGAAATTTCACTGCATATACATTTCTGTGGATATATAAACATATTTCAATGTACTACACTACAACGTAAGGCAGCCAGCCTGCTGTGCCCTGAAAATATGCTGCCCTAGGCCTTGACCTTGTGAGCATAACACACAGAAACACACCCTGCATTTATACATTTAAAAATATCTACATAGACAGATACTCCCTAGCTTAGTGAATCTACTCCACAAACACATATACATAGATGTATCAGAAGGGCCTTTATTTATTGGATGTCTGGTAGCATATCGAGTACATATCTAAACATCAGCTCATAGAATCAGTGCTTAACTGAGAAGGGAATAGCATGATATAATATGAGTAGAAATAACAGAAATATACATTATGCCATCCATTTAACATTACTTATTAATATACAGAACAAAGACTGTCTCTGTATACACTTTTATATGTAAGCTAAGGGCTCCTTCTGCTGGAGATGTGTAGTACTGGAAGGAGAAAATACACATATATGTGCTTAATACCAAAAGACTTCCAAGTGGAGCAGGAGGAAAATTACTGTTTTATAATGCAGACTACACTGGATCTAATTTATGCAATAATGATACTGCCTTCAGTACATAAAAATAATAAATAATGATAAAAGCAATAAATAAGTGATAACAACAAGGATAAGGGGCTCCAAGCTGTGTAAAGTCCTACAGTCTATTGATTAACAAGTGCGTGTTACTGAGGACAAAAGTCATTTCTGCAGAACAGTTAAAATATAAACTTTTTGTAATCTAGATGTTAATTTTCAACTAGGTTTAAAGAAACAATTGGCGTTTAATAAATATTAGACTTTAATCATGTATTGTAAAGCCCTTTGAAATTCACATTCACTTTTCAAGCAAACAAAATTCACCTTGAAGGGTGAAAATGTTCTATTTAAAGAACATGTTTCTTTGCCGAAAATTAAACTCTGTATTGGTTTATAATAAAAAAAAAATTATATTTTAACAAACTGCTGTAATCCAGTGGTTGGTACCTTCTATCTCCTTCTATCTCCTTCTATCTCCTTGCAGGTTAAAAAACCCAATACAGCTGTAAAATTTCCTGGCTCTCTAGTAAGTGAGCTAAAGGTCAGTAGTGCACTCACATAGCATGGTCTGCTAGCTTAGAGAAGATAAACAAAAGAATCAGAGATGCTCATCTGAGAAAGAACGCCACCTCAATAGGGGACTCATTCAAATGCGATTTGGCCAATTGAATAGGGCTCTATATAAGCACATAGCATATTTTTTTGTTTTTAGTTAGTGAAGACCTTGCTTTTGGATAGAAGATCGCTAACTAAAAACTTCTGTAAAAAATATGCTATGTGCTTATTGTAACGGAGTTGGAACACGCAGTCCAATATCTCCGCTGGTATACGGTAAAATATCCAAGAAGCACTACAGTCTCACCATCCCCAACCTCCCATATTGGACGACACTCAATTTGGGAGTCAAAGAAATACTGACTTTATTTTGTTATGTGCAGAAATATATATACACATCTCTTCCCACAGGCAATACACATCCCCCATAGTTGACCACACAATACACATAGAGGGACAATAGGTGGGTCACACCTCCCTGAGGCTACCTGGCAACTTTGATACAATCAGACATTGATTAGATCATCCTTCTTTGTTCTTATGTCTGAGAATGAAAACACTTTATACAATAGACTTCCTTATCTTATGAGGAGTCTCTGTAATAGGATTATCTGTTATGCCAAGGTCTGCAATAGTCTGGGCTAATATTCTGCAGAGCATAAATCAACATACATACAGTATAACAGTAGGATCCTATTTTAACCATAATAATTAAATAACCATAAAACAGGGTAAAACAGTGATGGGTTCCGTTACACACCTCCCCCGTGACCATAAACCGGCATACACGGTCTGATCCCAACGGATCAGCCTGGGGATGTCCGGACAAAAGTATTTGTTGGTCAATTCTCTAGTTTGACAACCCATCAGCATTACTGCAATTCACATTTACTCACATTTCACATATCCCCAGATAGCTGGGATCTGAGCGCACAAAACTACCGAATAGCGCTCAGATCCTATTCACACAGTTCAATTGCCATGTAGCTAAAGTCTTTCCCATAGTCTTTCATTATATGAATGGGCTCCATGGCATAGCTATCTGGGGTATCACCGCTTCCACAGGGCAAGTACCGAATGACCCCCTTGTATTTAAAGGGCCAGAATGAGGGACATACACTCTGGTATGACCGAATACTGTTTTTAAAGGGCAATATGTCCCAGGGCCATAGTCGCAGGGCAGGAGGCTGGCAATAAGTCCTCTCCAGGACAAAGTGGCAAAAGGAACTTCGTCACCCATCTCCTTTTTGGGGGGAAGTCTAACCAGGCACCTGGATATTTCGCTGTGGTGATGGGGCAACACGCTGAGGGGACTTGAGGGGCAGAGGCCAGCAGCACTCTGCCCTGATGCCAGCTCTTCTGCTGGTATAACCTGCAGGACATTCTGCTCTGTACAAGGGACAAAGGGAGGGCAGAGGCCGACTGCACTCTGCCCCGCTGTCAGCTCTTCTGCTGGGGTACTTGGGACATATTCCGGCTCAGTAGCCAGGGAAAGGTGGGGGTCAGTGGGGGTTACCATTTCCTCTGTTAACCCTGGGGCCACATTAGGAGTTAGCTGGGGAGGGGAATTTGTACTTACCCCCTCCTCCGTTTGTCCCAGTGAGGGTAGTTGGGGATCTGGACAGGCTGCCCAGCATCCCGGTAGGTCAGGCACAGAGACCACGGTTCCCATCTGCTCCGTCTGGGAGCTATTGTCCCTCTATGTGTATTGTGTGGTCTCCCCTTGTTAGGGGAAGCTGTCGCTGGGGGGAGAGGGCGACACCTTCAGCTCCCTGGGGTTCACACTGCCGCTGGGGGGAAGGACGACACCTTCGGCCCCCTGGGGTACACACTGCCGCTGGGGAGGAAGGACGGCACCTTCTGCTCCCTGGGGTACATACTGCCGCTGGGGAGGAAGGACGGCACCTTCTGCTCCCTGGGGTACACACTGCCGCTGGGGGGGACGGACGGCACCTTCTGCTCCCTGGGGTACACACTGCCGCTGGGGAGGAAGGATGGCACCTTCTGCTCCCTGGGATACACACTGCCGCTGGGGGGGAAGGACGACACCTCCGGCCCCCTGGGGTACACACTGTCGCTGGGGAGGAAGGACGACACCTTCTGCTCCCTGGGGTACACACTGTCGCTGGGGAGGAAGGACGGCACCTTCTGCTCCCTGGGGTACACCCTGCCGCTGGGGAGGAAGGACGGCACCTTCTGCTCCCTGGGATACACACTGCCGCTGGGGGGAAGGACGACACCTCTGGCCCCCTGGGGTACACACTGCCGCGGTGGAGGAAGGAGGACACCTTCTGCTCCCTGGGGTACACACTGTCGCTGGGGAGGAAGGACGGCACCTTCTGCTCCCTGGGGTACACACTGCCGCTGGGGAGGAAGGACGGCACCTTCTGCTCCCTGGGATACACACTGCCACTGGGGGGGAAGGACGACACCTTCGGCCCCCTGGGGTACACACTGCCGCTGGGGGGGGGGAAAGGATGACACCTTCGGCCCCCTGGGGTACACACTGTCGCTGGGGAGGAAGGACGACACCTTCTGCTCCCTGGGGTACACACTGTCGCTGGGGAGGAAGGACGGCACCTTCTGCTCCCTGGGGTACACACTGCCGCTGGGGAGGAAGGATGGCACCTTATGCTCCCTGGGATACACACTGCCGCTGGGGGCGAAGGACGACACCTCCGGCCCCCTGGGGTACACACTGCCGCTGGGGAGAAAGGACGACACCTTCTGCTCCCTGGGGTACACACTGTCGCTGGGGAGGAAGGACGGCACCTTCTGCTCCCTGGGGTACACACTGCCGCTGGGGAGGAAGGATGGCACCTTCTGCTCCCTGGGATACACACTGCCGCTGGGGGGAAGGACGACACCTCCGGCCCCCTGGGGTACACACTGCCGCTGGGGAGGAAGGACGACACCTTCTGCTCCCTGGGGTACACACTGTCGCTGGGGAGGAAGGACGGCACCTTCTGCTCCCTGGGGTACACACTGCCGCTGGGGAGGAAGGACGGCACCTTCTGCTCCCTGGCATACACACTGCCGCTGGGGGGGCGGACGGCACCTTCTGCTCCCTGGGATACACACTGCCGCTGGGGGGGAAGGACAACACCTTCTGCTCCCTGGGATACACACTGCCGCTGGGGGGGGGGGAAGGATGACACCTTCCGCCCCCTGGGGTACACACTGTCGCTGGGGAGGAAGGACGACACCTTCTGCTCCCTGGGGTACACACTGTCGCTGGGGAGGAAGGACGGCACCTTCTGCTCCCTGGGGTACACACTGCCGCTGGGGAGGAAGGACGGCACCTTCTGCTCCCTGGGATACACACTGCCGCTGGGGGGAAGGACGACACCTCCGGCCCCCTGGGGTACACACTGCCGCTGGGGAGGAAGGACGACACCCTCTGCTCCCTGGGGTACACACTGTCGCTGGGGAGGAAGGACGGCACCTTCTGCTCCCTGGGGTACACACTGCCGCTGGGGAGGAAGGACGGCACCTTCTGCTCCCTGGGATACACACTGCCGCTGGGGGGGAAGGACGACACCTTCGGCCCCCTGGGGTACACACTGCCGCTGGGGGGGGGGGAAAGGATGACACCTTCGGCCCCCTGGGGTACACACTGTCGCTGGGGAGGAAGGACTACACCTTCTGCTCCCTGGGGTACACACTGTCGCTGGGGAGGAAGGACGGCACCTTCTGCTCCCTGGGGTACACACTGCCGCTGGGGAGGAAGGACGGCACCTTCTGCTCCACGGGATACACACTGCCGCTGGGGGCGAAGTACGACACCTCCGGCCCCCTGGGGTACACACTGCCACTGGGGAGGAAGGACGACACCTTCGGCTCCCTGGGGTACACACTGTCGCTGGGGAGGAAGGACGGCACCTTCTGCTCCCTGTTGTACACACTGCCGCTGGGGAGGAAGGACGGCACCTTCTGCTCCCTGGGATACACACTGCCGCTGGGGGCGAAGGACGACACCTCCGGCCCCCTGGGGTACACACTGCCGCTGGGGAGGAAGGACGACACCTTCTGCTCCCTGGGGTACACACTGCCACTGGGGGGGAGGATGACACCTTCGGCCCCCTGGGGTACACACTGCCGCTGGGGAGGAAGGACAGCACCTTCTGCTCCCTGGGGTACACACTGCCGCTGGGGAGGAAGGACGGAACCTTCTGCTCCCTGGGATACACACTGACGCTGGGGGGGAAGGACGACACCTTCGGCCCCCTGGGGTACACACTGCCGCTGGGGAGGAAGGACAGCACCTTCTGCTCCCTGGGGTACACCCTGTCGCTGGGGAGGAAGGACGGCACCTTCTGCTCCCTGGGGTACACACTGTCGCTGGGGAGGAAGGACGGCACCTTCTGCTCCCTGGGGTACACACTGCCGCTTTTGGAGGAAGGACGGCACCTTCTGCTCCCTGGGATACACGCTGCCGCTGGGGGGGAAGGACGACACCTTCGGCCCCCTGGGGTACACACTGCCGCTGGGGAGGAAGGACGGCCCCTTCTGCGCCCTGGGGTACACACTGCCACTGGGGAGGAAGGGCGGCACCTTCTGTTCCCTGGGATACACACTGTCGCTGGGTAGGAAGGACGGCCCCTTCTGCTCCCTGGGATACACACTGCTGCTGGGGGGGAAGGACGACACCTTCGGCCCCCTGGGGTACACACTGCAGCTGGGGAGGAAGGACGGTCCCTTCTGCTCCCTGGGGTACACACTGCCACTGGGGGGGAAGGACAACACCTTCCGCCCCCTGGGGTACACACTGCCGCTGGGGAGGAAGGACGGCACCTTCTGCTCCCTGGGGTACACACTGTCGTTGGGGAGGGGAATTAGTTGAAGTATTCCACGTGGAGTGGTTTCTGTTTCTGGGACAGTCTCTCTGCATGTGACCCTGCTGGTTACACGTGTGGGACCTGATGTACCGTGGAGGGGTTTGGTAGTTCCCACCCCCCGGACGCAGTGCTGGGGGGGGGGTTAATGGTGGGAGGTGGGTTAGCAGCTCCCAAGATGGACCGCTCCCGTGCCCGCTGCTTTTCCATTATGTATTCGTGGACATCTGTCATTAACCATTCCAAGGTTCTTATGGGAAGCATACCTGGGAAAAAGGCCAGTCTGCTTTGGAGTTCTCTTCTATTCTGCAATAGTCTGGGCTAATATTCTGCAGAGCATAAACCAACATACATACAGTATAACAGTAGGATCATATTTTAACCATAATAATTAAATAACCATAAAACAGGGTAAAACAGTGATGGGTTCCGTTACACTTATATAGAGACCTATTCAATCGGCCAAATCGAATTTTAATGAGGCCCTAAGAGAGCAGCCTCTTTTATGTCACTTGTGCTTTTCACAGGGAGAAATAGCCGGGACTATATCAGTCTGGTCTCTCTCAAAAGAGTGATCAAGCCCCAAAATACCAGGCAATTTGACCCTTAAAGGAAGAAGCAGCAAACCCCTTATTCTGTTTTTGTTTAGAGAATATATCAGCCTTATTAAATTGCGATTCGGACAATTGAAAAGGGCTCTACAGTGCCTTGTAAAAGTATTCACCCCCTTAGCATTTGTTGTGTTTTGTTGCCTCACAACCTGGAATTAACATGTATTGTTTGAGGATTTGCATCATTTAGTTTACAGAACATGCCCACAAATTTGAAGATGTTTTTTTTAATTTATTTTGAAGCAAACAACAAATAGGACAAAATAACCGAAAATGTGTGCATAACTACTCACAACCTTAAAGTGAATATTTTGAAGAACCACCTTTTGCGGCAATCACAGCTCCAAGTCGCTTTGGGTAAGTCTCTATGAGCTTGCCACTCTTACCACTGGAATTTTTGCCCATTCCTCCTAGCAAAACTGCTCCAGCTCCTTCAAGTTGGATGGTTTGTGCTTGTGAACAGCAATCTTTAAGTCTGACCACAGATTTTCTATTGGATTGAGATGTGGGCTTTGACTACGCCATTCCAAC